>JAAXCT010000216.1:0-600000 GCA_012490785.1 Eragrostis nindensis | reverse complement strand
TTACAATAATGTTCATGTCATCTCTCCTCGCCTCTCTTCCTTACTTGTAGCAGTAACGCACACAACTCACACACGACTCCACTCTGGGCCGGTTACACGCTTGTTGGGCTTCTTCTCCCTGCTGGGCCTTCCCGCCAAAGCTTCACTTGTGGATTCAGGTTCCCGCGCTGTCAGACGAGGTACAGTGCTAACAGAGGTCACCAGTTACGTTTCCTTCTGTGCCACGCCACCTTCGGATATTGGTGAACTGGCCATCATCGATCTCTCATCCAAAGTTTGCTTTCATGTTTTATACAGCATACTTTCAAGTCGCTGGTTTTCTTTTGTTTTTCTGTATCAAATAACAACGCCGCAATTCTTGTGGCGAATCATCAAAAGTTGACACAAAAGATTATGATAGCCAACATTTCCTCCTTTATTTAAAAGCATGCCGCCATTAACGGAGCAACATTGTGCTCAAGCATCATGAAGATCAGGAATAGGATGCTCTTCATTTTCGTATGTACAGGAAACTAAAGGCCTCTTTGGTAGGACTGTGCCTGTGCCGGCTTCGGCTGTGGCTGCGGCTTCATTTAAAAAACGGCTGTGCTGGCTGTGTCTGCGGCTGTGCCTAAAACGTTTGGCAAAACGGCTTTTTCTGCAGCTTCTCCATATTTTTAGGAGCAAATATGGAAAGATATGGATGTCGTAGAGAAAAGAAGCCGGTGAAGCTACCATTTTGTGGCTTCATGCTTCACCTTATTTTTGGATACGGCTTCCTCCTCTTTTTAAGAAGAAACACCTGAGGAAGCACCCCCTTTGGTTGAAAAGCATGTGAAGCCACTGAAGAAGCCATCAAAAAAGCCCTATCAAAGGGGGCCTAAGCAGTTGATTAGCTGCGCCAGACTATACTATGTTTCAGCATCTCAGAGGAAATCTTGTGTGTATGGAAATCCTTTCATGGCATAACAGTGTATCATAGATCATAGTTAAATGCTAACAGTACAGATCCTTGGTTAATGCTTTATGATTTTCCGATGTAAATTGGCTACGCTAACTATCAATGAGAGGTAGTAAAAGCAGAAACTTAATGCTTCCCTCAGATAAGGAACATATAGTAGTGTTAACCATTACCATACTACTGATAAGGAACATATAACATAAGTCTCTTTCTTCATAATTTTTTAATATTGAGACTAACAAAATCGTAAAAGTTCCAGTTCCAACAGCAATTATCCTCATCCAAGCACATCACTGCTAAGAAACAGTAATTGTTGGACCAAGGATGGTTGTTACATGAACCATTCAATTCATTCTGAAATCACAGAGTCTGGACGAGCACATCAACGACCTTTCTGCGAGCAAAGGTTAGTTGCAGAATCTTGAATGTATATATAGGCCTCTTTGTTGGCGATTCTGATTCTAAGAATTTAGCTTTTAGATTGTGATTTTCAGAATCCAGATTCTAAGAATCAAAAGCTGGAGCTGTTTGTTTCCTTGGACTGTGACTCCATGGATTCTTGCCTCAGGAAGAGAGAAGTCTGAAATGCCCTTAATTGCATTGCATGTCATGTTTATTTAATTAAACACACATTGTAATAACATAGTCGCTTTGAAGCAATTAAAAAATTACAAAAAAATTCAGAATAATTAAGAATACATAATGTCGGTACAAAGTTAACATTGGTCCATACAAATATCCTCTCATAAAATAATTGATCACTCCTAGCATACAGAGCACTAGCAATGTTGTCACGTAATTCATTCATGTTTAATTCTTCATCTCCTAACACTGCGATGGGCACGTTGGTCATTCGGCGTAGCAAAATCCACCAAAAGCTCATCTGGAGCAGAGATTGTGGAATCTGGCCTCCCAGATTCCACAATCTGAGTCCAGAATCCAACCCTTTGTTCCAGGTTTTGATTCTAATCCAGAATCAAAAGCTGGAACAAAGGGGGCCATAATACACTGAACACACTGGGGTATAGTGAAAAATCCAGTGATAGAATCTACAGCAACCCTTACAAATAGACAAGCCAGGACTATTGCCCCAAGCAAATTCTACCATCATCTATCCCAAAGTACCATTTTTTAGTGCTATATATGGTTAGCAGGGTGGCAGGGATGAACTAAAGATGTTGTAGCCCTCCCTCCCACCCCACAGATCTGAACAAGATCAAACAAAATTCCATGAGCAGTTCTCCTGATCCAAACTCACCCTCAGTAAATTGTTAGAGCAAAGAGAGTTGTTAACCACTAAATTCATTCTGAAACACATAACATACTGGAGTACAGTGACTGAAGTATCCACAATGATCAAGAGCATGACCGATCCGGCATTCAGAGCAGGACATGATGATTAGATTACAAAGGCAGAATCGTTACCACTCCAATGCTTGATCACAATCACACTCTGGATTGTAGGGTAGTCAATCGTCCATAATAATCGGCATCACAATTGTTTCAGGTCCAGGCATGTATATCAGGTTACTAAGGTAGAAGGATCGTTGGCATGTCCCAGTTCCAACAAGGCTACTCATAACGCAACATCAAACTGCTGGTAAAGTTCATTCATCCTGTGGCGTGGGTGAATTGATAGCAACAAGTGGAGTTGATCATCTTTGCACCGCTAGGAAACCAATGAATGACTGACTACTTGCACGGCTTGAATTTTGAACAAAATAGCGCCAAGAGCAATACTCCTTATCCAAACTCATCGTAAGTAGGCTGTAGCTCGGAGCATAGTTCCGGCATCAACTATTGAAATCATTCTGAAATACAGGCACACTGGGGTGTACTGAACTGTCTACAATGATCAACTGAACTGTCTACAATGATCAACTGAACTGTCCATAATGATAGATCACATACCCGATTCAGGCCTTCAGAGCAGAACATGGTTATTAGATGACTAGAGCAGAATCACAACCAGCCCATGGTCATAATTTTTTTTCCAATGCTTGACCATGATACAACATCCGAATGCCAAAAGTGACAAGGTCAGAAATTGAGAGCATACTGCATCATCTTGGGTCATATTAACTTATGAATTAACCTACTTTCATATATGTTCAATTACAACCATCAGAATACAACCACCTAGGGGAGCCGCGTAGCGGTAATGCTGTTGCCTTGTGACCATGAGGTCATGGGTTCAAGTCCTGGAAACAGCCTCTTGCAGAAATGCAGGGAAAGGCTGCGTACAAAAGACCCAAAGTGGTCGGACCATTCCCCGGACCCTGCGCAAGCGGGAGCTACGTGCACTGGGCTGTCCTTTTTAAAATACAACCACCTAGCAGGTACATACATCTCATGATTTAATTATTGTCCTGACTCTTGAAGCAACACTGCCACCATCCATCCCAATTCTATGTTTTGCAAGTGTAAAGTTACAGATTACAACAGGTGATGAAACAGAGAAGGGGCAAAATCCCCAATGGAAACAGTCTGCATCAAACCATTGAATTCATTCTGAAATACAGAACACTCTGCAGTATACTGGGCTGTGCATAAATGAGCAACCAAACTGTCCACAATCATAAACACTACTGAACCATCCATAATAATCAAGTGAGATGATCACAATGATAGACAGCAACAGCATACCAGATTCAGGCATTCAGAGCGGAACAGGGCCATTAGATGATTACTAAATTAGTAATCACAACGAGCCCGCGATCATAATTTTCCAATGCTTTGTGACAAAAAAAGTAAAACAAAATAGAATCGCCAAAAGTAAGTTCACAAATTGAGAGCATACTGCATCATAAGCTTTAACCTACTTTCATACTATATGTTCAGTTACAACCATCAGAATACAACCACCTGCAGTAGCATCAGGTACACACAGCTCATGGCTTGATTATTGTCCTCCTGACTCCTGAACCAATACTACCAATTTTGAATTCTGTGTTTTCGGGGAGTGTAAAGTTACAGATTACAACAGGTGATTCTGGAAACAGACAAGGGGCAAAATCCCCAAGGGAAACAGAGCAGATGTATGCAGTCAGATCAGACCTGGAATTGCTCCATCTGGACGTCGGATGCCTTGAGGGGGACGTAGTCGCCGAGGTAGACCTCGAGGTGGTCGGAGATGTTTGCCTTGTCGATGCTCTCGTGGTGGTAGCTCTTGCATACGAGGTAGACGACGGTCTGCGTGACGAGTGCGAGCATGACGACCGCGCAGAGCGCCGCGAGCATGAGGATTCCCAGGAGGAACCTGGCCCCGCCGCCGACGCCGTGGGCGGCGCCGCGGACGACCCAGGCGCGGAAGGCTACCTCAACGACGGCGAAGACGACGTTGAGGGTGAAGAATATGGCGGCGGCGGTGGGGAGCTTTCCGCGGATGAGGTCCTTGCTCTTGCGCATGGCGGCGAACCCCTTGTAGTCCTCGAGCACGGAGACGACGCTGGCGAGGTGCCAGACGACGCTGACGTAGACGAGGCCGACGAGGTAGGCGATGAGGAGGAGGAAGGCGAGGAGCGCGGCGAGCCCCGAGCCGTTGTCGGCGGCGACGAGGAGCGCGAGGAAGAGGAGGATGAAGGCGACGTGGTAGGCGAAGAGGAGCGCGAAGGCGGCGAGGAAGGTGGCGGCGAGCCTCCGCCAGACGCGGGGCACGACGGAGAGCACCCGGGGGAAGGTGAGCGCGTCGTGCTTGGCGGAGTAGACGGACGCGACGGAGAAGACGGCGGCGGCGGTGGAGAGGAGGGAGAGGAGGAGGAGGGCGAGGAGGTAGGCGGCCTTGAAGAGGAGGAGCGCGGCCCAGTCGGAGGCGAGGCGGTCGAGGAGGCGGCTGTGCGCGGCGGAGCCCGGGGTGGAGGCGTCGAGGGCGGTGTCGTCGGAGTCGATGGTGGTGAAGAGGGCGTGGGAGATGGCGATGTGGAGGAGGAAGAGCGCGGAGAGCGGGAGGACGAAGGCGGCGGCGATGCGGGCGAAGAGCGGGCGGTGCGGGCCGCGGAGGACGTCGGCGGAGGCGCGGTAGACGCCGGCGACGCCCAGGAACTGCAGCTCGTCGGGCTCGCAATCCATGGCTCGCTGGGTTGGGTTGAGAGGGATCTCTCCTCTGGAAGGTTGGTGGTGGGGAATTGGTGGGATCCAAATTGAATTGAAATTGGTTTGGTTGGGGTCGTCGGCGCAAGCTGGAGGAGGAAGAAGAAGATGGGAAAGTGATTAATTAAGCAAGCACAAGAAGAAGGAAGGAATGGTTTGGGCTGATTGGGTCAAGTCCGGCCGGCGGATGCGCGTTGACGGTCCGACGGGGACACACCACGAACCAGACTCTTCTTGTCTGCAGCGCTAAGCAAGGCAATTCCCATGAATTGGATTGAATTTATTTGGCCGGCCAAATTCAACCCGAATTTGGATTTGGAATCTTCCTTCTTAGCTAAGCAAGGTACTACTACTGAGTACTACACACGTCGACTTGTAGCTCCTATATGGCCTTTGATGCTTCTTTCTTCCATGAGCTTGCAGGCGCGTGCAGGATTGATTTATCGGATCATATTCTATTTCAAGAAAATTCTGGAGTATATATCTCCTAATAAAATGTCCTGAGTACTACTGGTAATTCCATTCCATGAGGCGCGCCTTTTTTCCCGCACCACCACGGATGAATGATCTTCAACCAATCGACGTCCGTCTGGAAACGTCTTCACGCCGCCGTCTCTTGACCGCAATGTATTTTCGTTGACCGTCCTCTTATGCTTCCTGCCGCGATGTGTTCCCCTCTTATCTTAATTTACGTCAAAAAATGGCCGCCTCTAGTTTCGTGTTTCTTTTTTTTGAGATAATCGTGTTTCTTTATTTGGACCGTGAAAAATCTAGCAAAAGCTCTCTGGTTTTTTTTTTACGAGGATCGCGAAGCATTTTTGACGGCCCAAGAGCTAGAAATGGACGGACAACCTGGGCCGCCAAGTCAACGGCAGGCCCGTCAGTCGGTCCGTTGGATTATAGAGCAATGGGTTACGGCCCTTTCTTCCTTTCTTTCTTCTTCTATATACAGCCATGATCCAGCCAGCCTCTTTTTCCTTTTTTTTTTTTGAAGGATTTTAACGTTCCTAGTTTGCATGCACAAAGTTCCCAAGGTAATCCTTCAGCATCAGTAATAGTTTAGTTATCGACCGACACAATGTAAATCACAATTTACCGAAGACTATTACCCCTTCTTGTGGAAAAAATAAAAATAAACAAACAAGCAAAGAATTGTTTCAGGTTCATCTTGAAATGATGTCCTGTCTTTCCTAGCTTACGACTTGTCACTGGCCTACTCAGTCCAGAGGTGTTTGATCAAATGCAGCTGAACCAATATGAAACCTCAAGCGTTGCAATATTCGCGCATGCATTGGTACTAGTAACTGAAGCGATCGAGTTTGTAGATGAGGAAAACAGAGATAGAGGGAGAATCCCTCAAAATAGAAATAGGGATAGAGGGAGAAAGAAAGGTCGAGAAGGGGAGCGAGCGAGGGAAATCGACCCGGCCGGCGCCGATTCCTTGCCCTCAAGGATGAGAGGTGAGAAGCACGGTTACACTTAGGGCATTTTTTAAAAGCGCTGTGGCTGTGGCTTCTTTAAAAAAACGATTATGCTGGCTGTGGTTGTGGCTGTGCGTTTGGCAAAACGGCTTCTTCTTAATTTTAGTGATAAATATGTAAAGAAGAGAGCACAATGGAGAAAAGAAGCCGGTGAAGCTACTATTTTGTGGCTTCATGCTTGACCTCTTTTTTGGAAGAGGATCTAAAGAAACACCTCTTTAGTTGGGAGACATTGAAGCCGCTTAAAGAAGCCATCGACAAAGCGGGGGCTGCAAATCAATTTCAGAGATCCCGCTGAGCTGTTTGGATCTGGCAGTGGCGCGGATTTTGTATCGGTTTTGGAGATCGCCCCCTCAGATGTGGCGGGAACGGAGACCTTTGCGGCAGGTACACAAACTCCTCCGATTGACACCGGCGAGAGGTCTCTTGATCAGTTGTATATATAAATTGACAAGGCCGATGGCAGATTGACGGATCCGTGAACACCTGCGGATCAAAGAGAGAGGGCCCCCTCGTGTTATGCTGCTATCGTCTCGCTGCGCGGGAACCCAATCCATGTCGCATAAGCGGCAGCTGGGGCTGGATGAAGAAGATGAAAGCCAACGACGAGACAAGATCAGGAGGCCGCGGCGGCGCTGGAAGCACCTCTATGTGGCGTTGGACGACTTGCACAAGGATTTCAGCTTCCATAAGATCCACGCCGACACCTTCTTCGACTTTGACAGCAGCGACGACGACGATGACGACCAGCTCCCAATGATCAGGCTACGCGATCCTCCGGTCCTGCAGTTAGAGTCACCGGCAGGCGGCGACCTTGGCTACAGCCGCATGTCCTTCTCCGCCCTGGCCGGCGCCAGCAAGATCTTCGCCTTCACCACGAACCAGCGCCCGCCCTCGTCTACGACACCGACACGGCCCGGCTGTCGGTCGGACCTCATCCTCCCGCGGAAATGGCATCGTGCTAGCTACTCCAGCACCTACTTCCCTGCCGGCGACGTGCTCTACGCACTGTCCTGCCAACCGATCGAGGAGAGGCACCATCTTCATGACAACCGCGGATCATCAGCGTACCTTCTCCTTCGACATCAAGGATTCCGCGTGGACGTGCGTTGGGGACTGGCCTTTGCCGTTTCACCACCAGGGCCATTTCGACAGCGAGCTCGACGCGTGGATCGGCCTTCGCTTTGACGGCGCCATTTGCGCCTGCCCGGTTGTTGTCAATGTCTCTCCCCCCCCCCCCCCCCCCCCCCCCCCCCCCCCCCCCCCCCCCCCCCCCCACCACCGCCGCAGTGAAACAGCAGCAACCTGTTTGGATCAAGCAGCCTGTTCGGCTGCCCATTTCGCAGCCAGCTTCTTTGTAGCAGCTACAGTGTTCCAGTTATTTCTTTAGCAGCCGCTACAGTGTTCACAGTTATTTCTTCAGCAGCCGCTACAGTGTTATCAGCCTGCCGAACAGGCTGAAGATGACGGATGAGAAGCTGGTGTGCGCGTATTCGGAGGGGTTCATGATGGCCACTCTCACCTATATGGGCAACAGCAGGTTTTGCCTTGTTCAGATCCGGGCACGAGACGGACAGGATGATGGGCGTCTACGAGACCACCACGGATGTGTGCTCCGTGTCACCATGTTTGGCGTCAAGTACGATCACAAGGGGGAGCTGCGAGCCTCCAAGCACCGCTCCACGCGCTCCTTCCTAGTGTCTAGGCATAGAATAAATCACTTTCGACCTGCAGTCTTCTGGATGTAGAAGTGGGCTCTTTTTTTTTTTCATCCCGTGTTGTTGGAAAACAATAATATATGCTACAGCTCCCCTGCTTTAGTTTAGTGTCACTAAAGATGTGGTGCATTGTCTTTGGTCATGAGTTGTTTTTCCCCCATTTACATGCAACTTATTCAGTTCTTTATTCTCAAGATGTCTGTTGTGGGTTAATTGATCTTGATCGTATAATGGAAATGTAGGAAGATGCCAATGACCCGACAAATGAGATATGCTAGATGCCCTGCTCCTTGTTACTCTTGTAGCCTTGCTCTTTATGCCATAGCCACAGGAGCTCAGGCTAAATCTCAACAATTAATGGAGCCGATTCAAATTTATTGTTATTACATAAATATAAACAACTAGCAATTAGAA
Source organism: Eragrostis nindensis (assembly GCA_012490785.1). Lineage (NCBI taxonomy): Eukaryota > Viridiplantae > Streptophyta > Magnoliopsida > Poales > Poaceae > Eragrostis > Eragrostis nindensis. The sequence continues at coordinate 591,358 of JAAXCT010000216.1, read as the reverse complement.
GGTAACTAAGTATGAACCTGAGGTTGCACAAATCTTTTCACCTTAATAATACATTGTTATTATGTTTTTTTTTTCGAAAAGAAACTGTGGGGGAGATCCCCACAACCCAATTTTCATTAATAAAAACAACCACGAAACAAGTCTGTCTTAAGAGAAACTTACCTAAAAGAAGGAAAGCTAAGCTAAGCTAATCAGACAAACAAAACTAAAAGAAGAGGAAGAGCAGACAACAGACTGAAGTCCAAGGTAGCAACAGCAAGATTACAAAGTGTTAAGCCAATCTAAGATATCCTGCCGGTCTTGTTGAGAAAATCTGATGGAATGCAGAGTAATATCCTCCCTCAAAAAATGCCACCAAGCTCCAAAAGATGGATTCACCCCATCAAAGATTTTGGCATTTCGAACTTTCCAAATGGCCCAAGCAGCAATGAGTACTACCTCCATGAATATGGGCCCCTGAAAATTACTCCTAGTCACCATGATCATGTCAAAGAGAGGTAGGGAGGGAGGCCATTGAATCCTCAACTTACTCCAGCAATTGATACTGAAAGGACAACCAAAGAAGAGGTGATAGCGAGTCTCCTCAGCATTCTTCTGCACAAAACACAGTTGTGATTTGGCTCTACACGAAAATTCCTTCTTCTCAACATATTTCTTGTGTTGAGCCTGTCCACTCCAAGTAACCAAGCAAAAACCTTGATTTTCAGCGTGCACTTTGTTTTCCATATCGATTTCAAGGGCCTGGGGCAGTCATGATTGCGAAAAGTGTATTTGTAGTATTTCTGTGAGGAGTAGCAAGATGAGCCCCATTGGAACTTCCATATATCCTTAGCCTCTGGATTATACTCAAAAGTTTGAAATTCATTCTGTAGTGCCAAAAGTTCCTGATATGCAAGGTTGTTTAATGGCAGCTGGAAAAGAGAAGAAAAATCCTCTGTCTCCATGACCTCCTTTACTGAGAGTTTTGGATTTTGAGCAAATTGAAAGAGCTGGGGGTAAGTGATTTCTCTTCTTTGTCCATTCCAGTTGTCAGTCCAGAAGAGAACTGTATCCCCTACTCCCACCTGACATGAAGCTATCTCCTTATAGATTTCAAACAACCTTAGCACATCTTTCCACCAAAATGAGCCCATTTCTCTAGCTGCATGGGGCACCCTGTTTTGATAGTATCTACTCCAGATGAGCTTAACCCAGGGCACATCCTTCTTACACTAAAAGTTGTGCAAGTGCTTGAGCAATAATGCATTGTTCTGAATTCTCAGGTTCTTGATGCCGAGGCCTCCCTTCTCCTTTGGCTTTATGTTGTTATTATGTTGTAGCCTGGAATTCTTCCTATGCCTGCTCTGCACACTTGTTTTATGGCTAGCAGTATGGATCCAGTGATCAGTTACATGTAGATGAGCGCAACAGCACCTTTTATAACTAAACAAATACTTGTGTTTATGCAATATCATAATACTCCCTGTTATTGTTGTTCATCTGGTAGGAAACCTGACAACTCTTAACTTTCAGTAGCAAAGGCAAAGCAAACACTTGCTCTTTATGCCAACATTTAGTCACTGGAAGTCACATTTTTTAATCTCCAGATTGGAACCGACCAAAAATTAATTCTGTTGTTTCAAGAACTAGCGGCTGCATGATGCTGTGTTATGGTAAGCATTGGAAAATAGTGATTGTGGGCTGGTTATGATTATGCTTTAGTAATATAATCACCCTGTTATGTTGGATATGTTGTCTATCATTGTGGACAGTTCAGTCGAATTATGGATTGCTTCAGTAGTGCCTATCATTGTGAACTATTCTGTTAATCTTTGTGAACAGTTCAGTATACTCCACAGAATTGCTTTTGGTAATTCATACTTTTTCCTTCCAATGTGAGGTTAGCCATCTGTTTCTCGCTCAACTTACTCTCACCAATTCACCCATACTACAGGATGAATGAACATAACAGATTTCAGGATAGGTCAATTCGTCAGTTCCTTAGCTATACAAGGATGAATGCTCAATTTATGATCTTTATCAGCAATTTTACGTTGCCTTATAAGTAGCCTTGTTTATTTGGAACCGGGAGGTGCTACTGATACAAACTTTGGTAACCTGATGTCCTACTCTATATGGATGAACAAACTATGGTCTCTACGCAGAATGAAGTGATGATGCTACTCTCTTTGCTCTAACATTAGTGCTTGTTACTAATGATGAGTTTGGATGAGGAAAATTGCTTTTGGATCAGATATCAAGTGGTAATTTGGGATTGATGGCGGGTACTATTGATTGGGAGAATAATCACAACTTGTTTATTGTAAGGATTGGTGTAGATTCTGCTGGTTTTGATTCATGTCACAGGAGGAACGAACATAAGGAACGAGGGAGTTAATTTGTCAGTTCATTCATTAGCAGCATGAAGATGAATAAACTCCGATTTATGAATTTTACTACGAAGAGTTTGAGTCAGGCGTGCAGTACATTATTGTGGATATTTCACTGGCTTTGTGCATCCAGTATCACTCCGAATATCTGAATCAGGCGTGTTGTGCTCGTCCAGACTACCTGTGATGCAAAATTAATGGAATGGTTCATGCCACAAACATCTTTTCTCCCACAATTACTGCCTTTAGGATAAGGAGATTTACTTGGTAATTTTTAAGATTTTGTTCAAATCTCAATCTATTTTAAAGCTGAGCACGATCAACGGCTAATAAGAGGAGTCCCACAGCCCACATCTTCTTAATAAAGAACTGTACTGTATGGTATCTATATTCCTATATATATCATGAAAGGGAATTTCATCCATAAGATAAAGAACATCTACTAAGTTTGATACATGCGTATGAAAATGAAGAACAACCATATTCCTACTAATCATCTTGATGCGGAATCAACATCGACAGTCACTGAATCCCCTGCCTTTGACCATTCCTGCGAGGGTGTCCTTTCTCCTCAGCAGCCTCACTCCATAGCTCAGGTGGTCCTCGAAAGTCACCATCCCTTGCAGCTCGATCCCCTTCTTGACCCGGGCGGCGACATGGTTGGTCATGATGGTGGCGATATCCTTGACCTCGACCTTAGTAAGCTGCTAGCTTGAAGACGATCAGCTCATCAAGCTGGTTCTGGAACTTGGGCCGGAAATGGCGCTTCATCTCCTCACCGACCAGGCCCTTGATCCTGTCGTACCATGGCGTTCATGGACTCGCTCATGTCTAGCCGGACCACGGCATCCTCGGTGCCATAGTAGAAGGCCACGAGGGCCTTTGCCAGCTCCGTCTTGCTGCTGACCCCGGTAGGGCCGGCGAATATGAAGCTCCCGATCGGTCGGCATGCCTAGTTGATCTTTAACATAGGTACCCATCGTGGACGGCATCATCCTTATCCGTTACAGTTCTGTTGAGCTCCACCTCGAGATCTTTAACATTCTTGGGTGGCTTCAGTTGAGATTCAGTATTCAGATTGAGCTGCTATAGCCTATAGTTCAATATCATACCTTATTAAAAAAAATGTATATAAAATGTTTCAAAAAAAAAAGTAAAACGTATCTGAATAATAATAAGTGAAATAAGTTGATGATGGTACATTTGCGAGCGTTTGTACCTGGGCATGTCGTAGATTGACAAGGGAACCTGCTTAAGCAATCAATGACTGTCAGGGGGGAAACTGTCACTTACAAACAAGACAGCTGCCCACTTATTAAGGTGATCCATACAAGCTTGCTTCGGTGTGTTGGGAAATCAATAAACCTGGTGTACTTACGCAAGAGCTCGGTAGCTGCAGTCAATGCATCATCGGAATACTGCACTTTGTGATGTTTTTCAAATCGCTCTAGAAGTTTTCAGAATTCCTATGGTTTCATCAGCTGTCGGCTCTCGGATATTTACCAGCATGAACAAGTCCCATAACAATGGAGATAACCTTTTTGTTTCAAAGCGTTTCAGGAACATCCCTGCTAGCAATTAGCTGCATAAACCCTTCAACTATGGCAGTTTCTCTGACTCCGGGTTCACCAATCAGGTGGGACTGTTCTTAAACCATCTGCTTAAAATCTGCACAAGTCCTAAACCTGCTTTTGCCTTCGAATAACAGGATCAAACTTCCCCTCTGCCAATCTTCCCGCACCGCTCAAGTGTTCCTCCAAAACGGATTATTGTGAAAGCTGTATGAAATAAAATAATGCAAGATAAATAAATCTATGACTACCAAATTAAGCATAACAACAAACCAAACAGAAATCAAGGGCCCTATACTTGATAGAACTAATTATTTAATAAAATCTCTGAATATATGTATATATGCTTTACCTCTCTGAATAGGTGGCCCAGGAGAGAAAAAAAAAACAATATACTGTGAAACATGGCTGAGATGTTCCTGCTTCGCAACCACATCTGTAACCGGCTCCATGAACCTGTCGCACCTTGCTCTGGTGAGGAGGCCACTGGAGGCACTATTCTGTCCTCCAGGAGATCCGCGAAACACATGTTGCGCCCGCAAGATAATGTCCGCAAAACCACCGGTGAAGCTGTCGAGATGCATCGAACAACCCTGCAACCGCTCCTTCCTGTGCATCGCCCACATGCCTGAGCAGGCGAAGGGTGTCGGGCCTCGATCTTTTTGCCCTGGCGTTGTTTTGACTGCCAGGAATGGGAACATCCTCGGTCAGAAGCCACCAGAGAGAGTCTCTTGGCGCGCGTTGCTCCGCGGGCAGACGGAGCAGTAAACGAACTCGTGCAATGATGCCACTCGGTGAAGCTGCAACACAAAGACAGGAAACAAATGAGCCTCTCGCATAGCAATACAGTACATCCGAAAGACGTCAAAATTGGAATTTAACAGCAAACTCACTAGAACAACAAATTAAGCAGGAAATTAATCCGAGAAAATAAGAAGAGAAAATTACCCACCACTACCATTATGAAGCAATTAGTCAGATAACCCCCTACAAATATTTATAAAATAGCTAAATTCGGAATAATAAAAAATAGCCAAAAAACCGATCGCACCTGTTTTAAATTACCCACCATGCTATTATAAGTAAAAAAGCTAAATTTGAAATAATAAAAAAATAACCAAAAATACCCTTCACATCTATTTCTAAATTACCCTCCATGCCATTACAAGTACAAAAAACTAAATTCGGATTAGACAAATTAGCTAAAAATATCTCTAATTCTTATTTTTAATTTACCAAACATACCACTATGATGAAACTAAATGTTGAAATAATATAAATATCCAATAAATACTTCATCCCCATTTCTAAATACACTATAAAAATGCATCGTGACACTCTAACTAGCATGGCATATTATCTTATTTTAGTATGACACATTTCCTTTGAAAGATTTATTTGTAGCAACCATGACATATGTTAGTTGTTTAGCATGCGACGTTTCAACTAACCTCACTTCTAAAATAAAGTAAAATGCATTGTTAGATAAGACAATAAATGATTACTCATCTCACACTCAAATTGAGGGACGTGAGAAATTCTTCAATCTGTTTTCTACTCTTTTATAAATTTAGAGTATAAAATAAGTAATAACAATAAACTATGTTAAACTAATGCAATAATATAAAAATATTCTAAATAGTATAGAAGTCTAGCCGCGCAAATGCGCGGTAGTTATACTAGTTCATTTGTAATCACGACACAGCTAGCTAGAGGGAAATTATTGAGTTGACGAAATCAAGCAGCTAAAACCGAATTAATGCAGATTAGTATCAAATACTAGTATATAGCAGGTTCGAAATCCTCCAGAAACTGAACGGCACACTAATATATTGTACTACTACGAACAAGACACAGATCGGGAGACTAGCTAGCACCAAGACAGGGGCCCTTCAGTTCAGTACCAACAAAATGGGGAAAAAAGGCAATCTTTCTGCGTATATTGGGTTATCAAGCACGATCAAATTTCGAAGCATTACAAGTCGATCAGCGCGTGTATTTGATTGGGTGTTGTAATTTACCTCCAGCTCAGGGTCAGAGGTAACTGGGTGGCCGTGGCCCTCCATGGGCACTGATCCCAAGAACGACGCTTGGGGCCTGATCGAAGCCGGTACGATCTATTGACGGAGCGAGTTCTTGCCAGAGCAAGTTGTTGGCGGAGCGAGTTCTTGCTTCTTGGGAGGAGGAAGAGCAACCGATCGGCAACGGTGGGAGGAGGAAGGAGGTGGGGCGAGCGGGAACTATATATATATCGGATCTCTTAATTCGAATCTGCTGGCCTAACGGCTAAACCCAGCCAATCGGAGCTCGCTCAAGTAAGTCGGTTCATGAGTTGAATTCAATCAACACAACTCAATTGGATGCAGCTATTTCTTTCCTTGTTTGAACTGTTTTATTTTTGGAAATAATGTTCCTTGTTCGAACTGAATTCGGGATTTCTGACGACGGACGGAAGACAGAGAGCGCTTCAGCCCGAGTGCGTTTCTCAGCAAAGCGGAAGTGGGCCTCGGTGTTTTTTTTTTAGACGAAAGAAGAATTATATTAAAATATAGTTGAGTACATCCTCAAGTTACAAACACTCTGTAAGACAAAGAGATTACAACCAAAAGCACTCAACAAGTGGTCCTTGGTGTTGTTTCGGTCCACTTGCTACCTCAAGGCCTCCTTAGCTAAACCAAGAGAGCGACAAAAACAGGCCCCTCGTTTCTATGTCAGGGAAACTTTTTTTAGTTAATTAAGCCTACTTTGGCTCAAAAAGAATTTAATTAAGCCTACTAGAAAGATGACAGCAGAGAACATCTTCCTCTGGGATGAAAATTTTCCATTCTTTTAGATAAAGAAAATCTATTTCATCAATCATGTCCATAGTCAGTAACCCTCCTTCTTTTAGAACGGAACCATAGTAAATAACTAACATAAGCACAGAGTCAACACCTAGTTACAATACACTCAATTTGTGGACATATAATAGAACTCGCATTCTGTGCTAATGACCTGGGGAAAAAAAAAGAGAGAACTCTCTCCCCGAACTTTTTCTTTTTTTGATTACACAATATAGCTCAGACATTCACAACGCATGCAAACTTTACTCTTATGAGCATCTTCGAAGACTGAGCCGACAAAATCCTCAAGATTGACGAAGTTATCACTGGCACTTCGTTATATTTGTGTTGTTATCGAGGACTACATACAAAACACAAGTTATCTTGAAAACTATGAACATGCAGTTCATATAGATGAAATCCCTTTCATCTCTCTCCTATTTAATGTTTTGGCACATGATACAAAATATTGACATGACACCCTATTCAATGAAAATGAAACTCCCACTGACGGAATAAATCTCAAGACAAAATAATTTCTACTATATTGTGATAGTTTTCTGCAGTCTAATATTGGCAGTTTGGATTGTGTTTGAGGTTGTATGAAAACCCATGCATGTTTACGTACCCTATGAGTCCTTAGGCAGGGGAAAGAAGCCGCAATACGTTGCTGCTGTATGGATGCAAACATTTCTCCTCCTAACCGTATAATTAGGAATCCTTCTAATTAGTAGGGTCAAAATAGGTAGATTCATATCAATTCATAAGATCCTTTTTTTTAATGTGTCACACCCCAAAATTTCAAATTTTGGAATGTGACTTAAATTTCACTAAATTTTAAAACCTTTTTGAAATAGATGAAAACTTCTCAGATTTAATTATGGTGTTACCATTTTTCCTAGGCAAAAGAGCTATTTTCTAAATTAAATAAATTAATTTAGGCTATATTATAATTGTTTGTTGCATTCATGCTGGAGTAGTATGCAGTAGGGATTTTATTGTGTGGAAAATAGAAGAAAGGTTATAAATAGAAATCGATTTGGTTTAAAATAGAAAATAGAAGAAAGGTTATAAATAGAAAAAAAAGAGAAAGAAAAACCGCCGCCGGCTTCTGGGCCGAATCTCCCTCAGCCCACTTCTCTTTCCTTTCTCTTTCCCTTTTCTCTTTCTTTTCGTCACCTGGGCCGGCCTTCTTTTCTTTTCTTCCGCGGCCCAGTCAGCCAGCCTCGCCCGCGGCCCGCGCGAGCCCGCCGTAGCCCGCGTGGATCCCGTCCCGGCCCGAGCCCGCGCTAACCCTAGCTGCGCCGCCGCACCGTAAGTCGCCGCTGCCGCCCCTCGGCGTCCGAGCTGGGCCCACCCTCGGTCCTCCGTCATCCGCTCCCCCTTTTCGCCAAAACTCGCCGCCTCCTCTCCCCGCATCGAGCCGCGCCGCCGCCGCCATCGTCGCCGTCGCCCGAGCTCGAAGAGACACTCGACGCCGCCGATTCGGACCGCCCCGACTAGCCTCCGGGAGCTGCTGCGACGCGCCGCGTCCCCAGACGTCTTCACTTGCGAGAAAGACGCCTCGAAGCTGACGTCCGACGCCGCCGAACCTTCGCCGTTTTTCCCTGCCGTCGACGACCTCTTCCCAGACCTTCCCGGCCCGCGTGACCACCCGAGGTGGGTTCCCTGTTTCCGACTGGTGCCTCCCGGACACACACGACGAGCTTTTGCGTACCGGAGGACCGCCGCGATCAAGCTCCGGCGAGCCGCCGCCATGATCCGGCCGGCGTGGTCCACCGTGGACCCATGGACCGAGGCCCCCAGTCCGGTCCACTGCTCCATGGACCGAGTCCACAGCATTTCTCAATTCAACTTTAATCCTTTACTCTTTACTGCATAGCACCACGTCAGCCTTGCGCAATAAATCATCTTTTTCAGTATAAGAATAATCCCAGAAAATGCTAATCTTACAGTTTAAACCCCCTAACTTCAAACGCTTATAACTTTTTGATCTTAACTCCGTTTTAAGCGATTCTTATGCTCACGCGATCGTAGGAGCGAGCTCTAGCTTCTAGTACAGTTTTTGTAGCACTTTGGTACTGTTTGGTGTACTGTTCCTTATTGTATGTGTATGTGTGCTCTGCATGTTACCGTTATTAGAAGAGGAGCCGTTTGAGAACTTCCAAGACCAAGAGTTTGAGCAAGCAGCAGCAGGGGATACAGGCAAGTGTCCTAGACCATTTTGAACCTATGTTTTAAATGTGTTCTTTATAAACATGCATGCTTGTTTAATATTGAATCCTATGTGTCTACTTTACCTGTTCCATATCATTCCTTGTCGCCCTAGCTTGGTGGTTGTCTTTTGGTAGCTTTTGCTTAGCTTTGCTGTTGGAGTCAATCACCTTATCATGTTAATCTTGACTAATGGTATACTTTAACTAAGTGTTAACCTGCTAATCTGTTTAGCAACATGGAAGCTAGGGTCTGAGCAAGGGGATGGTTTGGATGGTTCTCTGTGAATATTTGGTTTGTGATTAGTTCTTGCTCAGATCAGCTAAGTACCGGTTCGTGGAGCATGTAACCATGACAACAGTGCCATCACAAGACTGATAATGGGTAAGCTAGCCAAATAATTAGGGTGTTCTTAACTTTGTGCTCGCTATTGGGAGAGCGGGGAATGGATGCTTTGTGATCCTGGGAACCGCCTGGCATCAGAGGGGGCAGCTGGGGTGTTGGCTCTTGAGTCATGGTCCTGTGTGAACTGTGGGTTCTGTGAACCAACACTTATGTACGGCTGTGGAACCTTAATGAGCGAGTTACATTGTTGGGAGCATTCTTTGTAAAGGCTAGTGGAGAAACCCCGGTCATCTACCTCGGAAGTGGAATGGGTCTACGGGAATCTCTATCTTGTGGGTAAAGTGGTGCCACCTCTGCAGAGTGTAAAACTTTCATGAAAGTCGTGCTCACGGTTATGAGCGGCATGGCCATCTCACATGATTAGTGGGTGCTGGTTGGTTGGGTGGTTTCTGGGTGAATCATATGAATCTTGGTGATCTTTTCCCTCACGGTCCTGTGTGAACCGTTGTCCTCTGTGGACTGTCTCCTGTGTGGAGTTTGGTTTTATTTACTTAAATTCATTGATGGGTAGTCATAACACACCTAGTAGTATAGGTTGCTTTGTAAACTGTGTATTATGTTATAGTTGGCATTTATGCAAATGAACCATGTTGTAGCCTTTCTTCTATTAAGCTTGCATGTCATATTTTTCCCCCACTTGCGGAGTACGACATGTACTCACACTTGCTATTCCCCACTCTACATTGAAATGCTGCTCAGAGGATGAAGGCTCCATGGAGTACTTCGACGAGGAATACTAGGCGTGCTGTCTCCCAGTCGACTGCCTGTGCGTTTGGGTGTCTTCCGCTGAGTTATTTAGTCTTATGAGACATTTATATTCGGATATTGTAATAATGCTACGATGAGACGATGTAATAATGACACTGGTTATACTGTTTATTTCACTATTGTCTCTATATGTGTGGAACTTGATCCTGGCACACATATAGTTATGCATTCAGTTTTGTCCTTAAAACTGGGTGTGACATAATGTACAGTTCCAATCTCCAAAAAAAAAAAAGAATTGATCATTTCTACCACCATTCTCGTCAGAGCCGTTGTTCGTGATGCTTCTTGGCTACCGAGAGAGGTCCTCTGGGTGAAAATCTAATTCCAAATCTCCGAATGGGCGGCGGCGGCGGTTTCAATCGTCGTGTTCTTCTTGAAGTGTTGTCTTGAAAAGCCTCCAAGTATGTCTAGGTGGTTGAAGGTTCGAGTGGTGGTGATCGTCATTTTCACGTCGGGACAGCTCTTCCTCATTGAGGAGCTTTTGGTTGCTCCATGAATTCTTTTGGTTGTGACATTAGAGTGACATGTGATAGGTTTGTGTCGGTTTGTATGTGTGCTTCACATATTGTCCTCTTTCTCGATGTATCAAGAGGTCATTGCTCTTCTAAAGCAGCGATTCATTGTAAAACTCTACTTCTTTTTAACGAAATAATGCAAGTCATGTTTTAAAGAAAAACTATGACTCTCGATGGTGCCTCCTCCGATGAAGATTGCATGTAGGAAATGCCGCAGCCACATTGGGAAGGGCCAGAATCCCATATAGCTATCTGCCTATCCAGCGACCAGCATCATCACTGTCAACTAGCATTCACTTATTTTTGCTATATTTCCCTTTGCTAATTTTAAACTGCTTGGTACTACATTTTAAACTTCTTGTATATATAGGAGTAGCTAGCAACCGCAAAAACCATTTTGTAATATTCCTTGCTTTCATGCATAAAATTAAGGATTTTAGTTATCGATCGACAGAAACATATATAAAAGCAGATTGCATGAATCTTTTGCAAAAAAAAAAAATCACAATCAAGTGAAAAGTATTACTTGTCGGGAAAAAGGAACGGAAAAGAAAAAACAAAGAATTCTTTCGCCGTGTCCCTCGACTCCCTCTCGTGGTTCCCACGATCGCGGTTGGCTCCAAAGGCAGAGCGAAGCGATGCGCGTCGCGACTGTTCCTTGATGGCTCACGCGACCGCCCATGGCCACGACCCCTTCCCGCCGCCCCCCTGCCCGCGGCCGGCACCGCTCCTCGTCTTCCTCGCTGTCCTCGCCTCCACATACCTCGCCCTCACGCGCCTCCCAGCCGCCGCGCCGCTCGCCGCCCTGATCGCCCCTCATCCCGGCCGCACCGCCGAGCCCGGCGACAGGGACAGCTGCGCCGGGTTCTACGGCGGCACGGGGGCCTCGGCGCGCGCGGTTTCGGCTTCGGTGGAGGAGTTCGGCGCCGTCGGCGATGGCGTCACGTCCAACACGGCGGCGTTCCGGCGCGCGGTGGCGGCGTTGGAGGAGAGGGCCACCGCGGCGGGCGGAGCCGGCGGGGCGAGGCTGGAGGTGCCGCCGGGGAGGTGGCTCACGGGCAGTTTCAACCTCACCAGCCGCTTCACTCTCTTCTTGCACGACGGTGCGGTCATCCTTGGCTCACAGGTCCGCCATCTCTCTAATCCTTGTCCCTCTTCTTTTTCTTGTGTTTTATTCCTTCCTGTGTAATTCAATTCATCATCTTTTACTAGAATAATGCACTGCAACGTCGTGGTTGTAAAAAGATTCAATTTTTTCTTAGCGTTTTAGCTTAAAACTTGCATCCAAGAAATGCGTGCCAATGCTCAGTTCAGTTGCTATGGATAGTGACACTGGTGGTGCAGAACATTTTAATATTTGGTGCTCGATACTATCTATAAACCTGAGAACAACATCTAGTTTTCACTCTCAATGCGTACATTAGGATCTCGGATCTTGTTCTTGTTGGATTGCGCGCATCGTCATCTTGACGCTTGTGCCGTATCACCCGTGGGAACAATAAAGAAGGAGAAACAGAGGAGAATATGGGTTGGAGTCACATGCTTGGACGGTCTGCTGCTCTGGTTTCTTGTGACCTCTGCCCCCACATGACCACATGAGACGTTATTCTAAGTCACTGTGCTTTTGCTTTGTCCCCACCGGTCATGGATCGGCCCCATTTGATGCTCCTTGTACTTTACTTTGCTTCTACTGCCGTCCTATCTGTTTGTGCTAAAGCCAATGAAGGTCACATAAATCTGTGGTTTGGAGCTTTGTGTAGGAACCAATCCCCATTTTCGGTCCATCTGATACTAGACGTGTTTAGGGCGGATTGATTTGCCTGAATAACCTAGTACAATAGCACAGCATTCATGTGGGAAGGTTCAGTAGAAATTAGTTGCAAAGAAACCATAATTAAGAATAAAGGACGTAGCAGTTCTCCTGCTACTTCTACTTTTCAAAAGGAGAAGAAGATGTAGATGGAATGAGAACATAATTGCCAGTTCTATTTAGGCATTGCACCTTTGCATGTTTGCCACATGCACCGACAGTTCAGTCGCCATAATATTTAAGGAGTAATAGTTTGCATATTCACAGTGTTCGAAAATCTGTTTTATGTAGAGGAATTCACTACTGGTAACTGCAGACTGAAGATTGATCTGTCCCAACTTTCATTTTATTTAAGCTCGATGATATATTCTATATATTCATATGAGTGAACTGATACTTTGAAGCTTTAGATTCAGCATTCACTGAGGAAGTAGAATTGTGGTTTGTAATATAGTGTAGAATCAAGCCATAATGATGACCAACATGATAACATGGGGATTGGGGAAACAGTCTAAGGGGCCCAAATGCTAGTTCTCAACTGAATATTTATCATTTGGCATTTAAGTAGAAGAAGCTCCAGCTCTTCATAGTGGTGTATGCTGATTATAAAACTGCATGGTATTGACTGGCGCCTTGGACTCTCATGTGCAGGATACTGAAGAGTGGCCTCTCATTGCCCCATTGCCATCTTATGGGCGTGGAAGGGAGAGATTAGGACCACGCCATATTAGCCTCATTCACGGAGAGGGATTAAATGATGTCGTTATTACTGGTATGATAACTTCCTATTTCTACATTCAACTTTCATAAATAAACAAAAAATGGCATGACAAAAGTTGCAACTGAAACACAAACGGGTAATAGAATTAAGAAATTTGCATCATTTTACTAAAGAATTAGAATTGATCTTTAACCTGCAAACGGCCTTTCACATATTAGGTAATAATGGGACCATAGATGGCCAAGGAAAGATGTGGTGGGAGCTCTGGTGGAATCGAACTTTGAATCACACAAGAGGCCATCTCATTGAGCTTGTGAACTCAACCAACATCTTATTATCCAATATCACACTGCGTAACTCCCCATTCTGGACAGTGCATCCAGTCTACTGCAGGTCAGTTAACCATGCCTTTCCGTGATAGGAAATCCCTGTCTTCGTTATAGTTGTACCAAGTATTGAGGAAGAGACTTTTTATATTTAATTATCAGCAACGTGGTAATGAAGGATTTGACCATACTGGCTCCTTTGAATGCTCCAAACACTGATGGCATTGATCCAGGTTGGTGCTGTTTTTTCTCCCCATCAATGTCCTACTATCATTTTCCATTTGAGAGTAATGATGTCAAATGCACCTGCATCTTCATGGTTTCCTGCAAGTTTGGGATTTTTAGGGACTACATTTTTAAATATCTGTACTTCAAAGGAAGTGCCAACTCAGCTTTGCAAAAACTAAACCATTATTGACAGCTCTCTTGATGAACAATGACAGACTCAAGCTCAAATGTTTGTGTTGAAGACTGCTATATTGAAAGTGGTGACGATCTAGTTGCTGTCAAGAGTGGCTGGGATCAGTATGGGATCTCTATCGGCAAACCCAGTTCAAACATTGTCATCCAGAGAGTTTCAGGCACAACTCCAACATGCTCAGGTGTAGGTTTTGGAAGCGAGATGTCCGGTGGCATATCGAATGTGCTAGTTCGTGACCTCCATGTATGGAATTCTGCATCAGCGGTGAGGCTCAAGAGCGATGTTGGGCGCGGTGGATACATAACCAATATTACCATAGTGAATGTGACTATGGAGAAGGTGAAGGTACCGATAAGATTCAGTCGGGGTGCAGATGACCATTCGGATGACAAGTATGACCGGAGCGCACTGCCCAGAATCAGTAATGTGCTTATCAGTGATGTTGTCGGTGTAGACCTGCAGCGTGCACCAATGCTTGAGGCGGTGCACGGTGCAGTTTATGAAGGGATTTGCTTTAGAAATGTTAGCTTAAGAGGCATAAGGAGGCAGGATGGATGGCATTGCGAGTCCGTGTACGGAGAGGCGCATCAAGTTTTTCCTGCACCTTGTGAAGAGTTTCGGAAGAATGTATCTTCATATTGGTGTGGCCTTTCTTGACCAAATTGTACAGAAATCAAGTTTTTTTTTAGCTGACACGGGAATACTAGAAATGGGATTTTTATACTTGTGCTCCAAGAAGGATAGGGCATAGGGTTTTGAGGTAATATGCAACATTTTATCTTGTAACCTTTTGTTTCCCCTCAGGGAAAATGGGCAATCAATATATTAGAATGTTTCTGAATCTCTTCATACATATACGTTTGATCGGCTGCCGTTTTTTGCGGCTGCTTCTGCCGGGTGTTGCTGCAGCCCGCAAATTTGGTCGGTTGGGACTTGGGAGAGCGTCTGACTGAAGATTTAAAGCTGTTTAAACGTACGTGCAAAGAAGCGGGGATAGCTCAGTTGGGAGAGCGTCAGACTGAAGATCTGAAGGTCGCGTGTTCGATCCACGCTCACCGCATATTTCCTATTTTTTGACAAAGCTTACCTGGTTCACTTTCGATTTCTGCTTATCTGACATATTTTCCATTTATTTAGTTTGCACTGGGCTGAAGATCTGTAAGCTTACCTGGTTCACTTTCGATTTCTGCTTATCTGACACATTTTCCATTTATTTAGTTTGCACTGGGCTGAAGATCTGTACTCAACACTCATTGAAGTGTTTCCTGTGACCGTTTTCATTTGATCAAGATCTTATCTTTCGGCAGGGACAAGGCACTGTTTTCCCCTGAAATATATGAGCTAAGGCACCCAAATGTGAACCATCTTCCTACATTTGGAGCTTCGGCATCTGAAGAGGACCAGAAAACTAAATGTGCAAAAGTGGAATCATATCGAACAAAGTAGTGACGATGCTGCACTTGAAAATGTACATCCTTTTTTTTCATCGAACCACCGTGTGATTTTACAGGTTACAATACATCCACCTAACAAGCTTTCTATCATCTTACATGCAAGAATGAACACGCATACCACTCGAGCAACAACCGGGCGTCCAGGTCAGCTTGCAACAAAACGAAACGTGTCAAGTTGCCTTGCCAACTGGGAAAGAACACGTGTCTTTTTTTTTTTGCGAGGGAAAAAACACGTGTCTGCACAAATTCCCAGAGAAGTAATTCGATCAAGGGAGCACCGAAATATCGCCATGTAGGCTTCTACAAATGTATGACGAGTTATCTCGCAATTTGGCCCTAGCCAAAAATACTCCTGCCAATAAACCTACATGATGGGAGTATTAGCCATACTCTTTTCGTTTCAAAATACCAGGTTCGTAGAAGATGCTATGAATTTGAACACTCAGAAACATTGCCAGAATTGCATATAGTTTGAAAAAGATGGAGTATATATATGGCATGTGTAAGAAGTTGTGATAATACGTTTACAATACCAAATATAAACTATCAAATAACTATTCATATGCTTGTACGACCCAGGCGCGGAAGGCGACCTCGACGACGGCAAAGGCGATGTTGAGGGTGAAGAATATCGTGGCGGCAATGAGGAGTTTCCACGGATGAGGTCCTTGCTCTTTCGCATGGCAGCGCATCCAGCGTAGTCCTTGAGCACAAAGACGACTTGGCGGTGGTGCGGGCCCCAGCCGGAGTACCTCGACGGAGGAGCAACACACGTCGGTGACCGCCCTACATAAACTCGCCACCGAAGAGCCCGTGCCCATTCCTCCTCTGGAGCTCCGGCCCTGCTGACTGCCATGGCGTCGTGGCCTGAGGAAGGAGGGCAGCCTCAGGCATAGGGTTAAACTTTAGCTCTAGGCATCCAAACCGGCCTCACACGCCTTATTCAGGACTTAGATTTTACTGTTCAGCTGAACCACCTCTTATTGTTTCACATAATATAAGGGGATTTAGGTGCTGATCCCAGTGTGGATGAGGGGATTGGTCGATCGTACATCATCTATAGGTGAACAATCGATTGTAAGCATAAGACCATAATACATTCGATGTAAAAAAATGATAATTAATCTTTGTGTTGACGTTGTTAGTGTAAATTTGCACTAACAAATTAACTTCAACCAAATAAATTTGTGTTGACGTTGTTAGTGTAAATTTGCACTAACAAACTTCAACCAAATAAAACCGGAGGGAATAATGAGTTACAAAAAGGATGAGCGCATTGATTTGCATGCAAACTCATAACCATGTCAAGGATTACTTCCCAGTCTTGTGAGAAAGAGTACAGTTTTTTCAGGCTACACTTTTTTCTTCTGTTATTAGTGTTGTAATAACGCTATCGACGGGAGAGAACAACAACAAAAGTAGACAAGAGGCGAGACACAATGTAGGGTGGAGCCTTCTCTTTATTATTCTGAATAAACTTGTGTTTACAATGCTTGGGGTGCTCCACTATTTATACTCGGGGTTGAGGCCCTCCTTTCCTACTAGGAGAGGAACTCTTTGGTAAATTGCCCACATATAGAGTAGGACTAGGATAGGTTCTCCTAGAACTTCCTTTCCTTCTCCAATAAGTTTTATTATTATAACACTCCCCCTTGGGCATTTTACGACGACACACATGTCTCATTAAAAACTCCTTCATAAAAACCCAGTGGGAAAAAATGGAGAAAAGAGTACATGGTACCGTTGCTTCATATTGCACACGTTGCCTCGTTAAAAACCTCTTCTTGATAAACCTTCGGGTAAAAACTCAATGAGGGAAAAAGAGTACAATGTTTAATTCTTCTAGAATTCACTAAGTTGTCTTCTAGACTCAGTGATAGGGATTATGTGCTCAGGAAAGTTCTCCCCCTGATCTGCACACTTCTAAGCCTTCTCATATCTTCGTGTATGAGTCTCCGAAATCTCTACATTCTGATGCATTTCATGCATAATGAGAATTTTGGTGTAAGGTGTTCCATGACCTTTGACTTAGTATGTCCCTTTTGTATTTGTGCAATACAAGCTGAATTATCTTCAAGATAATCTTTGGGGCTTCATTCTCAAATGATCTGTATCTGTAGTCTCTCAAAGTTCAAGACATGATTATGATCGTGTTATTCCTTCATCCAAGTACATTCTTGGGATGCCACATGCTGCGCGACAATTCGCAAATGGTCTATATTTTAGAATATAGTATATCATGCTTCAAGCCATGACTTTCATCATTGCAAATCTGTAATGTTCATCCTTCAAGATCAGAACAATTCTTCAATCAATCTTGATTCTCTATGGGGGATAATAACCATTAATATTACCTTTCGTGGTAATGTAGGAAATCATCATTCTTGTGCTAGCTTGTACTTTCTGAGTACATATACCTTTCAGGTATGATGATTTCATATAGTCGGGTCTATACTCTCTTCTGGGATAGATGGTATTATTCAAGATTCGATTGGTAAGTCATTTCATGACTCCTTCCTTCAAGGATATTCTCCAAAAATGATTCTCTCCGTGAGATTCATTCCCCTTGCAAGAGGCTCTTGTTAGAGGCTTATGTCATTCTCCAAGAATACATTATATGTTGCGATAATTCTATTCGGGAATTATTCATTGTCCTTCAAGGATCTTGTCATTTGGATTTCCAGAATCCTGTGACTAACTGCATATTTATATTTCGCCAGAGATGCAGCAGAACTTCATTCGTATTATGAGAATATCAGTCTTTCAGAGACTTATGAACCATATACTTTCACCGTTACGGTTCATATCCTCAATTGCATTCTTAATTGACCCGATTGTAACGCATACAGGCGTCTGTGCTATGGACTTTGTTGCCGGATCCGGGTTCTCTACTTTCATGAGAGAAACAATTACAATTCATGAGGAGATGTTGTACAACTTTTCTTCTATTCTCATATTCATCGATTGTTCTGTATTCCCAACACTTCTGTGTGCACAATGGTTGGGTTCTCATCTTCATGATGATCACTCTTATGAGCTTCTTAATCCTTCTTCATGAGGTGCTCTCTTCACGAGTGGGAGGAGTTTCATAATGATTGCAATGACAAGTGTCAATTGATGTAGAATCCAAAGGCGTCCCAATAGATTTTAGATCAACGACAAACAAGTCGACCGGCGATATAAGCACAAGCGTCCCTATGTATATCACACGCGGTATTCGGTTTACTTCATGTAAACTTAACTTCTGATTACTCCTCTCTTCAAGATTATTCTGGCATTACGCTTCATGCGCATATTCAGTGCGTGATTCCATTCCTGCTTCAAGCTTCCAAGGAATGATAATGTAAGGCATTCTTTCTGGGTCCATTCTCCCCCTAATGCCAACATTATAGCATACAATCTCTAGTGATATCCCCTATCATAGGCATTCAATTGACATAACGTCCAGGTTATATCACCAAACTTCAAGTGGGAGCCCATTCATGTATGCAAAGATGGTGAAAATATTTGCAAAATATTTACGCACTTATATGCAGTGAGCTAGACATGCTCGACATTCTGAATTGAGACTTTCTATCATGTCAAAATGACAATGATAATGTCTAACTTCTTTTTCATCGCAACAAAAATAGATTTAATTGCATAAATCATAAACTCCAAATAAAACACTTCAAGGTCAAATAAACACTTCAAGGTAAAAGAAACAACAAGTTTCATAATGTTAAAACATGCAAGAAATTTTATTCTTCTAGAATATTTGATTGCCAACATTTTCAATGTTTAATCCAATCATCCAGGACTAGATCATGTCTGTTAGATTTTCTAAATAGCCACATATTTCCTATGCCATCATCAATCAAAATTGTCCCCCTTATCACACCATCACTAAACTTCAAGTTCATTGGATGCTTCTTGCATTCGCTACGACACAATGCATGTATCATAGGCTGCAATTATACTACTAGTATAACAATAATTAGTGTGAAAACTCACATATGTACCATTCATGTACACAATATTCTCCGAAATCATGTCAGTAGGGTAGATTGTGATAAAAATACTTGCATTGGTTCATGTGCTTCTAATTTCCATTCTACCTGCTTGGTAGTAATGCACAAAGAACTTATGCAGTAACCTACAAGGTTATATATGGCTTCATAGTGGACAAATATCATTGCAGATGATTAATACTAACAGACTTGGTAAATCATTATGTTCAGCATATAATCCATATATTCCAAGCGAAATTTAACAAGTATACTTCTGGTATTAAAACAAAAAGGCAAGAAAAACCAAGCCAAATCCAAGCTACATATAGACTGCAAGCTATATCGTAGATAAAGAACAAATTCAATTTGCAATCGAGAATATTATATGCATGCTTCAGGCTTAAGCTTCAAGCTAATATCTCTTCAGGATAAAATAAATGCTCACTCTTCTAAAAGTTTGCATGATCCATCTAATTCTTTCAAGAATTATAAACTTAATGCACCTCTATATAACAACTACTACTTGATAGTTTATTTTAAATTTGGAAGACTATGCCGAGTCCCCATGCACATATTTAATTCATCACTAAAATGATCATCCTCATCCAGGAGGTTATCATCGGGAGCTATATTTTCAGAATTCTCGCTCAAGCCTTCAAGGTTTTAGTGATGATATCAATGAAACTACAATCAATCTTCTATGATTGTATTGTCTCTTCTTCATGAGAGCTATAGTAAACAGATTTTATCTTCAAGATTTTTTTTGTCTAATAATCCTGTTATACTAGCTGCAAGCTTCCTAGTATATGCATTCTCAAATTTTTCTATGAATTTGACGAATGTTGTGCCAATGACCAAGTATTCTGTACTTAAGACAATGGTAATAGTCTGGATTAACTTATGTTGCTAAATAATTCACTTTCGGATTCTACGTGATCCCAGAAGTTTATGCATTCAACAGCAACATAATTCCTAAAGTGTAATGATATGAAACTTCAAGTCATCTCAAATACACTGACATTCCTGTGCCAATATTTGGGTTATCTTCTTGATTTACTCATTCGGTGAGTCCCAAAAATATTTTAGGATTATTCCAATTCAATTTACTTTATACCAAAATATCGCACAACTACAAATTGTTCTGCAAAAGTAGCATGCAATTCACCCTGCTTGGGTTGCATATTACTTCAAGAAATCTTTCACTTCTAGGAAAAAATTGGTATTTAGTGACCAGACTAAAGAGTAACCATGCAGGATTTAATAACCATTCTAGGTTAATCAGGATATTTATTCTACTAGAAATTTAGACAAATGATCCAAATATATGTGCATTTAAGTTTACTGCATGTAAACAAGTAAATGGGTGCAAAAAGTAATGGATACTGTTCTCAGAAGCATCAAAGCAATAAGGTAGAAGAAAAACCAAAGCTTCACACATAGACTTCAAGCTATTGTGTATTAAAACGAGGCCTCTACCAGAGATTATATTGATCCACTTAATTCAATGCAGGAATTAAAGCTAATCGCATTACTACTTCTACTATTACCATCTACTAGATAAGTGTTTTGGACTATTACGAGCCCCTATGCCCAACTTCTAATTCATCGCCAAGAAGATTACCCTCGTTCATGAGGTTATCATCCAAAGCTCAATTTTCAGAATTGCAGCTTAATCCTTCAAGGTTCTTGGTCTCATATTGTGACGTACCTTCCATCTACAAGATGTTTTCATTCTTCTCTTCAATGGTTTGTGAAGACTCCTTCAACTTCAAGCTACATGCTTTTAATGAGGTTGACTTCCTTCTAGGAATTCTTCTTCTTACCCTGAAGTTCTTGGTACAATTCGATAAGGTGCTTGGGTGTTTTTCTACACCTATAACAATCTTGATCTTGTTTACCGTATGCTTCCTCTTTAGGCTGCTAAACCTTAGCATTCTTATTCTTCTTGAATTGTCAGGCTTTACCTTTACCTTTCTCAGGTGCCTTCCATTGGCCCTTCCCCTTATCATTCTCCGTGAATAATGTAGCATTCGGTGCTATTTAGCCAGTGTAACAAGACGTATGATCCTACAAGATCGTCTCATTCTCCCCCTGATCATACTTCAAGTCATTACTCAGGGTTACTGGCTACTCACATAAGCGAGCTTGGGGTGTTAGGTAGAGAGTTTTATGTATGAGCTTGTTTTTACCAAGTTCAACGTCACAAATCTTCATGTGAGTGACGATCTCATACTATACGGTATTATAACCCACAAATGTCTTGTAATGTTGAGACGTAGGTGCTGCCATTCACGCTCAACTATTTAAGAAAGATTTCATCTTCTCAAAGTGCTCATTCAGAGAGCCCCACAAGACCTTTAGACTATTTTCGTTCATTATTCATTCTGCAGGAAAATGCTTAAGTGATGACTCAGGAAATCCAGTGCCTGAGATTTATCCACTTCAGTTGGATCAATATCCTCATTCTTGAGTTTAATCATCTTCAAGAGATTTTTAACACTCAAGAGGATTTCATCATCATGTGATCAAGATAAATAGTTAAAACCATTCAAGATAAGCACATCGAATTCATGTTTCACAAATTGAGATATATACAAGATATTCATATGAAGTGCATAGGTTTACTTCTAGTAAACAATTTGTAGAATGCAAAGAGTAGCGGATCAAAAACTCGAAGAAAAGACCTAAAACCATGTTTCTATGATTAAAGGCACATTTTAATCATGTTTTAATTCATTATACATGATATGCATGATTTCAGATCAAGTTACACAGTAATTATGCACAAACAGGAGGTTCAACAGCAAAACAACAAGTTTTTATGTTTCTGACATAAATACCCTTAAAACCCGAGGTGTTATCTGCAAAATAACACTAACTAGACAATTTCCAAAGACTACAGGGTCTACTTTGCAAAAATTCTGGGTCAAAATCGTAAATACAGAACAATTTGGACCTATTTGCAAAAATAAAGGACTGCGGGTTCTATTCTGGAATAAGTCAGGGTTTATTCTACAAGAATACATAGCCTAGCCGCAATTTTCTATTACTCCAGGGGGCTTTCCGCAAAATTTCTGATTTTTCTCGTGATTTTTCTGAAATCAGGCCGGCCCACTGGGCCAGCCTCGGCCCATCCCAGCCCACCCTGGCCCAACCCACCAACTCGGCCTGCCCAGCCTGATATAAGAGAGGGGGATCCGGGTGAAACCCTAATCCCCTACTCACTTTCTCACTCTCTCTTCCTCTTCTCTCACACCCACCGAGCGGCGGCGGGGCCGGCAAGGCGGTGCGGTGGTCGGCCTAGCCATGGCGCGGAGCGCCTGCGAGAGGAGCGGAGGGAGGAGATCCACGTGCAACGCGGCGTGGTGGTCCTCGGGCGAGCCCATGCGGCGGCGCTTGGCTCGAGGAAGAGGAGGGTGGCGACGCGCGGCGTTCTGGCACGACGCGGTGCGGCGGGACGGCGGCAGCGGCGGTGCGTGGCGTGAGCGGCGAGCTCCCGCCATCGCGACGCGAGAAAAGCGAGGCTCGAGGGTCCCCATGCGGCGGAGGAGTCCCGTCCCCCTAGATCCGGCGGTCCCGAGGTCTGATCCGGCGGCCTCGGGCGCGGATCCGGGTCCGGCGAGGTGCGCGCACCTTCGGGCCTCGTCGGGAGGCGATGGTGGTGCGGCGGCGGTGGAGCTCCTAGCTCCCGTCGTCGCGACGTGCAGAGCAAGTCGGCCCAGGCCCAGATCTGGTGGCCGGCGACCCGCTGCGGGGGCTACATGGTCCGACGCCAGCGTGCGGCGGCGGGGCCTTGCCCAGGTCCGGGTGGATCTGAGCGGATCTCGCGTGATCTCAGCCCGTGCTAGGGTTGAGGTGCGCGAGGATGCTACCTGGCGGCAAGGTCACGCGACACAGGCGGTGGCCGAGGTGCGGCATTGCATGCGCGCGGCGAGGTACGGCTCGGCGCAGGCAGTGGCTCGTCGGAACGAGGTGCGGCTCGGTGCTGCACGACGATTTCAACTCGTCGACGACGAATTAGCCGTTAGGGTTAGGGTTAGGATTTCAGACCCTTTTCTTTTCTTTCTGATGCTTGCTGTGCTGTGTGGTGGTGGCCTTCGAGCCACTCATTGTGCATGTGGCTGCGGCGGTTCATCGCCGGCGGCTGTGGTGGCTACCAGCCCCACAAAACAAAACTGTGATGTAATGCAACTCGATGATGAACCCTAACGCTAGGTGTAGGGAAACAAAACCCAGTTTAGAAAAACTGGGGCCATATGCAAGGGGGTTCGATCCGTGACTGCAGCGAGTCAACGCGATCAGGCGCATCGAGTAGATCTGCTAGATACCTTCAATTTTTTTTGTGCATGTATACCATTCACTAGTCACTATCGCGTAGGATAGAACCAAGGACTTAACCGCGTAGGGCGTATACATGCAGTTCTTCTGGACTTCGTGTAGTCGTTCCCGATCCAATCCCGTCTTCGTGTTGGCGCGGACGTCGATGTCGTCGAGCACGAAAATCGAGGCAGCTCGATTCCCGAGGTCGGCGCGCTTCCCAAGGCAGCGCGAATCCCGAGGCGGCGAGTTGAAGAACTCGCTGTTGACGGTCGTTAAGTACCAATTCCGACCGCCAATAGTCCTACAAATAATGGAGAATTAGCATTTCTTATACGCATATTTATTTAAACTAATAAATTTCCACGAGTTTTGGATGATTTATGAGTGCAGGAGTGTTTCTGGAGAAAATGGGCCTCTGTGAGAGAAATCACAGGCCGGCCGGCCTACATCCCTGGCCGGCCGGCCACACCCAGCGGCCACAGCCTGCAGGCCTCCACCTGTGGGCCACGAGAAGCTCACAAAACCAGAATATTGAAGCCCATCTCGAACTTAATGAAGACTTTCTAGAATATGGGCTACAATGGGCCTAAACTTGGCTCTTACTCCAGTTCTGCCGACCCCAGGAGAAAACCGACCTCGGGACCGACTTCATGGAGCAATCTGAAGCGTCCACGCGGAAGGCGGTGGCCAACCGCCACAATGTGTGGCAGGCCGGCCGGCCTGCCACCTAGGCCGGCCGGCCAACCTTGGCGGCCAATCCTCCTCAACCGCCTCTCACTTGCTCTATTTAATCCCCTCTCTCATTTGGGGCTATAAATAGAGGGGTGCTCGGCCGGTTAGAACACACACCAAGTAGAGGAATCACTCTTGCATTAGTTTTAGTCTCCAAGCTCTAGTGGAGTTAGGCTTAGAGTAGAGCTACTCTAGTTCCCAAGTTGTCTTGGAGATTCTGGTATGGCTCTTGTATCATTTTCTCTTTTTGCGACTTTATTCTATTTAATAATATTATTCTTTTCATATAGTCTTGCCTTGGTTAAGCGTTCCTTGTTTGGTTGTGGATCCTTGGCTTGCTTATGTAATAGAGTAATTATAATCTTCTTATATAGTGCTAGAAATGCTTGTTGGTATTTCTTAACGATCACAGATAAATCCGCAAGCGCACGGAGAATACCGCTGTAGCATTTCACCCGGGAGTATTCCAAGGTATCGTAATTTATATTTTCCACAGGGAAGACGATGGTCAAGAGAGTACTGTGCTCATAGTTAACGTCTACATTTAAATGGATCACGGTCCATACAATGCTAAACAATAGTATATGGGTAGTGTGACACACAAGAAAAGGATCAACTCTAATATACATCCATAGCCAAGTGGAGAAGAACAAAGAAAAGAGCTAAGTTCCTATTGTACTTCATTATACAGTGGCATAGTATACAACATACACATGTATGCACACAACTAAGATTTAGGCATAAGCACTCAAGCAAATTGGGCACTGGCTTACCCCTGGTCTGCCAGGCGACTCCGGTCTACAGCTCTACGCCGTACCCGAACGTGGAGGGATACCGAGGACAAATAGGGCTGTCACCACCTACCGTCTACCTCAAACAATCCGTGGGGCACGAGGCATCCAATGTATTCTACCAATCCAAGCACCATGCTTGCATTGCTAAAACATTACTCTAAATCCCCTAGGCGATGATATGGATCTAGAGCATAATCATAAAGATCATTGGACCTATGCTTGGACATGCAAATGCATGTAAACCTAAGTATATACATGGCCTGGTATACTATGTTCTAGGACACGTGACAATACAGCAATTATGTCCATACTGCCAGCCCTCCAGGCGATACCCACATAACAGGCATATGAATATCACACGAGCACTATATAAGAAGATTATGATTACTCTGTAATAAGCAAACCAAGGATGCACAACTAAACAAGGAACGCTTAACCAAGGCAAGACTATATGAAAAGAATAATATTATTAAATAGAATAAAGTCGCAAAAAGAGAAAATGATACAAGAGCCATACCAGAATCTCCAAGACAACTTGGGAACTAGAGTAGCTCTACTCTAAACCTAACTCCACTAGAACTTGGAGCTAAAACTAATGCAAGAGTGATTCCTCTACTTGGTGTGTGTTGTAACCGGCCGAGCACCCCTCTATTTATAGCCCCAAATGAGAGAGGGGATTAAATAGAGCAAGTGAGAGGCGGTTGAGGAGGATTGGCCGCCAAGGTTGGCCGGCCGGCCTAGGTGGCAGGCCGGCCGGCCACACATTGTGGCGGTTGGCCACCGCCTTCCGCGTGGACGCTTCAGATTGCTCCATGAAGTCGGTCCCGAGGTCGGTTTTCTCCTGGGGTCGGCAGAACTGGAGTAAGAGCCAAGTTTAGGCCCATTGTAGCCCATATTCTAGAAAGTCTTCATTAAGTTCGAGATGGGCTTCAATATTCTGGTTTTGTGAGCTTCTCGTGGCCCACAGGTGGAGGCCTGCAGGCTGTGGCCGCTGGGTGTGGCCGGCCGGCCAGGGATGTAGGCCGGCCGGCCTGTGATTTCTCTCACAGAGTCCCATTTTCTCCAGAAACACTCCTGCACTCATAAATCATCCAAAACTCGTGGAAATTTATTAGTTTAAATAAATATGCGTATAAGAAATGCTAATTCTCCATTATTTGTAGGACTATTGGCGGTCGGAATTGGTACTTAACGACCGTCAACAAACCCCCCAAGCTTAAACTTTTGCTCGTCCCGAGCAAAGCTAAAGACTTGGTTGTGCTGATCAGGAGTTGCTACCATGTCTTACTCCGCAAAAGTACCATGCGTACAACAAAATATTCTCCCTCGAATTGAATGAGCTGGCATGGCAACTTACTCTTCCCCTTAGTCCTCATGGAGCTTATTGCTTCTCCTTGCCTTGGGCGGTTGAGAGACAAAACGGTTTGTAGAGTGCTATTTACTCATTCTTTGTTAAACTTTCATTCCAGAGGTTTTCAAAAGATTTTGCAAATAAAAACAAAGTTCCTCAAATGATTCTCTCAAATCGCTCAATGTGTATGATTCCTTACCAAGGCATTGCGTTGCCTCTTTTCCACCTACTTCTAATAGTTTTATATATGTGGGGCTTGGTAGGGGCAAAGTAAGGCAAACTTGCATCACATATATTGCTAAATCAAAAGACCGGATCCAAGGAGAAAGCAAGTCATACAATCTGATCAAGATGTGCATGTGTACGGATATGTGGATGATGGAGAAAAAAAATAATTACTCCGTTTTGTATACCTTCTCTCTCTCTTTTTTTGTTAATTTTGAGGGAATGGCTAGCTCTTTATTTTTTTCTTTCTTTTTTTCATCATGCTCTACTTGAATGAGCAAGATTTTTATTTTTTTATTTTTTGCATAGCCATTCCTCTTTTGCAATGATACTTGGAGAGAGAAAGAGGTATAAAACATGTGGAGTATTTATTTTATGGGATGAGGGGAAATGTGATGCTAACTTCCAGTGTAGAAGTTAAGCACATGTATATGGTGGAGTGTACGTGATCTTGATCATAAAAGTATGGCAAGAATATCTCAAGGGTCACAACAATTTTGAAAAAAGCTCAATGTAATGACAAGCAACATATGTGTAGAGGTTTTGCATTAAAATCAACATATGGCTTTGGTAGGAATTTTCATCATTGAGGAACTTTGGGTTT
Organism: Eragrostis nindensis; assembly: GCA_012490785.1. Taxonomy (NCBI): domain Eukaryota; kingdom Viridiplantae; phylum Streptophyta; class Magnoliopsida; order Poales; family Poaceae; genus Eragrostis; species Eragrostis nindensis. Next base: position 563,947 of record JAAXCT010000216.1, on the reverse strand, counting down.
TATAGTTTTGAAAAAAAAAATTCTCTGGAATTTAAGTCTTACTTAGAACAAGATCATAGCAGCTCTATTAGACCATATCATATCTCACAACAACCTAGACTTGGATCATGCATTTTGCTACCCACGAGTTTCAGATTCAGGAATAAGAGTGCATCCAACAAACTCAAAACTTGGGAGAGTACTAAGTTGCAAACAGGAATGAGAGAGGGATAAAACAGAGCAACTATTCATCATTTCAACATGGAGAATTAAAACATTCTTATCGCGCATAGAAAACAAAAACTACTTTTATTTTATTTATTTGTTTTTATCTTTTTTTTTTGAATGCAGAAAACAAAGGAAAGATACAAGTTACCTCAGTGGGGGAGTGATCCCCCCAAGCTTAGTTCTTGCTTGAGTGCGCCAATAACTGCTTGGTTCCTTTCTTCATGGCTGCAACAAAAAGCAAAACAACAAGAACAAACTCGAAACGGGTTATATTAGTGTAATCAAAATGAGCACGCCCGTCGGTTGATCTTGCCAGCTTTAGCATAACTTGCAGATGCAAAACAAAGAAGAGGGAAATCTTTTTGTTGAATTTGAGAAAATTTGGAGGAATGAGAGTAAAGAAGATGAGGAGGGCATTTGGGTGGTGAATGAAATAGATTTGGTATGAAAACATCACCACTCGGCCTTTTTGTAAAACTTGAAGTTCGATAGCCATATTTGGGGAGGAACAATGACAAGTGGCCGTTAGAAAATAAGGCAAAATGCGAACAATGACCATGTCATGTTAGGTGACCCATTGGCGGGGACTCTCCCCCCAAGGTTGGCTCAAAGCCTCCGTCGATTTTTTTTTTGATTTTTTTTTATTTTTTTATTTTTTTATTTTGGATAGTGGAGGTTTGGCCAAAGCTCAGCTAGAATATTATGCCCAAAAATCATTTTCTCCAAAAGTAAATGTCTCAAATTCTTTATTTTTTTTTTAAAGGTTGAAGAAATCCAACATGCAAAATGATTATGGAAAATCAAACATGCAAATGCATTTTAATTCAAATCAAAGGAAAACCAAATATGCAATTGGAAAAATCAAATATGAGATAACTACCGATTTTCCTGTCGGCAAGGGCATCATCATTTTTAGTCCGATGAGCAAGACATTATGACGAGTTCGATTGCCAAGGGTCTCACACTTGAGGAAAAACGACAAGAAGTCGGACTATCTCAAGATTGAATATGGATTTTTAACGCACTGTCAGCATATCGAAGCCATCATGCACTACCCTGTTTTCACATGAAGAGAAAACAAGCAAGTGATAGCCTGTACGGGCTGTGACCAGGTATTTGCAGATATAACTAAGCGCATTTGTAAACTCGTAAACCAATTGTCTTCCCCGGCAACGGCGCCAGAAATGCTTGTTGGTATTTCTTAACGATCACAGATAAATCCGCAAGCGCACGGAGAATACCGTTGTAGCATTTCACCCGGGAGTATTCCAAGGTATCGTAATTTATATTTTCCGCAGGGAAGACATCGACTAAGAGCATAGTACTCTCTTGACCATCGTCTTCCCTGCGGAAAATATAAATTACGATACCTTGGAATACTCCCGGGTGAAATGCTACAACGGTATTCTCCGTGCGCTTGCGGATTTATCTGTGATCGTTAAGAAATACCAACACTCGCCGACTCCTCCTTCTCCGCGACTTCGGCGGTTCCTGTAGCTCGGCGGAAGAGCGTGCTGATAACGTGTTGTAATAACGCTATCGACGGGAGAGAACAACAACAAAAGTAGACAAGAGGCGAGACACAATGTAGGGTGGAGCTTTCTCTTTATTATTCTGAATAAACTTGTGTTTACAATGCTTAGGGTGCTCCACTATTTATACTCGGGGTTGAGGCCCTCCTTTCCTACTAGGAGAGGAACTCTTTGGTAAATTACCCACATATGGAGTAGGACTAGGATAGGTTCTCCAGGAACTTCCTTTCCTTCTCTAATAAGTTTTATTATTATAACAATTAGATGAGAAAGGAATCATATTCATTCTAGAGTTTGTTCAAAGCAAGATAAGGCACTGGACGCGCGAGTTCCAATAAAAGCTAAGATTATTCGTTAATGTTTGTCCTCCGTGTTGGTATATTGAGTCATCGTGTCAATTACGAGGACATAGGCCATTCCCAACAACTGCAAAAACACAGAAATTACAGCTCTGAATGAACATCTATATATTTGAATGAAGCAGAAATTAAATCGTATTTAAATAAGTAATTTGAAGGAGCTGAGGTGGAAGGAAAGTACCTGGAGTGCAGAAGGTGGTGTAGGGAACAACCTGACGGATGTCACAAGAATGAGAGCTCTGATGTACCTGTCTTACTTGTCCGAGCTTGAGATCAACAGTGAAGATTCCATAGATTGTCCCTATGAAAACGTCAGTGAAGGCGTTGACAACCGCGACCACTCTAGTTGCAGATGCTCGAGGTGTGAACAGGACATCAAAAGGGAAGAGCTCGTCGAGGTCAAAATCTCGCTGCTGTGCCCTTGTGCAGGGATCATCTGACGCATCATCATCCCTTGACCAGGTGAAGAGTTTGGAGTCTCTGTGTAGGTCTATCATGGCGAATCCAAGGCCACCGTCCATGAGGGTGATGCACTTGTGCTCGCATTGTGATGGCAGGCCGATGAATGATAGTTGTTGTTTGCACGAATCATACTCCAGTATGCCATAATTCCAACGACACATGAAGTAGACGAGAGCTGTATTATTAGTATTCCTCCGTGCTACGCGTCCTATGGCGGATACGCAGACACGTTGACGCTGCTGCTGTGTAGTAGGAGTAGTAGCAGTCGTAGAGAGGAGGAGGATTGGCATCCCCCACGCGTGCTGCTCCGACGAGTAGATGCGGGCGCTGGTGACCCCGTCGGCCATGGTGGCGACCAAGACCACACCAAAGGTGTCTGAGTCCGAGTCCGAGTCGACGGAGAGCAACGCGGCTTTCCATCCCTTGCACGGCTGCGGCGCCATGGGGGGCCGCATCGTCGACGCTTGTCGCCCCGTGATGGGGTTCCACACGGTGAAGTGCACACCTGCAAGATCATAGTCGCAGAAGAGGACGCGGCCATGGAGCGCGTCGACAACTTGCCAGTTGGGCATCATGGCGTGGGGCAGGCGGTGGAAGGACGGAGACGTGGGCACGAACCGGATTTCTTCACTTGATGTCGGACGAGGCCTGACGTGGCAGAAGAAGCCGAGCACTGGCGGCCGAGTCCGGCGGCGGTGGAACTCGGTGAATCGGCGGCGGAAGCCGGGGCTGCAGACGAGGCGGCACCAGGGCTTGCAGACGAGGGCGGCGGCAACCAGGCTCGCCAGCTCGTCGGGCGGGAACCGTATCAGGATCTCTTCGACCAGCTCTTCCATCAGTGGTGACGGCGGCGGCGCCATGGCGATCGATCGATGGCTCCTCTGGTCTCTGGTTGGGCTTGGGCCAGGGTTTGGTTTGATTTCCACGGCCCGCGCACTGCAGATATATATCACGGTGTAGTATGCTGATTTTTTTTTTTGATCAAACATATCTGTATTTCAAAGATTAAGGAGTATAAATACGCGTACGCATATAGATACGCTATGAAAGGATACAGAGGATAGCTGTATAGTAGAAAGGCCCCTAGAAAACACAAAAAACACAACCAGGTCCCTGGACCCTTCGCCATCCAGAAGCGCCGAGCACCATTGACGCCGACCATCGCCAGCGCCAACAGATTCGGCACACGCCGCACACCCAAGGCTGGCAGGAACTCCACCGGAGAGAACTCCGTCGCACGAAGGCTTTGGAATGAGCCGAGAAAGACACTCACCCCATCGGGAGAGATGAAGCCGTCGCTGAACGCCCCATCGGCCGGGGGCACGCCCCGAGCTCCTTCCAGCTAGGACCGCCACTCGCCGACGACAGCCACCACCATCGCGGGATCTTCGAGGGCAGATCCTCCACCTCACCATCCTCAAGCCACAGCCGCCTCTGCACCTTTGACCGAAGCCGTCAGCTCCCACCTCGCCTCGTCGAAGACAAAGACAAGGAGTCGCCGACGAAGGACTCCTACACAGGACCTCCACACAGGGAAACCCACCTCCACGGTCCCGCCGCCAGCGCCGGAGTGAAGCACCAGCGGGGCGAGGAAGAGGCCGAGAGGACAAACTCCATGCCGTCGACGACGCCATCGCCTCGCCGCCGTCAGCCGGAGACACCACTCTCCACAAAGCTTCACCGGCGAGCTCGCCGTCGTCGCCGACGCCTCCGCCACCAGATCCGCCGAGGGAGACCAAAAATCCGACCGTCCCCGACATGGAAGACGGCGGAACCCTAACCCTAACTACCCTAAAACCTATACTACAGCTAAAACTATCCCGCCCACGACAAGATCCTGCTTCCCCACCCTCTCCGACGCTGACGAGGCCGCCGGAGAGGAGGGGGAAGCAAGAGATCAGCGCCGGGGCGGGGGATCGCCTGAATCGCCGGCTCTTTACTGTAGCAGGGGAAAAGGAAGAGGGGAAAAGGAAGAGGAGCGGGCGTAGTATGCTGATTTTGGTAGGCAAGTTTGGCTCTTAAATCCGTCTCAATGCACATGTAACTCTTATAACTCTGTTGATTAATAAAGAGTTATCCCTCTCCCCACACCCCCACCCCCACAAAAAAGAAAAAAAAGTTGGGAGAGCGTCACACTGAAGATCTGAAGGTCGCGTGTTCCATCCACGGTCACCGCAATTTTTTTCTTTTTTTACATGTGATTTCCTCTTCTTTTTGGACAAAGCTTTATCTGATTCACTTTCGATTTCTGCTTATCCGACACTTTCCTTTTCGTTTGCACAAGGCTGAAGAGCATTCATTTCAGAAGAGTTTTCTGTGACCGTTTTCATCTTTTTTTTTTTTGAGGCAAAGTGACCGTTTTCATCTGGTCAATATCTTATCTTTCGGCAGGTACAAGCCCCCGTTTTCCCCAGAAACATTTGAGCCAAGGCACCTAAATTGTGAAAATTCTTCTCACATTTGGAGTTTCGGCATTTCTGAAGACAAGAAAACGCGCCAATCACAGGTGGAATCATATCGAACATACACAGCAAGCGACGATGCTGCACTTGAAAATGTACATCCATTCTTTCTCGAACCACCGTGATTATACAGATTAAAATACATCCACTTTAACGAGCTTTCTTCCCCAAACCCTGGGATTTCAGTTGAATCCATTTTGTATCTTACATGCAAGAATGAAACCTATACCACCACGAGCAACAACCGGGCGTCCAGGTCAGCTTGGAACAAGAAATAAGTAGAATAAAACTGGAGCCCCGAGGCCAACTGAGCGATTAGTTGCCTTGCCAACTGGGATGAACACGTGTCTGCACAATTTTCCCAGAGAAGAAATTCAAGGGAGCCCCAAAATATTGCCATGTAGGCATCTACAAATATAAAGCCGGCTGAACAATTAAGGTGAGTTATCTCGCAGTTTGGCCCTGGCGAAAAATACTCCTGCCAATAAACCTACATGATGGAGTGTTTCAGACTGTTAGTCGTATATGGCAAGAGCAAGAAGTGGTGGTACTGGTAACACCTTTAAATGTAACCTACCAAACAAAATGCTCAAAGAATTCTCCATGCTTGTACGAACGTTGAAGAGAACGATCCCAGCAACAGAGAGAGGAATCTTATTCAGGGAGCCCACAAGGCTGTGTTAGAAGCAATGTTCGCATCAGAAACACATGGGAGGTAGAGAAAACATAAAGGACAGGCATTTTAGAAAATTGAGTTCAATGCCTAACAATATGGTGATCCTTATTGATTGATTAACTCATTCAGCGAAGCTTCAAAAGTTTATATGTAAACCATGTTCAAATTTATAATTCGAAATTGAAACAAGTTTGGTACCTATAAGTTGTCGCGCTTGTCTGATGAAGAAACCACATCGAAGTAAAGCTAATTGCAAGCCCCAAAACTCCACTAGCCGTGATAACCACCCAAAAGCTTGGCATCTTCAAGAGAGGTCTGCAAGTTCAATTCACAAACACATATAAGGCATGGAGTAAAATTATGCATATTTCAAATGAGAGTACTTAATGAAGTAATGGTTGAATAGTAGTAGATAGCCCTATACATCAATTTCAAATGACTACCTAATGCAGTAATGGAACTTCATTTTCGTTTCAACATAGCCCCATGGAAAGTTCATGATGCCACTACAGGCCCTACTTGAAATACCAGGAAATGACTTACAGGGCTAGGAAAGGCAGAGCAAACTAAAATGACAATTGCCTACTGTGAAACAAATGGATCTAAGCAGTTTAAATGTAGTACATGATCCATTAGGTTTATGATACAGGGATAAATTGGTGATGTTTAAATCAATAGCTTACGTCTCCAAAAGGTACTTCACTTCGTTAAAAGCAAGCACAAGGATAATTCCCAATGGCAGCGAAAGAACATTATTCAGTAACACCATTGAAAGCTCATTCAAATTCCCAGACTTGGTGGCTTGCTTAGCACTGTCCATTACATGCCGCAATGTAAGCTGAAATGGGAAAAAAAAGGACAAGCTGATTTGTTGACAGGTTGAAAGTAATCTTGTTCGATAAAATTTGTTGAAGTAAAGTTGAGATATCTCAAAAAAAAAAGTATTAACCCTGTAACTTAAATGTACGGGAGTGGAAATTACAATTTAAAATATTTGGTTGGAGAGAAAAATCGATAATTGATTTGCATTTAAGAAAACCGTACCGAGTAAGATGCTGTCAGAAAACAGTTTATGATCTGCCAGGTATAACCAACTGCATGGAATGACAGATCTGTTATTCCTCCAGCAACTGCTGAGATTATCTGCACAACATATAAGTACTCAGGTGCTACGCAGCACGGATACGGATACGTGTATCAGTATCCGGCGGATACGGATACGGCAATACGGCGTTTTCTCAAACAACCCGATACGCGGATACTTATGAATTATTTTTTAAAAAAATAAATATAGTGAATATGCAAAATAATAATGGCTTAGCAGCCAATAACTACAATCATACAAACTCAGCAGAGAAACTACATACTACGATTCACGAGGATTCAATGGTTGAGTAACCACTCAATACAAGCAGGAAAGTCCAGTTGGGCAGTATTCAGTAAACCACTCAATAGAAATTCATGTCTCACGAACACTGAGGGGCGCAAGTAAACAGCACATATTGCTCAGAATATCATACTGCATTGCAGCATCCACTTTATGTAACAAAGTGCACAAAATTGTTCCATAAGAACCAGATGAAACGAAAAGGAGGCGGACTGAACACTGAACAGGATGGGGGAAAGGAAAACAGGGGCAAGCGCTCACCTTGGCGGGTAGCTGGTCGTGCTCCTCCTCCGGTCCTCCCCCTGCTCGGATGCTCTGCGCGGCGGGGACATCACGCGACGCGCCGCCTCCGCCTCACGCAGCAGCAGCCGCCGTCGCCTCCGCCGCCCGCAGCAGCAGCCGCCGGCGCCGCCTACGCCTGACGCAGCAGCAGCAGCCGTCGCCTCCGCCGCCCGCAGCAGCTGCCGCCGTCGCCTCCGCCTCACGCCGTGCCTCCGCCTCACTTAGCAGCCGCCACCGTCGCCTCCGTCTCGCGCTGCGCATCCACCTCGCGCAGCAACTGCCGCCGTCGATTCTGTCTCGCGCCGCGCCTCCGCCTCCTCGCTGCAGCTGCAGCCGCCACCGCCACCGCTGGCGTGCCGTGCTCCGCCTCCTCCCTGGCGTGCGAGGACACCTCCGAAAGGGTGGCGGCTAGGTCTGGAGAGAAGGGAGGCGAGGCATATATGCCTTAATTGGGCTGCTGCTGGGCTCATACGTATCCAGTGTTGGGCCAAAATCAGCCCAATACGTACTGGCCCAAGTATCCGATTTTCGTTTATTTATTTTTAATTGGATACTTCCTGGATACGTATCCGAGGCGTATCCGTGCCGTATCCGTATCCGTCGCGTATCCAATACGTATCCGCACTTTTTCTGAAGTATCCGTGTTTCATAGCTCAGGTGTTGATGGATCCATACCATAAACTCAAGCGCAAGGGCCTGTTTGCTTGGTGCCCTCCCAGGCAGCTCACCCGCCAGGCAGAGCTCCCAGGCGTTGAGCACCTGGGGCTCAGATGTGTTGCCTGGCCCAGGCAGCTGACCCCAGGCAGAAAGCAAATAGGCCCAAAATTCAGGTCAAACATTTTTAATTTCTGAAATATGGCGTACCATCAATATGAGAGCAATCCAAACTTGTGTGCCATGCTGTTTCTTAAAAAAGTAGGTTTCCCCAGATGCAGTAATGACATTTGCAACATTCTTCAATATGGTCAACATCGCAACATTAATGTACTTCAAGCTGAAAAGCACAGGAAACACCCAGCAGTGAGGAAATGGGTTTTTGCAGAAGACTTCAAACTTTGAACGAAACTTCCCAACATGCTGAGTGAGATTCATTCAAATCTCATATGAATCTAAGTTCAGCAAAAACTATAAAATTATTCGAGATGGTCACTGTAAAAGCGCCAGCAAATGACCATGAACTACTTGGCCTGCCAATATGATTATTTGTGGATAATTAACATATTTTCCAAATTAAAAGTTACAGCAAAATCCAAATTCACTTCCTGTTCTAAACCCAGAATATATTGAACTCTACTGATTCACAAAACCAGCATTACCACATGTGTTCTGTACTTTTAATTTAAAAATATGAGAAAACAGAGTATTCATCGTTGATACATACTGCATAGAGTAGAAATGACAGCATAAATTCAAGAGGTAATTTTACTCCAATAACAAATTAGATGAACGGACCTAAAATACACCACATCAAAGATTACGTGGACCAAATTGGCGTTGAAGATCTGATACATACCTAAACATGCTTGTGATTAGCATTCCCACAAAAATGATATTCACAGGCAACCAAACTTTGATTAGCTTCCAAGTCACCTGTTCAGTTGGGACAGCACCGGACAGGGATAGCGTTGAGACTATTGACACTGACACAATGTTCTGCAGTGGCAGATCATCAAAAAGATGCTATTAAGGACTAAACATGTATTTGCATGCAAAATAAAAATCAACAGCCAGTAATAGCGTTATACCTGGTAAAGCATCAAAAATATTGGAGCGTTGAAACCGTAGGCAGAGAGAACAAATTTATTAACCAAAATCATGCTGCAGGATGCTACGCAGTAAGCTAGACCAGATAGAAGAGCCTGATTCTGTATCTTCGGGAGCCTGAGGAAGTGTGAAGGCGTATCTCTGTCTTTTGAGGTCTTGCCGTCTTCCAAGTCATTGTCATCAACACAGAAGGACCTTGTAATAGATCTGGATAATGTATAAATGTAAACGTCAATATGATCCAGAACCACGACAGATTGTGTTATTTTGCAGCATAGTTCATGCTGAGGCATTTTTGAAAAATGCCAGGTTTACAGAGTTATTGTGAATTTTTTCAGAGTTAACAACAAGAATCAAGGTTTTCATTCAGCTAAGATCAAGAGTTATTGTGTTCTTTTTCGGGGTTAACAATGTGTGGTGAGATAAACTACGATATTTTTAGGCAAAAATGAAGAAATCACAAAATCCAAGGGTTGCATACATGCCTGTTCCCGATTTCTCTCCTGACAGGACTTGCAAGTGCAGTGAACCCTGCATTCTGATCCCGAAATACACTCTTGTCACCATTCACGAGAGGGCTGCTTACACTCCCTGGTACATTTCTCCTAGGAGAGGCCTCAGAATCTGTAGGGACGTCTAACTGAAGGACTCTACAGGATACAAGAGAAGAAAGTTTATCAGAAACAATTAATCCACCTTATTTGGTTCATGCCTGCATCAATCACATTGTGTTGTGCCAAAAGCAAGCTAATGATTTGAACCTAGGATGAAGCAAGAGAATAAAACGGATGACTACTGAAGGCCAGTACTTATGTATATGTGGCATGATAACGACTCCTTATTTACTGGTTACTCTTGTTAAGCAACATGGTCAAAACGCAGAACATTCTTTTACTGCATTCATATGCCTCAAGTAAACTACAGACAATGATGTCGGAACTCTGCAACAGTATCTAGCAGGTTAATTGGGCACTGACTGATAAGCTTGGAAACGTCAGAAAGAGGAGCATGCGAAGCAGCAAACAAAAATTGACAAGTTCACGCGCACGAGCCAGTGGTTCAGTTCACAGCTCACTCACTACTCCTTCATAGCTTCCTAATAGTACTCCAGTATGGTAAAATTTACCTGAAACTGCACTAAATTCTAAAGCAGATTTACTAGCTTAACTTGCAAACAGAGTAACAAAAGCTATCGACAAGATAAAGACAGTTATTTCAGCTGAGAATTAGAAAGGAGAATGACACCCTATCATTGATATATACATTCAACAGTTCCATTGGGTAAGCATACATAATTCCACAGTCCCCCTTAGTAGCTACGTCTCCATGTATACACGAAACAGTTCTGTAAGTGGGTAATTTGTCAGATATGAGACCAGGTACGGGTTTAATCCTATGTGTGAAACTAACTTGAGAGGTGCAAGGACATAAACTGATCCCTGTCAGTTAGGAGGAGGTACCACAAGCCAAGTCAAAGCTTAACCTCCTCTGTGGCTTTAAAAGTTTAAAGGCCTGCAGGATTACGAGCATCGCGAAAATTCAGACACGAGACGCGGCTTATTCCACCGCATCATGTGCAAGCAGGAATCCAATCGACGATTTAACAGGGCAGATATGCGCCCCACACTACCCAAAAGGAGCGCGAGCAAAAAGCGAAACAAACTCTTGAGCCGCCGGCGACTGGACCCAGCCCGACCACCTCTCCCAGACCGGAGCACTTCCCTGCACGGAACCAGCACCTCCCCTCTACACGGAAGGATCAAGGGAGGGAGCTCATAGGCACGGGAGCTCGAGGAGACGGAGGGTAGCGCGGCAAAGGGTGAGTACCAACTCGTGTAGTACTACGGGGGGCGGAGCGGAGAGAGCGGTCGATCGGGGGCGTACCTGGAGCCCATGGCGCCGGAGTCGGGGAAGAGGCAGGGAGCTCTGGCGGCGGCGGGCGAGGAGCGGGAGGCGGGAGCCGTCGTGGTGCTCGAGGAAATGTCGTCAAGTCGGAGCGACGACTCGCTCTTCCCTCCCTCGCATAGACTACTCTCCACCTGCTGCTGCTGCTGCTGGAAATATCCAAGAGGCTGGCTCGTGGGCCCCACCTGTCGGGGCTCGCCTCCAGTTCAGCTCGCTGACTGACTGGTCTAGGGTCCGGCAGGCTCCGCTGTCCGTGGCTGTTCGGTTTTCCGTTTCCCACATATTTCGGGCGTGCAAAATTTCATGGTTTGACCAAATTTCAACCGAGATGAGCACGCAGGCTTTGTATGACCGCACCTGTTTGACCACGTTTGACTCGGTCCGCAACTCTTTCAGTATGGTGATCTGACTACGTAGCTGTTAGTAGCATTTTTGCTTCGAGATGATGCACAATGCTTTGGTCCTTTCTAACACAGACAGCTCTGAGCTACGCCACTATAGATAAATATACGTATTGTCCTAAAAAAAACTAAATATATGTATTGCTAAATTGCAAGCTGCACATGCATGCACACATTCTAAATCTTCCATGTTGACTTTGTCTTTCCTTCTCCTCCTCCTTTTTAAGGTGACCCTTGTCTTTCAATTTGTGTTGTTCTTACCCATGTTTTTCATTTCCCCAACTATTTTTCAGGGCAAACGTAGTTATCCACACCGGGTCCCATTGTTTCTTTATTTTAAAATTTAGACTTTTAGACTGCTCATGATAGGACGAAAAATCGATATTTAATTCTGTAAGGAGTTACATAGCATGGCTCTACATAGAAATTTCTCACGTTTGATGTTCTCAAAGGTGATGTTTGAATACAGGGAAATGAACCTTGGAAATAGGAAAGGGAAATGGATAAAAAAATTTCAACCATTCATTTTACCATCTCTTTACATCTCGTCCCTTGATTCATAACCCAACCCTATCCCATTGCTCATTTCTCTGAATCCAAACGCCACCAAAGTAAAACCTCGCGCTTGAATTTTGTGACATCTTTTTCCACCTCACAGCTGCACAAAATGAGGATAAATCATTGCAACAAAATACCCGCAGCAATGGAACATGAGATATTTTGGGTTTTTCTTTGTTCAGGTTTACATGGCAACTTCTGGAACCCTCTGTAATCTGCACGCAGAATGTTTCACTTTGCAATGGGATCCCTCTCAAATTACCAAGTAGTGAGTGAGGGCTCAAGTTCAACAACACCTTTTGATAGTGGGAAGAAGAGTCTGTTATTAAAAGGAAATGCGAGTACCTTAACGCAAAAAAGGCAGGAAAGATAGCAAACCGTCCACGGCGGCGCTTCCATTCCTCCCCCAAATTCGTCGCCGCCTTTCATTCCTCTTCTCCGTTGCGGTTGGTTGCACCCAAGCCTAGGTTTAGGGTTTTCGCCGCGGAGATGTCGCGGACGCTGGTGCAGCCGGTGGGCCAGAAGCGGCTGACGAACGTGGCGGTCGTGCGGCTGCGCAAGCACGGGCAGCGCTTCGAGATCGCCTGCTTCCCCAACAAGGTGCTGTCCTGGCGCTCCCGCGTGGAGAAGGACCTCGACGAGGTGCTCCAGTCCCACACCGTCTACTCCAACGTCTCCAAGGGCGTCCTCGCCAAGTCCAAGGACCTCATCAAGGCCTTCGGCACCGACGACCAGACCGGGATATGCATCGAGGTATTGGGTGTGGGTTTCAATTGCTAGCAGTTCCCCCTCACTTCCCTCGAATCACGGCTAATTGGTTCTAAATTGATTTGCGATTTGCGCTCTGATTGATGCCGTGCCAGATTCTGGAGAAAGGGGAGCTCCAGGTCTCCGGCAAGGAGAGGGAGGCGCAGCTGTCCAGCCAGTTCCGCGACATCGCCACCATTGTCATGGAGAAGACCATCAACCCAGAGACCCGCCGCCCCTACACCATCACTATGATAGAGCGCCTCATGCACGAGATTCACTTTGCGGTCGATCCAAACCTCACCTCCAAGGAACAGGTAACCGGATGATGCTCACCTCCTTAGGAACATTTATCACTGCTACTATCAACTATTTAGAGTAGAATATGTTTTTCTCACAGTAGCACTGTCATTTGCAATCATCACCTTTAGGATGCAGCTCATCCTCGAGGTGTTATTGCCATTTACGCATGCAATTATGGGCTTTAGCATACAAGAATAGGTGATTTCCTGGTTTTATCAGAGTATTATTTATCAATTTTAGCATCTGTGCATCTTACCATCATCTGTAGAATAGTCTAAATTGAACATGTCTCTACCTCACCTTAATTGAACAACTAGCAAGCTCCTTTGCGGGCATATGTTGGACAAGTGTTTGTGTTTTACTTTGCTTGTTGTCCATCCTGGTCATCTCCTGCACTGCAATGCATACTTTGCAACTACTGCTATTCAGGCCATCACGTGCAGGACTATAGTTGCGTTATTAAAGATTGTAGTGACAACATTTTACATGCTAGTTGCATATCGACTATTGTTGATTACTCCCTCCGTCCTAGAATATAAGCATTCCAGGGTTTGGTCAAAGTCAAGCTTCCTTAACTTTGACCATCAATAACAAAATATTTATAGCACTCCATTATTTATAATTGATGTTGTTCGATTCATCGTGAAATCAACTATCCTAATATGCAACTCTTCATATTTAAAATATTATATTTTTATAGTTATTGCTAGTCAAAGTTGAACCTGATTGACTTTCAACAAACCTAGGAAGACGGAGGTAGTACTGTTGTACCTTGACTGTGATATTGTTCATTGCTGTCTTTTCATTTTTCAATGGAGGGTCGATTTTTTTGGCTGCTATACTATAGCAAGGGAAGAAATAAATGATATCATGTATTATTTTTATTTCTCTTTGAGAGTTTCCACTTGATGCTTTCTGGGGATACCACTATATGATTATCCCCAGCTTGAATTAACAACCAGCAAGCTCCTTTGTGGGCATATGTTGAACAACTGTAGATGCGTTTTATTTCTCTTATGTATCATTCCTGGTCATCTGCAGTGACACCATTTTACATCCTAGTTACATATACCTTGATTGTTACTGTTGTCTTAGGTAAGTTTGTCAGTTGCCATGCTATATTAAAAGAAGAAACAAAAACTGGATGTCATGCATTCATCCTCATTTCTCCACGAGCTGCAACTTAATTACCATTAGCCGTGACATGTCCTGATTTCTGATTTCTGGTTGGTGTTATTTGATATTTTGACTAACAGCTCTGTAGCAGTTTGTTTGATACATATTATGTTCTTTTTTTCATGTAGCATTTTCTTTAGAAAATGTTCTGTGTGCACATTAACTCAGCTGCATTAAAGAATAATCCTTTTATTGGTAGGGGACATATTTCACTAAAATGTTACTAGGTTATATCCTTGATCCTTCATTGAGAATACAAATGCAGGCTCCTGAAGGCTCTGATATGCTAATGTCCATGTGAAAGAAGATGCTATTGCTGTATTTAATTATGCTCTGCAGATTATGGGATATATTTAGCATTATCAGTCTACCTGCGTTCTGGCACTATATTCATGCGGCATTTTTTTTTGTCAATGTCACCTGCATTCAGGCATTATGATACATTTATTGGGTGTGAACTTCTTTTATATACTGTCTTATGCTTTTCTCCTCTCATCTGTGCTTCTTTTCTTTGGTTTCACAGGCTCTAAAAGTTATCAAGAAACTGATGGAGCACTTCCCCATAAAGCGTGCACCGTTGAGGGTGCGATTCACTGCACCAAAGCCCAAGTTTGCAGGCCTTATGGACAAGGTGGTTGAATGGAATGCTACTGTAATTTCCAAGGATGAATCTGGCAACCCACCTTCTGTTGTAAGTCTTCTAAATCCTATTCCGTCTTGGCTATCACTTTGTTTGCACACTCTCGACCCCCAATAACCACGTACACACAATGCCATAGAGCTGGTTAAGTGTTGTCGTCTAGAAGTTTGCTGTGCAACTTACAAGCTTGGTCCGTGATCCCTACTCAATGTTACACAAGGCAGCTAGCGCCTGATCATCAATTTAGGCGTACAAGGCAGATATTAGGCGCTAGGGACAAAGGGTGGCACGGCCATCTATGGCTACCTTTTGAAAACGTTTAGGAACTCTACTGTTTTATGATTCCATCTATGATGAACTCTTTACTAGCCTACTATATGCTGACTAATGGTTTCCTGCTTTGGGACTATGATAATCATTTCATGAAGCCAACTTTCATGCTGTTCCTTATTATGATTGCTCTAAATGTGACTAAGCAATGTTTTGCAGGTATGTGAGATTGAGCCATCTATTTTGCACTCGTGTGAGGAGCGGCTGAAGGATGTGCAAGGGAGGGTGGAAGTTCTATCTGTCTCAGCGCATGCGGAAGGTGGCTCTTCTGTGGAACAGCATGACAATGCCGAAGAGTCGCAAACAATGCCTGCAAAGGAGTCTGCTGTTGTTGCTCAAATAAGTGAGACAATGCAGAAACAGAGCATCTCTACTGAAAGTCAGGATGGACAGGGCAAGCAGCAGAGAAGATGCAAAGAATGTGATGTACTTGTGGAGGACAAGCTATACAGAGAGCATTGCAAGAGTGGGTGGCACAAGCACAACTACACACGACATAAGAATGGGCTTCCTCCTCTCAGCCAAGAGGAGTGTATGGTGGAAATGGAATTGGCGGACTCCAAGAGGGATCTGAAGGATTATGATTTCTGATCAGGTCAGTTCAGTTTTTCCCTTGGATTTCATGTTTGGACACTGGGGCACTTCATCTAATGCTTTTTAGAACCATGTTGTCCAGGCTGATTAACCAGGAGTGCGCAGGACATGAAGTTGCTGCAGTCTTTTTGCTTCTGAGGACGTACTGTGATGGTCATTTGCTGAATGCTGTATAGTGAAGCGTGGAGCCAAATTTTACGAGATGCTAGCAAGTTGTTAAATTGGAATTGTTTAGTGACGTCGTCTAACCGCAATAGAGTTGGGATGGAGAATCTGGCTTTCTGCATAGCTTTGTATGGGAAGTTCAAGTAAAACTTGGTGGTTGCACTTGGGGTGCTCATCACTATTTTGTAATGGCATGCTGTAGCGGCTTAAAAACTTGACTATTATGTTCGTACAACGTAATGCTAGTACTTGCTTAGACACTCCTCCTGCTCGGTTTGTGATAGCACTTTGTTGTTGCTACACCTGATAAATTTGTGCGAAAATTTTTTCATCTCAAGCCTGGTTGCAACTTGCAACCAGCATTTCGGCTTGTTGAAAATACTATCTTGAACTACATACAAGTCTAATAACTGGGCCGACATGTGGACTGGAACAGCCCGTTGACGTCCAATTTAATTGCCAACCGGGCCCAACGAGTCCACCAAGGAGAAGAGTCTCGTAGCAGGCGAGGTGAGCACGTTTGCGGCGGCCTCCTCCAAAACCCACCCCACCCACCCAATCGTCTCCTCCGTCGAGTGAGAGGAAGGAAAAAAAAAGTGCAAGCGGCAATGGCGGCGGGCGGCGGCGAGAACGGCGCCGGCGAGGGGGAGTTCTACCTGCGGTACTACGTGGGGCACAAGGGCAAGTTCGGCCACGAGTTTCTCGAGTTCGAGTTCCGCCCCGACGGCAAGCTCCGCTACGCCAACAACTCCAACTACAAGAACGACACCATGATCCGCAAGGAGGTCTTTGTCTCCCCCTCCGTCCTGCGCGAGGCCAGGCGCATCATCCAGGAGTCGGAGGTGCGTTTAGCTTCTTCTTCTCCCCTTCGTCGAGTCGTTTCGATTATATTCTTGGGTCTGCTACTAGGGTTAGGGCTAGGGTTTACATCAATGATTCAATGGGGGAATGATTTCAGATTATGAAGGAAGACGACAGCAACTGGCCGGAACCCGACCGCGTCGGCAGGCAGGAGCTCGAGATCGTCATGGGCAACGAGCACATCTCCTTCACCACATCCAAGATCGGATCCCTCGTCGACGTCCAGACCAGCAAGGACCCCGAGGGCCTCCGCATTTTCTACTACCTCGTCCAGGTTTGCCCCCTACCCCGGTTCCCTCGCAAATACACTACTCCATTGACCATTGCTGTGCTTTGTCAGGAGTTAGGGGCCAATAATAAGCTCACGTTTATCAATATTGGCACGCACATATATGTGACTGCTAGTTTTACTAGCACGATTTTGTGATGCATTCAGAATTATCGCGCCACTGTTAGAATTCAGCATAGCTCAGCACATGGTTCATATTTGCTTAAGACATGAAATCCTTTTTATTGCCGTGTCATCTTCTATTGTTTTATGTGGTGGACTCCGCAAAATCAACTTTTTCTGGTTGGTTACACCTTCTGATGTAAATTGCAGATTGTGAGCTATCAGATAAGTTCCTTTTTTTCATATTTGCAGACTGGTAGGTAACTTGGTTTTTACTTCTTTGTGACTAGTATTTTTCTAATGGAAAACTGTTACGATCCTAATATGAAAATAGAAAACTGCAAAGTAAATGCTGAACAAGAACATGGTGCTCCCTGATGCGGACTGTTTCTTGGTAACTATTAGTGTCATACATGCCTAGCAGTCTGCTTGAAGATTCTTGTTTCTATATGCTGTCATATAACTCCTTTGCCTCGGGTCCCTAGTTTCTTTTGTTTCAGAAGCCTGTGAATTATTTGGATATTGTGTAATTGGTGTTTTAACAAATTGCCATTTCTCTAGGGATGTGATTTTCCTTTTTAGCATTTGGGGAACACTAAGGAACATTTTCTTCCAAAACTGAGGGAGGCATCTCTTATCGACTCGTTTACTTTGTCCTTTCCAAATTATAAGACACTTTAGCGTTCTCTACTTTTCTCAAATTATAAGACCTTCTCACTTCCCGATGCACCTTTCTCTCTTCCCCACACAACTCTTATCTCTATCTCTCTCCTTGTTTTCTGTGCACCAACATTTCCACTTGTTAATATCCGTGCCCAGAGCCAAAACGACTTGTAAATTTGAACGGAGGGAGTAGCTGTTAGTGGATAAGAGATGCTTTTGGTAGCTTGATATTGCTGTTAGTATTATGAAAATAACTGACTTGATATAGCTGTTAGTGCTATGAAAATAACTGGCTTCTCATCATGATCTGCACACATGGAATCCTGTTACATCAAACCAATTGGAGGGGAACGGGCAGGTTAATGTTAGAGTTTTTTTTCCCCCATTTCTGACTGCCTTTTAAAGCCTTTAAACTTTTCTCTTACCACTGTACCATATATGTGTGATCACTTAGATCTCAGCAGAGATGGTGAATGTGTAGCTTTTCGTTGCCTGATGCTGGTTTGTGATATGGCCGGCAAAATCGACTCATCAAAGTTGGCTGTGGAACCATTACTTTTGTAAAGCAGAAGAGCAAGATGGCCCTATTGCTGTAGATCACTAGAGATGGTGAATGTGCTCTGATTTTTACACTCTGCTCTTGGTTGAGATCGTATACTATAGCTCAAGCAATTATTACATATTTACATTTCATTACCTTGTGGGAATAATTTTAGGCTAAATAAACAGCGTACTGAGGTAGCCATCCTCTTGTGATTGTTGTATCTGAAATGTGCTGCAACCTACAACATCGAACTGTGAGGTGGGTAGCTAAGATTGATACTGTGGATTGCTTAGTTGATCGTTTTATAATCGTGTACTGCCTTAAAAATTCTGGATCATGGCCATGAGATTGTAGTTTGAATGTGGTGGAAAGCATGTCCTGAGCTGTAGGTGTGAATTCATTCTGACCGTGTGGTTTAAATCCTCTGAAATCTTGTATTTTTGTCGTGCACAGCACATAAATGATATCAATATATCCCTAATGTATTTCCTCAATACTTTTTGTTTGCAGGATCTGAAGTGTTTTGTGTTTTCACTCATCAATCTCCACTTCAAGATCAAGCCTATTCAGTCTTGAGCTCCGTTGTCTCCTAATTGTGTTATGATACTGCCAAGTGTTAGAGAATCCTGTACCATGTAAGGTCATGTGAGTTTCTTGTGATGCACTGGGGTTTGTGTGGAACACTGGGTGGGATGGGTTTGAATTTGCCGGGCTTGTTGGATTGTGCAAACTGCGAGTACTGGTATTTATGCCTTTTTGTTTATTGTTCAGTGTAGCTTTCCATAAGTTAATGTTGTTTGCCACGCAACTCTCTTGCCTGCAACAGATCTGTCTGTGGATGGCACAGAATGGAAATGGTTGCCCATTTTGGATGGTTTACCTGACAGTTTTGAAATTCTGTGAGTCAAGACATTTGCGTTACAGTGTCTGTTTGCCTAATGCTGGTTCATGATATTTGGGCAAAACCAACTCATCAGAGACGGCCGTTGGAACCTTTTTGTAAAGCGATGTGATTAAAGGCTTGATCGGGCCTATGAAGATCTTTCATTTTGTAAAGCATATAAGAGCGTGATTAAAGGCTCGGTCGTGTCTATGAAGATTTTTCTTTAATCCGATGCTCCTTGTCTGCCTAATGGCGTTGTGACTATTGTACTCTCTTACCAGGAGCAGTGTTAGGTAGCCATCCTCTTGTGCTGACTTTTTTGCTATGGAATTCCACTTCTGGAAAAGCAGATGTGTTACATGGTTGTGAACAATGCCTGCTGTTACCTGAAAGAAAAGACTGAGACAGAAGGTCACATACTCCACATGATTATGTTCCTTCTCAGCATATGGAGGCACGCTGCCGGTACTTATTTTTTGCCCTTAGATTAGGGGGCAGTAAAACCAAGATAATTGAACTATGGGTTAGAAAAAGAAAGGACAGGCAGGTCCTAGGAACTCGAAAAAGGAAGAAAAGATGGAGGGATGAGGGACCAAAACTCAGGAACAAGATGATGAAATGTTGGGCTCAGGTGCACCTAAAATCAGGGGAAAGGATGCAAAGCTGAGGCAAACATGCGGCCTTGCTGCCTCGTTGTTTTGCCCTTTTTTCTTTTCGTATATCCCCACAGCCAGAGCATTCAGGGCATCCAAACAGGACAAGGCCATGTTACCCAAAGCTTTCTTTTCTCCTGTACAAATCTCTGGCATGCCCAAGTGGTCCAGATATCCACATGAATCAGCAGCCAGGGAATTTGGGAAAATTCCACTAACATGTCTCTGGATTTTCCATGCATCCACCTACGTTTCTTGTAGCCTAATATTCTTGCAAGCTCAATGAGTTTTCAAATTCCTCCTGTGTCCATTCACCGATCAACTTGCTGTTGGCTACCATGGGACAACTCCTCTGGCATTGCATGGAGCGGTGATCTAGTCACCTAAAAAAAAAAAAACCCTAAACCCTAAACCCTAAACTCCTCTGGCATGGCATTGCATGAAGAAGAAGAAGAAGAAAAAGAAATGGAACTCACTCGGGTATAACGTTTGAATCTCAGTTGTCCCAGACCAAACTTTGAGACGACCCGTACGTGGGCTTGTCTTGGCAAGTCAAAAGCACTGTGACGAACAGAACAGGTTGGAGAGGATGTCATAGTCAACCAACTAGTACAGTTTAATCTTTATACATAAAAGTTGCAGGTGCTAGACCATACGGAATTGAGATACAGTACGTATTTGATAACTCTCTTAACTTGCAAGTACTATACAGTAAGGAACTGAGATGCAAGTGGGTATTTGGATACTCTCACTGACTTGTTTCAAGTCACGCATGTTGTGTTTAGAAAG
Organism: Eragrostis nindensis; assembly: GCA_012490785.1. Classification (NCBI taxonomy): domain Eukaryota; kingdom Viridiplantae; phylum Streptophyta; class Magnoliopsida; order Poales; family Poaceae; genus Eragrostis; species Eragrostis nindensis. Next base: position 543,213 of record JAAXCT010000216.1, on the reverse strand, counting down.
AAGATGCTGAGATACACCTTTCTTCCATGTGGTCCTTAATAATCTGCCTTTCCTCTTTCTCTCGATTGAAACCTACATATCAGCTTTATTGGTGTAATTTTGGACCACAAAAGGTCTTTTTTGGGTCTATTTTCTGTGCTAATTTATCATACTGAGTTCAGATGCTTTCTTTTGAAAAGAAGAAAAGGGTTGAACTCGAATCTAGATGGTCTTTCGAGAGGAAAAATAAAAGAACTAATCTAGAACCGGTGGACGTACTGGTTATGCAATTACTTTTGCAAAAGAAAAAAGAAAGAAGAAGAGTTATCAAAAATTACTTATCGCTGCCATTGTATCTTTAAACTCAGTTGGTCATGATCATCAGGTGTTGTGGTAGATGTGTCATACTCATTTCTGTATTAAAGATATATATAGTTTCATTGAACTTAGTATTACTCTCTCTCTCCTGCATAGTATTAAACTGTTGACTTTCAGATCGACACTGCCTGGACTTTAGTTCATTCGCCGGTCGGGGACGTCAAGTTTAGCGAACGGATAGAGCATGTTGCACTGCTCAATATTCTGCTGAACTGAGGTCGGGGGCGTCAACATTTATTAATATCTTATTCAGTAGTAAACGAATATTAGTACAACTTACGATATATATTAATAATGAACTCGGCACTGGAGTACGTACAGATTAACAAGCTAGTGGAGTACTAGCTACTAGAGCTTAGCAAGTACATGTATGCTACCAAAATCAAGTAGACGGTCGACGTACGTGTCATTACACGTATACTGGACTAGACTAGTTAATTACGATCGAGCTAGTGCGTTCTGGCCTAGCTAATTAATTTGTACTAGGAGTGGCAAATCAATAAGGGAGGGGCCATGGCCATCCGTCATCGTCATGAGCTAGCTGTTGTTGGCGGAGAGGAGGGCGATGATGTCGAGCGCGACGGCGCAGAGCTTGGAGAGGGCGTCCTCCCTGGCGGCGAGCTCGGCGGGGTAGGCGCCGGGCTTCTGCCGGCGGAAGAGCGCCTTGCAGACCTGCGGGTACTCGGCGGCGGCGCTGACGTGGACGGACGCGTAGTCGTAGTCCTGCGCCGCGATGGAGTCCCTCGCCGCGGCCAGCGCGTCCCGGGCCTGCCCGTACTTGCCCGCGCACGCCCGCAGCAGCGCCGCCGTCGTCGTCCCGTCCGCCTGCTCCGTCGCCGTCCCGTTCGCCAGCGCCGCCGCCGTCGCCGCGCCGCCCGACGCGTTCACGGCCGCGGCCGACACGGCGATGGCCGACAGCCCCCGCACGTCGGCCGTGGCGCTCGACGGGTCGGACCCCAGCGCCGACACGCACACGTCGTAGTACGCCGTCGAGTTGCACGTCGCGCGCACCAGCGCCGCCGCCGCGGCAGCCGGCGACGTGGCCGGTGGCGGCGAGACGATGGCAGCAGCTGGCGGCGGTGAGACGATGGCAGCAGGTGGCGGCGAGTGCTTACTAGGCGCCCCGTGCCCCCCGTGGCCTCCGTGGCCGTGGTGCGCGGACGGCCCGGCACGGGAGCCGAGCGTGCTCAGAGGGAGGAGCGCCAGGATGACGAGGAGCACCAGGGTGTTCTTGGTGGTGGTTGCCATTGTTAGAATGAGCTCGATCTCGCTCGTGTGATGGAAGAGTACGTGTTGTTGCTGGTGTTCTTGCTTAATTGTTCTTTGGGGTGGGGCTCTGGAGTGTGATCGACCGGGGAGAATGAATGAGAATTGTATGTGTTGGGGATGCAGGAGATGGAAGCGGTTCATGGGTTTATATAGGAGGGCGGAGGATGGCTGTCAATGTTGACTAGCTATTTTAGCCCTGCGCAAGTGGTGTGGACGAGTCCACCATCACCACCACTTGCGCGCCCGCGCTTTCTTTCCTCGTTCCTTCATTTTCTCCATAGTGCTTAACTAGCTACCAAGCCTACCATAGTGGCATGCTAGCTATTTAGGCAAAATCTAGTAATTCGGACACGTCTTCTCTTCTTTTCTCGACTTTGAAATATTTCGTGTTTGTCGACTTCGTTCTCGTGTTTTCTACATGTTACTCGTGCATACTTATAGGGTTTTATATGGTGGTCACTGTCTATATATACTTAATGACTCCCTCCCCTCTCTCTAGGGTTTTTAATTTGGAGCTGTCACCTATGTAAGGAGGATATAGGAGGGAAGACAAATGTCTCACTAGTTGACGCGTTCGTCAAAACTTGCGGCCACTATCAGGGAATGGTGTTTAGGGTTTATAAGTTTCGAGTATCTTCTCTTCTAGTAAGCCATTTCTGGTGCGCGATTTCTTCACCTACGTCGTATCACCGCCCACCATGCATGCATGTAATTAAGTTACCTTGTAGCTCGGAAAACGAGCTTCCATTTTATTTGTTCCTTAAAACATATATCAACTCCCTCTCTTTCTATCTTCAAGCTTCCTTATAGGTTCTCCAAGTCTAATACATGCTGTTTACATACCGCCATCACATGGGGTGTACGTCTTGTGACATCCGGCCCATTTGAGATTAGGCCTAAGTAGCCCATGTGCACTAGTGTGCATGAGGAGGTGGGAGTTTAGTCCCACCTTGCTAGTCTAGTGGGAGAAAGACCAACATATAAGCCTAGGTTCTCTAACACCCACCACCTTGAGTTAACTCTTTTACGTGAAGTGAGGCCGAAAGCGTAAAAGGTTGGTAGGGCGAGTGGGGTCCGCACAGCTTGTGAGCGGGCCCAGCCATGTTGGGAACCTGGATGTTACATGCCCCATGCTTTCGAAATCCCCTCTCATATTACATTGTTAGGCTTCTTGACGTTGGTTCAAATAACACTTATATTTTCTTGAAATTGTTTTAAACATCGTCTATCACCGTTTTATCGATGTCCATTGTTAAGCTCACATTCTCTCTAGCTGTGTACCATGCTCATCCGCCTTGTTCTTTTTCAGACCTCGTGGTTGCAGCTCAGATAGCCTAGCTCAATTTTTTTTGGTAGCTTTTCCTTTTTCATTTGCTTTCAGGTCCTTTTACCCGTCACACGTCACAGCAAAGCTTAGTCACATTGGAAATAAATGCCGCAGATGGTTTCTTCAACCGTTGATAGGCTTCTTGTTGTTGGTTCATGAAACACTTATTTTTTCTCGAAATTGTTTTAAAACGTATATATCTGTATTGTACTAGGAGAGTAGAGAGAAGTTGAATTTGGACCGAAAAGTCCAAAGTATCTAAATGTGACAATTTAGTAACAAACGCTGCAGTAGATGGCTGACGTCGAACGAAGAATGATGAAAATGGCAGAGAAGATGATATACTGTCTAAACAAGGTAGGGAGCGAGTACCACGTACGTTACTCGCTTGCAAATTGCAACGCACAACAACGAAATGATAATATTACCTCTGAGAAGCAAAGCCACGGTTGGTCTCGGTCGGCAAGCAGTTTTTTTACTCAAATGCATGAGCACTTAAATTTTTGGCCTTTGTTTTTATGTTGTGAATCAATATGGACCGGCCGTGTTTGTCGTGCGGATGCATCTTCGACGCTCCTCGTAACTTGGCAGTAGCACGTTACGTACATAGTATATATTAACAACCACCACCACTGAAAATAACCTTACTTGGTGCTTAGTCCACGATAAGGTAATCCATCCCGTACGTGTATAAATTTCCTTTTTTTTGTGAAATGGGAATTGCGCCCATATATATTATGTAGTGCTACGGATTCCGAGTTAAACAGTGGAGGAGCACAAACAAAACTGAGCTGAAAAGGCTGCTTTCCTGGGTCGTATCTTCGTTTGGCCAGTCGATGCTCGTTGACGCACCTGCTTAGGCCTGATCGATCAGAGTCGCAAGGCTGGTTTCCTATCTGCTTCACTCATCACTGAGCTTAGCAAGTTGCTTCCAAATTATGGGAAAAAGGATAGCAAGTGTATTTGACTATTGGGGTCGATATAGATGCATCGTCATGCTTCGCTTGGCTTTCCAGCAGAAGAGGACCGGACCAGACCAGAGGTGGCAGCCGAGCGGAAAAACGCGTAGTACGACTCTTGACTGAACATGCCTGAATGTCTGAAGGATATGGTTCCTTCCAGTTGTAAAGTCCGGCAGAGTCCGGTAGGATTCCTCAAATCAGGCAGCATAGCTATACCAGCCGCAGTGTGATGTCAGCGCTGCTGAATCTAGTTAAGAAATCTCTCGAAACTTGCAAGCATGTCCAAGCCTATATGCTCATTCATTAGCTATATATGAGCAGATTAGCTAGGCCTCAAGCAACAACTACACTCTGATACCATTCCAATCAATTTGAGCACATATATCACTATCTCATGCTTACATGAAGATTACTATTAAGATAAGATGCGTGCTCTAGTTGTTGGTTCAATATACGATGATGGAGTTGCTTCCTTTCCTTTCCTTTTTCTAGCTGCTTTATATAACATGCACAGCACTCACTACAATCTAAGTGAAGTACTACAGTCGATCAGCTGCGTGCCGCCGCCGTCGAGCTGCAGCTCAACCAACTGTACATATCTGCTGCTAGCTGGTGCTGGTGATGGCCCAATAATCAAACACAACCTTTTCATACAGCACGCATCTGTTCTGCACCTGCTAAATCTAATATCAATACTCTAAATAGCATTAGGAGCGAAAGCCGTCATCCAAATAATTGAGGCGTTCCCTTTCTGTTTCGAACTGAAATGTGCAACCGTTGGACTAGAAAAAGGAAAAGAAAAGAAATTTAGTCGAGAGGTAACGTGTAAGCGCGATCATTTCTTGGTATATCATCAATCGATAGTATACGACATGCTCTGATTGCTTTCACCACTTCAGATTTTTGAATCACAGATAGGGTTTTCTTTTTCAGGTGGCCTATTTATGCGCCAGGCCAGGTGTAGTAACTAGCGAGTGGGTGCATTTTAATTAGGAGTGTTCGCCACTTATTTTTCCCTTTCTTCGACCTCTCGTGTACCTTTTGTTTCCTTTTTGCTTCTGCATATTATCCATATGAACCATAAATATAGTAACCCTTTCATATATACTCACTCTGTTTTTTTCTTTTGATGATGTTTTTTTCTTTGTGGATCTTCTTTTGATGACGTTATGACAGGTTAGCTAACGACATCAAAATAAAATAGAGAGAGTAGCTAGGACTGTGGGCCTTATTCTTTCCTCTTCTCCCTCCGGGTTCGAGTGCAAGCTGCAAAACTCATGACTTGTTTAGATTCGTGTCCACGGCACCTATCACTCCTTGGAAATTAACACAGAACAAGAGTTATATATTATGTTCTATTGTCTCGCAAAAAAAATATATTATGTTCTATCGGGAGTAAAAAACCAGCACGGCATCTAGTTAATTAATCCATATTTTTACAGATACATCACATGCATGATGCATCTCTATATCAGCTCAAATTTCTAATTGATAGCCTTCACTTTCTCAGGTGGCCTCAGGTGGCCTATATATATGCGCCAGGGCGCCTGGCTAGCTAGCTAGCGAGTAAGTGCATTTTAGGAGTGTTCGCCACTTATTTTCCTTTTTCTTTCACTCTGAACCCTTTTCCCCTGCCCTTTTCGTTCTTTTTACATCTTATCGTTATTATGTGGAGATTACTGTGCGCCCATTACCTGGTTAGTGTGCAACGATTTTGGCCATAATCTTTTTAAGACAAGATTATGGTGATCCGGTGATGCAAGTGATGGCGTTACTCGTCGGCAATGCAAGGTGACTGATAGATAATTGTGTACTGCGATGTATATCCAACCAATCCACTTGGGCACTACTAGGCCGGGCAGGGCAGCACTAGTAGTACCCAAAAATTCAAACCTCGTCCACAGATATCTTCACGCCATCGCAAAAAATAAAATAAAATTTCACGCCATGTTAATCCTTTTTTTCACCTTTATTAAACAAAAAAAATAAAAAAAGGAATAGAGCATAGCTTAGCTGCCTAGCCCAGACGTTGGGAAGTGACTGATAAATTAGCATCAACAACAGGGCCAGCAGCATACCATGACCGAGGTTTGCAGGCCATTCGTGAGCCCACAGGAAAATGATCGGCCTAGTGCTCCCTATATGAGCCCATCCATAAACTTCTAGTTTGCAGGCCGTTTGTAAGCCCAATGGAGAACATGGCCCATCTTAGAAGGGCGTCGTCAAGGAGAGGAGAGAGAAAGGGTGAGTGAGATGGCTGCGCGCCGAATCGCCTCCATTTCCCGCCGTCTGGTTTCTTCCCCAAAACCAAACCCTAGAGAGAGAAAGCGAAGAGCGGGAGGGGAGAGAGAGAGATAGAGAGAGAGAGAGAGAGAGAGAGAGAGAGAGATTTTGGAGGCCAAGGCAGCGGACGAGGAGGAAGAAGGGATCGGAGGAGTTCCATCCATCCATCGAAGATGCGGGGCGGGACGGTGCAGATCAACTGGCACGACCTGCAGCCGGTGCTCAGCCTCGACTTCCACCCCGCCTCCGGCCGCCTCGCCACCGCCGGCGCCGACCACGACGTCAAGGTCCGCGCTCTTATCCTCCTGCGCCGTCAGGCGTGCTGCCTCGAAATTCCGTTTCCGTTTCGACCGCCGCCGCTCATTTCGTCGCCCGTTCCGGCTTGCAGATCTGGGTGATAGGCTCCGATGGTTCAGACGACAAGCTCCCCACCGCCACCTTCCAGAGCGGACTTGCGCCCAACGGAACCGCCCACAGCTCCGCGGTTAACGTCATCCGCTTCTCCCCTTCTGGTAACTCAGCAATACAATTCCGTTCTCCCCGAGCCTAATCAATGTTTTCCCCCTTTTTCATTTTTGTTCTTTAAACTAAAATTGAGTGCTGGTGAACTATTTTCGAGCCTTTACACATGCCTATTAATGCTGTTCTCGCATTGGTCCTGTGCAGGGGAGTATCTCGCTTCGGGTGCTGACGGTATGTTCGCTTTGGTGTTTATGAGAATATCTCAAGTCATAATTACTTGAACCCATTTATCGTGTCGATCAAAAAGTTCCATTCCCTTATTATGGCAAGTCCCGTGTTTCGTAACTGCAGGCGGCGGCATTATCCTGTGGAAATTGCATTCCACTGATGATGGAGAGGCTTGGAAAGTACACAAGACATTATTGTGAGTTCCACTCCTGAACGAGAGAAAAAAGGCACTTCTTAAATCAGCCCGCATCTTCTGAAGCCTGCTAATTCGTAATGTCCTAATTTGTTTCGCAGATTCCACCACAAGGACGTTCTTGACCTGCAGTGGTCACATGACAGCGCATTCCTTGTTTCCGCATCCGTTGATAACACTTGCATAGTTTGGGATGCTATTAAAGGTACCTCCCACAACAGCAGCAATCCTTTGTTTTCGACACCATTGGTTATTGAGTGTCTTATTATATGCTTTATATGCGATCTCATTCTCAGGCACAGTGCACCAAAAGTTGGAGGGCCATCTGCATTACGTTCAGGGCGTGGCATGGGATCCTTTGGGCCAGTATATTGCTTCACTGAGCTCTGACAGAACATGTAAAATATATGCAAACAAGCCTCAAGGAAAATCGAAGAACGCAGATAAGATGAACTTTGTTTGCCAGCATACACTTGTAAAAATTGAATTTCAGAATCATGATGAATCCAAGGTTTGTCCCATCTAATCTAACCGCGACAGCAATGAGTTCACACTGAATTTGAACAATGCGACATAATCCTTTTCGCCTTGCAGCCGCCAGTTAAATCTCATCTGTTTCATGACGAGACATTACCATCTTTCTTCCGGAGGTTGGCATGGTCACCTGACGGATCTTTTCTAATATTACCAGCAGGTATATTTTTTTTGGCAATAATAACTGTTTGTGCACCTCAACTAGTCTGCATAAAATCACTGATTCTTAAATCTGAGATATTATGTTCTCTGGTTGCACATTCCCTGTCGTCGTTAATTTCACCCCTTTAATAGCTTTCTTTCTTTTTCTGTGTTTATCAGGTCTTTCTAAACACTCCTCTGAAGTGATCAATACAGCTTATATAATGCCAAGGCGAGACCTCTCAAGGTACCAGATCTAATACTTCAAGTAACCAGATATTATCCACTTTGTGCGGTATAAATAAAGGGATCAATTTGATATGAATTTAAATGACACTTAAACCAAGATAATGCAAAAATAGAGCATCATAGAACTTTTACAACTTAGTTTTTTTTTGGCTTTCTTTATGTAGCGTCCTTGGGGGAAAAAACAGTTTACTACATCCAAGAGTAATGTATAAATGGGAGTCAAGTCCTAAATATCTTATTGTTTGTTATGTTGTGCTAGTTTACGCATGAGCTTTTATGGCAATTAAGGTATTTTACTTGAGATTATCAAGATTTATCTGTGCTTTTTATCAGGCGAATATACTGTCCTGTAAAACTTTACCCGTACCTGCTTTGCTATTCTTTTAGGTTAATACCTTTTTGTTTCACTGCAGGCCTGCGATACAACTCCCTGGGGCAAGTAAAGCTATAGTTGCAGTGCGCTTCTGCCCTGTTCTTTTCAGACCTCGTGGCTCTAATTCAGGTACCTTAATTTCTGGCAGCTTGTTTTTTGCTTTGAGATCCTCCATTTTTACGTGTTGCAATGAAGCTGAATTACATTGGAAATGTGGCAGATGGTTTCTTCAAGCTCCCTTACAGGGTTGTATTCGCTGTTGCTACTTTGAATTCTCTATATGTGTACGACACAGAAAGTGTTCCTCCAATTCTGATACATGCTGGTCTACACTACGCTGCCATTACAGATATTGCCTGGTGAGTGCTTTTAAAGTCCTTGTCATTTAGTTTGTCTTATGTACGGGGTCTAGAAATCATTTTTTGCAACCTGTCTGCCAGGTCTTCTGATGCTAAGTACCTGGCAGTGTCATCACGAGATGGCTACTGTACTATAATAGAGTTTGATAACGATGAACTGGGTCAGCCTCATATCCTCTCTGGTATATTGATCCCTTCAATCTCTTCGATCCTTTTTTCCCCTTTTGGTGTTGAAATGGTGCAACTGTGTGGAATCCATACATAATTTCCATTTGTGGGATTGTCTTTTTTAAGTATCAATTATATCTGTGTAGATTAAAATGGTTTTTCCAAGGTGGAGATAGTCCTCAGGAACATGAATTTTTCAGTTATCATGAAAAATCCCATAGGCAGTACAATTTTGGCACCAATACGATGTGCAAGGTAAAGTGGCATGGGGGAAGAGGATAGCCACTGAACTAGTGCTACACTACAGTTTTAGTTTTCAAGGCTGAATTATATAACAATGCCAACAAGCTAGGTGTATGTAATGCAGAAATTGACAAATGGCAACTCCTTTTCTAGAAAATTTTACGTATAAATTTGCTTTATTAATCATCTCCTCCTGAAAGGCTCTTTAGTCTGTACTATGTATCACCTAAACTCTGAGGCTCCTCTTTAGCGACATGGTATGTTTACAGTTGTTCATTGACTTGTGGTTTTAAGAAAATCATTGGTAGTGCTGCTGGGATCAATTACTTTTGCTCACATGTCATTAATACCCTGAATTTCTTTCTTTAAGGCTTATCTCCTTTGATGCAACTGCATATACGTTGTAGATGTACGTGGCAAATTAACAATCTGAATATTGGATTGATTCCATTTACCTGTCTTTGTCTGTTTTGTCCCTTCTGATTTGCATTTCTGGAAGCACACTCTTCTAATATGGTTCAATTCTGGAAAATTATCTAGGAGCAAAAGGAGTCGCTGAAGGAAATATCACATGTGAGAAGAAGCCATTATCAGGCGATAACATGGAAGTTGATGTTGATGCAAGCAAACTTAAAATGGAAGGCAGCCCTGCGGCTGTACGAGTTACACTGCCACCAGTGCTGACTGAGGACATCTCATTGAGTAAGCGAAATAATAAGAAAAAGAATATAATTTTAACTGCAATTAACTCTGTAGCTGAAGCAGTTAGATCTTACGTTGTTATAACAAGTATTGCAAAAAAAATGTTTAATGGTTCATAAAGTTAGTCCTTTCTTTGTATTCACCTTCTGTTTTACTCCTATAAAGATTGGATTCCACTCATGATGCATGGAAGCAGTAATATCGATGGATATTCAGTGTTAAGGACCATACTTTGTTAACAAGTAGCCTGTTGCCAGTAAATCCCCTAATTGACAACTTCTTGTGAATTTTTGTTAGAATTCTGTCTGCACATAAATTTCTCATGTAAAAGGTGAACAACAACAACAACAATTCCTATACAGTGCGTCTCTGATGCCTTTATTCCAATCACATGAAATGAATTCACGGCTATGGCCATCAGACCTTCCTTTTCTAAGTTGGGCCATGTGCACAATCTTTACTTCTTTTAACATACATTTTCTTGAAGACAGCCTAACAGGTTCAAATTCTCAAAACTTCAGGAACAGGGGAGCTTGTTGAGGGAAATGTGACCTGCGAGAACAAGCAGGCAACAGTAGAAAGTATGGAAGTGGACGCTGGTGCTAACAAAGTTGAGACTGCTGTGAGTCCCAAGCCTGTTGAAGTGACACCGCCACCAGTATCGACCAAGAACAACGCATCAAGTAAGCCTACTAAGAAGCGAATTACTCCAATTGCAATTAACTAAGTAACACAGGTAGTTAGGATTGTGCTATGTTCCATAGTGACGACAAGTACTGGAAGCTAAGTTTAGGCTGCCTTGTAAAGTTCGTTTGCAGCCTTGTTCACCTTCTATCCTAGTAGTGCATAAATTCTTTGCCTGCTCTTGACACAGTGGAGAACGCAAACAGAAAGGTCTTGCTTATGAGCACACCTTGTAATGAAGCAAAATGCAACGACTGATCATCGAATTTGACCGTTGGGGTTTTGTGAAATTTCGTTGATGAAATGCATTCACACATATTTTGCTCATACTCAAATTCTTATATAGAAGTAATTACATATTGAATCGAATCAAATGGGGTCTCTGACGCCCTTATTTCCAGTCACATGAAAGAACATATCAAACTAATCAAATGCACGCAATTGTATGGATATGGATATGATTATAGCCTCGGGCTGAATGGCCTTGGGTATAGGCAAACTTGGGCAGACAGTGGCATCATCTTCTTAGGACTTGAATATGTGCGCCTTTGATTTTTCAGACATTTCTTCTTTCCCGCCTGCTGCTTCAAACCTGATATCTTCATCTTCTGAAAGTACCTCAATTTTGTCTCCATGAGGTCCTGGCATGATCTTCTCCTCCACATGCTTGTGCTCTGTGACATTGATGAGCTCTGCCTTCTTCTCTTCCCTGCCCTCGTGTTTCTTGTGCCAGTGCCATGAGCTGTAGTGCGATGCCTCCCCAGTTGCTCCACTGCTCGATGATTCACCTATGGCGTCTTGCTTTTTCACCGCCTCTTGGAATTTGATGTCCTCGTCTACTGTTAGCTTGACGACCTTGGCACCTTCTGGACCTGACATGGTGTCCTTGTGGACATGGACATGGTCGCTGTAGTTCAGAATCTCTGCCTTCCTCTCAGTCTTCCTCCCCCTTTTCTTGTGCCAGCAGAATAGCGCAGCTAAGCATCCCAGCAGGAGCAGGCCGCCTAGTGAGACGAATACCACGATGATGACAATGTGGTGTGGAGGGCTAGGGGGAGGTGGCACTGGTGTTGGTGGGCTGATATGCGGTGGCGGTGGGGCTAGTGGGCGAGGTGGTGGTGGTGCTTGAGGACGAGGAGTTGGCGGCGGCGGCGGTCGAATGGGCGGTGATGGTGGCGGTGGAGCACGACGAGGTGGCGGTGGGGGTGATGAAGGTGGAGGCGGGGCACGGCGGGGCGGTGGTGGAGGGGGAGCACGACGCGGTGGTGGTGGATTGGGCGGCGGGGGAGCACGACGCGGTGGCGGAGGTTGAGTGGGTGGTGGCGGGGCACGGCGCGGTGGCGGAGGTTGAGTGGGCGGTGGCGGGGCTCGAAAGGGCGGCGGAAAACGTGGTGGGGCTTGTGGCTGCGGTGGTGCTGTTGGGAAATATGGGTTTGGAGGGAAATAAGGGTTGGGAGGGAAGTAGGGGAAGCCCAAGCCTGGAGCGTTGGGGTTGAAAGCCATTGGATGGATGAGCTAGGTAGCCGTTGATGCTTCGAGACAAATGTGCTCGCTGCTGCTGTAGTAAGAGGAGCTGAGTGAGTTGTGCTGTTGATCATGTGCTGCATATTTATATGTAGAGATTGGAGGGAAGGAGTGAAGATTTGAGCTGCGAGTGACTTGGCTCCCATGCTACGGCTTGAGCTGGGGTTGCTTCCAAACAATGCGTTCCTTGGCCTCAAAGCCCGTGTAGCTGGCCACCCTTGTCTTTTTTGGGCACGAGTAAGACACCTAGCTTAGCTTTTGGCCCGCATATTTTTCCATCCTTAAATCCTAATGAAACGCTTCCGGCGCAGCATCATAACGTTCTTTATTGGAAATGGAGTCGCATATGGAGTATATACACGCATCCTGTGCGCTCAGCAACGGCTCTGCTTCTTATGCCACAGCCCTTTATGTTTGTGCTTCCACATGTGCATGCTTTTGAGTGAAGTTGGCTTGGCTTGAAACTCTTGTGATGCAGAAAGAGGCCTATCATTTCAGTGGGCACGCCTGCTTTCGGCTGGTAGCATGCGAACGGTGTATGTTTATGCCACTCAGATCAGCGTTGACAGTCTACGAGCTAGCTTGCAAGCAAATGGCGCCTAGTTTCAGTGTGTTGCAAGGCACGGATGAAATCTGCCTCCTGTCTTTGTTGTCATACCCAGCACAGTGCCCATCGATAGACGTCATTAATCGTAGGGAAAAGCATGTGTCGCTTGTGAATCTTACGTGATCATCATATCATAATAAGCACAGGTCGCCATCCATTTCGTCATGATCATACCGTCAGAAATAAGTATCAATTTTATAGAGAAGAAAAACGCAGACATAAAAGGAAGGATGAAACTAGTTTGTGTTGCGTAAACCAATATTCGCGCCGATTCTTTATTTTGTCGATACGAATTTGACTGATTTTTTTTCTTTTACCATCGAATTTGAGCCGATGTTGATGCCAGGGTGGTTAACTGGTTACGGATCCTTCTTCGTACCAATAGAGCTAAAAACGAAGCCCACTTGCAAATGCGGGCTCCGTAAGATCACTATGCGGCCCATGAACATTTTGCTGAGAAAGTGATTCGTTGTGGCCCAGTGTTGCTGGAAATTCAACGTTCGCTCAAGTGAATCATATGCCCTAATCTCAAAAAAAAAAAGTGAATCATATGCCCTTCCCTCCAAAAAAAAAAAGGTGAATCATATGCCCTCCTCAAAAAAAAAAAGTGAATCATATGCCGAAGGAAGGATAGACAATACCACAATGTGGAGATAATCTAGGAGTTGTCGACATAGATATGTACACTCGAGTTGTTGACATGTCCGTTGTTAATGATGCCCCCAAAAAGGGGCAGTACTAGATGACCAAATCTACGGACAAAGCTGGTATGCTATTTCCAGAACATGAACGCACCAAATTTCACTGCTGATAGCAGGAAAGGCGTCCTTTCAGTTACCATGGTTGAAGCTAAGGTGATTGAAAAGGAGAAATGGCTTGTGCATGTATGCCATGAAGTTTGCCTGCTATAGGAATGCAGCATCTTTGTTGAGCTTCCTTCGGCGCTGCCAGTCCAGATTCGACTACTTCTGATGTTCAGATTCGAGTACAAGTCCACTGTAACCAATGATGTATAGAAGACGTCGCGTAATGCATGTCCCACATGCACTTTGCATTGGTCCGGATCACAGCATGGACAGAGCCATCACCGTCACGACAACATCTCTCTCTGCGCATGGCTTGGCGCATATGGGATTATGGGCTGCATATATACTGTATGTGCAGCAAATAATGCCGACCAGGAAAAGGCTGTTAGTGCAGCTACTTACAAGGACCTGCACAATGAATGGAATGAAGGCTACTAGTAGTGACCTGCACATGATCCAGCAGGGGATCGAAGAAGGCCACACAGAACAATCTGAGGTATGTCCTTTGCCTCCCTTTCTGTCCAATCACCGCGCACCTGAATTTTGGCGGCCATTTCCGACCTACTTGAATCATGTCTGGATCTCTCGATCAACCTAGCCGCGGAGGAACTAAATATATCGTTTTATTTTCATATGGAATTCATAAGCTCCTAAACTCTAAAAATGTAGCCTTATTCTCATATGAAATTCCTACCGTATGTTACAAGAAACTGAGGCGTATAGTTGTTGCATGCGTTTTGGCAGGTCTGGATCGAAGGGATTATTCAAGCATGTTCGCAACAAACAAGCCCTCCAAACTGCAAAAGGGCAGCTTGATGAGAAACTTGAGTGGAGCACAAGATACACTTATTGATTATTACTGCAACTCCAATCTGTTGGCGCTGCAGAAGCGGCCATGCCAACGTCTTTGTTCTACTGTCCAATCTGTTAATTCGAAAGTAAACTATCCTAATCATCCGTAAATTAATTAACGGAGGGTATAGTTACTTGCCAACAATCTCTCTTATCCACGGCAGATTAATACCACGTGTGACTAGCTAGTGCCATGCTTAGTATTGATCGAGTGACCCCTGAAGTCTAAATCTCATCGGGGGCGCGGGTAAACATTTCATAAACATTTCAAGTGACTAGTTAAAGGCTGTAGAGCTTCCTTGAAAACCAAGGCTGGAATTAATACAATCTTTCCATCATCTAAAAAAAGTATTAATATCCGTGGCAACTACATTTAGGTTAAGTAATCGGTGATGGCTTTGAAAAGAAATTGCCGGGCATGCTGAAGCATTTATGTGAAAGAATCCAAGTGACAACTACAGGGAGCCGTATAGCCCCCACAAAGCTTACGTGGTCAGTGACGTGCACAATTCCGGCCGGCCTTGTGGTCCCCAACCACACCAGTGTGGGAAGCTGCTTCTTATAGCAGCGTATGTGCTACACGCCGCTGATCGAATGGAAGTACACAACTAGCCTTACATTCGTACGTATATCACGCGTGCAAGGAGGACCACACACCGTATACGTACGTGAATGAAAACTTGCATAGACATATACACTGGGATGTCTCATATGACCCCTCAAAACTTGTTAGTACTATTCATTTTTACATCCTGAGAAAAAATATATCAACAAGACAGGAGACCCACAAAGCATGCAAAGAAAGATTCAGAAGGAATTAATTCTCACCTTGATCAAACTCATCCATAGCTAAAGCAAGAAAAACTATCCAAAATCAAAAAATATATATAAGCATTAGAATGGCCTTCTCCCTTTCATTTTGTTGGTCTTTTTTGTTTATTCTGATAACCGTATGTTTTGACTGAACCTTAATTTTTGATCTTTTATTTTCGTATGTTGATGCCGCCGCCTTCTTGATCTATATGACATCTCCTACCGCTCCTTACATTTACATTATCCAAAGCCCTCTCAATTGGCGTCTGCTCCCCTTCTTTTGTATCCCTTTCGGATTTTTATTCGTGAAGTTAGGACAAGGTGCAGTGATCGGTGCAAATATTTATATGCTAATTAGCTTGCCCTTATGAAAAGAATAGAAAAACCAAACATATGCCATGTTGAATTTTCGAATCTACTCAATACAGCAACACGATTAGGTCTCAAAATACGATGTATGATTGGTCTTAGATGATTAGTGACGAAGTCACCGCTTTTAGATCTATGGAAATTCTCAAGATTTATTTGTAGAACGACGTATTATACAATCGAATAGAAGAGCTTTAAAGTTTTTGTTTATGCTTCATAAAATGACACATTCAGGTTTAAAGTAGTGATCCTATACCTGCACCACAGTAGGGAGTTATGGAGTATACAATATCAACTTGTCCAAAAAACTACTCTCCATTCTTTGAGAGTTGATAGCTCCAATTTGAGCTAAATATAATGGCAACCGTTAAAGAAACAGAGAGAGTAAAGTTGTCTTGAGGATGATGGATCAACACGTATAGCACGAGGACTGCGTACACCTAATTTCTTGGAAAATATATATGCACATGCGTGCTGGTCATAGGAAAACAAAAGAGTGGCATGCATGTACGATGCACATAGGGAACTGTGTAACGGCATACATGAAGCTAGGCAAAGGCGGCCTTGCCGGCTTGCCGTCGCTCGTTGGGGAGCTTTTGTTTCTTCATCGATCGGATCGGACAGGCCACACACACACACAGGCTAGCCAGCCTAGTACGCGATCCATCGTTTGGTAGCAGCATGCAAGACGTGTATGGTTGCAGATACACAGGGATCTGCATGCATGCATGTCAATGATAAACCAGCAGTCGAGTCGACTGCAAACTTACAAAGATCCTAGTTCCGCTGGGTCCTACCGCGCGCAAAGATCATCGATTGAATGGGCCGGGCCACCCTTCGATTGTGCTGTGGCATTTTTGCCAGATGATGATGGGTCCGTCCATTGATGATACAGAAAAGGTCTTATATAGTATATCCAGAGCAACAGGAAAAAGGTCACATATCCATATGATGCCGCTGACATTTTAACCTTTTTTTCAGAGAAAAGGGAACGTACTGTATGCAGGTTATTTTTGTGTGGCATGCATCGATCACATATATACACTCACAATGTTGAATGGAGTAAGATCTCGATACATGGGAGATAAAGAGACTCTCTGAAAAGGCTCCCTAATAACCACTTTTGAATCTAGCTTAAGGGCCAAGCCCCACCACAACCAAATTAACACTCCAATGTTTTGTGAAATGAACTAAGAGTTTTTTTTGGCAAAAAGAATTTCATTAATTGATATTAAAGCATCTTCCATTTCCTGATTACGTAAGCAACTCAAACAATACCAACTCAATGGAAGACAAGAAACCTTGAAAGAGCCATAAATTTCACCATCTAGAATCACCATCCTTGATAGATTTACCACGAACGAAAACTCCGATCTGAACGACCATATCAATCTCCCATCTTCATCACCAACTGGGTAAATATGAAACCCAACCCTTTAGCGAAATTGGCCTGAACAACTAACCTTCCACACTCAAAAATGATAAACTTGACTCCCTTGAGCCCGTCGCTGAACCCATCGTCGCCTCCTTTCACTGGATTCGTCAGGGGAAAAGACAAATCCAACCAATATTCTGATGGATGTCACCGGAAATCAAATTCTCACTAGCCCACAACCATAGTCAGGAAGAACCACGACAAGACAAAAGGAGGACCCGGAGTACTTTATTTTTCATTGATGATGGCGCCTTTGACTTGTGACCACCACTGAGACACTTTGTCCTCTATTTCTCTATGCCGATGAACTTGATGAGGCAGCGCCGTTGCCACCACTGTCTTCGACCGGACCACTAGATGATTTTAAAAGCTGAAAATAGTAGCTTGGCACAGCTCTTTCGTGGGAGTCAAATCTGAAGCCATTTTGACAAACATTTCTAAAGGTGCTTATATATGCTCTAACCAAAGAAGAGAAGCCGTTTTACAAAAGGAGCCAGAGTTGTATATATATAAGTATAACTACAAAATCTTTATCTCCTGTATGTTTTGATAAACAGAGTGGAGTAGCTGATTGTGACGGCTCAGCGGCAGACGCGTGAGTAGCATGACACATGCATATGCATGGCCCCAATAGTAATGATAGATCTCGCTGGCCGGCCGTAAAGTTGTTGTGTTTGCAATCGACAGGGGAGCCGCTGATCAGCAGAGAAGAGAATTCATTATTCAAGCGGTTGCGAAACGATATCTGCAGCCACTGCCGTACAATATTACACTGTACTCTCAGAATCAATCAGATCGCCGTCACTATCTAGTACTCCTACGTTTATTTACTTACTGTTTGACATGCATGCAACTTGCCTTGAGCAGGGCAGAATGCATTTGGATCAGCACATATATATAAATGCGTCGTCTCGTTGCTGGGTACTACTTGGTGAAACAGCTTGTCTTCATCGTGGTCACTGGCCTCTGTGGGCATGTGGCATGTTACATGTGTATTCTACGGTCGCTAGGGTTAATGTAGCCATATGTTTTTTTTTTAGGAAAATGTAGCCATATGCAAATTCATCAGGTTTACCTCTTGTTCAAGGAATGACCTTAAAGCGAAGCTTCCTCTACAAAGACACAGATCAAAATCAAAATACTGGATCCAAGGTAAGAAGAGAGGAGGGCAGTACTATTCAAAATGCAGTAGAAGCAGTGGCAGTGATGACTGAATAAATATGGACGGCATGCGTTGCTCAGCGAAGGCCATGCGTACGCATTCATCTCCGATCCGTTGTATGATTGGCCCCTGTCAGCAGCTACCTCTCTGTACGTATGTAATCAGTGCAGTGCATGCCTCGCCTCTCTACTATATCACAGATAACCTTTTCTATTCAGATGCCTTTATTTTCCTTTGGCTGCTTCTTAGTTTACACGGTTCTTTCCTCCTTTTTTTTTGTAAGAAAATATCTTAATAAAAAGGAATGAAAAAGAGATCTTTCAGTAAATTAACGCGGTGCTGTGTCACGCATCATGTACCTGACCATAATGTTCCGGAGGCCGTCCTGTAATTCTCTACCCAAAAGAGGAAGAAAAACATTAGAGGGTAATTGAATTAGAGGACTTTTACAGTCCAAAAAACTGGCTAGTATCTATTCTAGGGGTGATTTTGGAATTGCAGTAATCTTTTATAAATCCCGCATGGAAATGAAGGGAGAGAGAAGTACATGCTGTGGCAGCGGGTGCTGAAAAAAAAAAGAACCCTAACCCTAGCAGAAAATATGAAGAACATTGTTCAGCGGGGGTTTTTTTTAGAATGCATGCCCCACGGTTTCATTTCAAAAGTTTGACTTATAAAATAACTAATCATTTTTATGCCATTCATATTTTTCTCTCATAAAAATGTAAACTAGTATCGGTGGATGAAAACAATCGATCTAGACCGTAAGATCGTAACTAGCTAGTATGGTTCAAAAAATACTTTCTAATTTTTCGGATAAGTCATCTTTAATTAAGCTAGTGTTGCATCACCTTGGTATCCCTGGTCTTTTTTTTTTCTGAGAGCATGTGATGCACATACATTATTTCAAAATACAAGAGCATTTTTATCTCTTTCAAAAATTGGGGTGGGCCGGGGAAAGATATCCCGACGATGCTTCCCTTAAGGTGATGTGGTTCTTCGGATCCAAGTCGGTCACCCTAAGATGACCTTTGCTCTTTATCTGTCATGCATCCGCGACCGTTTCACCACCATGCTCTCTTTCATATATATATGTGCACTTACTGTCAATAAACTTAGGGTGAAAAGGTTCATTTGAGCTAAAACATAAGAGGGGAGAAACCAAGAGAGGCAATTGCGTACGCCCTAACGATATGGGCAACAACACAATGTGATCGCGAAAAGGATGGACAATGGTGGGCGATGGCGGCGGATGGCATGGAGATTTCGTGTGACAAATTAATCAATGTAGACATGTGAGTGGTGAGGCTGTGAACTGGAGAGAGAATTGCTAACCATATGGTGAAGTCGGCCTTGATGGGGACATGCGCTCCATGGACACACAAACAATGGCCCCGACTGGGGTCATTTGTATGAAGCCAGTTTTATTTGTGGGAGTTAGCTATTTTACATGGGCACTTTCATCCCAGCAAAGAGCCGCACAGCTTGACGCATTCAAATCATGTCAGTTGATGACACTATATAGAGAATTTCAGAGATTAGATGTGGGTTTAAACAAATTTCTTTTGGGTGATCTGAAACCAAGCATCTGGCCTAGAAGAGCCCATTAATATCTTTCTGATCATGAAACACATATTTATACATATAAGCATATTCTGGAGACGATCAGCATTGCACGCGTGAATATGACTGGGGTCTTAGCACCTATTTAGATTTATTAGTTCAGTAGAAGTTAAGGCATCAATGTGGACATAAGCAGGAAGTTAAAGATCTGCTAAAAACTATGACGATTCAAATGATATTGTCTCTGAAGATGCAAAGACTCATTTAACACACTGAAACAAGTTTTCCAAGGGTATGTAGTTTACAGAGGTCCGCACGATATGCAAACATTGTAATTTTTCTTTATGATGTAGATGAATACTACTGCTGGGACAAGAAAAATAATTTAACTGAACCAAGTAGATTAAAAAATGTAATGTTATCTCTTTTGGCCAGCTAGCCAGATAGAAATATTTGCATGCGTGTAGAATTTTATGAATTGCGCAGTACATCTAACTGCACCATATCATATTAATTACAATCAAATTCGATGAGATATACTTGCTGCAATCATACATGTTTATTTATTTCCATTGTGTAATCTGATAAATGATGCATAAGCAATGCATGCTCCTTATATATTCATTCTTTTATATATTTGGAATTACCCTTTAGTAATTTCGATAACATCCATGGAATGAAATGAAACTGGAAGAGATAATTTCACATAGGTAATAATATTTTTCATAGAAAACAATTGATAGATCGAGCAAGGGTTTTTTGACATCAAAATTTGAGGGGAGTATTGTCTGACCACAAACAGTGAAATTGATCTTTATATAGTTTGATTGGTGGGGTTTATTATATCAGTGAAATTTACTTGTCCTGCTCACACTGAAAATAAAAAAAAAACTTCGAATGATTTCCAAATATCTTTGTTTCCTTTCCGGGGAAGTGTATCCCTTTGATAGTACTCGGCATTATAAAAATGTTTGAAACCACATTTGTAACATCGAAGATAAAACTAAATGTAGTGCACTTTGAAACCATCTGAACCGAGTATACAGACACAATTTTCATACCAAATTCAGGGGTCTGAGTGTTTTTCCCTTGCAGTTTGGAGACATCAAACAGATCCAAAGAGAGACCAAATTAATTTCATGTATAGAAATAAAACAATTTTAATACATTGACTATTGTTCACGCCAAGAAAATAATGTGCCATCCATGAAACGATGATGCTATTTTATAAAATGAAGGGATCAAAATGAAAGAATGCTAGTAGGACTAACGCACAATTAAGACAAAACATTTGAACACGGTGCATGTATTCTGTACAGCATATTTATAGCTTTCAGAATCCATATACATGTAAATCATTTTGGTCAGGGATTAGCCATATACTGCCAGTGATCAACATTAATTCAGTACTAAATGTAATCTAAAAAACTTACTAGTATAATCACTGCATCACAGTTTACATGAAATACCAGTGCGCAGATGGAATTCCAGTCATCTTATTATGGATTTAATGATACTACTTTTTCCTAGTATAATAAGTAATCCATTTTAGCAAAATATGAAACCACCGACCATGCTAAACTTATTAACGACCGAAAACATATAGGCACACATTGTTGTGTTTTTAGTGACGCATGCAATGGAATTTTGTCTAGGAAGAAGAAGAGCAGAAAAATACAAAGAAATGTTGTGCAGGCGCAGGCTACAAAGTCTAGGCTTGCTTAGGTAAGCATGATACGCTAGACATAGGCCGACTAGGATAGAGGTGGCGATGCACAGCTTTTGGATGGTTGGTTTGGCCGCTCTCTCTTCTCTGGGAACTCGACATCTCCGATTTCTGAATTATTTTTGCCCTGTTGATGCATCGAATTCAGCACCTCACCACTCATCACTGATCATGGCACTGAATTCCTTGCACCAATAATTCCTTCCCTTTCGCCCTCCTCTATATCTATCGTTTGGATTCAAGCTAGAGACATCTCTCAGCTCTGCGTCACAATGCAAATTTCAATGGATTTATCGCTATAGCTTGAATGCAAACAGCAACAAAGTGTGTTAAGATTTCAAGAAGGAAAAGCAGTTACTAGTGACAAACTGCCACCAAGTAACTGACCAATAAATGAGAATGCATCTTGTGATGGATGGATGGATTGATGGATCACATGCATTCGGCCGGTCAACAAGGTTGTGACAGGCTTGGGCTCTGCATGCCACCTTGACACAACACGCAAGCCCGTACAACACAAGACATCATGCGTATGCATGCATGGGGAATTTTATATGGTGCTGTCCCTCCCCAGCAAAGCAAAGATTTGTTTTCATTTTGGTTCCTTGGAACTTTCCAGGAATATGATGAGAAAATTGATGAACAGTAGTAGTACAAAGGGAAGAGAGAGAAAAAAAAAAGGTCATGAATTGAAGAGGAAGAGACAAGAAGAGTGGAGTGCAGTAGTGGGTGTAAATATATATCAGTATTTGACACGAACCCTAGCTAGAAAACTAATCTTATTACTAATTAGTTTTACTTTTGACAAAGAAAACGGCAACACCAGATGGAATAACACATATAACTAATAACTACCCTTACACCGGCCAAGAACAACAATGAAGATGGATCAAATCAAAATTACCTCGATCTCTAGCTCAGTCATTCCATCCTAGCTAGATACTGTTGTAGCAGTAGTTAATCTCTGGAGCTACAAAGCTTTAAGGGATCTCATGATCAGTGCATTCCACCATGGCTGCTCTGGCCGGCGCTGCTGAAGCCGAACCCTAGCGCCGCGTGCGCGCCGCCCATCGACGACGAGGACGACGACGACGTCGGCCCATGGATGTCCACGGGCCTCACGAGCCCGGCCCAGTCGATGAGAGGCCCTGGACCCAGCGGGAGAAACGGCCCGCCCGGCCGCCCTGGAGGCACCGGGACGACGCTGCCGCTGGGTCCGGCCGCAACTCCGGCGGCCGGGAACTGATGCGGCGGCGGCGGCTGGTGCTGTAGGTCCTGGACCTGTCGCTTGAGGAACTTGATGTAGCGGATGGCCTCGTCGAGCATGGAGGCCGTGTCCATCTTGGTGCCGCCCGGGACGAGGCGCTGCAGGATGCGGATGCGCTCGCTGATCCGCTCGCGGCGGTGCCGGGCGGCGACGCTCTGCGGGTCGTCGCTGATGCGCACGTTGCGGCGGCGAGGCTTCTTGATGGTGGCCGGGTCGATGTCCACCGGCTGCATGGCCGCGATCCGGTACATCATCTCCTTCATCGCGCCAAGCTCCTCCTCCACCTCCTCCAAGCCGGCGCGTTCTTCCTGATGGGGATGGCCCGCCTCCTGCTGCCCTCGCAGCTCCTCCTCCGCCTGTTCATCATGGTGGTGGTGCTCCTGCGGTTGCTCGTACGATTGCCGGTGGTGGTGATGAGAGGGGTCGATGTCGAGGCCCAGGTGGTGGAGGCGGTGGTGGTGCGGCCCCGGGAAGAGGGAGGACGACGGAGAAGGATCCTGATGGTGGTGATGGTGAGCAAGATGGAGAGGAGGATGGGAGGAGGAAGAGGAGAGGTGGAATGGCAACGGCGGCGGCGGCGGCGGAGCGGAGGCCGGGTGGTGGCTGTCGAAGAGGAGAGGATGGTGATGGCTGCCCAGGCTCATGTCCAAATCCCACGAGCTGCTGCTGCTCGAGTTGTGAGTCAGATTGTCCATGACTCAGCTTCTCCTCTTCTTTCTTGCTCTCAGCAGCAGCAGCAGCTAGAAGATGCAGTGGACGATGGATAGATGAGCTCCTCCTTCTCCTACTCCTCCCTAGCGAGTATCAATTAATCCTACAGTAGCTGGTTAGCAAGTGAGATCGATCAGAGAGCGAGGGAGCCCATGAGTGGTCACATAAGGGAAGGCTTTATAGCAGCTAGTGGCTAGGAGAATGTATGTATGGAAGAAGGAAGCTACAAAGAGAGATGAGAGAGGTGGAAGAAGAAGGAAGCTAGTACTAGGAGAGAAGAAGACTAGCAGCCGCGTGCCATAGCAGCTTGAGGTGATAAATGTCATGTGCAAGCTGGAGATATATACTAGTATATGATGGTGTGCAGTATAGCTACCGAGGTGTGTGAGGCCAGGTTACAACTTATAACCAGGTTGGGCACAAAGCTAGTAGAGCTGAAGATCTTTTATTTATTTATTTTGGGAAAATGGATATAGTATAGGCCAGGCTGAAGAGACTGAAACTGTAAACCTTGTCATGATGCTGTAGATCCCTCAGGCTGGGCTGTATGCATTGTATGCTTCGAGGGTGGGGAAAAGTTTGCCTCCAAGTCTACCTACATCTCTATATATAACCTTGTTGACAGTTAGTCACTAGCTAATTGACAGTCGTCTCTCCGTATATAATATTCCATCTCTTGTCCCGTACGTGTTAATCATCACTTTCTCATACCTTGTCCTGTACTATGCTAGTTTTCGGTGTAATCTCTGTTATCACTATCACGGCGGTTATAAGTTTCTGTAAGCTGTACATATACTATAGTCGCCATCAGGATTCTCGGGGGCACAACTTTGTTTGGTACTCCTCTCACTCTCCCTCTTTCTGTAGTACTACTAGTATACTGTATCTCTCTTTTCTTTTCTTTCCTCCTGCCAACTATCTTTGACCACCGTCAGCTAGCGGCTACACCTATGGATACCTAGCTAGCCATGGATAACAAATCACTGATTTGCTCTTTGTTTTTTCTACGCAGATACTCCACAAAAATGATAAGAAACATTATATGCAGAAGCACTTCACAGAATCACACTGTACGTACGTACTGCATTATAACACACTAATTTGTTGGTTATTACTTTATTTCTCGTTGGACATTATTGTTCGTTTCTTACTTTGGCTCTGATCTACATGGATTTCACGGCATGGGCATGTATAAAACCATTTTGTTTTCTCATGGAGTGCTTCAATCCATGTACAATTAGATACTCGATCCTAAGTAGGAGTATGAAACTTAATGGGACTTAGCAGTAAATATGAACTACTATTGTGCTCAAGCTAAGTACATTCTTTGGGCGCAAGTCAGGACATGCGACAAACTTGTAGACATAATGTTGAATCCCGATAACTTTGGACAATGCTCTTGTCCGAAGAATTCTTCTCGTCCCACAATATTTATTTCACGAGAGATCGATGGATGGGGTTCAGGTAGGAGGAGATGGACGAAAAAGTCGTGCGTGGTAACTTGACGATGGTAAGGTAAGCAGGGGGGTGGGGTCAACTCATGATGGATATACGGTGGTTACTAAATATGGAAACGGTGATGCATGAGAGGAGAGCAATGGAATAGAATAATGAGCTGAGCTGAGGCATGCAGCGCTGCAGCAGGAAAGAGGGAGAAGAAGAAGACAGAGGACGCATGCATATGCAAGGCTGATGTGGGAATACCAGCACCAGCTCGCTCGCTGCTGCTGCTAGTACTCCAGCAGCAGTTCCAATCACACGCAGAGAGAGAAACCCTCGTGAAGGTCCTGCAGGCTTTCACACATCCCTAGGTAAAGGTCTTCCCGCTCTCTTTCCTGCTAGTGCTAGTGCTACTGCTTTCTTCTTCGTCGTCCGTCTTCTCTGACATTTCTTCAAGTTTCATCTATAGCGTCTCTCTTGTCACTTGTTCATCATGGTACTACAAAGTCGATCCAATTCAAGGCACCGTTGGGAATGCTGGAATTTAATTCATCATGCCATTGTTAGAAGAATTTCTCCACCCAGAGTACTAGGAAATTCCTGTTCTTCACCGTTTTCCAATATTGGATCACTCGTGTGTTCTTCAGTGCTGTTGATCAATACAGATGTAGAATTCATTTGGTTACACAATACAGGCAAATTACTGGAGTAGGTTTTTCTATGAGAGTATGAACTTCTTCCATGGTTCTCGTGGACAAAGATGAGACCTCTCTCTCTTTCTCTCTCTCTCTCTCTCTCTCGATGTGTGACGACTGGGAGCATTTAATCCCTAGGTTTCCTGCTACAGCCAATGTACACCCTCCCTCCCAGGTAGACAGGCAGTTGCTTCCTAAAGATAGACACAGCCTGCATGCAAACTAACCCTCTAGCTAATCACCCTAGCTTTTGGTCAACAAGTGCGTCGTCCAGGCTCTGTAAAACAATTTTTATCTGGTGTACAGTATTCTACAGTACTATAGCTGCAGGTAACTGACAGTGTAAAGATTCTGTTCCATGCATTGTTATTAGTTGGCATGTGAGTTGCAGATTCTTTACCATGTCCCATGCACTCTAAGTACTAGTATGTGCCACTTAACTAGCAAGAATAAATCAAAGACTAAGCTCATATGTCTTGAACACCACCTCCTTTATTATATTTGCACATATATGCAGTGCTCTCCAGATTGCTTTCGTGTCTAAATTGGGATGCATTCTGTTGTTTCCTCATTAGGAAACAAAGTATAAAAAAGCTCATGTAGGGTAGATATGTATCCTGAGCATGGTAGATATGTTTTTCAATTGAATAATTGACTACCTAAGATTATTGCATGAATCTACATGGATGCTAAGGTGATTGGATTGTTAAAGGAATTAATTCTCTTGGACCTTGGGAGGATATATCAATCAATCAATTACCACTTGACCAACTACTTAACAATGTTATCCTGCAGGGATGCTTACAACGATCATACTATATACTACTCAAAGTGCTGAAGCAATTTGGAATTAAGACAAACGTGGCCATCACACCCCAACTTTCTTCTCTAAACCCAGACATGCATGCATACACAACATTTTATATAACGGATCACCTCTGCAGCTGCACTTCTGTACGAAGGTGTAGTCAAGTCAATAGGACAGTATCGTCACTTGATAATTACTGCCACGACAGCACCATGTCGCTGGATTCAATCCGTAGTTAACATTTGCAAATTAAATAAGGCTCCTTAACTAGCCCCTCTGATTGTAGGTTTTTTAGGAGACCAAAATGGTCTTGAACTAGCAAAATTTGTGGACATATAGCTCTTCAAGTGAAAAGAGTTAACGGGAAATTATTTCCATCTGAATTTAGTAATAACATCAAATCTTTGTAGCTTTTGATACATCGATATGAACCAAGCCAAACATTAATTTTCACTTTCAAGAATCCTAAATGGCCCATATATTCAGTGGGAGAGAATAGCTCTATGCGCATATAAAATTCCTATAATAGTTTATATTCTTGGTTTGAATGAAAAATCTGCATAGACACTTCGCTTTTGACATTGCAATCATGCTTTCTCTAAAAGAAAGGCTTCTAAAATAGTCTTCTCATTTGCCCTTTTTAAGGCAAACTCCTTTTGAGCAAAGCAGCTCGATGCATGGAAGTCTAGCTACTCTACCTACAGTGGTCTTCTTCTTTTTTCCATCCCCCCTTTTGACATAATTTCTGGTCCCAATATTGCCAGCTCCATATATAGGAAGAAGCTGGATCTGAATAATTCCATAATTTATATCTGTGGTCATTTAATTGTGAACATTCAATTAATGTTAGCAATATGTGTAGGCCATGCTTGGTGTGTATAAATTAATGGGCAAAATATTGCTACATGGCCATACCTAGACACATATAAATTAAAGAGCGAGGTATGTACAGAATTAAACTTGGATCCAGTATGTTTGTGATGTGCACATATATTCTTTCACACACACAGAGCTAATGTTGCCTTTTGTTGATCAAGGTTTGCTGCCTGCATCGCATTGCAAGTTGGAATCTAGGAAACATGTACAATCCCACGCTAGCTAGGGCATCACATGGCCCCCAGCATGTAGTATTATATGCATGCATCCAGCTAGATTTGTGCATGCTAGACTGTTTACATGTCTATGGGCAGCACAGCGCTAGCTCAGATTTGTGTGGATACCTCTGCACATGGATGCATAAACTATTAGGAGGAAGCAGAAAGACAGTTTACTAGCTAGCTAGGCAGAAGATATTGATATATATTTCTGCTGGGAGGCAAAAGTTTTAAGAAGAGACATCATCAAGTTGGAACCCCACTAACATCTCAAGCGTGTCCTCTCTGCCTGACACGAAGGTATCCTTGGCAACCAACTCACCCTAGAGACGCCACTTGCTTCTTTCTCCTTGTTTAGCACAAATTAAAGTAATGTACATAAATAAACAGAAGCTTTCCAAAGGTCAACATAAGGTAGCTTATTCAATTCAGACCACCTAAAATCTTTGTTTAACAAGACCCACTTCCTGAAGTGGAAGTAACAGTTAGGTAATGGGAGGAGGAACACTGGCTGTTATCATCACAGAAGAACCATCTGATGATCATGCATGCAGAGTAGATATCCTAGACGTACACTGCATTATCAAGTACTAGGAGGAGGAGTATTGAGTATTGACGATCAGTAAGTACTGCGCAATGGAATGTTATAGCAGTGCATGTATAAAGCTAGAGCTGCAAGGAAAGGAAAGCTCCAAAATCTTTCATCACCTTGCTAACTCCACTGGCCTGTCCTGTGCATGCCTGCAAAGCATATGCCGGCCTGCCTGACAGCAGTAGTAGTAGTATGTACACCTTCCAATTAGGACAAGCACGAAACAACAAAGATAAAAATCACATCTTGTATTTATACGTATGCAATAATCCTGCTTCTCTGTCTTCATGCGTCGATCCATTGTGCTTGCAGATCGATCTAGTGCTCGATCTTGCTAGTTTTTATATATCGCCGCCGCGCTGCAGAGAGGAAGCAGATCAAATGTATTGCAGCAGAGAGAAATGCCGCGTGATGGGGCCGGCCGGGAAGGCAAATAAAGTCTGCAAGCTAGTAGGATGAATGCATATATATGTGGACAACTCACGTACGTAGTTGCAGGGATATGATGAATAACTACTCTGCATAAAGATGTGATCAGATAAGGCCATCAGTCCATCATGCATCGAGAGGGACTTGCCGAGAAATAGCATGTTCTCTACGCTCGCGTACACATTTGGTCCATGCCTAGGCTCCTGCCTACATACCCGAAAGGCGCCTTTCGGGTTTTCGAATCAAGTAAAATTTAAAAGAAAAGGAATTGTACTCCCAACCTCTAGTGTTGTAAGCTGACTAAGTGGGGATAAACATAGTAAATTTATGCATCAACTTTAATATGTCCACTTCCTCAAATGTACTATAAGCATTAGCGAAATTGTTGTACAGTAAAACCTCAGCAACACAGGCACCAATAATCCTGGTCCCAATAGTGTGGACGAGCGAGGTGCTAGTACTGAATGCATTGAGTTAAGCAAGTGATCGATGGATGGTCCAGGAAGGTATTCATGGGGATGCATGCATGGGATCATCGACCAGTTGAAATAAATGAAGGGGCAGCAGTGGATGCAGGTTCTTCTTCTTGTTGCTAGCAGCTGCATCGATCGAGATCGATCATGCATGCTGAGTGAGTCTGGGTGGTCCAAGATCGAAGTGCCTTTGCTGCACGCAGCGTACGTACTTTTAGCTTTTGCTGCCGATGCAGCTAGAGCTATTCCCAAGGCAATGTACTTGTTACTTCTTGTGCAGCAGAGACTCTGGATCGATCGTCGCAGCAGCATTGCAGGCATGCACATTTGCAGTACGACTACTCTGTCCTGCCCTGCTTGCAGTCCTGGAGCATGTAATGAATCTGATTAAAGAGAGTACTCCTACTAGGGTTGCAGTTGTAAAAAAAAAAGTTGAAAGCGATCAAGGAAGGATGCCGGAGGAAGTGCAAGAGCGAGGGCACTGAATCGAATGCCTGACGACCGGCCTAGCTTCCGCTTCAGGCAGGTTCTGCATCAGAGTGCGCGCGCTTTCCGAAAGCCCTGCGCTCTCCTCGTGCAACAAACATGCATGCCTTTTCTTTCAGCACCTACTGGATCACATACTCATGCGCACAAGTAGTACAAGGTTAGAGATAGTAATGATGATTGATTTCCGTCAGACAAGAATCTGAATTCCCTATCCGGGCGCTTTAGCCTGAATCTTCTTTTAGGAATTCAGTCTTCGCCATTTTTGAGATAATCTGAATCTCACAGTAACAGGTCTTTCTCTACTGGTGCCAAGTAAACGCAATACTCAGTGCGCATTCAGTCAGTTTGAGATGTGGATAAACGTCACCCGAAAAGTTTCTTGCGATGGGATAGCATTTGAGGTTGATCGATCAAACGGCCGTTGGAAATCAAATCAGTAGCCGGATAAAAGGTGCCACTGATGAGTGCGCAGCTGCAGAGGAGGCCATGATGTCAAAGGATGATGGATGCAGGCAGTGAAGGAGGAGGAGTACAGTACTAGGCAGGACAGAGTGAATAAAGCCGTGCCGATGAGGTGAGCATGCAGAAAACCAAAAGGGATATTTGGTTTCCCAAGGCAAGGTGATGTCTAGTACCTGCAGGTGGGTCCTGATCGAACCCAAGTGGTGAAGAAGATTGGTTAAGCAAATGCCTCTTCTTCAGCTTAGCTCAGCGGCTGCCCTCCCAGCAGAGACTCTGCCTAACAACCAACTGCTTTTGGACCCAAAGAATCCAACACTTTGAAACCGCAGGCCTAGCTAGAGCATAGGTGTTCTTCTTCACATAGACATATAGGCTAAGCTAGCTAGAGCATATCATTATCATCATGGCTTCTTTCTGCATGCTGGGCAATGCAAAGCAATGGACTTTGCCCTGCCCCTCTGTGAGAGCTTGGAACTTGGGCTGACTGCTTGCTGACCATATACAGGGTATAGCACTAAGAGGCAAACCAATCAGGTTTCTCCATCACTGTTTTCAGCAGTCAGGGCAGTGTGCAAGAAGAATAACAGAAATGACCATTAGTTTTTGGAATGGAGCATGGAGAAGACCCGAGTGTGTGCATCTCCAGCTCGTCATTCATTTTCAGTTCTAAGAGTTTTTTCCCATGTACTAATGCACTGCATACAACACTACTTACAGCAGCAATGCATGCATGGATAGTAGTTATGACTTATGAACTGCATCATTTTCAGCTTTTAGTTGAGCAGTCGTTTCATAGGATCGAGCTCGGCATTTGCTTTGCAATCTCCTCGTTTTAGTTGTGTTCTCTACTATTAGTTTTGCGTACACTCATTTAAATCTGGAGTGTTCGTGACAATATATGCTAGGGAATCAGTATTTAGGTATTGTGAAATCAAGTATAAGGTTATTAAATATATCCTTCGCTAAGATAATGGTGAAAATGTTGGCTACTCTTAAAGCTGTCTCAACTTCATCTCTGAACTTGTTTCAAAAAAAAAAGAAGAAAAAAAACCTTCATCTCTGTGCCACCGTACAAAGCCCAATACAGCTTGGAGCCCGAAAGCACGGACATGAATCGGCCCAATACGATATTCTTATCTTGTTGGCCTTGTTTTTTACTTCTGTACCTGTGCTCGTGGACTTCATCAGTTTCAAACTTCTAGAAGATTCAGTTAGCTACTTTTCGAGATTTGACAATGCAGTTTGGTGTAATGCAAATAAAAGACGAGAGGATCCTGGTCCAACAATCTCAACTCCCAGCAAGTTGAATTGTGATCGCTTTCAACAAGTTGCACTATTTTTTTCACCCCTCTTTCTATGTATAGCAAGCGATAAGATTTTCACGAAATAAAGTTAAGGATCAAGACGTGCGCAATATATATTATTTTCTGTTGATAAGGTAAAATATATAGCAGTTTATACAGGCCAACTGCTTACAAATTAAAACAGCTAAGAAACAAACATCCTATGTCTATAAATTATTGTTGTTAGTGTGCAAGTGTCTGAACTGATCATGATCATCATCCAGAGAGTTAGGTGCAACTCATGCTTCCTTCAGTTTGTATCCTCCATCCAGAAAAAAGAGAATGAACAAAAGGTCAAGAGAAAATTATTGGCGGTTGGTGCTGTCAGGCATGAATTGACATGTCATGCCTCAGTAGCTTCAACTCCTTTTCTTTTATTGTTTCAAGGGGATAATATACATCATCCACTTTAATTTCTAGCTGAGCGATTTATGAAAGATAAATGCGACAAATGTTCATTTTTATCCTTTTGAAGTATTTCTAGTCACGCGGAAGATTTGCCATTGATGACGAAAAGGTAAATTTGTTATGTATCAAAAGGACAATTTCTCTGAATTTCTGGTAAACCCACTTAAAGTACATGTCCTAGGAAGCTAGTCAGCCATGATGAACTAGGTAATTTTGTATTACGAAGAAAACAATCACTCGAACAAGACCAGGGTGTACATTCACTTTAACTACGACGACAGAAACACACTCGACGCATTCAATGGTCTATACAAGCATAACACTCCAGAATATATCTTTTCAATTCTACGAGGAAAAGCTAAGGTTAACTTCTGCAGGTATTTACATCTATCTGGTAATCGGCAAACCCTTGTGTTTAGCTGGATTTCAGCTTATCCAAGTTGTGCTTGGCCTGCAAACCAAATGCAATCTGTATGAGCAAATTCTGACCAAACCTTGCAACCTGAAGCTGGATAGGGTAAATATGATTGGTTAGAAACTATCACCAGAATGACATCGATCTCCTCTAGTATGGGATGGACAATACCGATCAAGGTCTTCGCATCTTCTTCAAGATCCTCAAAATCCTGACAACACCCCATCAGCAAGGCTATGAAGATCTCTCTTTCTGGGATGAGCTTCAGTGCCACCTGACAGTTTGCAACTAAGCTGAAAAATTAGGTCAGTGGAAGAAACAATTCTACTAATTGATTAGTTAGTTCTTAATTTATGATCTGGAGTACAAATACGGAGAACTGCATGTGCTGAACAAGCATATATTCAGAAATTATTTTGCCTAGCTGCTCACAATGCAGAATAAATCAAGCGACACCTTGTAAGCAGCTGAAGAGATCCAGCCATGCCATTGCTTAAGAGTACATCTATATGCTTCTTCCACAGCCTCTTCCAGGCTCATCTCAGGTGTTTTCAGCAGCTTCTCCAGTAAATAGTTTGAGAATTTTATTGACCTGATTGTGCATGTAACTCGGTGTGAAGCGGTTTGCAACAGAATGGACATGTTGGACAACTGACATGGTAGACATGAATGCAAACGAAATAGATCTTCATCTACCTAGACAGCCAAATGATAGCTTTGGTGCAGCTGTTGGTCTTCTTGGATGTACCATCCTCGACTTCATTGGTAACTATCGCCGTTAAGCTCACATATTTGGAAGGGTCTTTTGCATGCAGATCCTGTAATCTCTGGATGTGGAGCGTGAAAAATTAGATATTTCCATTCTTGAGTAGTCATATCTAATGGAGGGCAACATGTAAGGGACATGTTCAGTGCATTCAGAGATCAGCGGTTACCTGTACATTTTGCATGATGTCTTGCCTCAGGACTAGTAACGTTGGCCCAATCTCCTCTTCATCGACAAAAGGAAGTATTGTAAGTTTCAGCATGAATTTTCTGATAAAAAAAAATGGAGAGACTGGAAAATGGGAAAGAATACAGGAGATGAGAAATGGAGTAGCATCTCGAAAGAAACTATTTCTGCAAAAGTCAGCCTCCACAATCTGGAATAGGTATTTTCTCATGGAAGCGTGACAAAACCAATTTAAAATAAAAAACAAACAGAAAACTGACAAGTTGTCACTGCCCCTAAAAATCAAACAAGGCATAAAGGATTCAAACGGATTTCTCGAATCACACACGCTAACACGACAAGGAATCTAAACCTGACCCACAACACATGCACCACCCAGCACCTGAAAACACAGACGAAAATCCTTGTTTTCTAACCTAAGCACATGACCAATAAAAAGCAAAACTCAAAAATGATGAATTCCTACGAATATCAGACCTGCAAATGAAGGAAAACCATTCAGTGTTGTGGTAGTTGCATATGGAAGAACATTACATCAGTTACCAACCAAGAACACGGATGAGCTGCTTGGAGACACAGATGAGGTCCATGGTGGATGATTTTTGCTTCTCCTGCACCTGCACCTCCTCCCCGTCTTCTGGACTGAAGAAAGAGAGCTCCTCCATGGTCAACCTCAGCTCAGACTTGCCCTTTTCCATCTGCTTTCTCTTCCTCTCCATCTGCACCTCCTACTACTACCTTACCTGAACCCCTTGGCTCAACCAGTAATCCACTATTTATGGACACACATGCCGGGTCATTAGCTGAAATTTCTTGGGACAAATGATGATGGGGTCAACTTCTTGTTGCATTTGTTTATTATTGATCTCTCTTGCTGTTTTCTTGGCATCCATGTATTTCAAGTCAGAACAGCAAATGGATTATTATTGAGAGTAAAATATGGGTGGTGGTTCCTGTCCTTACTAGGCTTGGAGATGGTTTAATTGCTTGATGCAGTTGTCCTGAACTTGTTTAACAGTTCACGCATTGCCGTGTGTACTTGCTATAGGAATCTGTTGTTATATTTTTAGTTAAAACAACTGGCAATCCACATCCAAATCCAGGCTGTAAAAGCACAGTTTCTCTAAGTGTTAGATATTTTGGTTCTTTTTTGTTATAGGAGTTGTTTGATAGTTTCAAGGAAAATTAATAAAAGTTTGTGATGACTAAAATTTAGGATGCTTGATGTTAAGCTTGTTGCAAAGGGCTCCCTTTGGGCCCTAGGAATATTCAATTTCACAGGAAAAACTCAAGATTCTGAAAAAAAAAAATCCTGCGATCCAATGGGGTACTATTTACTATTTCCTTGTGGTGTAAATTGCTTATACGTGGATCCCAGATTTATCCTTTCAACATACAGGTACTCCCTTTATACTTTACTTTTCTTGTCCTTAGGACATTAGTTCAAATAAGAACTATAAGTTTTTGCTAACAAGAAAAAAAATCGGAGGTTGGTTTGATCAGAAGTTAACCACTTGAAATGCTGGTTATATCAAGAGTAGAGATGGACCGACTTGAGTAAGCATCACCGATAGCTGTTGTATACCACCTTCAAGTCATCATCAAGGCCATCCTTTTTTATAACAACAATTAGTATTCTTTCTATGTTGAATTGTTGATGATACTGGACACTAGTACCTTTTAGGCTACCATATGGGTCCATGGCCCACAAGCCGTGCACCTTGGACTTATCCATTGGACGATGGGGATCAAATGGAGGTTCAGGTTCAATTGGGTTCTTCCAGAAGCAACGGAGTGTTAACAATGTGAGCCCTTGTCGTTTCCAACATCCTTTGCCGCTTGTGGAACAGCGGGCTGATCCATGCGTTCATCCGATCCGGATCCTTAAGCCGCTGATCCATCACCGAACGTCATGACGTGACATTTATGTGTATCTATCTATAATCCTGATTTGATCGTCTAGGCTACTACAGGCTCAAAAGGGCAACTAGCACTGATAATTAGCTCTGCATATATAGTTTCTTTAATCTTGTTTCTAGTCATGTGTCTCTCACTTTCTACCCTGCTCTCATCCGATCCACCAGATACTGGTCTCACCGTCTCAGACAAACAGATAATAATGGCACGATGGAGACCGTACTTCTGAAAGACTGAAACTAATTACCATTTGCTAATGAACCCACAGGATATGGTTCCCATTCAACTTTAGCTACATTATATTGCTTGCCAGTGCAAAGTCAACCAATAAGGATAGAATAATTAGATTAGAGTAAAACTGCGCGATAAATCATCCATCTATCAAGTTTGCATGTATCAGCAGCAGCAATCAGAGCATGTACGCACGCACATATAGGCGTGCCCTGCACGGCACTTGTGAGAACCAATTGTGCTCTTCACAGGCCTTTATTATGAGCACCCCATGACTTCATCAGTTTACATGCCTGCGGCCTATGAGCATGCTTTGCTTCTTGGGGTGGACTGGTGGAGAGTTTGACTCTATATACATGCATGTACAATGTATCGCAACATTGGGATAAGACTGGAGAAAGATACTGGTATATCGGCCAATCACCGGTGTGTTTCATGTTGTGAAATATTAAAAGATGCAGGAGGCAATGATAATAGGGCTGTGTCCTAGCTGCTCCATTTTAAAACAGAGGAGGGGAGGCCGGTGGCGTTATACGATACAGACTGTGTCAGTCAGGGTCCCCGATGAAGATGAGGAAATTAACAAAGGCACAAGTACGTCGCGTGGTTAAGAAACTCTTTGCGGTGTTTGTTAGATTCACCATTGCATCAGTGTCAACGATTTTTATCTCAGTGTTAACGATTAACAATTATGGTGTTACTCTCCGAAGAAAGGTATATGCAAGAAAAATGTCGGCCCAACCAGCATCATGCTTTACACGAGGCCGCCGATGGAAAGGGCCCATAGTTGGGCCGGTCGAGTGGCAACACTTTATGGGCCACATTATATAGGCCCAAACAACCCGATCACGACACATACCAGCACCAGGAGCTGTTCTTCTCCTCAAAAAAAAAAAAAAAAAAAGCCAGGAGCTGTTCTTTTTTTTTTCTTTTGCGAGTAAGGAGCTGATCTTCATCTGCTAGATGTTTAAGTTGTTTAAAGCAGCGACAGAGAAATGTAGCTGCACTATGTTGACCTCCTTTAATTCTATACTTGTTCCTGCCTTTGTCTTGACAATGCAACGTTGCGTGCGCCTGCCAACCAGATGGTATATTCGATCAGTTTAACAGAAGCGATTGACCACCTTTAATTCACTGTTTTTTTTTGCAGTTTTGTGTTAAGAAGCTTATTAACAACGTGGCGTAAGCCTGCAAGCCTCCTTAATTGCTCGGGTAAGTTGGCATGTCATGACATGGGTTGTACAGGCACCGCTTGTAATTACTCCTTCCGTTTTTAATTATATGACGCCGTTGACTTTTTTGTTGAACTTTGACTGACAATATAGATTTAAATAATTACTTTTTGAATGTGAAATGAATATCATTAGATTCATCATCAAAAGAACTTTAAAGTTAACTTATACACTTAGATATTTACACAAATATTTTGAAGAAGACGAACGGTCAAATGTAATGAAAAAAGTCAACGGCGTCATATATTAAAAAACGGATGGAGTAGGAACGGATCGAATGACGAACAAGTTTTACTAGCATTGGCTGGCTCGTCGTCGTTGACGTTGCCCCCAATGCAAATCCATATATATCAGGCATCAGCTGTCTGGCAAATCCAACTACTAGTGTCAATTTATAACATGGCCCTGATGCATTATATATGGACCCAGGCCCACTGCTAATTGTTGGATAATGCTGCAAGGCTACTGCATGCAACTCATCTCACAGTCACACGGGTAGAATTAAAAAAGCCAGCTCATGCGTTCCACTTGTCGCAATGGGATAGTAGCATGATGATCCTAGCTACCAGTACCACACCATATCATCTTCCATTCATAGTCGTAGGGCATCCTGCCCTGCAGCGCGGCGCATATATATAGGGACATGTATATATCAGTGAGTTTACAACATGGGTTGGATAGGTGTAGACATGCTGCATACATTTTTAATTTCTCTTATATATAAGGAGTACGTACTATAGGCAAACAAAAAGGAAGCGAATAACTCAACCCGAGAAAGGACAAACAACAAACGCATCGGAGAAGCTAGTGGCATGCCAGATCTTGGGGAAAAAAAAGGGATATTCAAGAAAAGTTATCGCATGATCTTATTATTGCCTTGTCAAGTTGTCTTCGTAAATAGACGAACTAATAAATTAAGCAGCGCCCTAGCCATTAGCAAATGCTTAGTGTCAGAGGTGTCAAAAGTCAAACTACTACGTTCAGTAGTGGCTTGAGTCGACTTCCAGTCTACTAGTTATTAGTAGTACCACTCGACGTATCGAGAAAAAAGTTTGACTATATACAGCTGCTGGATCCTTCTATTTGAACGCATGTTTTTCTTTAATTACGACTTTGCAGTCAAATTAATTGCTGCTGGAAGATTATGGAGTGCGTTGGTACACACAGCCAGCCAAGGTAGTACTCTACTGTCTAGTGGGACGACAGCTTATAGTTGGTGACTGCCAAAGAAACAAAATTGAATAGAATTGACCTCTGGTCCTAATCCTAGGACCAACAACTACTACTAATCAACCACTAGCTAGGCGGATTCCCTCATTACACTTGCATCCACGCCGGAGACCCCAGGAGACGATAGAGTAGTCTTAGATTAGCTTGATACTACTAAATACCCCAGGAGATCCTGATGAATTATAATCAACTTATAATCATATTCTAGCAGCGTGTGCTGTGCTCCCCTAGTGGCGTTGAAATCTGGAATCCGCCGGCCGATATATGGAGAGCGACCTCCACCACCTCACTGCTGCTAAGTGCACGTGATAATGACCCTTAACTTCCACCAGCTATATATGGTGTGATGGTGCGATGTTCTCTGAGATCCCTTGCACACGCTGAACTCTAGCTCCTTAAGCTACAACTACAAAACTCGAGTGCTTGACCGTGTTAGCCACGTGCATGTGTAATCTAATTCAACTTGTTGGCAAATTAAACCTAGTTAGTAGTATCACCCTAGTCTTTGCAATAATATGAAGGGTGAGGGTCCAAATCGAACACTTATGATCATAA
Source organism: Eragrostis nindensis (assembly GCA_012490785.1). Taxonomy (NCBI): domain Eukaryota; kingdom Viridiplantae; phylum Streptophyta; class Magnoliopsida; order Poales; family Poaceae; genus Eragrostis; species Eragrostis nindensis. The sequence goes on along the minus strand of JAAXCT010000216.1, from coordinate 505,079 downwards.
GACTATAGAGCTTTAATTATCAAAAATGAAATACTCTCTCCAAATCACTAAAGTAAGTTGTTCTGGACATTGACACGGTCTCCAAAACATAACTTTGATTAATATTTTTTTATAAAATATAAATAAAGTGTACTTTTATTAGACTCTATTTCAATACGAATCTGCTCGTATCATTTTCACATTTCTAACGTTAACATATAAAAAAATATTTACACTCAAAGTTTAAAATATGACTTAAAACAACCTCATAACGACTTTTTTTAGAAACATGAAGGGAGTACAACGAAGAACGAACTGCTAAATCTGCTAAGGATGGTCTTGGTGTGGAATGTGGTGGACCCTGCCTCCTCCATTAATGTTTCTCTTCTCGTTAACCACCCTTCTGTACCAGGAGTACCATCAGTGCTGACGACCAGACATGCTGATTGCCACGCTCCCATGTTTTTGTTAATTTCCCTGGGGCCTCTGCTGTTGGGACATGAAGCAATTTCTGTCCACGTCACCAGCTCCATCCGTCCGTTGACGAACAGGTACGTGTCTCACGCGAACACCACTGCCTTGTGGACCCGGTTGTACGTGACCCCACGCATCAGCCTACTACTGATGTCCCGTTGTCCGTACACGCCGAAAGCTTGCGGGGTGTATCCAGGCTAGCGCGAGTCGGCCGCGCCCGGGCCCACCATGTGCGCCCCTCGCGCCACTTATCGCCGGGCCCCACGCCGCCGAACAGTGAGCTCCCTCCCAGGACCTTGTCCACGGGACCGTAGACTGCTGAGGCCCACGTGTCGGGCTCGGAGCATGAAACGGCGTGGACCGCGCGGCGGGGACAAGCCGGTGAGCGAGCACACGCCGTCCGAAGCTGTCGCACGCGAGGCGCGCCCCCTCTCCCTCGCTCGCTCCTTTAATCGTCGCCGTTTGCGCTTAGGCCCCTGTAGTTTCGTGGATTCGTTCGCAGCTCGCTCCACCTGGTCAACTCACTCTTCTTCGTGCCTCTCCAGTCCAAGTGACCGCTGACTGGTAAAACACGGTTGTCTGACCAAGTTCAGATTACTTCGCCCCAACGTTTTCTTATAAAAGAACGAATAATGTATCTACAACTTTCATGCTGTGATAAAATTCACGAAAATTGTAAGATTTGATGCCTGCTTAAGCACAGAGTGTCAATATGCGGGAAAAAAGAGTGTCAATATGGGGAAGAAGTAAGGATAAATTAATCTTATGTGTCCCGGTACATCAATGTATTCCTCTCAAAAGAAAAATAAAATGTCTATCAATGTATGTGGTTTACCGTTTAGTAAAAACATGATACATGCATAATAGCATTAATCATTTTTTATGAATAAATACAAAGCGGAGGACGGTGGACTCATGCATGAATTCGGTCCATAGTTGAGCCTGTATAAACCTCTAGGATTCACACTACAAGGAAGCATTGACCAAAGTAGGTTTCAAATTGCCGTATTTTGGACGTGAGATGCAACTGTGAATAATCATCTTAGATGGAAATAAAAGCATTATAAAAAAGACCATTTGTTAATTGACATAATATTCATAACGCTATTCTATTATGGTACTACACAAAATGACGAAATATTCCGTACAGTGTCCGAGAAATATCGGTTTCTTACCTTTGAAAACATGGCCTTCTTACAACCAACCAGCTAAAAATGATTTAAGGCCACACAAACATCCTTTCCACGAAATTGTATAGAAACACGAGCTGAGGTACATGGAAATTTCTAGCCAGGTGGTAATCGTCGAGGTGGCAACGTCTTTGATAGCGAACTACCGAGCCGCCGTTACCAGAAAATACAGGGTGCAATCTGTAAAAGGAAGAAAATTTGTTATAACGAAATTTGCATAATCCCTAGCTTCCAGACCCCTCTCTCTCCGGCCGTGTTCTCCCCTCCAACTGAGATCACTGCGCCTGCCTCCGGCGCCATGGTCTCGCCGCCGCCTCTGCCGCTGCTTACATCTGCTGCAAGACACTAGCAACGCTTCTCGCGGTGGCTGCGGCCGATCCAGGTTTGTGCCTGATACTGTTTCCTCTTCTGTTTCCGTCGATGTGATCCTCTGGTCCTAGATTGCATCTCTTCTTCCTTCACCCGGAAAGAATGTTCTTTCCGTGCTCGCGGCTGCGATTCCTGCCGAAAAACGCGATCTTTACGGTCGGAATGGCGTTTTATTGCAAAAATAAAGAATATATTTTGCTCTTTTACTAATCCTATGCTTTGGAATATAGGCTTGGATTTGCTGAGCGGGAGTAACGGATTGATAGATTGATTGAAGGAGGCTCGAGGACAATATGGCTTCGGAAATGGTGAAGGCGGCGACGAGCGACAAGCTCAAGGAGATGGATTGGGCAAAGAACATCGAAATCTGCGAGCTCGTGGCGCGAGATCCTGGGTATGCTTCCCATTCCCTTCTGTTTCTTCTCTTCCTCTCGATTTTTCATTCGAAATCGCTGGTGATGGAAGTTGCATTGCATACTTTGAGAGTTGAAGGTCTGGATAAGGGGTTTGATTTCGCGATTTATGTTTCATTGTTTCTTTTGAGTGCACGACGAGTTCATCTGGAGGAGCTATCTGTTCTTCGTTGCCAGTTGGCTGCCATTTTGTTTTGCATAAGTCGTGGCTGCTGGGTTGCCATTTGGAAAGAGCGTTCTTATTTAATTGGACGATCTCTTAAATTTTGTTCCTGTTACTGTCACTAGGAAAGCGAAGGATATAATCAAGGCTATTAAGAAGTGTGTAGGGAGCAGGAACAAGAATACTCAACTCTATGCTGTTATGGTGAGTTATATGCGCCCTGATTCTTCAATCAACTGCTGCGCTAAGAGCATCTATATTAGTTACCTAAACACTCCTTTTTATTTGTTCATACATCATATCTGTTAGATGAAAGAAGATACGGATACTTGTGCTCACCTAATAAAAAAAACTTGACTGGTTATTCCCTATTGCCAACGGTTACAATTTTTGGATATATAAGGGAGCGTAGTGGTACTTCATGTTTCTTGCCTGCAGATTTTATTCTGCCCTTTGTACTTTTTCTTCTCCTCATTTCTAGAAGTCTTAATTAGGTCTGAGACTCTTGTTATAATTTTTCGTGCTGTTACTCTACCTAAATACCTTTCATTGTCATTGGAGAATCTTAACAAGCTCATTTCATTGCGCACTTGTGTTTTTATGATCAACCTTTGGTATTGATTCACTGCTATTTGTGATAGCTATTGGAGATGCTCCTGAATAACTGTGGAGAGCCTATCCACAGACAGGTCATTGATAATGGGATTCTCCCGATACTTGTGAAGATTGTAAAGAAAAAGGTAAACTTTTGTTTCGCTGAATGTTGGATGACAGTTGCAGAAATTTACTTGTTGTGAAGCATGACTAGTTGATGTTGACACAACATGCTACCTTGATTGCAGACGGAATTACCAGTACGGGAAAAAATATTTCTTTTGTTAGATGCAACTCAGACATCACTTGGTGGAGCCAAAGCAAAGTTCCCTCAGTACTATGAGGCATACTATGACTTGGTGGTAGGTACAACGTTTTACATTTTTTTTTTCTTTCACGTGATTTCCTTCCTATAATCTGTGGTACATGGATTCTTTTAAACTGGAACCTATCCATGCCAAAGTTAAATGCATCTGCACATTGTTAATGGTTTTATTGATAATATGATAGAGTTGTAACATGTCACACATACTTCTATGAAGTTCTGTTTTTCTTGCTAGTCACAGAATTTAAGGCTTAACCACTTCTGTGACTCCAATTTGTGCTTTGTAGTTTCCTATCTTGCATATTCTTTTGTCGTTAGCCTATAATAGAAAATAGCCACCCTTTTGTTAGTGACATACCTTGATAGTTAAAGTTATCTAAAACTTTATATATAGCTGAAGCTATTGTTTTCCTTGCTTCCATAGTCCGCTGGTGTGCAATTTTCAAATCAACCAAATGTTATTGTCACGCGAGCAGAAGTGCCAGTCCCAGAAACAAGAACAGAACCAAATAAGGAAAGCTTATCTACCAGATTGAATGGAGGTCAGCAGCAGGAAGTTCACACTCAGCCAGCTCCTGACACAAGGTACTTTCTGGGCCTTGATAGTAAGCATCTCCTGCTATTAGTTTTATTTCCTGAAAATTCTTTCAGAAAGTTTGGTCTTTCCTATTTCTTTCTGTTTTGGTATTCTGTTATATCTACAACTTATGTTAGCACGTTAACATTCTAATATGTTAATATTTGGGTCAAAAGTTCCAGGGCGACCGTCTTAGCTGTCTCGTTCCTGCTGAATATTGAAATATCCATCCAATCCAATTTCATGTCATTTCATTATAAATTTCTTGCACACACCCCTGTGTGTTATATTGCTATGAGCCAGCTATGCTGCTCTATATCCTGCAATAACGTGTATAAGCTCTCTTAGGTGTAACTTTGAATCTGATATTAGTGAGTTCCTTTTTCTTGGTTACTTTTAGCTATCCTAGTCGACGTCCTGTGGTAGGAGCCCATTGCATGATATTCTTTGAGGAATTGTGTCTTATTGCAAAATTGAATATCAAGGGCTAATGCTTAGTTGCTTACTATGCATGCCTTCACTCCTAATTATCATACATTTTTTCTTTCCCATTTCTCCCCTTTGAAACTTATGGCACACAGTTTGGGTCAGTGATGTTTTACTTAGGCTGCTTCACTCAGCTCTATTGTCCAGTGCTAGTTAATTTGCAGGAGAAGATACTTAGATCTCCAAACACGTACTGATTTTCAGAGTGAATATCATGTTTCTAACAGTACATTTTGGTGCATTTCAGTATAATCCGGAAAGCCTCAAGTGTGATGGAAGTTTTAAGGGACGTACTTAACTCCATGGACCCTAGACACCCCGAGGTATGGATGAAATCGTCATTTGCATCATTGTCATTGGCATCTGTATCTTTTCAATTTTGATGGTTATGGCAGGTTCTATTAGATCTATTGATTATTTTTTTTCGGGGATGTTTGCTTGCATCTTCCCTGTTAAGATAGCCTAATTGAGCTCTCATGTAGCATTGCTGCATTATTGTAGGGGGCGACAGATGAGTTTGTGTTGGATCTTGTGGAGCAATGTACATTTCAAAAGCAACGTATAATGCACCTGGTTATGACATCAAGGTCCATACAAGTTTTTAGTACTGCGTTTAAGTTCTTTTGTTGCTTTGGCATAGTGCCACGCTTGTCGTGTCTGTAGGAAAATTTTCTGGTATATATGTATATATATCTGGTGATGCTAGTAATGCCATGTTCTTTTGAATTTGCTCCTTATACTAGGCTGTTTCTCATAGGTTGCTATAACTTACACCGGTATTACTGTATCTTAGGGATGAAGTGATGGTATCACAAGCTATAGAGCTAAATGAAGAGCTACAGAAGGTCCTCGTCCGGCATGATGCATTGCTTTCAGTTCACCCGACCACAACAGTAGCTTCTAATCTGAAGGAAGAAGAGGAGGAAGATGCTGAAAGTCTATATCGGAGGTATGATTGGTCACTGTTTGCTTATTTCAATGTCGGTATGCTGCATTTTGTGTAGAAAACATGTTGGTATGTTCTCTCAGATTTTTTTTCCCTTGCTGAAACAGACTGCGGAAAGGGAAGGCTCTATCGCAAGATTATGCACACGATTCAATCCCATCGTTCCGATCCATACCAGAGGACAAGATGCGGCGTCCTCTCACTATCCAACCTCTTCAACCTGACAAAAGACTAGGGGCGCTGAACATCCGGTCGCCAGACTCTGAGCTGAGGCCTGACGCTGCACCACTGATCCCGCCGCCACCCTCCAAGCATGCCGAGAGGGAGCGGTTCTTCAGGGAGAAGAGCATGGATGGTGTGACCAACCTGCCGGGCCACCTGAGGGGCCTGTCACTGCACAGTCGGGACGGCAGCAGCTCGTGTAGCGGCAGTACTGATTGCGGCGACTGAAGGGGAGCGCAGTACATACAGGGTTTTGTTCTTCGGACTGATCCTCTGCTTACTGGGCAATCGATACATGGATGTCCCCAGGGAGGCCGCCTTGGCCTCAGACTCTTCCTCATGCTGACCTGTGTACACTTGGCTCGCTAATCCCTCTTTTTTTTTTTCCTCTTTCCCTTTTCTCTTTGGCTGTTGATACTATTGGGGAGACCGTAGTGGCGTCGGTGTGGTGTTGTGGAGTTTTCAGATCTATAGTAGATGATGATTGAGCTTTGGTCCATCTGCGGTGCATGGGTTATACTTTTGTTTGAAGCGTCGTTTTTGCTTTCGCCTTTTGGCTTTCTGTTTCTTTCGGGCGTGTGGTGTGCACTTGGTAGTGTCAGAGGCGTGCGTGCTAGTATTCAACTTTAGCCAGGCGGGCCGACGGCGCAAATGCTCCTGTCAGAGTCTGCGTGTTCAACAGTGCATGCCTCCCTTGGTCTCTGTAGGTTGGAGCTTGGAATTGATTTGGCTGTTCCCTTCCAGAGAAAAGCATGGAACTTCTGGGAATAGCATTGTCTCCGCAGTTAATTCATAGCATTGTCTCCGCAGTTAATTCACAAGTCGATTTTCTGCACAAGGCCTGACGAAACTATGAATGAGACTCTGGACGTCATGCTACCATACTGTATCAACATGGAATTGTTTTTCATGGAACTCTCATTAGCATTTTTTACGCCATTTTTCTAGAGGAAAATAGGGAATGGATGGTGTTGGGCTTTGAAAAGGTCGATTCGTAGTGGAATTGGTTTTTTTTTTAGACTTCGTAGTGGAACTAGAATTTTCGCGCGGCATTGCCGCGCCAACTGTGTTATTAATTTTATTGTAGGCTGTTGTGACCTTCATTTTTACCGCAGCCGAGATTTGCTTTTGAAAAGACTTTCATAAATAGCAGACTATTTGATCATATATACATATTGTGATTAGATATTAGTTCACATATAACGATGACATACTGGGTATGATCCATCGATAGTAGATGATTAGGATGTTCACCCAGAGTTTACTGCATCTAACATAGCATTAGGATGTTCACCCAGAGTTTACAAAATATTGCAGATTTATTGACAACTCAATTCCTTGTCTAAAAGAGTTGTGATAAATCTGTCCAAAATAAGAAAGGCTCTATCATTATTTCCGAAAATAAGAACGGCCCTATCATCATTTCCCAAAAGAAGTTAAGCCTGAACACTTATATTGAGTAGTGAAGTATTGCTTGGAAATAACCTGTAAAAACAAAAAAGTGGATCAGATATCAATAGTAAATAAACCTGTATACTTCTACTTAATGAAAAGGCAGTGCTCCTGCCTAGTTTTCAAAAAAAAAAAAAAAAAAGTAAATAAACCTGTATACGTTGATAAAGTGGAAAAGAAAGAGAATACACATGGTCTCTTTTACTGTTTTTGCTTCTTGGCCATTGGCAGATCTTTGCTGTCAGGAAATGACCTTCTAGCCATTTTTAAAGTATACAGTACAGTAAAACTGTGTTAGTTGCACCACATATAATGTTTGAGAAAAGATAATTCTAATTAGATAAAATAGCAGCTAACCACTGAGCACTCAAACTGGATTAAAAATAACGCCGGGAACAAATATATAGACCATCAAGGTGCTACAAGCAAGCAGTGGTCAACTGCTATTTTATATTTATATATGCAACACATGTTCAATAGTAAAAGAAAAGCCGTCGACACAATTTCTTACCTTGGCAATAATTTAGTTATGATTCTGCTACAGTGTAGTGATGAAGTTGATTTGAGTGTGTGATCTTGATTACCTGCAAAGATTTCTTACAAACCTTTCTTTGCCAACAATGAAAGAAAGACAACAGTTCATCAACCATAGAATGATTCAGAGGAAGCTTCGTCATTGCAATTTCACAATATTAATTCAAGCAAGTATATAGGGTTTGGTTACAAAATTCAGTGTTATGAAAGTGCAGTGCAAAGTTCAGTTTGTGAGATGTAGTGCTGTCAAGTACACAGATTCAGATGAGTGCTACTAAGTCCAGATCAATTATCTATCAGCTAAATTGAGTTTTATTCAGAGATATTTCCACCATTACAGCTTCCACGTGCTCATAAATACTTTTTCTTATTGTCAGCTGAAAGACAAATATTTTGCTAATGGGAGATTAGGGAGAAATAGAAGTCGAGGGTCACACCCTGATCAGAGTATGTATGCGTAGTGGAGTTCAAGTAGAAGAAGATGCGAAGTTTAGAGACCATATTGTCAGTGCAGATTCAGAGCAAACCCCTTCATGTGAAGAAAGAATATTCAGCTAAGTGCAGTTCCATTGCAACCATCAAAATATTCAGAAGTTGTAGTACAAAGAGCAAATGACAGTGATGTGCATAGTTCAGTTTCACATGTACATGGCTATCAAGTGAGAAGCGGTTCAGTTGCCCGTAAAAATAAGAGAAAAGGTGTTTGTATCATCAAAAGAGAACAAAGAATTCAAGTTGTTTTTTTATGTGTTTACTTTTGTTTTAGAAAAATGTGATGGCATAACTCATGAGGTTGCAGAATACCACTGATATAGTTATGTGCCAAAAAAAAAAAAGTGCCGTCTCCATCCATGTAAAAATGGTAAGAGCGTTCATCTGTGGTTGGCTGTGTTGTACGTAGCCGTGTAGTACATAGCTTTCTTGCTAATCAGGGGACACGCACATGCATGTGACTCGGCAGAGCTTTGCATCCAGCTACTCAAGCAAAGACAACAACAGCCTACAGTATGGAGATTAGAGACAAAAAAAATTAGGCCTAAGCACACCATCCGCGGCCGGCGTTCGTGCCCACAGTCGCTATGCACCAGGTGAAAACAAAAATTATGCAAAGGTGCCAGCGATGGAACCCTGTTTATCACCAAAGATAAAATTAAAAAATTTCAAAGATTTGGATTCATGAAAGAAAACAATAAAGAGAAGGGCGCATGGAATGTTAAATCTCATACCTTAGTTGCTTAGTGTCGAGGTGTGTGAACCACGGCAAATGGAGGCCTAGCACGGCCTCCCTTCGAGATTCGGAGGGGAGCGAACGGTTCTAAGTGTTTTTTTTTTTGAAGGAAGAACGCCCACCGGGGCAGATAAGGCTCCATTACTCTGGATGGTTCTTTACATATGCAGAAGGGCCCTTACAGGAGGATGAAATTACACTAAAGCCCTTATGCGAAAAAAGAGAGGACAACAAAAAAAGAAAAGTTACATCCAGATCCTCTAAAGCAAAAATCTGCCGGCGACAAACTCGCCGTCGCCAGAGACCTCGCCATGACCGGAAGAAGCATGGCCGCCGGACCACCCAAAGCAGGCCTGAAGACAAAGGCACCTCTAGCCCCGCTGAAACCCGGCGATGTGGACGGCACAGAGCCATCGAAACATCACAGCAGGGATGGGGAAAAAGCCTCACAACGCAGCTCGTTTGGCACACCGGCCGAGGTTCTCCCGGCAGCCTCCGCGAACACTGCAATTGAGGTAAGGAAGGTCGACGCCGTAGATCGAGATGAAGCTTCACCGGGCTCGACCAAAAGGAAGAACTCCAGCCAGAAGAGGGGATCAGCAGAACGCGATCAACCCAAACCGGAATTCTCCAGTGCCTGTTTCCAAGGACCACCACAGGCGGACAGCAGCAGCCACTTCCGGGAACCGAAACCAGAGAGATGGAGCACAAGAAGCAAAAGAGAGAGAAGCACCCGCCGGGAAGGAAGCCGACGGGGAAAGCAAAAGGCATCACGCCTACCTCCACTGGGGAAACTAGAGGAAGAAGGGCCATACCGGTGCCGAAAGGAACAAGTCACCGACGACGAATCACCGGCGAAGGAGGCGAACCGGACTAGACTGCTTCAACGAAACTAAAGCTAAATCTACCACTACAGCTGTACACAGGGTGGGTCCCTCTACCTGCACATCCCCGGTGAGAGACCGGAGAGAGAGGAGAGGGGCCGAATCTGGCTACGGGAGCGAGAGCGAGAAGAAGTTACTGTTGGGGAATGCGGAGCTTCCGGGGAGGCTACAGATTAGCTTGAAAGTTCGTTCTAAGTGTTGGAATCGCGTGCGAGAGAGAGGGGAAGAACACCAGCAGCTTACCCAGGTTCGGGCCACCAGAGGTGTAAAACCCTACGTCCTGCTTGTCTGGTATTGCTCAAATGTTGTGTGTTGGTTTCATGTACAAGGCACTCCCTTTTATAGAGCAAGGAGAGGCCAGACCCATTCATGGGCCGTTATGAGGGCGCCGGCTGGTTGCCCTTCTCCGCCCGAGATGCCGGGCGTCCATTCCACTGTCAGCGGGCTTCGCTCGTCTTGCCTTCACTGCGCAGCTGACTTCCGCCGTCTTGTCTTATCGTTCGTACAGCATGCGCGCAGCAGCAGCCGGGGCGGACAGGCGCGGAAAGGGGCCTGATGCACCAGACGGTCCCTCGGTCCGTGGGGCGCGTCGTACGGTGGCAGGCGGCGCGCGTCAGCCCACGCCCCCCTGCCAGCCGAACAGTGTGCCACAGGGCTGCGACTGGTCGGGTCGCGTCCATCAGTCGCGGCTCTGCGTGATGCGCACGCGCATTGAAGTCCAGCGACCCGCCCGCGCGGCCGCGCGGGCTGTCGCTGGCAGGTGGGGCCCCTCTGCGAGGAATCCCCGCGCCCCGGATTCGCACGCACTGTAGCCGCACGAAATCCCAGGGCGTCTCGTCGTGCCGCGGCGCTATTAGTGCGCCGCGAACAACCGCCGCCACGTGCCGGGCCCCCACAGGCTTCGCGGGACCCGTCCTTATCCGCGTCCCGCGGGTGGCCGCGGGAGCCGTAGGGCGTAGCCACGTGGCGACACCGGGCGGCTCGCGGCTGCGGGCCGCACCGGCGCCCAGCGCTCCGCGCCATCCTGTTGGGCCGCCTCAGCCCATTTGGCGCGCGGCTGCCTCTTCCGGCCCAAGCTGGACTCGGGCCGGCCTTTTGACCGGGGGAGTGGGGACCCTGGTTCCCAATACACCGACAGGAGCCCCCGCCCCGGTTGACGCCGAGCGGGACGCTGGGGTCGATCGGGGCCCACTCGTCAGTCCCTTTGGGTAGGTTTTTGCGCGCGCGCCGTTTTTTCCTCGGAAGGCGAAACGCCGCGGCCCTGACAGTTGCGCGGCGCTCGCTCGCGAAGATAGTGGCGGGGCCCACGCAGACTCCTGTCGTCTACGGGGCGTCGTTTCGCCTGCCCCGTCCTGATAAAAGGACTGGCGCAGCGTTCCGACTTCACCACTTCCACACTCTTCCGCAGCGGTTGCATTCCTCGCGCTCTCCGTCTTCTTGCTCCCTTGCATTCCAGGGTTTTGTGAGTCCTTGCGCCCCTTGCCTTCCTCGCCAATGGCTGGAGACAGGAAAGCTCGTCGCCGCCACCGATCGGCCTCGGTGAACCCGGTTCCTCCGCCTGCGGCTGCAGCGCCGGAGGAGCCGGCTTTGCCGCCGTCCACCTTCTCGCAGGAGGGGGATCTGGAGCGGGTGCGGCTGCACCTGCCGGAGCCCGAAGGGCCGGATCGCGTCACGGCGCGCGTAGCAACCGCCGATGTCAACCCGGACCATGATGGAGGGGAGATCGTCTCCTTCCTCTCCTTCGTCCTGGCCGGGGCGATTCCACCATTCTCTCTCTTCTTGATGGAGGTGCTGCTGCAGTACAAAATCCAGCTGGCGCACCTTACGCCCAACTCCGTCCTGATCCTGTCCGTCTTCGCGCACCTCTGCGAGTCTTTCGTGGGGGTGCGCCCGTGCGTCGAGCTTTTCCGGCGCTACTACCGGCTTCGCTCGATGGGGAGGGACGACCCCGTGGGGAGCGTCCGCTTCAGCCGCCGGACCGAGGGCGAATCCGAGTCGTACATCGACTTCGCGCCCCGGGCGCGGTTTGATCGGTGGCGCAGCGATTGGTTCTACCTCCGTAGCGGCGCGCCCTTCCGCCGCCTTTCCTTCCCTCGGTCCGCGCCGACCGAGACGACGGAGTACTGGGAGGTTTGTCCTCGCCTTCCCTCATGGCTCCAGCCGGTGACCAACCGCATCGCCATCCTTGCTGCTGCTGGTCTCCACGGGGGAATCGTGATCCACGACTTCCTGCGGAGGAGGATCGCCCCGTTGCGGGATCGCCCCTAACTGACGTGGAGGTACTCTGACTTCAACTTCGCCGGTCGGACCCGCCGGGGACCCAACTCCGATCTGACGCCGTCGGAGGAGAGGGCGGCGTACAGTGCTCTGACGGACACCAACCCCCCGGATACTTTGAGGTATCCGGATGACGCGCAGCCGCTGCATCTGGACCCCCGACGCCGTGACATTTTAGCGGCGATGCCCAACATCAACCACGCCGAGCGGATTGAGACCGCGGCGCCACAGCAAGCCTTCCGGGTCCGTGACGCCGCCGGCCCTCCGCAAGGCGCGACCGCGCGCCCGGAGCCACAAGGGCCCGCTCCCGCCGTCGATGACAAAGGGAAGAAACCCGCGGAGCCGAGCCCGCCGTCTTCATCCGCCACCGACCAGGCCGCCGCCCGCGGTGACGCCGGCGACACCGGGTGCTCGAAGAGGGGCCGGAGCCCGACGCCTCCTCCCGTCGTGCTACAGGTGCCGGACGTCGGAGTTCGGCCACAGTACAAGCGTCTTCGCCGGTAAGCGCTGCGTGCTTGCCCCGTGTTTTCCCTTTGCCCTAGATCTGGGCGTGCATGGGTTTTGAATTTTTTCTGCATCTGTGTCAGGGGACCGCGCTCGAGTCCCGCGACTGCGGTTCCGCTTGTCACTGAGGAGGAGCCTCGCCCCGAGGCGCGCTCCGGTGCCCCCAGGCCGTCGGAGCCGGAGGAACGCCGTGCCGCTTCACCTGCGGCTGGGCGTGAGGAGGAAAGGGAAAACTCGCCGCTTCGTCCCGCCTCGCCGCCTGCTTCCAGCACAGGGCCGGGGGTCGAAGACGCGGGGGCGTGGACGTCTGCCCCGGCGCATCCGACCCCGACCCCTGTCAGCGGCGTTCGGAGCCTGCCATCGTCCGGTGGCGTTCCGGGCCCATCAGCGCCGTCTTCCGAGGCACCGCCGCCGAGTTCTACACCGTCGTTGCCTGCGCCTGGTGGTGGCCCGCGGCCGTCGCGTGCGTCGCGCGCAACTCGGATCCCAGGGCTCGCCGCGACCTCCGAAGCGGCCGTCGTCGAGGAAGTGATCGCGGGTGGTGGCACGCCGGTGCCGCCCATGACCCGCGTCGTGGCCCAGGCGCTGCGCATGGCCGACTCCCTCCGAGACGCCGCCGAGAACGAGGGCAGGAGGCTGGCGGAGCGCGAGGCCGCCGTCGCCGCCGCCGAGGAGGAGCTTCGCCGTGCCGTACGGGCGGCCCAGTTCCAGCACCGGGAGCGCATGGAGGGGCTGACCCGCGACCGTGCCGCCGCCGAGGAGCTGTTGCGGGAGAACAACCGGCGGTCGACTCGGCTCGACAACCGCGAGCAGCTAGTGCAGATCCGCGAGGACAATGCACAGCGCCGCGAGGACCGCATCCGGGAGCACAAGCAGCAACTGAATGCCCGATCCGCCGACCTGGACGCGCGGGAGAGGACGCTGGTGGCGCGCGAGCAAGCCATCGAGCGGCGCGAGCAGGGACTGGACATCGCCGAGGCCGGCCTCGACGCCCGGCGCGAAGAGCTGCAGCGCGAGGAGGAGCGACTGACCGCCCAGGCGCGGGACCTGGGAATCCGCGAGCACGCCCATGCTGCCGCCGTCCGAGCCCACGAGGAGTCGATGAAGACCAGGGAGGACCGTGCACAAGCGGCGTTGGAGGAGGCCCGCGGGCTGGCCGGTGCGCAGGCCATCAGGATCCGAGCGGAGGCGCGGGAGGAGATGCAGAGCTCAATCGCTCAGCGCGACGAGCTCATCCGCCAGTCGGCCGACCGCATCAAGGACTTGGAGGACCGCGCCGAAGACTGGGCGGCGCAGAAGAAGAGGCAGCTGGAGCGGCTCCGCGAGCTCGAGGCGAAGGTGGGAGCACTCTACGACGCGCAGATCAAGATTCGCGACCTTACGGCGAAGGTCCAAGACCTGAACCAGAAGCTACGCGACTCCGGCGCCGCGCCCAGCGAAGCCGCTCCTCCAGGAGCCGTTGCCGACCCTGAGTGGAACTCGGAGCGCCGGCGGCTCTCGACCATGGCGCTCGACATCTTCCGCCGCATCAACGATGGCCTGGAGAGGGCGAACATGGCCCAGCTTCAAACCGGCAACCAGGAGCCCTCCCTTGGCCAGATCATCCTTGCGCTGATGCCGCTCGCGCAATTCTTCGAGAGACTTGGTGATGATGTCCGCGGGCGGCTCGCGCAGCAGGGAGAGGCCGCCATTCGGGCCGTCGCCTCCGACCTTGTCACCGTCGTCCTGGAGCGCGTCCCCGACTTCCCGACCGACCTACTCCTGGCCGGCCCCGACCCCGCCGAGGCGACACGCCACCAGGACCGTGTGGCGCCGGTGGTCGAGGAGCTGGTGAGGGCGTACGTCCCGGACCAGGACGAGGGGCCTGCGAGCCCGGCATAGGGGAGGTGCCCCATGTAATAGTTGACTTCCGTCCGTTCCTGCAACAACAGAACTGGTGCCCCGGCAAGTAGGGGGTGGTGATAACTTTAAGTGTTTTAAGTTTGTGAATTAAGTTTCGTGGTTTTCTTCCTTGCTCCCTGTATTTTGCCTATCCCATGATGACCCGTTCTGCTTTCGGCGTTGACTCGGGCATCACCATGTTTACCATCTGTGCTTTGGTGATAGCTTGAGCCTTTTGCATCCGCGTTTTTGGTCGGGGGTTGCCCTCCCAAGTGTTTGCAGGATTTGTTGGCTGCGCCGATCGACCGTGACACGAGGTTTTTGGCATGGGTGATGTCCTTGCCATGTTGCCCGAAAAGCTCAGGTTCATTGGCGAGAAAGGGTTATGAACAGAGGGCAAAAGATGCATAGTAGGAGAAAACGAGACTTTATTGCTAGCTGAAAATCGTAGAAATAAAGATACATGTTGGATACAAGTGCGATGCCCCCGGGCTCACTGGTAGAGAGGCCAAGTGTCTCTGATTGTGAGCCGCCGAGTGAGACATGCACCCCGCTAAGGGTAGAACTTGCGCAGGTGTTGAATGTTCCAAGCGCTTTGCTCCGGGCGGCCGTCTTCCCTAGCCAATCGCACCGCGCCGCCCCTTGTTACTCTAGTCACCAAGAAGGGGCCTTCCCACATTGGAGACAGCTTGTTCTTGCCTTTGCGGTCAAGCGCGCGGCGTAGAACTAGGTCGCCCAATTCGAGGGATCGGGGCCGGACGCGGGACTGGTGGTAGCGGCGCAGGCCCTGGAGGTACCGGGCGTTCCGGACGTTAGCGCGATGCCTGCATTCTTCCAAGAAGTTGATGTCGTCCATGCGGTGCTCATCTTGGGTTGCTTCGTCATATAGGGCAACTCGCGGAGCCGCGAACGCCACTTCAGCTGGTAAGACCGCTTCGGCGCCGTACACCAGAAAGAAAGGCGTTTCGCCGGTGGCGCGGTTTACCGTGGTCCTGAGAGACCATAGCACTCCGGGTAGCTCAGCGGTCCACTTCGATCCTCGTTTTTTCAGGGGGTCGAAAGCTTTGGTCTTGAGGCCGCGTAAGATTTCAGCGTTGGCGCGCTCAGCTTGACCATTGCTTTGTGGATGTGCCGCGGAGGCGTAGCAGACTTTGATGCCAATTTCTTCACAATACGCCTCGAAAGCATGACTTGTGAATTGGGTGCCGTTGTCGGTGATCAGTCTGTTCGGTACGCCAAAACGCGCCACAATGCCGCGCATGAACTTGACCGCGGAGTTCTTGTCGATGTGGACGACTGGTTCTGCCTCAGCCCACTTGGTGAATTTGTCCACGGCGACGTAGAGGAACTTGTAGCCTCCCACGGCCGCGGGAAATGGTCCCACAATGTCCAGGCCCCAGACCGCGAATGGCCATGAGAGGGGGATGGTGTGGAGTGCTTGCGAGGGTAGGTGCGTCTGCTTCGCGTGGAACTGGCACGCTTTGCAGCGTCGCACTAACTCGATAGCGTCCGTGAGGGCTGTCGGCCAGTAGTAGCCTAGGCGGAAAGCTTTCCCGGCCAGCGTGCGGGAGGCCATGTGACTCCCGCACTCGCCCTCATGGATGGCATGGAGGACTTCCTTGCCCTGCTCCGTCGGGATGCACTTGAGGAGGATTCCGTTCGCCGCCCGGCGATATAGCTGCCCGTCTACAAGGGCGTAGCGCCTGGCTTGCCGGGCGAGGCGTTCGGCGGGCTCGTCGTCCTCGGGTAGGACTTCACCGCGAAGGTACCCCACAAGCTCGTCCATCCATGGGGTACCCGGGTTGTCCGTGGCGAGCACGTGGGGCTCGTCAGTTGGCGGCGGGCCCGCGTCGACCGACGCGAGCGGCTCTGCCGGTGTGGCGCTGCTGTGATCGGCGCCGTCCGCCATGTCCGGGACTAACGCTGATGGCTGAGCGAGTTGCTCCACGAAGGTCCCGGACGGAGGGTCTTGTCGGGACGAGGCGATCCGCGACAAGGCGTCGGCTTCGGTGTTGTCGCCTCGCATGATGTGGCGTGTTTCGAAGCCGAAGAAGTTCTTCTCCAGCCGCCGGACCTCCGCCAGGTATGCCGCCATTTGGGGGTCCGAGCACTGGTACTCCTTGGAGACTTGGTTGACGACGAGTTGTGAGTCGCCTTTGGCGAGGAGCTTCTTGACGCCGAGTTCCGCAGCGATTCGCATCCCCGCGATCAACCCTTCGTACTCCGCCATGTTGTTGGTGGCCTTGAAGTGGAGCTGGATGGCGTAGCGTAGCTCCTCTTTGGTAGGAGCCACCAGCAGCACTCCGGCGCCGGCGCCTTGCAGGGTGAGGGACCCATCGAAGTACATAGTCCATATGTCGTCACCCTCGTAAGGCTCGTCTTTGGCTGGACGCGCGGTGAGCTCTTCTCGCTCAACTACAGGACCGGGCGTCCATTCTGCCACGAATTCCGCGAGGGCCTTGCTCTTGATTGCGCTGGAGGTCGTGAACTCGAGCTCGAACTCGGACATCTCCACCGCCCACTTGACGATTCGCCCAGTGGCCTCGCGGTTGCGTAACACCGTCTCCAGCGGGAAACTGGTGACCACCCGGATTGGGTGGTTTTGGAAGTAGTGCCGCAGCTTCCTTGACGCTATGAGGACCGCGTAAAGGAGCTTCTGCACTTGGGGGTAGCGCGTCTTGGCGTCGCGCAGTACCTCGCTGACGAAGTAGACAGGGCGCTGCACCATGCGCTTCTTCATCTCGGCGTCGCCCGTGCCGGTGTTGGGCGTGAGGGTTGCGCTGTCTGTCGACGTCGGAGCCGGAGCCCCCGGGTCGGCCGTGGGCGCAGCCCCCGAGCCTTCGTGTGAAGGCGGTGCTGCAGCCCCCGGGCGAGCCATCTTACTCGTCGACGTCGGAGCCGGAGCCCCTGGGTCGGCCGTGGGCGCAGCCCCCGAGCCATCATGCGAAGGCGGTGCTGCAGCCCCCGGGCGAGCCATATAACTTGTCGACGTCGGAGCCGGAGCCCCCGGGTCGGCCGTGGGCGCAGCCCCCGAGCCATCATGCGAAGGCGGTGCTGCAGCCCCCGGGCGAGCCATACTACTCGTCGACGTCGGAGCCGGAGCCCCCGGGTCGGCCGTGGGTGCAGCCCCCGAGCTTTCATCCGAAAGCGGCGCTGCAGCCCCCGGGCGAGCCATGTCGTGGGTCGACGTCGGAGCCGGAGCCTCGAGGACAGCCGCGGGCGTAGCCCCCGAGCCGTCGTCCCGAACCGGCGTAGTAACGACGCGCCGTTTCTTCCGCCGGGACTCGTCGATCATGAACTCTTCGCGTTCTGCAACGAGTGCGGCGCTGACCACGGCCGGTGTTGCCGCGATGTAGAGCAGGAGCGGTTCCTTGTCCTGGGGTGCGACCAAGACGGGTGCTGAGGAGAGGTAGGCCTTGAGTTCCTGGAACGCGGCCTCGGCCTCGGGAGTCCATTGGAAACGGTCCTTCCTCTTCATCAGCTTGAACATGGGTAGGGCGCGCTCGCCGAGCCTTGCGATGAAACGGCCGAGCGCGGCCATGCAGCCTGTCAGCTTCTGGACGTCCTTGAGGCGGGTGGGCGGGCGCATGTTTTCGATCGCCTGAATTTTTTCCGGGTTGGCCTCTATCCCCCGGTGCGAGACCAGGAAACCGAGGAGCTTTCCCGCAGGGACACCGAACACACACTTCGCTGGGTTGAGCTTGACCCGCTTGTCACGCAAGTTGTCGAACGTTTGCTTCAAGTCGAACAGCAGGGTCTCGCTCTTATGCGACTTGATCACGATGTCGTCGACGTAGGCCTCTACGTTCTTCCCGAGTTGCTCATCAAGTGTTTTGCGCATTGCTCGTTGGAACGTAGGGCCCGCGTTCTTCAAACCAAAAGGCATAGTCACGTAACAATAACACCCCGCCGGGGTCATGAATGCGGTTTTTTCTTCGTCCCCCCTAGCCATGGGAATCTGGTGATATCCAGAATTCGCATCTAACATACAGAGTAGGTCACAACCTGCGGTTGAGTCAACTACTGTGTCTATGCGAGGTAACGGGAACGGATCCTTGGGGCAAGCTTTGTTGAGGTCGGTGTAGTCGACGCACATGCGGAGCTTGCCGTTGCTCTTGGGTACGACCACCGGGTTCGCCAACCAGGTGGGGTGTAGGACTTCTCGTATGAAGCCGGCCTCGAGGAGCCGGCGGATTTCCTCCCGGATGAACATCTCTCGTTCCGGGGCTTGACGCCGAGCTTTTTGCTTCACCGGCCGAGCGGCCGGGTTAACCTTCAACTCGTGCTCAATCACCTCCCTTGGTATGCCGGGCATGTCGGACGGCTCCCAAGCGAAGACGTCCGCGTTCTCCCGAAGGAAGGCGACGAGCGCGAGTTCCTATTTGGGGTCGAGCTCGGCCCCAATGGAGACGGTCTTGGAGCCGTCCGCGTTGATGGCGACCTGTTTGGTCTTCACCGGCCCGCCGGCCGTCATCTTGGAGCGCTTGGGGGAGGACTTGACCGCCTCCGGTGCGTCGCCGAGGTCTGGATCCGCCTCCGCCGCCTTCTCGGCAGCCAGGATCAGTTCGGTGCACGCGATGGCACTCTTGTAGTCGGCCCGGACGGTGATCACGCCCTTGGGCCCCGGCATCTTCATGGTGAGGTAGGCGTAGTGGTCGCACGCCATGAACTTGCTGAGGGCCGGACGCCCGATGATGGCGTTGTACGGGAGGTCGATGTCCGCCACGTCAAACACCACCTTTTCCGTGCGGAAGTTGTCCTTGGTGCCGAACGTGACCGGGAGCGTGACCCGCCCGAGGGGCTGGGCGCGTCCCGGCAGGACCCCGTGAAAGGGCCTTGAGGGCTCCAGGTCAGCCTTGCCGCCCTGGAGCATCTCGTACACCTTGGGGGTGATGAGGTTGATGCTCGCGCCGCCGTCAACCAGCGTGCGAGCGATCTTCTTGTTGCACACCGTCGGCGCGACGATGAGCGGGAGCCGGCCGTCCGAGTTGTCGGGGCCGACCAGATCGCTCCGGTCGAAGGTGATCGGAGCGTCCGACCACTTGACCGAGCGGGCGAGAATGGTTCCCGCGTTCAGCGCGCACACCTCACGGCGCAGGAGTTTCACCTGCCGCTTGGTCGTGATGGGCGCGGAGCCGCCGCAAATGACCGCCACGGTGTCCTCGTGATCCTGGAAGAGGAGAGCCTCCTCGTCCTCCTGGGACCCCTTCTCGTTGCCCGCGCGTTCCTCCTTGCGCTTCTTGCGCTTCTCCGCGTTGGCGATGATGTACTTGCATTCCGTTTGATCGTGGAATGTGGAGTCGTGGAACGCGCAGTACTTCCCCGTTGTGGGAGCCTTCTCACCACCTTTGGCCGCCTTCGGAGCCAGAGGGGGTTTGCCGCCTTTGGCACCCGATGGCGCTGTGGCCAAAACTTCGCCCGCCTTGCGCTTCTTGGCGAGCCTCTTCTTCTGCTTCCGGGACAGAGGGCGGTCGTCGTCCTCGTCCTCCTTCTCCGGGTCAGAGTCGTGCCAGGCCTGCGCTTCCTGCCGGCGCGCGCACCGGTCGACCAACCCGAAGAGCTCCACGACGGTTTGGGGCTCGTGGACCCCGAGCTCACCCAACACGTCCTTGTCGCGTACGCCGTGGGCGAACGCCGATATGACCCGCGCCGGGTCGATGTTGGGGATGGTGTTGCGGACGTGGCTGAACCGTTGCACGAATTTGCGCAGCGGCTCGTCCTTCCGCTGGATGACCTTATCCAGGTCGATCTGCGTGCCAGGGCGCTTAGCGGTGCCCTGGAAGTTGACGAGGAAGTCGCGGCACAACCCTTTCCACGATTTCACCGACTCGGGCGGTAGGTTCATGAACCACGACCGCGCCGAATCCTTGAGCGCGAGATGGAAGTAGTTGGCCATCACGTCCTCCGAGCCCCCGGCCGCGCGTACCGCGCGTACCGCGGTGGAGTAGATCTGCAGGAACTCGGAGGGAGGTGCGGTCCCGTCGTACCGCTCCGGTAGGTCGGGGCGGAACTTGCTGGGCCACGTCACGGCGCGCAGCCTCTTGGAGAGGGCCGCGCATCCGCCGGAGTACGCGACACGACGACCCTCGCTCTCCGCGCGCCGTCTTCCGTCCGGCGGTGGTGAAGCGGATGAGTCGGATGATAACGCGCGCGTCGAGCGGGAAGACTGCGCGCGATGCCTTTCGTGGCGCCGCTCCCGGGAGCGCTCGATGCTGATGCGAGCGTCTTCCCCGTCGCGGCGGCGCCCCCCCAGCTTCCGCCGGAGGTCGTCCGGACCACGACGGGGCGTTGTCACGGAGAATGAGTAGTCCTCCGTGCCCGTGTGTGTGCGCTCGGTAGGCACGTACGTGGGGCCCTCCGAAGAGGAGCTTGCGCGCGAGCGCGACGGACCCGACTTGGGTCTCGCCTGGCGCCGCGCCGTGTCCACCATCTTGACGACGTCCCGAAGCCAGGGCCCGGCCGGCGAACCCTCCGCCAGCTCCGGCGGCGGGTTGCGCAGCAGGTCCCTCGCCCGGTCCAGAGCCGCCGGTGGGGTCAGGCTGTCGAAAGAAAGGCGCCGCGCGGGAGCGCGGCGCTGCTCATGCTCGGGTGAAGCGGTCCGTCCACTGGACGGCCGCAGAGAGCCTGTCTGCGAGCGAGTGCGGTGCTGGGGCCGCGCGCCCTCCGCCCCGCTCAGCCGAGCGGGTCGGGGAGGACGCGAGCCCGCAGCCGCCTTCGTCGTGGGTGGCGGGTCCGCCATGATCTCCTCGTCCACCGACTCCGAGACGGAGCGGCGCCGAGGGTGCACGTCCTCGCTGCTCAAGGACCTACGGCTGTCTCGCCCGGCCATGGCGAGGAAGAGTCGGACACGAAGAAGAAACACAGGAACTACGACGCCCCCCTACCTGGCGCGCCAAATGTCGAGGTGTGGGAACCACGGCAAATGGGGGCCTAGCACGGCCTCCCTTCGAGATTCGGAGGGGAGCGAACGGTTCTAAGTGTTGGAATCGCGTGCGAGAGAGAGGGGAAGAACACCAGCAGCTTACCCAGGTTCGGGCCACCAGAGGTGTAAAACCCTACGTCCTGCTTGTCTGGTATTGCTCAAATGTTGTGTGTTGGTTTCATGTACAAGGCACTCCCTTTTATAGAGCAAGGAGAGGCCAGACCCATTCATGGGCCGTTATGAGGGCGCCGGCTGGCTGCCCTTCTTCGCCCGAGATGCCGGGCGTCCATTCCACTGTCAGCGGGCTTCGCTCGTCTTGCCTTCACTGCGCAGCTGACTTCCGCCGTCTTGTCTTATCGTTCGTACAGCATGCGCGCAGCAGCAGCCGGGGCGGACAGGCGCGGAAAGGGACCTGATGCACCAGACGGTCCCTCGGTCCGTGGGGCGCGTCGTACGGTGGCAGGCGGCGCGCGTCAGCCCACGCCCCCCTGCCAGCCGAACAGTGTGCCACAGGGCTGCGACTGGTCGGGTCGCGTCCATCAGTCGCGGCTCTGCGTGATGCGCACGCGCATTGAAGTCCAGCGACCCGCCCGCGCGGCCGCGCGGGCTGTCGCTGGCAGGTGGGGCCCCTCTGCGAGGAATCCCCGCGCCCCGGATCCGCGCGCACTGTAGCCGCACGAAATCCCGGGGCGTCTCGTCGTGCCGCGGCGCTATTAGTGCGCCGCGAACAACCGCCGCCACGTGCCGGGCCCCTACAGGCTTCGCGGGACCCGTCCTTATCCGCGTCCCGCGGGTGGCCGCGGGAGCCGTAGGGCGTAGCCACGTGGCGACACCGGGCGGCTCGCGGCTGCGGGCCGCACCGGCGCCCAGCGCTCCGCGCCATCCTGTTGGGCCGCCTCAGCCCATTTGGCGCGCGGCTGCCTCTTCCGGCCCAAGCTGGACTCGGGCCGGCCTTTTGACCGGGGGAGTGGGGACCCTGGTTCCCAATACACCGACACTTACAATCGTGTTCAGATAAGGTCAACGATTTTGTTATTTCTTCAATATATAGATTTTGAAGTGGAAAATCGTGTTCAGATAAGGTAAAAAAGTATGCAAAGGTGCCAGGGATGTGGAAAATCTTCGGATGTTCTTTCTTCCTCGGTGGAAAAGTCCAGTGTGTTTGAGATGGATGAGCAGTCCAGAGTGGAAAAGTCTCAAAGGGGCTAGATGCAAGTTTCAGGGTGGTGGAAGGTAACGAAAGAATTTGTTCACTCGCGAAGGGTCTAGAAGCAAGTTCGAGGGAGAGGTGGAAGGAGCAGATATCATTCATTGTTTCTAGAAGGACCTAGTCGTAATATAGCCGGTGCAAATCAAACGGTTCCTTTTTTATCAGCAGGGTGATCCGACGATGGAGAATACGTGAGTGACGTGGTGTGGTCATTTTGCAAGAAAACGTACGCGTTTTAGAAGAATAGTGGAATTGGTTGGAAGGACTTCTCAGAAATGAGGCTCAGATACGGCCGGCCTACTTTTAATTTGTTTCTCTGAAAACAGTCACGACCCAATCTGTCTGGCCCATCAGATTTGAGACGATGAAGACGCCTTCTCGGTATGTTTACGTATTCTATCGATACGCCAATGCGGTTGTGTTACGGACAAGCGCGCCGTGCTACCCGCGAGTACGCTTTCCCTTTCCTCTCGTCCTCTTCCTTGCTTCGATCCATCACGCGCTCCCGCGCCACGCCGCAGCGCAGAGGAGGAAGAAGAGGCATCTCGATCCATGGCGGCGGGGGCGGCTGACCCGGACGACCCGTCAACGGCGGCGACGCTGGAGAAGTTCCGCCTCTGGGAGACGCGCGCCGTGAGTACCACCACCATTCCCCCTCGTCCATCTCGATTTGGGAATTGGCTCGCTGAACGGATGAATGAATGAATCCGTCCTCCCGGCTGGGTTGGTGGGTTGCAGAGGTTCTACGTGATCGGGAGCTCGCGGGAGAAGCGGTGGTTCCGGGTGCTCAAGATCGACCGCTCCGAGCCGTCGGAGCTCAATGTCAGCGAGGACCCCGTCTGGTACTCGCTCCAGGAGGTCAACAGCCTCCTCCAGCGCATCGACGAGGGCAACCGCTCCACCGGGGGGCTCAACTTCGTCACCAAGGCCTACGGCATCGCAGGTCCCTTTCCGTTTCCAGTGATGTATTGCCAATTCATTCGTTTGTTCAGTTCACCAACCCCTGTTGCGCTCCATTGGATGTTTGGATTCGATTGTTGACCCTAGTCCATGGCAGCTTCTAGTGGAAACTAGCTTAGATATGGTTCACTGCAGCTGTTCTGGCCGGGATTGCTGGCCTTCTATTTCCGGTAGATGAATGGCTAGTGATTTATAGGATGAAACAACTCTGATTCCCTGTGCTAGGAATGGGCCTGTAATCTCTTGCCGACTATTCGGCTATTGCTTACCGTAACTGAGTACGGAACCCAGAACTGTAGATTACAGTGTAAAGTTCACCATTTATAACCCCTGATTCCTTATGTTTCTTCGCCAAGTTATTGATTGGGATATCAGCGACAAAAATCTCTGATCCTTTTGCCACTGTTTATCAACATAGGTTGCATAAAATTCCTGGAGTCCTATTACCTGATCCTAGTCACCAAGCGTCGTCAAATTGGTTGCATTTGTGGGCATGCTATCTATTGCATAGATGAGAGCCAGATGATCACCATCCCACACTCATCAGTGCAGACAGATGTTGCAACCTCTAAGAATGAGCTGAGGTATAAGGGCGTGCCCTTTTCTGCGCCTGCTTTGTAATTTTGAATATGCAGCTGTTAGTTTGCATTTACTCAATTTGATAAATACTATTGCTTCTGTAATAGGTACAAGAAGCTTTTGGCCAGTGTTGACCTCACGAAGGATTTCTTCTACAGCTATACTTATCCCATCATGCAGAGCTTGCAGCAGAATGTCACTTCTTTAGGGATGATGAAGGAAATGCCCTACGAAAATTTATTTGTCTGGAATACTTTCCTGACAGAGCCTATTCGATCAAGGTGCCGCAATACTCTCTGGACAGTAGCTCTTGTCCATGGTCACTTTAAGCAGGTAAAGAAAAAACGCTGCTGTTATGTTTCACATCACAGCTTTGGAAATTGGTTTTTCTTGTTGATAAAGCCGGTTGAACTATTTTTTAATGCTTCTGTTCAAGAAAAAAAATATTTTTAATGCTTCCATATTGCACAACAAACGTAAAGTGTTTCCAATTTACTTTTCAGGTCAAGCTGTCGATTTTTGGCAGGGAGATAAATGTTGTCCTCATCTCAAGAAGATCCCGACACTTTGCAGGGACACGGTAGGTTTCATGTACGTTAAGGTTATGATGGACTTTGTTAGATGTTCTTTTGTTTTGGTGTAAGCTGGATTCAGTTATTGAGACTTATGCCCTCTTCCATTGAGGGTATCTTTTATTGCTGCTGGTTATCACATGAATATCTTGTATGGAAAAAAAACTGTTATATGTGATTATATTTTATATTTCGTTCACTTCACCTCTTGGCACCATTTGTCTCTATTCTGCACTTGTCCATTTGAAATTTACTACCTTCCAAATGGTGCCTGTAGGTATCTGAAAAGAGGTGTGAATGACCGTGGAAAAGTTGCTAATGACGTTGAAACAGAGCAGATAGTATTTGAAGAAGAAGCTGGTTCGTACAAGGGAAGAATGAGTTCTGTAGTACAGATGCGTGGATCAATCCCTCTCTTTTGGTCACAAGAGGCATCCCGGCTTAGTCCTAAACCTGATATTTTTGGTTAGTAAATTTTGCAAACAACAGCTTAATACTCTCAAAATAGGATTTTATTTTCTTATGTTTAGTTGCACTTCTGTGTAAAACCTTTGAGTTTTGGCTATTAGATGCTTGTCCAACTCCTCAACTTCTAATTTGACCATACTTGTAGAAATTGATGCGTAAAATTTCTCAGGGCTCTCACATTCAGATTTCATGATTTCACTTCAGTGCAGAGATATGATCCTACGTATGAAGCAACCAAATTGCATTTTGATGATCTCGCCCAAAGATATGGACACCCTATTATAATACTGAATTTGATAAAGGTATGGTTTAGTGACAGTATTTTCAATCCCAAAGTATTTTCATATGTTGATGTGGTTATTGTATTCTCTCAAGTTATTAGCTTGAAGGTGTTGTGAATTAATGAGTCCAGCATGTGAAGCAGAGAAATATCATTATCCTAATATATTTTCAAAATTAGTTTACTTTCTTTTCCCTTGGTATTTGACTTCATGCTTACCCAGATTATCTTTCTTGATTCTTCATGCGTGCCCAGCATAATCACACTATTAACCCTGCCAAAAAAAAAAAATCACTTTGTAAAAGTAATATACCACATGGAATCAGAACTGAAGTGATCAACCTGTATATTTATCCTGATCAAGTTTGCTTTGACATGTTGGATTTTTAGTGTAGCAGTGTAAGTTTCAAACTTGTAGCAACGTCGAGCCTTTTGTGTTTTCTTTTTGTTTCTCTCAGCACTCCTTATTATTAGGTCCTTCTTGCCATGAAAGTAATTTTATACATACTCCTCCTAATTTAGTATGTATAAATAGTTTCTGCAGTGGGAGACCTCTCCTTCTATCCCCCCCCCCCCCCCCCCCCCCCCCTCCCTAAGAAATTGTGTTTAAGTAGATGCTAATCCACTTTGACTTGTTTGTCGTAACATCCAACATGTTACCCTTTGTTCTCAATATGTTACTCATCAACCTTTTGTGCTCTCTATGTAGACTGTTGAAAAAAGGCCACGTGAAATGATGCTCAGGCGTGAATACTTCAACGCAGTTGGATATCTTAATCAAAATCTCCCAGAAGAGAGGAAACTGAGATTCATCCACTGGGATTTTCATAAGTTTGCCAAAAGGTTTTAAACTTCTCTTGCTAACTTCAATTTTGTGCAACTTAGTGCTTGCTGATGTGCTAATGTTTTCCCACTCTGCTTTGTCAGCAAATCTGCCAATGTATTGGGTGTTTTAGGAGGTGTAGCGGGTGAAGCACTGGATCTTACTGGATTTTACTATAGTGGAAAGCCAAAAGTCCAGAAACGAAGGACAACTCAGCTTACTCGAACTAGCACTGCAAGGTACATATGCATTTTGTTCGAAATAATATAATTTCACATAAAGTAAAGAAAAACATATATGTAGCTTATAACATAGAAGACATTGCACCCTGTAGTTTTTTCGTATCGGAAATTTGACAAATCAAATATAAGAAGGGAGCAGTTGTATATATGTGTAATAATCTGTTACTACCACAATAACAGCTGGGGTTAGCACTGATACAAGGTGTATATTAATAATAAAGCTTCAGCCGTTGCTCAGACTGTGTTGGCTAATATATTTGTGATAGATAAGCCTCACGACTATTCCTATGTGGAGTATATCTTAACTCTTATCCATCTAAGCCTCAGATTCTGCTGAAGATGCCAATCTGTGCTGAGGTATCCGGATTGGTTAATATTTAATTGAGTCACATGTACTGAATATTAGCATTTGTGCTGAGTTGTTCAAATGATTTTTTTTTTTTTGCTTCGAAATTTTAATGCGCTTCTGACACTGGTTTAACGATCTAGCATGCTAAGTGAATCCAGCTTCACTTGAAAAATGTAAGTGATCTTTAGAACCTGATCGATTCGTAAAATAGTTATGTGAATGTGTACTCTGTTGAAGTTCTGCATAATTTTGTATATGCATCAAAGTGCTCCTTTTTAGGGCATACTATTACATATCCTAAATGTAAACTGACAATGTTTTTCCTCTTGCTGGACAGGGATGGCTCCCTTGATATAAGAGCTAGTTCTGGAGATCTTTCGAGGCTCTCAAGTAATGCTGATTCACTTACTCCAGCCTTTCAGGATATGAGAACTGAGGCTAACAAACAAGAGCCTCTTGCTGATACTCCTTGTTATCAAACTGGAGTTCTTCGTACAAATTGCATAGACTGCTTGGATCGCACAAATGTTGCACAGTATGCTTATGGACTTGCTGCTTTGGGGAGGCAACTTCATGCAATGGGACTGACAGATGTTTCAAAAATCCACCCTGACAGCA
The DNA here is from genome assembly GCA_012490785.1 of Eragrostis nindensis. NCBI lineage: Eukaryota > Viridiplantae > Streptophyta > Magnoliopsida > Poales > Poaceae > Eragrostis > Eragrostis nindensis. The sequence continues at coordinate 477,558 of JAAXCT010000216.1, read as the reverse complement.
GCATCGCTTCAGCTTTAATGGAAATGTACCAGAGCATGGGCGATGCACTTGCTCATCAGTATGGAGGATCAGCGGCACATAACACGGTCTGAAATTATGAATTAATGTTGTAATGGTCATAGGGTTCCTATAATTTTCTATTTCTGATTGCGTCTACTATTTCCTCTGCCTTTTCCTCTGGTCTCAGACATCTCACTATATTTTCCAATTTCATGTATCTGTTTCTTCTCAGGTTTTCACAGAGAGGCAAGGGAAGTGGAAGGCTACTACTCAGTCTCGGGAGTTCCTAAAATCAATTAAACGATATTATAGTAATGCGTACACTGATGGTGAAAAACAAGATGCTATAAATCTGTAAGTCTACCATGTGCCCAACATCTTGAACATATGAGCCCGACGAGTAGCGGACGAGATTTTGAGCTGTTTCCTGCCAGTAGGAGCAATTTGATTGCCTCTGCTGATTCTTATTTTGGTGGCATTATCAGGTTTCTGGGATATTTTCAGCCTCAAGAAGGAAAACCAGCTCTTTGGGAGCTGGATACTGATTACTATCTTCATGTAACAACTGCTGCTGATGATCTTACATCTGATAGCTACCATTTGAGGCAAGTTCAAGTATTTGTATCACTTAGAATAAGTTTAATCTCTTAACATGCCGAATGCAGCACATGATGTAATGTCCCTGCCATAAATTGTTGTTAATCACCTTCAGAATGATAAACTGGTGTTACTCACCCTCATAATAATAAATTGGTGTTATTTCATGTAACTCACAGCTCCACGCCTGGAGACAATTTGTTCGCTGGTTCTGGAGCTGCATTGAACCCTGGATCCACATTGAGTCCTGTTCCAGCATGTAAAGAGGATTTTTCAAGAATGAAGCTTACTTCATTCGATAAACTTATTGAAAGGACATGTAGTTTGATAAGGAATGTAAGGCTTCACTGTGATGCTGAATTAAGGCCAAGTGGAGGTGTTGGAACTTCTGGAATGGCTCCAGATGCAGCGTATGTTTCTTATCTCATTGCTCATTAATGCCATTTCCTGTAATTATGTCTCCCTAACAGCTTGCGCCTATGGTTCAGTGAGATACAGCTTAAAAGCCCAAACTGGTTGTTCGGTCAAAGGAAACACACAGGGACAATTGCAACTGCAAAAGTCATTCCTGTTGAAAATCCGAACGAGGGAAACAAAGATGATTCGAACGTGTCTCTTTGTGGGGAACTGAATTGGCTGTCCTCCACATCCGATTCTTGTGAGGAGGATATTTTCAGAAGGTTTAGCTTGCTATAGTTCTTTACAAATGGTTCTCTTGTCAGTGGCTTTGGTACTCTTAGAACTTGCAAATAATTTTCCAACTCTTAATTATGCAGGTATCTTGCCTTCACAACGGCAGATGTAGAGAATGGCTGGTATGGTGGAACTCTGATATATGATCAAGATGAAAACAGCGGGGCCTATAAACATTACTCTGAACTTTGCCAGGCAAGTAACTCTGGATTCACGTTGTTCGGAGATGATGAAACCCATCTCTTTGCTTGGGTATGTGCAAAGCTCACACATTTTTTTTCTTGGTATTGTAGGGAGCCGTCATGGATCCGTTCGAGCATGACCCTGAGAAAGAACGGCATTATGCGGAGGCCCTTAGCGTGGATATTGACATTATAAATGATGCACGAGTGGAGGCGGAAATGCAAGCTGCACTGGATGACTATCAGATCATAGGATCTGACCTCAGCATCATCCCTTCATGTGGAGCACTTGCCGAGGATCCAAGTCAGCTGACAAGGTGGATCATTGGGGATGAGAAGCTGCGTGTTGGTGCTGCACAATAGCCCGGTTTTTTTTGGAGGGCTGTGCAGTACAGGTTTCTAAAATCAACTTGTGGTTTCATTTGACGACTATGTGATTGTGTATATAAATGTCATGTAAAGGAATTACCTGCTGTATTTAGCCATATTTCTCGGAGAACACATCCTAATAAATAATCATTGCGGGTTATTTATTGGCAAGAAAATGTAATGAAATCGTGAAATCAAGTAATATATATTATGGGGTCGATAGCAAATGAATCCAAAGTGATGGCCTGATTGTAAAATCCCAATCCCAGCCATTTCATGCCTAATTTACTGCGCACCTGTGGAATTATGCCTAAATAACGGTTCTGTTTTGCTGTATTGGCATCCGAACTTCCTATGTGAAATAACAAAGTTTGCTTAGCCGCTTGAGGTAGCAGCAAAATGTTTCAACTAGTGTTGTGCTCTGAAGAATATGCATACTGTGGCAAATTTGATGCAGCTGTGCTCTCGATCAGCGTTAGATTGTTTGCATTTTGATTTAAAAATTCAAAATCGTGGCAACTGGATTTCCAACACTGGTGTTAGAAGGCAAGGCATACAGAGACAGAGTGGTCCGTTGTGCCAGTACTCTGTTTCTGCGTCGTATCTGCTCTCGAATCCTTATCCATACACTCTGGACAAGGTTTACATAACCGAACAAACCGCGGAAACCGGATGGCACCGCATCGTCCGGTTTCACCGGAAACCGGAAAAACCGACCAGAAACCGCTTCAAATCCGATTCTCAAATTTTGAATTGAAAAGCTCGATTTTTCACCGGTTAACTGACGGTTTCACTGGTTAACCGGGCGGTTTCACCGATTAACCGGCGGTTTCACCGGTTTTCCCGGCTCTGCACAGTTGAGAGAGAGAGAGACGTGCGTCCTTTTTTTTAAAAAAAAATGTGCTTCAAACGTGCTCAACTTTGAAGCCTCGAAACACAAGCTTCCAAAACCCCAAAAAATCTGAGAAATTGGGTGATGGAAGTTCAAAGCTACAAGAACATTTTTTCTTATTGGAGTATTTCGAATTTCTACACAGAATTTGAATAAAAATTCAAACCAGACAGAACCTTGGATGAATTATTTGACCGACCAAACTTTCGTATTTTCGTGAAGTTCTTCCGCCGTTGGGCCGCATATTACATCTAGTTTTTTTACAATTTTTTTGTTTCAAAATTTTTCAAATTTTTTAAAGTTTTTCAAATTCAAAAACAAAAACCGACCGACCGGCTAACCGGACCGGACCGGTTGTCCGGTTTTTCCGGTTTCCGGTCCGGTTAGCCGCGGTTTTGAAAACCTTGACTCTGGATGTGGACTAAAGATTGATAGAAAATGGCGCAGGTCAGTCACATCGACAATGACTGGCTAGGATGATGATCAACGTATAAAAATGTATCGACGAATAATTTAGGCATGATTCTAGTTAGTAAGTATTCATCCGGTCGGCCAGCAACCTGATCCTTTTCCACGGATCAACGAACATCGGTAGCAGCCGTGGAACAGTGACAGAAACAGTAACTAAAGCTCTGGTCTGGCCGGCAGTCGAACAAATCTGCATACATTTCAATATACTTCGACAAAACATCGTGCTGTATTCTCAATTGAACAACTTTAAATAAAAAAAAAAAGGTTCGTGTTGTACTATGTGACGAATTAAACAACCAAGGAGTCCAAATGAAATGAGTTAACTGGGTGCAAGCAGCGGCGGTGGTTGTTGAAGAAGCTGCTGCGTTCAGTCGAGTGTCAGCAGCAGCACCCGCCATGTCCGCCTCCTCCCGCGCCCTCCTACGCCGGATCGGCGGCGCGCTCCTCCGCCGATCCTTCTCGTCCTCGGCGGCGCCCGAGTCTGGCTCGGCCGCGGGGTACCATGTGGCCGGCGGGCCCAGCTACATGCGCGGCGCCGTCTTCTGGGAGCCCGGTCGTCCGCTGACCCTCGAGGAGTTCCAGATGCCGCGACCCAAGGCCGGCGAGGTCCTCATCAAGACCAAAGGTACTGTCTATCTTGTCCCTCCTCCTTTCTTTCAGTTTAGGCGGATTGGGTGGGTTCTCTCCAGTTCCCAAATTTATCAGGAGCAATTTCGAGGTGCTAGGCATGTCATGTAGAATCCATGAGTTAGAACTTAATGCAGTCTCAAATCCAGGTGACAGCAGGCTCAACCAATTGCTAAAACTTGTTGATTTGGTTGCACGGCCTCTGGTCTGATGCTTGGCTTGAGAACCTGCATCTTTTGGGGACAGTTCATGGCCAACCTGTTTTCTGTCATACTCATCTAGTCATCTGATATGACGTTGACAAACTTGTGCAGCGTGTGGGGTCTGCCACTCCGATCTCCATGTCCTCAAGGGCGAACTCCCCTTCTCAAGCCCTTGTGTTGTGGGCCATGAGATCACCGGGGAGGTTGTCGACCACGGAGCACACACGCCGGTCGAGATCACCAATAGGTACATCAACGGAACCGAACTGATGTGCTTGAGAGGGAACTGCTGTTTATCCTGACAGTTGCCTATCCTCTTTCGGTTCTGTCTCAATTGGTCATTAATTCTGTTTATCCTGACAGTTGCCTATCCTCTTTCCACCCTTTGGATATGATTGGTTCCCTTTCCTGAAAATCATCCAGGTTCCCAGTTGGAAGCCATGTCGTTGGTGCGTTCATAATGCCCTGTGGGAACTGCTTTTACTGTGTCAAGGTACTGAATCATTAGGTCTCTTTTCGCTAGTATTCAATATTTTTCTTGGTTATATTCATGTGTGATAATTTGGTTCAGGGCCAAGAAGATCTGTGCGAGTCATTCTTTGCATATAATCGTGCTAAAGGAACTCTATACGATGGTCAAACTCGACTGTTTCTACGTGGCAATGGTAATCTGAATATTTCCTTGTGTCACTCATCACTACTGCTGCAGTATGATTATATGTTGCTCAAAGTATCTAGAATTTCATCTACAGGGAAACCGGTGTACATGTACAGTATGGGTGGGCTTGCGGAGTACTGTGTCGTGCCAGCCAATGCACTAGCAATTCTTCCCAACACATTGCCATATACAGAGTCAGCAATCCTTGGATGTGCCGTGTTTACTGCTTATGGTGCCCTGAGGCATGCTGCTGAAATGCGTGCGGGTGATTCAGTAGCTGTGATTGGCGTTGGAGGAGTTGGATCAAGGTTAGCTGATACACGCCTCATATAAGGATGTTTCCATCCATGTTCCTCTATTTACTACTGAATTTGAGAAACAGAAAAAACTAAACTAATTCTCTTGTACTGGTACCTTAAAAGTAGATATTTTGTTCACACATCCTGATAGGTCAAACACTGCAGCTGTTTACAGATAGCAAAGGCCTTTGGAGCTTCTGAAGTCATTGCAGTGGATGTTCTTGATGAGAAACTCCAGAGTGCTAGAACACTTGGAGCAACCCACACTGTAAATGCAGCAAAAGAGGATGCTGTTGAAAAAATAAAGGTATGTGTCAATTCTCAAGGATTTGTCTACGCAGTCACTGATGTTCAGAATCTATCACTATCCACTTTGAGGTTGCTGCTCTCGTAATTTTGATTTATTTGGGGGCAAGTGGTCCAGATTCAAAGGCACATATTGAACTTGTCAGTTGCTGCTGCTACTCAAATGGGAATGTCTTAATGTTTCAGGTAATTACTGATGGAAGGGGTGTGGACGTGGCTGTTGAGGCACTTGGTAAGGCACTGACGTTTGCCCAGTGCACCAAGAGTGTACGAGATGGAGGTAAAGCTGTTATGATCGGGCTTGCTGCAACAGACGTTGTTGGGGAGGTTGATATAACTCGTCTCGTTCGGCGACAGGTACATAATAAAGCTGCACTAAAATACTGTTGGCTCGATTTTCTTAACCCCCCACCACCACAAAAAAAAATGCCGTTCCCGTGAGTCCAGACCTTGAGTTGTTGGCTATATCAAACAATGAAATTTGTCTTACTGGTAAAAAAATGCATTTGCCAGTTGCTTGTTCAGTCTAAAATGCACTCATTATATTTATGTTACGCATTTGAATTAAGCACCATAGTATCTTTAACTTGGGAGTTGCCTGGTTCCATACTCCTTACATGTCTACATGGAATCAGGTGAAAATCATTGGATCGTATGGAGCGAGGGCCAGGCAAGATCTTCCTCAGATAGTGAAGCTTGCTGAGAGTGGTGCCTTCAATCTCCAGAATACCATATCGAGGAAATGCAAGATTGAAGAAGCAAATAGTGCCTACGATGATCTCAATCAGGGCAAGATCATTGGGCGAGCTGTGGTTGAGATCATGTAGACCTGACAAGATGATCTTGTGATTTGAAGTCGGAGTCAAGCAATAAATGCGTGTTCTCGTACATTACTGCGTGGCATTGTCTTGCTTCTCACTGAATTGTTCTGAATTTATGAAACTAAGCTATGTGAAAATGCCAGAAATAGCATTTGCCCTTTATAACTATTAAAAGGAATCTATCATGTATCAGGCCAACCTCTTTCCTCAAAAGATCTGCTCCCGAGCCTTCTATTCAAGCTTACAAAAACTTACGCAGGTAGTGAATTTTATCACCAAAACATAGCAGTTGTAGTTAACAAATCCCCAAATCAGATCACCTGTTGAAGTTGTTCAGATCCAAGGAAACTGGACTACAACTTCTCCAACAATCCTATTTTCCGTTTTGGAAATACCACATGTGGGTAGCTAATGTTCTCAAAATTCCAGTCTATCAAGCCGCGAGAAGGTCAGCCGGGGCCACAACCAATTATGTTATCAGTCATCATCTAGAAATAAAAAACCTCCATAAACCAATCATCAACGCTAGAAACCATAAGGGCAGATACAATGGTACTATTGTATAGGCCGTCTCATACAAGCCACGTAATCTTTAGTCTGTCAAACTACCTGTACAATGGGTGATTGTTTTAGTTGTCTTGTAGTAATTGTATTTTTCTTTAATTTGTAGATGAGCAAAGGAATATTTATGAGTTGCATGGCAACTATAACTCTACATGGTGTGTAAACCGTCTCATACTCCTAACTTTTAGCGCATGAGGTGATTGCTTCGTGAAACAACCACCTCTTTCTCTCACCACCCTCTCTCTCTCTCTTTCACCTCATAAAAAATCCTACGTGATGTTGTATGAGACGGACCATGAGATTGTTTATGTATAGCATTGTACCTGTCCTAAATAAGGCAAAAGGAAGGAAACGAGACAGAGAAAACAATTTCCCTATCCCAAACTTCAAGCGTAACCGTTAACAGTACCATCATCCAACAAAGCCATACAAGGTTTACTGGTTTACTGGTTTTCTTATATGACGTTATGACAACAATTAGTTTACTAGAACCTCATAACAAAATTTAGAGGGAGTTTTTACCAATGCAACATAAAGATCTTTTATGGTGTTTGCGTGGGCCATTGGTTGGTTTAAATCTAACGCTCCACAATTAAAGATACTTACCAAAAGGTACATAAGTATTGATGGAGATATTTTAAATACATGGGATAGAAAGGTAATTTCGTATGTTGGTTAATATGGAATGACACAACAGAAAATATCTGCGATGTGATCTTCCTATCATTAATTAATTTTTTTATGTTGCCTAGTATCGCTATATTTTTTTGGCTCTGGTCCGTTGGTTGCCAAAATAGTGGAGCTGAATAACAGGAAGACTAAAAAACGTGGATGCATATTGTGCGAGTTATGGAAAAGATTGATTTACATCTTGCTAGATATTTGTCGAATGTTTGGCTTCCAAATTTATTGCGCGTTAGTTTAAGAAAGAAACATTTACTTGTTTCCATCCAGATTTACGAAGTTTGAGTCGAGTTGCGTCTCGTCTCCCATGATTAAACCAATGGTGAAATTATGTAACCAACTAAAAACCATGTAAACAAAAACAATAATTCTTCACCTTTTAGAATCTGCCACCTTTTAGTGGAATCCATCCCCAACCACATGCCATCTAGATCCTAATCAATTGAGTCATTGAAACAATATATATATATATATATGAACCCAGTAACTATGCACCAATTCAGTAAATATTCAAATGCGCTACCATACTGTACGCGGGCCATGTCCCTTCAGATCTTTGTGCTTCCTGGATGAAACATTTCTCATGCGTCGATGGTCACCAAATCATAACTCCATGAAAAGGGGTTTAGGTTACGAATAGTAATATTATGATAACAGCCTGATCAGCAATCCACATTAGAAGTTGGTGGTGTGCATGAACATACTCAAGCTATATAAGCATACAAGTAAAAGAGTAAAACTAGTTGATATAAAAATGTAAAAAGCTGAACTTGCACAGCTTCTAAATAGATATCATACAAAAGCCGCAAAATCTGCATGATACCACAATGTTAAGAAGTCTCAAGGAGTGGCTGTAGGCTCACCTTCTGGGTGGCTGTTAGATTTACCACCTACAGGTGCTCCAAACCTGTAGAAGAAAATAAACGTTATCACTAACCCAAAAATAAAAATGAATCAAGCCAGTGTGTTAATACAAATGGTGCCAAAAACTAGGTAGAATCATAGGCCAAGAACAAGATAGAGAAATATGACCTGAAGTTGTATGGATATAATAAATGTTTGATGAAAACATGATGATAATGCCTTCTAGTGTGCACATTTCAATAAGACAAACATACAGCTGCAACAATGGCATAAGAAATATGAAAAATCTAATACAAGGCAACTTTTGTGATACATGTCTAAGAACAACAAATATTTTGGTTGAGGTGTCAAAGAAACAAGCTAATACTTGAAATAAACATTGAGAAACTGAAAAGTGCAGATGCCAAACAAGATACGAGTAGTGAATGATACATATTATCACATACATATGCTGTCTGGAACACAAAAGGCTGACCTTCTAAGCTCATGCAAGAGAAGAGGAAGTGAGGTAGAATGGTGTAGGTGAACTAGTGAAGGGCATACATCACTTAGACATACCCGTAAACCAAACTTTTTGACCATGCAAGACCTGTCTTCTTTTCCCAAGATGTCCAGTTACGCTCCAGATTCTTCAAAATTGTGCCCCATGGTAGGAAAACTGCTCTTTCCGTAACCAAAAAAAAGGTTCATGCCAACAACTTCCCCATCAAAAGAAAAAATCGTCGCACCTTCCCAAGCCTAATAGCACAATAAAGGTGACAGGTGAGGGTTACATTTGAGATTATGGGCTTTTAGCCCATAATAATAATCAATTAGTCTAGGCCCATAATTAGTGCATTAATGGTTTAGTCCCACATGGGATTCCTACCATAATTAGACTCGACTTATTAGATGGATTTCCGGTTGATCCCCTAGAGAAGTTGAGAGAGGCTAGTGGTGAACCACACGCGCGCGCGCGCCGCCGCCGCCGCGCCGAGCCGAGCCGTGCCGTGGCGTGGCGTGGCGTGGCGCGTCCGTCCGTCTTGGACTTTTTGGTATATTGGAACGGCGCGTTCAGATGCACCGGCGCCTTTACGTTCGAATGGGTCGCGCCCGTTCGTACGGTGTGAAGGCGTCGCGTCTGTTCGTACGGTGTGAATGCGTCGCACCTGTTCGTAGACGGGCGTCCTTTCGCGAAGGAGTCGCGTCTGTTCCGTTCCTATATATAGAAGCCTTCCCGGGAACGATCAACTCTCGATCATTCGTTCCGCTCACCACTCGCGCACGCATCGATCTTCTGCTCGCTGTTGCCAACGAAGAAGACATCTCCGTCCCGGACTTCTGCGCGCACAGAATCTGGGAGAGCAGGCCTCCGAAGCCCCGTTCCGCAAGAGACATCTGCCGGGTGTGCGGGCGATCAGGTTTTTGGGGAGCGACATCGCGACTGCTCGTTCGACTCCCTGATCGGCGTTCTGCACTGCTTCAACGTCGTCCTGCATCAACTTTGATCGACTACATCGAACAACTCAAGAACAATGGTTCTTGGGAATGGATCTTCCAGCGCCTCCAGCGCAGGATCTTCCGCTGGGTACGTTCTTGTCTTTCTGATCAATTTGTTCATCGTTTTTATCACCTTATCGAGGAATTTATGGATTAAATTAATTAGAAAATTGCCTAGATTCTTAACAATCCAAAAACCTGATATTAGGCAATTTTCTGTTAGCGGTTTTGCTGCTGCACTGAAACCAAATGCTTTTGATGGGTCATCCTATAAGAGATGGCGTGCTCAGATGGTCCTGTGGCTTACAGCAATGAACTGCTATCACGCCGCGAACGGAAAGCCAGAACAGTTCACTCCAGAGGAGGAGGAACGGTTCAATATGGCTGATAATCTGTTCAGAGGCGCCGTGATTAGCGCTCTTGCTGATAAGTATAAGGATTCATATATCACGTGCACCTCTGCGAAAGAATTATGGGATGCTCTGGACGCTAAGTTCGGTGTTTCTGATGCCGGTAGTGAACTGTATATCATGGAGCAGCTTTTTGACTACAAGATGGTTGAGAACCGTTCTGTAGTTGAACAAGCTCATGAGATTCAGGCTCTGGCAAAAGAACTCGAACCGTTTCCATGTGTGTTGCCTGACAAGTTTGTGGCTGGCGGTATTATCGCTAAGTTGCCACCTACTTGGAGGGATTTTGCTACCCAACTGAAACATAAGGGACAGGAGTTTAGCGTGTCTGAACTCATTGGGACTCTTGATGTTGAGGAAAGGGCGAAAGCAAAAGACACACGTGGAAAGAGCGTAGGAGAACCTTCTAGTGCCAATATGGTGCGAAAGGTTACCTCATCAAAGAAGAAGAAGAAGGGGGCTGAGAAGCCTAAGCAAACAACCACTTTTAAGAAGAAAAAGAAAGACAGTGGCTGCTTTGTTTGCGGAAGCACTGAGCATTGGGCAAGTGCGTTCCCAGACCGCAAAGTTAAGCAGGAGAAGAAATCTGCAAACGTGGTCATTAGCGAGACTGGAGGGACTCCTGGGTACGGTAATCCAACACCCATTGTCCTTTCTGTCTGTCAAACACCTGAGTGGTGGATTGACACTGGGGCTAATGTACATGTGTGTGCTGATATCTCTTTGTTTTCTTCTTATCAGGCCGGAGTGACAGGAGACTTGTTGATGGGAAATGGGTCACATGCTCGTGTTCTTGGTGTTGGTACGGTCATTCTGAAGTTTACTTCGGGAAAGACGGTACTATTGAAGCACGTGCAGCATGTCCCCTCAATCAAAAGAAATCTTGTTAGTGGCTCTCAATTGTGTCGAGATGGTTATAAAATAGTTCTTGAGTCTAATAAATGTATACTTTCTAAGTATGGAACATTTGTTGGAAAAGGCTATGATTGCGGAGGCTTGTTCCGCTTTTCTTTACTTGACATTGGTCGTAATAAGGTTGTGAATAATATTCTTACTTCGAATGAGTCGAATGTTTGGCATTCACGACTTTGTCACATTAATTTTGGTTGTATGACGCGGCTAGCAAAACTGAATTTAATCCCGAAATTTGACATGGTCAAAAGTTCTAAGTGCCATGCTTGCGTGCAATCTAAGCAGCCTCGCAAGCCTCACAAGGCTGCGGAGGCGAGGAATTTAGAGGCATTAGAACTTGTTCATTCCGATCTATGCGAGATGAATGGCGAATTGACTAGAGGTGATAAAAGATACTTCATGACTCTCATAGATGATTGTACTAGATATTGCTATGTGTATCTGCTGAAATCCAAAGATGAAGCTTTGCATTACTTTAAAATCTATAAAGCTGAAGTAGAAAACCAACTAGAGAGGAAGATTAAACGTTTAAGGTCTGACCGTGGTGGAGAATACTTTTCTAATGATTTTTCTGAATTCTGCGTGGAACATGGTATTATTCATGAGAGGACACCGCCTTACTCACCTCAATCCAATGGGATTGCTGAGAGAAAGAACCGAACTCTAACTGATTTGGTTAACGCCATGTTAGAGACAGCGGGCCTTTCTAAGGAATGGTGGGGTGAGGCGATCTTGACAGCATGTCATGTCCTGAATAGAGTTCCCACAAAGGATAAAGAAATTTCACCATTCGAGGAATGGCATAAGAAAAGATTAAATCTCTCATATTTGCGTACTTGGGGTTGTTTGGCCATGGTGAATGTGCCAATCAATAAGAAACGCAAACTTGGACCTAAAACTGTTGATTGTATCTTCCTGGGTTATGCTATCAACAGCGTGGGCTATAGATTTTTAGTAGTAAAATCTGGAGTACCTGACATGGTGGTCGGTACAATTTTAGAGTCCAGAGATGCTACATTCTTTGAGAGTGAATTTCCTTTCAAAAATACACCTAGCACATCTAATCATGAGTTTACATTACCCCATGAGCAGTTCATTCCGATAACACAAAATGAGGAACCCCCTGTGCACATTCCTGAGGAGGATAACAATCTAGTCACCCGTAAGGGTAAGAGACAGAGGACTGCAAAGTCTTTTGGAAATGACTTTATTGTATACCTCGTGGATGACACTCCCAGAACCATTGAAGAGGCACTTTCATCTCCCGATGCTGACCTTTGGAAGGAAGCAATAAGGAGTGAAATGGATTCAATCATGTCTAATGGTACTTGGGAGTTGGTCGAGCGTCCTTACGGGTGCAAACCCATAGGATGCAAATGGGTGTTCAAGAAAAAGCTTAGGCCTGATGGTACGATTGAGAGGTACAAGGCAAGGCTTGTGGTAAAGGGATATTCACAAAAGGAGGGTGAAGATTATTTCGACACCTACTCACCTGTTGCTCGTTTGACCACGATTCGAGTATTACTTTCCCTGGCAGCCTCACATGGTCTTCTCGTCCATCAGATGGACGTTAAGACAGCTTTCCTTTATGGAGAGTTAGACGAGGAGATCTATATGGATCAGCCTGATGGGTTTGTGATAGAAGGTCAAAAGAGCTTAGTGTGTAAATTGTTGAAATCCCTGTATGGCCTCAAACAAGCTCCTAGGCAATGGCACGAGAAGTTCGAAAGAACTTTGATATCGGCTGGCTTTGCTGTCAATGAAGCTGACAGATGTGTATACTATCGGTATGGTGGGGGCGAGGGAGTCATCCTGTGTCTTTATGTGGATGACATACTGATCTTTGGGACCAACCTTAATGTGATTAAGGAGGTCAAGGACTTTTTGTCCAACAACTTTGAGATGAAGGATTTGGGAGTAGCAGATGTTATTCTTAACATCAAGCTACAAAGAGAAGGCACTGGTGGGATTACTCTTTTGCAATCTCACTACGTGGAAAAGATTTTGAGTCGCTTTGGGTATAGCGATATTCAATCTGCTCCAACGCCTTATGATCCTAGCGTGCTATTACGGAAGAACCAAAGAATAGCAAGGGATCAGTTGAGATATTCCCAAATCATTGGTTCGCTTATGTACCTTGCTAGTGCTACGAGGCCTGATATCTCATTTGCTGTGAGCAAGTTGTGCCGGTTTGTGTCGAAACCGGGAGATGATCACTGGCGAGCTCTTGAGAGAGTAATGCGCTATCTTAAAGGTACAATGAGCTATGGCATTCACTATTCTGGGTACCCTAAAGTACTTGAGGGATATTGTGATGCAAATTGGATATCTGATGTTGATGAGATGGACGCCACAAGTGGATATGTGTTCCTACTTGGAGGTGGCGCTGTTTCCTGGAAGTCTTGCAAGCAGACCATCTTAACGAGGTCAACTATGGAAGCAGAACTAACAGCATTGGATACAGCCGGCTTAGAGGCCGAGTGGCTTCGTGATTTCCTTATGGATTTACCGGTGGGTGAAAAACCAATACCGTCTATCTCCATGAACTGTGACAATCAAACTGTGATAGTCAAAGTGAACAGTTCAAAGGATAACATGAAGGCCACAAGGCATGTGAAACGGCGAATAAAGTCTGTCAGAAAACTGAGAAACTCCGGAGTTATTTCGTTGGACTATGTACATACGTCCAAGAATCTGGCAGATCAATTTACCAAGGGACTATCACGTAATGTGATACATAGTGCATCGAGTGAGATGGGCTTGAGACCCACTTGATAAGCTGTCATAGTGGTAACCTGTTCTTTGCGATCGGAGATCCCGTGAAGTAGAATGGTGCAACAAGCTAGTGACAACTTGAGAGGAAAGACCCTTGACTGGTCTATCTCAGATGTACTTCTTTCCTAGAAAACTGTATGGAAGGCTGGTTTATTAAACTTAATGTATTCCGAGTGGCTTATGAGAAGCAAAGATATCGTCCTACAGGATATCTTTAAGGAATACACCTATATGAGTTCGACTGCTAGTCACAGTCTATGAGATGGTGGGGATCTCTAGATACTCATGAATAGGCCAGAAGTATGACTTATATGCTTCAAAACAGAGGGGATGCTTGTGGCAACCTAGTATCGGTAAAGGACTTAGGTGAAACCTCTTTCGCACAAAACTGACAATTCAAGGCTTAGTCCATTGCTCAGTTGTGAATAAGGCGTAACTTTTATTCTAGATGGAAGTTCAACTTAACAGTCTCCATCGAAACACCGGTATATCAAACGAAAGGAAGATATTTTGTGTGCAGTCATTATGAGCTCTAGACTTGGTGGGGATTGTTGAGATTATGGGCTTTTAGCCCATAATAATAATCAATTAGTCTAGGCCCATAATTAGTGCATTAATGGTTTAGTCCCACATGGGATTCCTACCATAATTAGACTCGACTTATTAGATGGATTTCCGGTTGATCCCCTAGAGAAGTTGAGAGAGGCTAGTGGTGAACCACACGCGCGCGCGCGCCGCCGCCGCCGCCGCCGAGCCGAGCCGTGCCGTGGCGAGGCGTGGCGTGGCGTGGCGTGGCGTGGCGGGCGGGCGCGGCGCATCGCGTCCGTCCGTCCGTCTTGGACTTTTTGGTATATTGGAACGGCGCGTTCAGATGCACCGGCGCCTTTACGTTCGAACGGGTCGCGCCCGTTCGTACGGTGTGAAGGCGTCGCGTCTGTTCGTACGGTGTGAATGCGTCGCACCTGTTCGTAGACGGGCGTCCTTTCGCGAAGGAGTCGCGTCTGTTCCGTTCCTATATATAGAAGCCTTCCCGGGAACGATCAACTCTCGATCATTCGTTCCGCTCACCACTCGCGCACGCATCGATCTTCTGCTCGCTGTTGCCAACGAAGAAGACATCTCCGTCCCGGACTTCTGCGCGCACAGAATCTGGGAGAGCAGGCCTCCGAAGCCCCGTTCCGCAAGAGACATCTGCCGGGTGTGCGGGCGATCAGGTTTTTGGGGAGCGACATCGCGACTGCTCGTTCGACTCCCTGATCGGCGTTCTGCACTGCTTCAACGTCGTCCTGCATCAACTTTGATCGACTACATCGAACAACTCAAGAACAATGGTTCTTGGGAATGGATCTTCCAGCGCCTCCAGCGCAGGATCTTCCGCTGGGTACGTTCTTGTCTTTCTGATCAATTTGTTCATCGTTTTTATCACCTTATCGAGGAATTTATGGATTAAATTAATTAGAAAATTGCCTAGATTCTTAACAACAGGTAATGAGGGTTACATTTGAACAAAATATATGTGGTATGGAACAAGAGTAAATATAAAATAAAATTCAGTTTTACTGCCTACAAGAATAAAATAAATTAAACATAATAAAATGGCTTTGTTGTCATGCAAGTGTACCTTTGAGGTTTTACTGTCAAGATCTTTATCATCCTTATATACCCTTAAATCACCACCCAATTCCACGCTCTTGGCTGTTAGGTCACCAGAGACATCACGCCCAACTACACATGCTTCACCGTGGGGCACATATTTCAGCTTACAATGGAAAATTCCAACATTAACATTAAGGATGACACGGACTTCGACAACAGCAAAGTTGCGAACTAAATCATATTCAGCCAAAAAAAAAACCCTATATACTTCCTTGCCTTCACGGCACACTTTAATCTACAAAACAATAATAATGCAAGAAATGATTACATAACGATCAGAAGCAAACAAAAATAGTAAGCAGTGAATGTCGGAGCCAACCTTTAAGTCATGATAGTGCTTGTTTGTTTTATCATCAAAAGCTCTAACCAAACTTGCAGAAGTTAGAAACCTTGTAAGGTGGTACCCTTCATGTGCTATAGCCATGCATGCCCGAGCATGAAAATAAGGTTATGTCTCCTACGTACAGAAGATTGCAACTCGGATCATTTGATGGTAGTGTGTCAATATATATTTGCTGGAAAACTAAGAAGACTATAGTAGTATATATAGTTACCATTGCATAAAGAAATTGAGACGACACTTTTACCCCAATCAGATAGCTTAGTGCAAGCATCTTGACTAGAGTCCCCATCACGCAAGCAACCTAGTTGAAGAAAAGAAAACATTAAGGCAACTGTGAATGCTCCGATAAAACTGTGAAAATGTGTGCATGCGTGGGGGTGGGGGGGATTAGCAGAAAAGAGAAAGAACTAGCAAACCTGAGATCCACTGAGTGTTGCAAGCTTTTCTTTTCTTACAAAAGTTTCCAGTGAGATCTCCACCACTCCTCTTGGCTTTCCGCATCTTTCTCAAGGCTGAAGTTTCCAGTGAGATCTCCACCATAAGCTAGATTAATCTAGGAGGGAAACAAACATGCCCTAAGGTCAACTGTCAACTACAGCATGGAGTGCTAACATGAAAAGGCCCGCACACTCTAATCTATTACACCTGATGTATGGAAAGTATCTACCAGCTAGCCTATTCCTTGGGTTTTGTCCAACTGTATTTAATTTGCTCCCTGAAAACATACATCAGTGGTATCTTGGAGCAAAGGGCATTACGCAGACACCTGAAAGAAAAGAGCTCACTGAAGCCCGTGTTTAATTTGTTGGTGCACTGGGTTAAGGTAGTCAAGACTAGGGTTTAGGTGCATGAAGTCACACACGGATGCGGCTGGGGGAAGGGACGAGGCGTACCTTATCGAAGGCGCGCGGCGCGGCGAATTTTTTTTCAAAATAATATTATTTTATTTGGAATTTACAAAAATAATATCAAAATCGACAAAATTACAGAAATAATACCATGTCGTACGTTGAACGCACGAAAACACAATTTTCGCACGTTGAACGCACGAAAACTCAATTTTCGTGCGTTGAACGCACGAAAACTCAGTTTTCATGCATTGAACACACGAAAATACGTATTTTCGTACTTTGAACGTACGACAATATAAAGGCAAAATTGTCTGAGAGACACTGCGAAAATGTGGCTTCGTCCGTAACACACCAACAAAGTTGAATTTGTCTGTAACACACTACGATTTTGAAACTCATGTCTGTGACACACTATTACCATTTTGCAATTGTTTTCAACTTTTTTATCTCAATCCATAAGATACCTTTGAGTTTGAAACTCGGCACCAATGTACATTGTTGCATTGTGTATCATTAAAAAATGGAGCCAGTTTTTTTTTCATTGTTTGCATCGCGTGCTCATGGTTTTAATATTGAATTTGTCGGTCAAATCATGCAAAGAATCGAAAAAAATCTGGTTCCATTTTTCAATGATAGACGATGCAACAATGTACATTGGTGCCAAGTTTCAATCTCTAATGTATCCTATGGATTGAGATAAAAAAGTTGAAAACAATTGCAAAATGGTAATAGTGTGTCACAGACATGAGTTTCAAAATCGTAGTGTGTTACAGACAAATTCAACTTTGTTGGTGTGTTACGGACGAAGCCACATTTTCGTAGTGTCTCTCAGACAATTTTCCCCAATATAAAATATGCTATAGAATCCTATTTTCGTGTGTTGGTTGCACGAAAGTTAAGTTTTCGTGTATCCAATGTATGACAATAGGTCCAGATACAATAAAAAATGAAAAAATCATGAAAATATATATTTAATAATTTTCGTGCATTGAACGCACGAAAATAGGAAATTAATTTTTTTTCCAACATGCAAAATCGATTTTAGCTATTTTATGATGCAAGCTTTTACTTTGTCAAGTTACATAAGTTTTTCTAACGTTAGGAAGGGGGATTTTTGCGCAACGGAACAAGGAAAAGTGTTGTGTATTTTTTCATGAGATAAGCTGCATATTTTTATTTTTAACACAAATTCGGTGGTTCATGCTAGTTTGTCAAAGAGAAGATGTCTTTACATTATATATCACAAAATATTTTGTGTTTTTCCAAGCAATAAGTTTTCAAGCAATAAGCTGTATAATTTTTTGGATCAGGTATTAAAATAATGTAAACACATCTTCTCTTTGACAAACTAGCATGAACCATCGGATTTGTGTTAAAAAATAAAAAATAGGCAGCTTATGTCATGCAAAAATACACAACACTTTTCCTTGTTCCGTTGCGCAAGAATCCCCCTTCCTAACGTTAGAAAAACTTGTGTAACTTAACAAAGTAAAGGCTTGCATCATAAAATAGCCAAAATCGATTTTGCATGTTGAAAAAAAAATTAATTTCTTATTTTCGTGCGTTCAACGCACGAAAATTATTAAATATGTATTTTCATCATTTTTTTTCATTTTTTATTGTATCTGGACCTATTGTCGCACATTGGATACACGAAAACTTAATTTCGTGCAACCAACACACGAAAATAGGATTCTATAGCATATTTTATATTGTCGTATGTTCAAAGTACGAAAATTCATATTTTCGTGTGTTTAACGTACGAAAATCGAGTTTTCGTGCGTTCAACGCACGAAAATTGAGTTTTCGTGGGTTCAACGTACGACATGGTATTATTTCTGTAATTTTTTCAATTTTGATATTATTTTTGTAAATTCCAATAAAATAATATTATTTTGAAAAAAAATTCGCGGCGCCCCTACCTAGCACGATCGCCTGGTCCGTCGATCGCTCGCCGCCGGCAGGGTGGGGGGATGAGCGAGCGAGCGAGCGAATAAGCAAGGATCGAGACGCTTTTTTATTTTTTTTTTGTTGCAGGCAGGCCCAACTCTCAAGGAAGGAAGGAAGGTGCTACCAATATTGATCACGTGCCGGGCTCGTGCGCGTGGATTTGCTGCATACGCGAATGGTGTTTCGCACCGGGGTTTATCCTAAATAACAAATTTCGTTTCAGGTACCCCTCTGCAGAGTGCAGACTAGCCAAATCAGCATGACCCTGACCATTAATATATACAACATTTCATCCTAACAAAAAAAAGATCATCATCACAAGGTCCAAGTTCGATGTACATTCACATTGGAATACAACTTCTCCAACAATCTTGTTTTCCGATTGGGAAGTACCACATGTAGGCAGCTAGCGTTCTCAAAATTCCTGGCATCAAGCCAGTCGCGAGGTCAGCCGGGACCACAGCCAGTATTTCTGATTTGCTGGATATAGTGGCGTGCATCTTTAACCTTCAATCCTCTCATAGAAAAGAAGGAAAGCCTCGCACTTGAGAATATCTTCTATAGAGACTTGTCTGATGTCATCATCGCTTGCACGAAACCATGAGGAAGAGCCACTGCTCAACTGCTGGTGACTTCCAGTGCTGCTCGATCTCACATAAGCAGCATAGTGTCCAGAATGTAAGGAGTCAGAATGGAAGGAGTCTCCGATGTGCTCAATGACGCCAACTAGACGATAGCTAGAATTATCTTTATCCTCATATCTGAAGAATGGAGAGATAAAACATTCAAACCAAGTAGTAGCTATTAGCACTGTTTTCTTATATCATCACTACTGAACATTCTTAACAAGAAACCACTATCGCAGGGAAAAGTGATGCATCACAAGTGACTCAGCAAAATAAAGCTCCTGCAATTATATCGAAATGCCATAAGAAAACTCTATGTTTGTCCCCATCCATCTAGATTGACTACCATCAGAATTATAGCAACCAATCCATACTTTTCATGCTAAAAAGGATGCAAGATTAGGCATTTAAAAAAGATCTACTCTGTTTCAAATAGAAACTGAGTATTCTCTGGTTTATCAGTGACACAACTGCAGTGAGTTTTTAGCAGATGACTTATGTTCTATGCATATTCATACATATATGATGGGTCTTTCCCATAAAACAATCAGATTACGTTTAACTAAAGTAGTTTTCAGTCAAGGACTAGTAGAGATAGAAAATAGCAAGGGCCCTGGTCCGAACCGGTGTGTCAAGAAAACCTCAAAACTCAAACCAAATTAAAAAAAGATTTTGACAGTAAAGCTGAATTGTTGGCATTGTTACTTTGCTTTATTTTATTATGCACCAAAAATAAAAGAAAAACTTAGCTGTTGAAATTTCTGAAGGGAAGCCAAATAAAGTATTATCAAATAATCTATCTAATATATTTACTTGCTACCTACGGCATCTGTAGGACACCTTCACAACTGAATTAGACGTGCTCATGGTCCCATGTCCCCATTGGCCCTTTCATAAAATAATCTTTGTAACGTGGCATTTTATTCCATTCAAACCCACCAGAAGCACAAACAAAAAGATACTAACTTGATATTTTGAACCGTTGGAGCAGCTCAAGGAGAACAGGATCACTTAACAAACTATCAATAACTCAAGCAAAGCTACTTCTACCACTCCTCCAGAATTATTAGCAATTATAAATTCAAAATCTATTTAGAGATATAAGCCTATCTATAATATGAATCTACGCAATAAGACAAGTTACACAACAGAAACTTGAAATTGCATAAAAAATTTAGTCTTTGCTATGCAGAACAAACAGTACCTGGGGTCCACATATGGTCCTACATCAAGATTTTCCTCAAACTTCACGTGTTCTATCTCTTTAAGAAGATTATTACCGAATCTCAGCACATGAACAGTTAATACAGGTGGCAGCTTGCTAATAACAACTGTTTTATCTGAAGGCCTTTTCTGCTTATGCTGGTTTTCATTCATTTGTTGTGCACTATGTTCCGGCTCTAGTTGCTCATTTAGGCACCACTTCCTGTCTGATTGTTCAGTCTGGTGCCTGCCAACCGACGTGTTTCCAGGAATACTTGCCATCATCTGTTCACCATCTTTACTTTTGGGTGTATTTGATAGAACAGTGGAACAGTTTTCACAGTAACGGTATACAACCTCTTTCTTAAAATAAAATGCCAGGCAGTCCTTAATTGATGGAAGAGAGCCGCTGTCCTCTAACTTCTCATCATAAACAATATCAGTACTCAAGTTTTGCCACTTGTCTACATCGCTCCTTTGCCTGTTCTGTTCCGCTTCAGAAGAATCTGCACAATCAAGCGTATAGGACTTTAGTTTTATCTGCATGAATAAAATTAAGCATCCAGCAACAGTCGCCCCGCGCAATACTTTCTTTCTTCAGAATATCAAGTCCACAACAAAAAGCTTCTGTCAGAATATCTGTATCTGTGAATTTTAACGGACTGTTTGGAGTATAGTTATTATACGAAGATAATCCTGAGCTATATTCCAGTGGCACCTCAAACTAGTACACTTAAAGAAACAGTTTGCCATGTTTCAGCTCAAACACCCCACAAATTTTTGCGTAGCCATCCTGAAAGTATTCATCACATTTCTTCGATCCATGCATGCAACTAGCCCTTCAACAAAGTTTCACCATTTTAGTGGTTGGAATTCAAATCCGAGAAATGACATGTTTCCTCATGTTAAGCAAAATAGTCAGTAGCAGTGGTCGTAAAAGAGTATTCCACAGTTTCTTTCATGCCCTCCTGAATAGATTTATGGTCCTGGACACCACAGCATATTTGTAGAGCTGCCAACCATTATTTGGCGGGCTTTTAATTAGGCACAGGAGCATGTAAACTCACCCACTTCCAACAGCTTAGATCCTTTCTCCATGTCCACAGACTGTAACTCAGGAATTTGAGAATCACCACTGTCAACAATTGTTTGATCCTTTTCAGAGTTGTTTTCAATAGTTGGAAGTAGATTAGGAGCAATCACTTGCGTTTGCTGCCAACGTCTGAGCCATGTGCTCTTTGGTGGAGATGATGATACACCGCTTCTGGTTGGATGCACCTTTGGTGGCAGTGGCAGTGCGAGCTCATAGAATGGAAGAGGTTTAACTGAAACATGCCCACATGTTTTGCAGGTCCAGGTAGTAATCTCGTGACCCTGGAAAATGGATTCAACAACTGTCGGAACACCCTCTGCAATGTTTGTAGGCCTCTTCAGCTTCTCTTCCTCATTCAAACCATCACGCAGATACGAAAGAAACTCTTGGCTATCTTGCATAGCATGGCCTTGGTACATTGAAGCCAACACACCTACACTTTTCAACAGTTCTTGTGGCTTCAGCATCACTCCTGCATCATTCCCGGCCATTGTATCGATAAAGAGCTCCTTCAGCGCCATACCAATTGGCCCTGTCGGGGCATCAGGTCCTAGCATCCACATCCGCAGCTTATCGAGCACAAGGAGGCACTGCACCACAATATTCGTGTAGCATGTGTTTCCTAGATTCGGTATCCCTCTGACAACATAGCCACGCCCATCAGGTGACTCAAATGCATGGCCACCTGCATCATCACGAACAGCCTATATAATCACTTGGAGGCACAGGGCATGGCCACACTCAAAGCAGTTCGCACGATCAGGTTGATGCATCCATATAGCAACCGGGTGATCTGCCTTGACAGCATGCTGCCAGGCGTGTTTCTTGGTCCCCAACCCAGCGCAGAAACACTTGCTGCACTCCGCACACATCATGATACATTCACTGGATTTCTCGAGCTTCTGCTTTAGGGGATCCTCCTTGCCGGAACCAGCACCTCTCCTTCCGGCAGTCTCATTCAAGCAATCCTCGCACGCTGGGTTGGGCTTCAAGGACTCAATCTTTCCCAAAAGCACACCTACCTCTACCGTGTCATAGCAGAAGTGTTCGCAATCTTCTTCACAACTGGAGTCGATGGTGACCACCTCCTCTCTTGGATGGCTGGTGACCACCTGCTGGGAAGAGTCACGGTGCCCAGAAGCCGTAAGCTCCAGGCGTGGGGCTTTGTGCGGGCTATTCTCCGCCACCCTCCCTCCCTTCTCCTCCTTCGTACCCATCGCCTCTGAAACCAAGGGGAAAAAAAACAGAGGTTAACGAAACCCACAAGCAAGGA
This sequence comes from Eragrostis nindensis, assembly GCA_012490785.1. Taxonomy (NCBI): domain Eukaryota; kingdom Viridiplantae; phylum Streptophyta; class Magnoliopsida; order Poales; family Poaceae; genus Eragrostis; species Eragrostis nindensis. The sequence goes on along the minus strand of JAAXCT010000216.1, from coordinate 454,757 downwards.
ACACACGGCAAGAGACGAACACCAAAGAAAACCAGCAGAGGAAAATCTTTCAAGACGACAAGAAATCGAAGAACTGGGGACGGATCAAAAGCCACTCGCAAGAAATGCCAGGGTGCCAAAAAAACTTTATCAACAGGACTAGGGAAGAATCAAGAAAGGCAAAGAAGCAGAGAACCAGCAGAGGAAATTCCACCAAGACCAAGAGCACAAAAAATCGAGCAACCTGGAAAGCGTCACGAGCCCCGCAAGAAAGAAGAGGATCCTCACAAGCATCGCGGAAAACCCTATCAAGAAAGCAAATGTTCTAACGAGCATGGCCAAGAAAGCTAACAAACCAAGAAGACACGAATTCGCACGTTCTGGCAGGGAGCAAAGCATGAAGAGCGCCGCAAGTTCGGGGACTAAGTAATGGAGGATCGCTGGAGGGAAATACGGGAGCAAATCTTACCGCGATTTGAGGAGGTCAGGTCGGAACTCGGGAGCGAGCGGCGGGAATGGCGTTCGCGGCGAGGCCGAGAGTTTGGGGACGGCGGGCGGAGGCGTTTCCTGGGCCAAGAGCTTGGGGACGAGGCGTGCGGCGTTCCAGGCCCCTTTTATACACTTCATCCGGCCCGCCCTTGAGATGGGGATATTGGAGGCCCACATGAAAAGAGGCCCAGGAAGAGCATGCTACACGCCCTGGGCCCCTGGCAGACAAAGCTGTTTCAACATTTGTTCTCAAGGGGGAAAAAAAGCTGTTTCAACATTTCCGTTCACGCTGCAAATCAATTCATAACAACTATTCCATGGAAATTGGCATGAATGATAAAAAGATAATACATTCATCCTATATACTATCAATCAATGATGATCCGTTGCTTTCAGGGAGCGGGGTATCAGGTGAGACGGCTTACAGGTACATTCGCTGGCCACCATTTCGGGTTTCATGTCGACTGTCGACACTAGAATCCTGCAGCTTGTAGGTCTCGGCGAATGCCTTTTTATATCTGGAAAACAAAGGCCAGTGACAACAGTTCAATGCATACTTATTGCAGATATAGGTAGCTGAATACTAATTACAGAAAGACCCCAACTCAATACAGGTATCATAAGCTGAAAATATCCATGTCACTTCTTGTTCTACATGATAAAAGCTGTTCAACTTATATCACCCTCGACCAATTTAACTTTCCTATTGCTACATTGTACTATTACTAGATACTACTGAACATCAAACTGTTAACATAATACAGTGAAGATATCAGACCCGATTCCCAGGTTTCCAGTGCTATTACTTGCAAACAGATTGCTGGGTAGTCCCCAGTAGCCAAACCTAATTTCCTGAGCATCAATTTGCAGAAGGTGTAGCTTAACCGTCTGGCCGAAACCCAAGACTTTTTTCGGAGTATTAACAATAATTCCAAGTCATGCTAGTAGATATAGAACCTAAAAGAACAACACACCTATGTTAAGAACTATCTTATGATATTTGCTCCTCCTCCATGAACTTTTTGGCCTGCTCACCATCCCCAGTTCCAGGGGCAATCTCCTCGCACCATGAGCAAAAAATTTCAGGCAGAGATGTGCACCACGGCATGCTGCAATATTACAGCGTTTGAGTGTCTATTATACTTAAAATCAAGAGAAACACTCCATGTCTGTCACACAAACATTTACTCAAATGCTAAGCTTTAACTGAACGCCATCAACATACACTACACGGAGTACAACAGTAGTTACGAAGCATTATGACGGATAGCGAAGCAATGTAGTAGAAGGCTAAAATCCCAATTTCTAGGTTGGTCCTGTGCTCTTCTAGTCTTACCTGAAACCAGAATCCTCTGATATCATGATGACCTTGAGGGGAGCAGCCATCGCAGCCTAAAAGAATGTTTATTCATTGTATCATGATGACACCAGAATCCCCTGATAAGAATGTTTATTCAGGTAGGGGCTTAGGTCCACATGGAAGTGGTATCTTTGCTCTAAAAGAAATGCTCTAAAAGAAGAAAAGAAATGCAGTAATCTACACTGGAAGCGGAAAAGATTATCAAAACTTCGGGCAACATGTGCGGCGTCCGCCTTCTCCCCTTTTGTTTTCCGTCCTAATCAGTAACAAAACCGAAGGAAGAAAGGCGGACCTTTGCCCGCCGGAGGCGAGGAGCGCGGGTCCCATAGTCGCCGGCGGAGAGAGGCCGGAGGCGGCGCCGCCGCCGCCAAGCAGAGGAAACGAGTGCGGCCTCTTCACCTGGTTGCACGCGCCGAGCAAGACCTCTGGCTGCACGCGCCGCCCCGCCCAGCGCACGCTCCCCCATCACACCCGCCCATGTCGCCGCCGCGCCGCGCTCGCCCGCCCGGCGAGCCCGCGCCGCCTGCCCAGGGCCAGGGCGCTCGCGGCGTGCGCGCCCGCCCAGCACGCCCGCCTATGTCGCCGCGGAACCCTGCGAAGGTCGCCGCCCCGCCGCCGCATGCCTGCGCCGCGCCCGCTCGGCGAGCCCGCGCCGCCTGCCCAGCGCGCCCGGGCCCCGCGAGCCGCCCGCCCAGCGCGCCCTCGCCGCGCTCGCCGCGTGCGCGCCCGCCCAGCACGCCCGCCCATGTCGCCGCGGAACCCTGCGAAGGTCGCCGCCCTGCCGCCGCACGCCCGCGCCGCGCGCGCCCGCCCGGCGAGCCCGCGCCCCGTGAGCCGCCCCCCTAGCGAGCCCTCGCCGCGTTTGCCGCGCGCCGCCCTGTTCGACGCCCCGCCCTGCTCCACTGAAGCTCTTCCCCACCTCAATTCCTCCCTCACCGCGACAAGCCGCGAGATCGACGTCGTCTCTCCTCCATGGCCGACGGGTGAAGCACCACGACGCCGGCCCCAAATTTCCAGTTCACGGTCCGTCGGGCCAAGTCGGGCGGGCGCGGCGGGGCCTGCGCGGAGCGGCAGGGGCGGCGAGCAGCCGCGAGTTCCCCCGACGGCGGCGAGCAGCGCGGGCGGGGAGGGAGATGCCTCTCCCGATGCCTTTCGCGTTGTTGGAGACAACAAGATATGGATACCATTCGAGTTACTGTAGACGCCATGTAAACTCCAATATCTGCAGTTGCCCAGAGCAGAATTCTGTTGTGGCTGCAGATTTGAGATATTGTTGCGTTTTCCCTCTGATATATTCATGTCACGTTGCATATGCTTGTTGGGTTGCAGATGAATGCTAGAAAGGGTCTTCCCAAAATTATAGGCTCGCTCTTATCCTCCATTTCCGAGACAACAAAATCAACACACCTGCATGTAGTTTGTGTGCGGATTGAGGTGTGCTCCATGTTTAGTGAGGCTTGCTGGTTGGAGAGTTCGCTATTGAGCAGCTGTGAGGCTATCTAATTTAGTTTGTTTTGATCATAATTTATTTGTAAGCAAAGGGAAGCTCACCCATGATATTACATGAAAATTAGCATGAAGCCACAAAATGGTAGTTTCACCGGTTTTTTTTCTCTATTGCGTCCTCATCTTTCTATATTTATCCCAAAAATAATGAGAAGTTGTAAAAAAAGCCGTTGTGCCAGCACAGTCAAAAAGAAGCTACAACCACAGCCCACCAAAGAGGCTCAAAGATCCTTTACGGTGTTTGCGAATAACGTGGGCCATCGGTTGGCTTAAATCTAACGCTTCACAATAAAGTTACTTACCAAAAGGTACATAAGTATTGATGAAGGAATTTAAGTACATATGATAGAAAGGTAATTTCGTATGTTGGTTAATATGTAATGACACGACAGCGTGATCTTCCTATCATTGATTGATTTTCCTATGTTGCCTACTATCCCTATATATATATATATTTTTTTGGCTCTGGTCCGTTGGTTGCCAGAATAGTGGAGCTGAATAACAGGAAGACTCAAAAACGTGGATGCATATTGCGTGTGTTACGGAAAAGATTGATTTACATGTTGCTAGATATTTGTTGAATGTTTGGCTTCCAAATTTATTGCGTGTTAGTTGTTTCCATCCAGATTTAAGAAGTTTGAGTCGAGTTGCGTCTCATCTCTCATGATTAAACCAATGGTGAAATTATGTAACCAACTAAAATCCGTGTAAACAATAATTCTTCACCGTACAACGAATTGCATCAAACCGTTCTTATAATCTGCCACCTTTTAGTCGAATCCATCCCCAACCACAGGCCCTTCTAGATCCTAATCAATTGAGTCATTGAAAGAATATATGAACTCAGTAACCATGCACCAATTCAGTAAATATTCGAATGTGCGCGGGCCATGTCCCTTCAGATCTTTGTGCTTCCTCGATGAAACATTGCTCATGCGTCCATGGTCACCAAATCATAACTCCATGCAAAATGCAAAGGGGTCTAGGTTACGAATAGAATAGAGGAACAAAAACGCATGAATCTTAGAGAAAAATGGTTTGCCTAACCAAACAGAAAAACTTTTAGTTACCATCTAATTACCCACCTGCCACCCATTATAATAATTTTTATTTCGTACCTTACCCCTCTCTTGATCAACTGCCCATGTTGCGGTACCCTTTGGTGCCTTGAGGTACCTCGCAAACGCCGTAAAAAATCTCTGGAACATAACATACTCCCTCTATTCACTTTTAAATGTCATTTTGGAGTTGTGCACAAGAATTAAGAGATAGATGTGTAGTGGAAAAAAGGAATATTGTATTGGAAGAGAGAAAGATGCATTTGAAATTTAGAATGACATATAATTTGAGAAAAATATGTAGTTTCTAATAGGGGCCACGGATCGGATGACCAAGTTTTGTAGTACTCAGAGAAGTAAAGGCCTACCAGATGCATCCTGGTGAAATAGATGACAGCCTTACAAGAATGGTTCCATTCCACAAGCCTTTGGGCCCTTCCGCCGGATTGCAGTAACCAATGGTAACAACAGGTTGGTTGAGTTGCCCTGGAGGCGCCAAGTTGAGCGCTCTCGAGAGATCAGTCAGCTTTGGAACACGGAGGATGGCAATCTTTCAAATTATTCTTAAATAAAATGTAAAGATTCATTTACAATTTTGTCATACAATACTAATTTAAGATCAAATGGAAAAAAAAATCCACTCATAAAACATATATATAAAAAGAAAATAAAGAAGTGTTTACTCACAGTTAGAGCAGAGTCAAGGTTTAGAACCCATTAGGCTTCTCCCAGGTTAGAAGATCAGTGCAGAAGTCCACTCTGGACCATTAGGCTTCTCCATTTTTTTTTAAAAAAAATGCTGACGTTCAGAGTTCAGACAAGGATTGTTCACTTTTAGTTTATTTTTCTTGTCTAAAACGTCAATAATTCTGGACCAGAGAGAAGGCAGGAAATGTACATGCCAAAAAAGGAACGAAAACAAACATAACAGTAGCGAGCTGTGGTGGAGGCCATGCATGGCTGCAAACCAGGAGTCCCCAACAACGATGACAGGTTGAGAGCGACGGTGGGTTCCCTTAACCACGCCCAGCGTCTCCACGACATGCATGGCCGGGCGGCAAACAAGATGTTCATTCTGGTTATATTGTCCTTGATGCTGGAAGAAGGGAGAGAACAGCTAGCGTTGCACATGTCCGTCTTAATTAGCTTCTTCAATTTCCAACAGACTCCGCAATGGCGAATTGGGGCAGGCAGCCAGGAGCAACGTGGCTCAAGAGGTAGGCACAACCGTAACACAGGAGAGAAAAATAGTAAACTGCTATCTTAATTTGTTGGGCAGCTTCGTGGCATCCATGCATGCATGGGAGCTTCAGTTTGCTGCCCAGCGAGCGAGGGTGAGGCCAGGCCAGGGGCACCCGTACATCGTCGATCCCTTGCGCGGCGCCGTCGATGGCCGGTCACGTTCTGAACTGGTGGCGGCGAGGGGTGCGTGTTCGATCCATCTCCAACGTACGTGATGAGGCTAATTTGGCGTTTGGGAATTCGATCGGCAAGGAAGACGACACCTATGATGCATCGGTTGTCTTCGATTGAGTTAATGCAGTGGCAAAGTCTACCATCGTTCATACAGCAAGCTTCGTAGTGCAATACGGCATATTTTGGTCAAATATGGTCATCTGCACGACTTCTAAGTAACATGAAAAGCAGAACACAACTTTGGTTTGATCAAGCAACAGCAAACCAGTGTTCCAAATCAATATGCCACAACATTCTTAGTCAAGGTCTAATCACCATGATACATTCCAGCAGTATTTTTTTTTCCTTCAAAACCAATCAGAGCCACATTCTATATTTTGATTGTAGCAGAAAGAAATTCCAAAGTGCAAACATACCTTCATCCATATGTATATATAAAAAAAGAGGAACCTGTAGGATTAATTTCATCGAAAAGCTCCCGTAACCAATCACTGACACAAACCATGAAGTGAAACAAAGAAGAACATCTAGCATGCATATCACGTTGCGTACGGCTTAACCAAACCAAAATACGTACTACTCTGCTCATAGTTCCTAGAATGAGAAAGGACTCGATATCATATCAATGTGCAAGACCAGATCAACACCCGTGAAAATATCCCACAATGGGTACAATCTGCAGTCAATCAGAAGCCGCAAAACTGACCGGATCCTTGGCCAAACCAAACTGTGCTTCCCAATCCCCCTCATCCGCTCCTTTGTGATTGTTATTCTGATTTGCTGGACATAGTGGCGTGCATCTTTAACGTTCAATCCTCTCATAGAAAAGAAGGAAAGCCTCGCACTTGAGAACATCTTCTATAGAGACTTGTCTGATTATTTCATCGCTTACACGAAACCTTGAGGAAGAGCCGCTCCTCAATTGCTGCTCACTTCCAATCCTGCTTCCTCTCACATAAGCAACATAGTGCCCAGACTTCAAGGAGTCTCCGATGTGCTCAATGACACCAACTAGACGATAGCTGGAATTATTTTTGTCCTCAGATCTGAAGATTGGAGAAATGAAACAATCAAACGAAATGTACAAAGCTATTACCACTGTTTTCAGTCTTTCTTATCTTATCATCACTATTGAACATTCTTAACAAGAAACCACTATCGGAGGAAACGGTGATGCATCACAAGTGACTCAACAAATAAAGGCTATGCAATTATTTCGAAATGCCACTATAAAATTTTATGTTCCTCCCTATCCATCTAGATTGATTACCATCAGAACTATAGCAACCATAAATAAGTTGCAAGATTAGGCATTTAAATAGGTTCACTCTGTTTCAAAATAGAAACTGAGTATTCACTTATCTATCAGTGACACAACTGCAGTGAGTGTGTAGCAGATGACTTGTGCTCTATGCATGTTCAAACATGATGGTAATTTCCTATAAACAAAATCAAATTACAATTAACTAAAGTAGTTTTCAGTCAACGACTAGTAGAGGAAGAAAATAGCAAGGGCTCTGGTCCAAATCAGGGTGTCAAGAAAATCTCAAAACTCAAACCCAAAATAACTAATTTGACAGTAAAGATGAACTGTTTGCATTGTTACTTTGCTTTATTCGAGTATGCACCAAAAATAATCGAAAAACTTAGCTGTTGAACTTAACTGAAGGGGAAGGCAAATAAGTATTATCGAATAGATCTATTCTGATATATTTACTTGCTACCGACGGCATCTGGAGCACACCTTCACAACTGAATTAGACTTGCTCATGGTCCCATTTCCCCGTTCATTAAATTATCTTTGCATGGCATTTTATTCCTTTCAAACCCACCAGAAGCACAAACAAAAAGATACTAAACTCGATATTTTGAACTGTTGGAGCAGATCAAAAGGAAAGGATGACTTGAGCAACCAGCAAAAACTCAAACAAAGCTACTTCTAGCACTCCTCCAGAATTAGAAGCAATAATCAGTTCAAAATCTATCTATAATATTAATACTCAAAATACAGAAAATTTACATATCAGAAACTTGAAAATTGCATAAAAATATTAATCTTTGCTATGTAGAACTATCAGTACCTGGAGTCCACATATGGTCCTACATCAAGATTTTCCTCAAACTTCACATGTCCTATCATTTTAAGAAATCGATAGCTGGAATTATTGTCCTCAGAGCTGAAGAATAGAAAGAAAAACAATCAAACTGAATGTAAGGATATAGATCAATTTAAGGCTATGTTTATTCATTCATCCAAGATTCAGATACTAACACAGAATCATAGCGCAATCAAAAGGGCTAATATGAAAAGGATCCCAGGTTACGCACATGAAGGTGCATTTCCAAACCCTACAACTCTGGTGCTTTTTTTTTTAATGGAGATCCTACTCAAATCACACTTGAATCAACATGAGTACCAACACCTAGCAGAAACGACAAGTAAAAGGAAAGAAACTAACACAAAGCTTAAACTGTTGGAGCTCTTCAGGACTCAGCTACCACAATGTAGAGTGAGAAGCTATAAAAAAACTCAAACAAATTTCCTTATAGAACTACACCAGGACAGATGAGCAATGGACATTCAAAAAAAAAAAAAACATATATAGCCATAAGAGTATGTCATGAACATAACTGAAACACTCTAAACGAGTCCTTCACAAAAAAAAAAAGAAATTCTTCAAAAAGTTTTCAGAGGCCACCTGGGAATGAACTAAGAACAGAAGTAGCCAATGCAAACTTTGAAATTTCCGTACCTTGGGTCCATGAATTGTCTTACATCAAGGTTTTCCTCAAAGCTCATGCACCCTTTTATCTTGTCTTGGTCAACACTGTTATCCTTAACTATTTCGAACCTCACCAGTTGAACAGTTAATACAGGAGGCAGCTTGCTAATGGTAACTTCCTGATCTTTATATTTACTCATATATTCCTTCTCATTTTTGTCGCTGTCAACTGATGTGTTTCCATCAGTACTTGCCACCGTCTGCCCACCATCTTTACTTCCGATGGTGCTTGGCTGCTGAGGACCCTTTGAACATTTTTCACAGCGTGCTTCGATAACCTCTTCTTGAAAAAATAATTCCAGACAGTCCATGATTGATGCATGAAAATTGCTGTCCTCTGCCTTCTTGTCAATGCAACTCAAGGCCTTCCCCTTGTCTTTGTTGGTAACCTGTATCATGCAAGTTCTCTCCTCGGCTTCTCTATGAAATTCTCTAGTAATTTGTTCTGTGCTTGTGTTCTCCTTGCCTTTTTGCTCAAGATCATTGCCTGATGCCACAATTACATTCTTTCTCCTTACTGGAGAAACAAGGGGAGGAGGAACTCTATCTTCTGGACTGTTTGAATCAGCCATTGGCTCAAGAATTTCCTCAACTTTGTCACTAAATAAACTATCTGAAAGGAGATCAACAAACTTTATTGGCACTTCAATGATCCCTTGCGAGCGCTCACAACAGGACACCACATCCTTGTGAGTCAGCAAAGGACAATGTACAGTTTGGTGGATTTGCACTGCTTCAGAATAATCTGCATAAACACGCATATTGGATTTTAGTTTTATATGAATGAATACCAGCAAATCTCATCTTCTATGAACTTCTTCAGAATCTTAATCCTCTGAATTGGTGACTGCTGTTTTCAAGAATATCTATATACTTAGCTCATCATTCATAACTAATCATATGAAGGCAAGGACTCGACTCAGCTGAATTCTATTCAGTGGCAACTTGAACTACAGTACAAGAAACAGGATGGCATGTTAAGGCAGCCCAATCATCCCCTCAGAATTGTGTGGCCATCCTAAATATCCTGAAATTTCTTAAATCCATGCATGCAACAAGTCATTTAACAAATTTCACCATTTAGCTAGTGTTGGAGCTCAATTCCGAGAAACGACAGGCTTCATCATGTTCAACAAAACAGTCAATAATAACTACTGTGTGAGGGTGTTCCACAATTCCATGCATGCATTCCTAAATACAGGCATGGTTCTGCATTTTTTCAGGCCTGTTCACCATTTCTGGGGAGCTTTTTGACTTGCTGCAGTAAAACCTGAGCTTACCAACTTCCAGAGGTTCAGGTGTTTTCTCCATTGCCACATAGCCCACTTCTGTACGAGGAATGTCAGAATCGCTGCCATCAGCGATTGTTTGAACCTTTTCTGAGTTACATTCCTCGAGAGCTGGAAATAGCTGTTTAGCAGCATGATTTTTTCGCTGAGATCTGTCGGTCCTTTGTGGTGACGCAATACTTTTGTTTGGATGCTTCTTTGACGCCAGTGGCAGTTGGAGGTCATAGAATGAACGATGGTCAACTGTTTTAGACTGGCAACATTTGGTGGTCCGGGTATCACACAGCTCACCCTCAAAAATGGAATCAACTCTAGTAATCGCTGCACCAGAAGCACCATCTTGCCTGTTAGGAGCCCTATTGAGCTGCTCTTCATTCAACCATCCACGCAAAAAGCCAAGCAACTCATGGCTATCATGATGATGTGAAGAGTCATAGTACTCTGAGTGAAGCGCGCGTATATTATTCAAGAGGTTCCGTGGGTTAAGTGTCACTCTTGCATCATTGCTGGCTCTACCAATGGACCCGCTCGGAGCATTGGGTCCTAGCATCACAGTCCGCAACTTCTCAAGTACAAGGAGGCACTGCACCACTACATTCATGTAGCATGTGTTTCCAAGATTTGGTATTCCTCTGATAACATAGCCACGCTCATCAGCATTCAACCCAGATGCATAACAATGACCTCCTGCAGCTGCAGCTTCAGGTTTTACTTCTGATGACACAGATTCATCATTGTCTGACGATGTCCTATCACTCCCTCCACCAGACGAATGGAGGTGAACCTGGTCGTCGCAGAAGAAGCAGTAACCAGTTTCGGGGTCACTGAACCACAGAGCAACCCAGTGTTTATTCTCACGAGCGTGCTGTCTGGCGTGTCCCCATGGCGCATCCTCGCTGCTCAACACATCGGAGCACAGACACTGGTCGCACTGCGTGCACACCATGGGAGGACTCTTTTGGCCGACATCACATTAGCAGACTCGAGGACGCAGCACTCGCATGCTGGGTCAGGGCCGTACTTGAGGGATTCGATCTTTCCTAAGAGCAATTCCGTTTCCTCTTCTGTGGCCAAGAAGTGGCGGCATGGTGCGCTGCTGGTGTCGCTTCCGACCGCGACCTCCATCGAGCCGCTCCTAGCCGGCAACGGGGTGCCGGGGCACCCGGGATCTTTCAGCTCTGGGCTCGGGGTCTTGTCCGTCTCCGCCGCGTCGCCGCACACAGAATCCTGAGGCTCCAGGCGCGGGGCTTTCCGTGAGCTCTTGTCCGACTCCGCCGCCCTCGCTCTCTTTTCCTTCTCGCCCATCGCGTCTGGAACAACAAGAAAGAATCGTGTTGATGCATCAGACCTTGACGAAAGCAAGCAAGAAACGCACTGAGCATGTATGGAGAAGGAAAATTAAAGAAGCAGGAAGAATGCCACCAAGAGGATCAAGCGCCTCGTTCGCCAGAGAAACGGAGACGCATCATCGTAAAACCCACCAACACCAAGAAGCAGAGAAGCAGCAGAGTAAATTCCGCAGCCTCACCAAGCAGCAGAGAAGATGAGGAATCGCGAGTTCTGGAGAGGATCATAGGCCGCGCCAGGAAATGCAAGAGAATTCGGAAAAGCAGCAACGGCAAAGGCCATCCAAACAGACAAGAAACCGAACGCTTTGGTGAGGGCGACCAAGAACTGCCAGCGAGGAAGAGGAAAGAAACTCAATAACCAAGAAGACAGGAAACCAAGCGTCCTGGAGACGGTAGAGGATCAAGAATAGCAGAGCGCAACATCCGCACGGATTAGGGAGACGAACCAAGAAACCCAAACGGATTGACCAAGCGGAGAAGCAGCAGCAGCGGCTGCAGAAAAAAAAACTCACCAACCAAGAAGCCAAGAAATTGAACGCTGTCGCGAGAAACCGAGCAGCGCCACGGATTCGGGGACCAAGCAACGAAGAAAACAGAACAGCAGGAGGAGAATGCGGAGTGCAAACTTACCACGATTCGTTGATTCGGGCGGGGCAGAGCGCGGGCGAGCACCGAGCAGCGGGAATGGCGTTCGCGGCGAGGCCGAGAGGTTTGGGACGGTGGTGGCGAGACTTGGCAGTCGCTGGGCCGAGAGGTTCGATGCCTTCTTTATAGGCCGCTCCAGTCCATGGAAATAGACTTCATTGTTTCCGAATTCGGCCCAGCCCACGACAGGTTTGTTTAGCTGAGACTCCGAGCCCACATGAAAAACCGGCCTTGGAGGAGCCTGCCCCCGACGACCCAACAACAGGCTGTTTCCGACTAGCCCAGGCATCAAGACAACCTGTTTTCAGCAAGCACCGGGAATGCAAAACTTCAAATAATAGAACTGAAAACCAATTCACCTCCCTATAATTTGTCACTTATAGATGGAGAAGTATCAGGCTATCGACTGAGACAGCCTACGTGGGCATATCTCTCACCAGCACAGGTTTTTCACCCTCATGTTCTGGCCATGGTTCCAGTTTTCGTCAAGGTTAAAATCCACCACCTAGTTGATCTCAGCATAAACATCTTTCCACTGTGGCACACTGGCACCTCCGTGTTACCTAGATAGACAAGGCCCGCGACAAAGATAGGTTTAGGGCCATTTTGTGGCGTCAAAAGCAGAAAATCATAACACCATTATATATCAAATAACAGACAAACAATGTGTAGTTGATCTCAACTACACATAACCTCGAGCCCCCAACAGTAGCTAGAACCTAAAAGTGATGCAGAGCTGACTGCAACAGTTCAGGGTTTAGGATTAATCTATGATTGGTTAACTTCGATGCATACGGATTACAGAAAATATCAAGAACAAAAGCATACCAGCCAGCAAGACATCAACATTTCGATAATGAGTCTGCAAATTGTGATGTCCAGGACCAACACCCTTGATTTGGATAGGTTGTGCTTTGTTTGTACACAACTAAGCATCTCTTTTCTTCTTAGAAGAATGCTAGTGCTCCTGTTCTCTTTCCTGAAAAAGATAATGAGTCTGCAACATCAGCTTAACCTGAAAAACAATAAACAATGCATGTGACAAGTAGATGGTCAACAAGAAATATCCGACGAGAAGAAGAACAAGGATCCTATATCAGAAACTCTATCATCCAGCAGCTCTAAGAGTGGTAGGCCTTACTTCCATTAAGTATCAGAATAAGAAAGCTGAATGCAACAGTTCAGGACACATGATAGGTTACTTGAGCGAATAGAAAGTATGAAGAAGGAAATCGTACCAGCCAGCAAGACCCCAACATTTAGATAATGAGTCTGCAAAATGTGATGTCCATCAGTCCATGCCCAACATCCTTGATTTGGACGTGTCTATGTTTGTAAACATCTCTTTACATAGCCTTTTCTTCAGTAACATCAGACTTTTTGCATAATACTTGAACCAATTTCTCCATTCCATGGAGCAGGATGCAATAAAAGATGAGGGTTGGATTGGGCACCTTCCAATCAGCCTTTCAATGAGGTTTTCATCTGGATCCTACATTGGCAATGAGCTAAAATATAACCTCACCGTTTGTGAAATTTGGTCACTGAACGCATTCGATTCCACATACACACCCACCCACAAATAAAAACAAAAACATTCCATTTCATTGAGGTAGGGAAGCATAGCAGGTACAACTTTTGAATGGTTGGGTGCAAAATTATATTAACCAACTAACCTTCACCTCAATTCCCTCGTGACACAACATTTAGTACATAGCAGCACAAGCATTCAGAGATGAGAGTTGCGGAAATCCATACTTACATTGTTTTTTGAGCACGTCGCACTTCTTGCCTTCTACGGAGCGCCAAATCCAAACTTCAGCAGCATACGGCGCTATCCTGGTGAGTTACTGAACCGAACCACAGGGAGCAATTCCGAAGCGGGAAGGGCGGACCCTGGCTTGGGGCGCCATTTCCTTGCAGCCGCCATGCGGTGGCCGGCGGGGCGGAGCCCAGGTGGAGCTGTGGATGAAGGAGGGAGGGGGAGAGGAGGAGGTGGCGGCAGCCATCGACAGCTGCTGCGCCTTGTTGATTGGGAATCGAAATCAAGTTCGAAACCAAACCGAAAACATAGAGGGGAGTTATTGATCGATAGAAATCACTGCCGGGTAGGTGAAATCGGAAGTTGACTTTCCGAGGTAGCGTACCATGGGGCTGCCGAAGCTGCAGTGGCTCATGTCCCTGCAGTGCCACCGCCAGCGGCGTCACCGGCAAATCCGAGACCGGAGTAAGCCCGCTCGCCCCTCGCTCCCTCTCTTAGCTGTCGTGGACTACTTAGCTTAGCTCCCTAGTAGTGCGGCATTTAGCTACGGAGGATCTACCCGCAACAATGACGTTGCCGTCGCCGGCGGGCGGTGGCGGCCATGGCGGCGGCGTCGCGTGACGGGAGGAAGGGGAAGCGAGGGCGACGGCAAAACGAGCAGAGCCCCCAAAGAATCGATCTGAACCGCAGACTCTTGATCCAGCGGCGGAGACTTCCCGCACGATGGTAGAATGCCGTCAAAGCACTTTTACGTTTACCCCCTTAGTTGGATCGCGACTATTAATCGCGATCCAACTATTTTCACAAAGCCCCCTATTTTGGCTCGCGATTATTCTCCGCGATCCAAACATTCACATAAAATCCCTAAAGTGGATCGCGAGTATTCTCCGCGATCCAAATATTTGCATAAACAACCCTAATTTAGATCGCGACTATTCTCCGCGATCCAAATATTTGCAAATCGGTCCCTCGTTTGCCCGTGGTATCCTCTGCTTCTCCCTCCCATGGGCACACGGCGCCCGCTTCCGTCCCGCCGCCGGAGACATGGGCTTGCCGGAGAGCTGCGGCCGGTGCTGGAAGGGAACTCCAGGTCGCGCCTTTCGATCCACCTGTCCGTCCCCATGCTCCTCCGCCTAGGAGTATCCATTAATGGCCCGCTCCCCCCTCCCCATTCTCTCTGCTTCCGACGGTGGCGGGGCGCTGTGATTGATTGAATTTGGATGTGGGCTTCTCATCCCTCACTCCCTCTCTTACGTTCGCCTAGGAGTACTTTTCTGTTTTTCCCTCCATTGCAGCGCTTGCGAAAGCCTACATTTTTTCCCCACCTTTGATAGGAAAATATGATTTTGGGGAGCATACTTCGAGAGATTGTTGCCTTTTCGCCTTGAGTTCTATTTCGCCCTCTTACATCTATTCATGTCTGGTATATGTGCACTATCATAGCCATGCCTGTTGTGTTGCAGATGGACTGACTGCTTCATCAGTGGATAAAAGAAAGGGCTCACCCTGTCAACAAGATGGCGATGGTCCTTCTCAAGCCAGCAAAATGATGAGATATTCGATTCCAGACCTTCCTGAGGTATAGCGACTATAAATTACTGTTGATCAGGGCATAGAGGAATAATCGTCATGGTTGCTCTAACTGTGACACCACACTTAGGACTAGATGAATGCTATTTATAAACTGGAACATATCTTTTAGTGCTAGTTTGCCAGTCAGGTTCTTACACTCATATTGAATCAGTAGCTATCCTTTGTTCTACCTGCAACTGTTCCATCTTAAGGGTGGTAATATCACCATCACATCTCCTATTTATATGTCTTCTATTCTATTATCTATGAAGAATTACATCCTCAAGTTCTCCCAACTTTGCGGATCAATTTGTGTTCCATTCTTATGCTGCTGATCTTCCTACTGTCCAATCCTGATTGCATCCAACTTTGCGGAGGAATGCGGGCTCTTATGGGGTGTTAAAAAAATGTACAACATGCTATAACAGCCTAGGAACTCCCGTCTTGTAGACTGACCACTTTATGGGTTCTGGAGAGATGTGACTGATACTATTAGCCATTGCAGCGATAGTAGCAGATCCATCAGTTTCCTTCTCCAGATTAAAAGCATCATGTAGTGCATGTTCTGAACACATATTGAGATTGAACCATCTTCTCCCTGTAAATACTTACCAAGCGTATGTCACGGGTTGGGGACGAACACGAATTAGTTGCGACGGAACGACGAAGATTATACTTGAAATATGTAACCGGTCTTGGACCTGGACCTCGCCGGCGCGGAGGAGCCGTGATGAACGACACCGCGCCGCCGAGGCAGGCTGTTACAGGTAGCTAAGAAAACCTAAAACTCCAAGATAATTATTCCCTAAGCCACGGTCCCTGTTTATAGTTGACAGAGCCGGGAAACAGAATCCTAACAAACTCAAACTCTAACTACAATCACGCGTCCGGATGTAACTCTGCTTTATCCCGTGCGCGTCGCTGATCCCTCCTGCGCCGACGCTGATACACGATGCCCACCATGACAGCGTAGCTTTAAGCATTGTGCTTGCCTGAATATCGCTGGATGCCTGGTATTTGATGTGCCTGCCATAGACTTTAACACTATCTATCGTCAATAGCTTTCTTAGATGGGGTACAGCCTAATAAGCCGGTTGCCTTTTAGGCTATTGGCCTATGGCCTGGCAATCATTGTTAGGTTCCATTTTCTTCAAAGTCTAACAACTGTAACCAGCAGCCTCGCATACAATCAATTGGGAGCCATGCCAAGCATGTAGGATTAGAATAGAGATATGGGCAGGCTGAACCATGTCAAGCACGCATATTCATTCGAGAAGAATATGAAAACTGGTCAGTGTTGTGCTGTAACTATGTTCCTGTGAATATTGACTAGCATATTCACTGTAGAAAGAATTGGAAATGAAATTTTGGTTAGTATTTTCAAGAGCTATACGATTCACTCAAGGAGTTTGACTATATTGCAAATCAATGACAAACGGCGTATTGAATTATGTATTTCTTCACAATGTGTTATATGGTCGTTTTAATGTGTTATTCTCTCATTATTTACCAAGGTTTGTGTCTATCTTATATAATTTAAATGTCAAAACTCAAAAACTCTATGCAGAAGTTTCATACTTTATTTTTGTTTCTTTGCCATTTGACATATTTATACATTTTGCTCAGCAAAACATTTGATATAATTACACAGGGTTCAGTTTGTTTATTTACCAGTGGTAGCCATGAGTAATTGTTGCTCTCTCTCAAAAAAAAAAAAAACATGAGTAATTGTTCTTTTCCCCTTACCATGCCACTGCGCTATCTCCCTATGTTACAGAGCACATCATGTTTAGCCATGCACAGAGCCGTTTTTGCCATTTCAATGTTGAACTTTTATACCACGGTTGTACTTGCAGGATGTTTGGCGCCATATACATTCCCTAATGCCATTGCGTGACGCTGCTCGTGTTGCTTGCATGTCTCATGCTTTTTTGCATTCCTGGCGATGTCATCCCAACCTCACTCTAAACAAGGCTGTGCTTCGCTCGAAAGCACATGGATGCAAAGAGAATCTCAGTGATATAATGGACCGCATTCTGAATAAACACTCAGGCGTCGTGAAGATACTGAAGCTTGAATTAGATGGTATCTCGTGCCATTGTCTGGACAGTTGGCTTCGCATTGCTGTTAAACCAGGGATTGAAGAATTCACCCTGGTGCCATGTAGAAGCAAGATAAAGTACAATCTTCCATGCTCACTTTTATCTGAGGGGGTTAGGAGCTCTATTCGGTATCTTGAGCTTGGCTTTTGTGCCTTCCGCCCCACAGCTGAACTCGGGCCCCTGAGAAACCTAAGAAGTCTGCATCTTCGTAATGTGCATATTACAGGGGATGAATTGGAGTGCCTTCTTTCCAATGCTCTTGCTTTGGAGAAGTTGATCCTCGATGTGTGCATGGAGATAATTTATCTGAAGATACCGTGTATGTTGCAGAAGCTCAGCTACCTGAGGGTTTTTGGATGTGGGAGACTGCAAGTTATAGAGAGCAAAGCTCCAAATCTCTCCAGTTTTTTCCTTACTGGAAAACTTTTGAAACTCTCACTGGGAGAAACGATGCAAATGAAGAACCTAACAATGTTCCATCAAAATGTTGTTTGTTATGCTCGTGCGAAGCTGCCATCCACTATGCCCAATCTTGAGACTCTTATGCTGCGTTCAGACGAAGAGGTAAGCTCTAGAACTCTAGGTGTTGAATAACAGCAATATGCATATCTCAGTACCCATACCTTGTGTAAGCTGAATCTTCTACACGACATATTTGTTTTGCAGGTGGTCAATACGCCAATGCTGCCTACCAAACTCCTCTACCTCAAACACCTGACCATTCGTTTGGTGTCAGGATTTACCTTTTCCCCGACCTATGCTTATTTTTCTTTGGTTTCTTTCCTCGATGCGTCTCCTTCCTTGGAGACTTTGCACTTGGATGTAAGGCGCTGTTTATTCCTTCGTGCGAATACATCTGGTACACCCTGTTGGATCTATAAATTCAGTTTCCTTTTCCTTTTCAGGTATGTCAGCTACATATGAAGCACGAATCAGTTTTTGGAGATTCCACACATTTGAGACAGATTCCTAAACACAGCCATTTCTACCTCAAGAGTGTGAAGATCATAGGGTTCAGCTCTGCGAAGGGCTTGGTTGAGCTAGCATGTTATATTATCAAGAATGCAGTATCACTCGAGTGTCTGACATTGGACACCCTTTATGGACCGCGGTGTAATGGAGAAATTGATACGATGTGCGAGCCTGCGATTGCCGGTTTTCTCGTGGAAGCACCCAGAGCAGTCACCGCTATCAGAACGTACATTGAGGATAAAGTCCCCCTACAGTCAAGTTGACTGTTTTGGAGCCCTGCACACGATGCCATGCTAGAGCCGCATATAAGTTATCTTGATTGTGCAGTGTGTAATCTTATTTAATCTGATTTCAGATTAACCATCTGATTTTGTATCTTTAATTATTTGATATAAGTTTTTGTGATTGAGCAGTATATAGTTTCAATTTGGATGAACCATGATTTGTTTCTTGAATTATGGGGCTGTTCCATCTTCAGTTTCCATGGAATCACATGTGGATTTTTGTTTCTAGAGATTAGTTGGCTGAAATGCATATGCGGATCTGGTGGCATGTTTTTAGTGTATCCGTGTATCCATAGATACATTGTTGTTTGTTTCTGAACAAATGCGACAGATGATATCATGGTGTTTCTTCCTGATTGTTGTTGATGCATAGAAGGGAACCATTGCCTATTTTGTTGCTCAAGGCTGATGATGGCTGGAGAACCTGAAGGGACGGGCGATGATCCAGGGAACGTTTTACATGTCATGCTGTATAGACGAAGGAGAACCTGGTCATCTGCAGCGTCAGGTACTTGGGTACATCTCGAACAGCTTTTCATCATCCTTCCTTGCCACCGCCACAAATCAGGCACTCAAGCAGAGAAAAATCACATCGTGCATTCTGATTGCTCCTATCTGTCCAGTTCATAATCTTTTGCGGCTCACAACTGTGCATCTCTATAATAATGGCCTAAATTATTACTATCCAAAAAATCAGGCGACGCTGCCAATGGCACTAACTACATGTAATTTGCTGCAATTACTTATTGTTCTAAACCAATATCGAAAGGAAAGGATATCAGTACCAGGGGATCGGAAGAAAGGCGCAAAATGAGCACGAATCAAAATAATTATTGTCCACCTCAATTACAGTGCTAACTCCATCAGGCGATGCGGGTTAGCATTTGGGTTTGCAAGTGGCGCAATTGGCCAAGCATTTGTCCCGCGTCAAGTGGCAAAATTGCTTCGCGACCGCCGGGCAGCAGTAGCAAGTCTTGCTGGGCTCAATCCAATCGCAAATCGCCTCCATGCAAAAAGTCAGGGAGAGCTTTCTCTCGTCCAATGATGTGGTGTTGATAGCAGAGGCTATAGAAATAGAATTACTTCCATCATCCATTAGGTGAGGGCGACCTGCAGTATATATTTGCGTGTTCATCAGCAACTAATACTCATATACTCCCTCCATTCTTAAGTTAAATTATTATCGTTATTATTAGGACAATACTTTAGTTTATGTTTTAACTAAACTTATTGTCCTAACAACAATAATTTAAAAACAGAGGGAATATGTCACAAGTCTAATGATAAGACGATGCGAACATGTAATACTTACACTGTGAAGGCAGTGCTAGGGATCCAAAGATTAAAACATACAATAAGACAGTCGTCATGCTGTTTTGCCCCATATTAATTGGATCGTATCCTAGGAGCCAGGAGCTAGGTGCTGGACGTTAGCAATGAGGAGGTGTTGTTAACTTGTTGGACGTGATGAGGAAGGAGCAGGCCCCTCTCTATATATAATAAAGGTAGGCTTCATACGGTATATATGCCTTCTCTCAAATATTAATACACATAAATTATTTTGTTCGAGCAATTATTGCAGTAAATATGCCACCAACTGTTTGAAATTTAATTGCTCTACCATTTTCGTCGCATATGCATGAATCTTTGATTAGTCCAGCCCGTTTTTGTCGCTCTACCAGCGTGCGTTGCATCATTACCTCCCCCTCCCCTGCACGCGCAGGACAATTTTAGCTGTTCCTGCATAGAAGCACTCCTCTTTTTTTTTTTTATTGGCCTCAGGACGCTGCACTGGTCTTGGTTCCATGCCCGGGAACAATGAATAAATCTTGACGAATCCAGGTCGTCGGCAAAGCTTGCCAAACTTTGTTTCGTGAACCGAACAGCACGGATTAATTAGCAAGGAGAAGATCGAGGTTGTAGTAGCGGGTAACAGTTGGTTCGTGCATCCCTTAGGCCACTCTCAATGGGCCTTTCATCACCATTAAATAAGGCGCCACATGAGCAAAATAGATGACATGGCACATCAATTAAGATGAAAGAGGAGAAGTTCTTTTCATCCTCATGAAAGGAATGTGGCACACTTTCATATATATGAAAGCTCATTGAAAGACCCATTGAGAGCTAAAGCTTTCATCCCAACATGTTTTGACCAATCTCAATGCAAGAATTTAATGTTATGCTTTGCCTATGAAACCGTGAGATGAAATTATGCATTGAGAGAGGTCATTTTATTTATCATGTGAAAACTCTAAACCTGATGTGGCACTCTTAAAAAGTGTGAAATGAAAGTATGCACTGAGACTGGCCTTAATGCCGCGCTCTGGTCGTCGCCGCCGGGGTTTCGATTTCTGACTTGGGATTTCACGTTTTGCTGGATTTGTGCTGGTTCTGTGCGGGAGAGGAGAGTGACAAGCAAGGGCAGTTCCTTTGGTTTGTGGGCAGCCAATGTTAGTTAGTTCCTTGTTGATTACTAATTGAAAACAGTAAAGCCGTTATTTGACTACTTGCACATTGCATTACTGAGTTTCTTATGACTTGCACATTGCATTCCTATTTCTAAGATGCTATAGCATCTCAAAACGGGCTGAAGCGTGGGACCAGCTACTGACTGATAAACAAAACGATGGTGGTACTTGAAACTAGTCCAAATCTTGGATTACGTTCAATTCCTTTCAAAAAGAGTTGCATTGTAGAACGCTACAAAAAGAGTTGCAGAACAAATGGCATCCTTGTTTTGATATTCCTCCAAATCTTTAGCCGATCCATCGACGCACATATGTTGGGCCGCACTATTGACGAATAGAGGCAAACAACCCTAAGGGGAAAAAAAGCAAGGCCCGTTGATTAGTTGGTCCATTCTGGGCCGAAGTATTTGGCGTTGGGCCTTCTGGACCTCGTCGCGCCCACGGGCCGACCCCGCGCAGCTGCGGCTGCCTCTTCTTCCGCCGAGATGGCGGCCATGGCGCGCATGAATTTGACGACCTCCTGGGCGCGCGCCTTGAGCGCCGCGTAGGCGGCAGCTTTCTCGCGCAGAGCCTCGGCCATGGCCTCCCCGCCGGGCCCGGCCGCGTAGTCGGCGACGTAGGGGCACCGCTTCTCGACGGGGTCGTCGGCGTCCTGCATCAGCTCGAGCGCGGTTGCCTCGCTCTTGGCCACCATGTCCTTGAGCTCGGGGTCCGTCGGCGCCAGCTCACCCGACACCAGGGTGTGCGCCACGGCTACCATCATCATGCGCAGGAGCTCCGTCTGCTTGGCCGCGTTCGCCGCCGTCCCCGTCACCAGCTCCAACACCTTCTCCATTGCTTCCTTCCTCTCCGCCGCCGCCATCATCTATTCTCTCCAACAATCAGGTTGCTTGCCCCTGACTTGGATCTCCTTTTATAGACACGCACCAAGCGCTGCTTCGATCCAATCTCGGGCTCGGATTCCGACTCGCGTTATGTTTGCGCGTTCGACTCTGACTCGTACATGAGCAATGCCCTGCAAATTTGTGCCCTTTATTCGTACTACCATTCAAATGAAAACCGGGCCTACGCTCGGTTGCCTGACTGGTCAGAGCAAGAGTGCTCCGGGGGCGTTTGCCCCTGTCGACCGGGGCTCGAGCCGCAGCACCCGCGCGGTACTGTAGCTTGCTACAGTGCCGCGCATGCGCTGTAGCACATGTGGCTGAAATATGCCACGCTGCAGTGCAAAGTAAAAAAATCCCCTCGTCCTCTCCGGGTCAAAGCACATGGTAAAGACTCGCGCCGGAGCTCACAACGGCCAGCTGAGTCCCTGTGTAGGATCGGGGAGGGGGTTCGGGGGCTTTCTCGACCTGCGTGAGAGGTTATTCTCCTTAGTAAAATGCCGTTGGGGGCGGTCTTTCCCCGGCAGGTCGAGTTTTTAAATGAAAACCGGAGTAGCTCTTCTCACATTTTCTCCTCCACATAAAATTAAATCCACTAACTCGGATCAAAGCTTGGTCCTGACAAATCGAGTCACTGACAGCCCGGCCCCATCTGCCAGCTTATCCTCTTTCGATCCTAATCCCACCTTCCTAATTCGGTAATACTCTGCTCAGTTCGCTGCCATAGTCCCAAACGCAAACAAGCTGACCTCCCTCTCGTCTTCTCCGTCGAGGAAGGCCGCTTGATCCCAGGAAGCATCCCCTGCACTTCCTCCTATCAAGTTCCTGCCATATCCCCACTGGCGCCGCCCAGATTTCACCCACCACGGTCCGATGTCGACTTCTCTCTCTAACTAGAGAATCAATTCAATCTCCTGTCCACACGGGCCGCAAAACGCTCAGATTATCCTTTTATGCTTCCCTTCTCTCCATGTACTAATGCTGGCACGGGTTTGACTTGTGTGTAGGATTTATGTGCTGGGAATCCTTTCTTGCAAAAAAAAAAAACATGTACGGGAAACACTGTCAAACCGCACCACACATACATGCTGACTTCCAGTTATGCCTCTGTGTCTATTTACCAGTGAGAAAGGAGCAAAGTATCATCAAATTCTGTCAACAGTTTACTAACTGATTTAACTGACAGCATCCACCACCCTGTCAGGTAAAGCAATTCATGACGCACCATTAAGTTTCAGAACTGCGCATCCAAAATTATGTTCATAAGTAAAAGAACAGAAACTCAAAAGAATCAAGATTCCAGCACAAACATTTTTAACCAGCTATGATTGATGATTATCATGTGCCAAAGCTGAACTCATGTACAACAGTATTAGTGAGAACCACTTCTTTTGTTTACACCTTGCTACCAGAACAATCTTTGGCTACCAATCTTACCAATTGACTTACAAGCTGGAGTATCCATAACTTTTGAAAGCAATCTCAATTCTCAACAATCTCTATAGTCTTTCATAATGCCTTTGGGGCTCCTCCATCCCTTTGGATGCCAATCTCAACAACCTTTGTTTCCTTTTGATGTGTGTCCTCTTTAAGATCTTGTACATACTCCAGCACAAGATTCCAGAGTCCTGGTCCCTTGGCCTTTGAAGGTTGAGGCAACACAGATCTAAGAGCAGCAAGTCCATCTGCTGCTTGCTGGGCTGCTGGTCCTAGATGAGAGCCTTCGACAGATGAACCTGCTATATGTTCCTCACTGATGCCTCCATTTGTGCTCTGCATTTGGAGTCTTTCCAGCTTATCAGATATAGCATTATTCTGTATCTCAAGAGCTTTGATGCGCTCTGTTACTTGAAGCATTATACTGTTTTCAGACACCTCCACGGGGTAGGGCCCGGTAGCTCCGCAAGCACCCTTGCAATGCTTTCGTTTCTGTTGAGTCTTGATTGAGCTCGCTTACTCCGAGAGGACCTAACGAACAACATATCCATTAAGGTAAGTACAAAAAGAAAAAAGTATATCATGTATTGCTCTCGTCATTGAATACTTTTTTGCATAGAAAAATGATACAGAAATTTTAGAAGCTACGTTTTTTGAGCTTTATACTCAAAACTTCTACCTTGTAGTGCATAAACAAAAAAATTATGATGGAGGGAATGATCAAATAAAGGACAGAATAAAAAAGGCTGCCTGGATTTCAAACTTTTAGTCTAGAGATCAATTCTGAAAATGCGATATGTATTATCAAGGCGTTTAGGTGGAACTGGATACCAAAATCAGCATCTGAACTAGGTTCTAGATAAGGTAATTTACTAACTTGATTAGCAATTTTCAACCAGCATTGTTGTTAACTAGCAATAAACTAACAAAGTGATGTCCTCACAAGTTGTTTGTCCGCAAGAAACCTAAGAAACACAATCATGAACATTACCTCTCCTGGTCTGCATCAGCAGAGGATGTCCTCGCTCTTTTGCCACTTGGAGCAGGCTGCTGGATAGGGACGGTCTTGCCATATTCTAACGTTTTCAGTCCTGTATTCGCTAGCCTGAAATCCAAAAGGCATTGTCAGCATTAATGTATTCAGAACAACTGCTATTGGGTTTTCTTGCTAATTGAACCTCCAAGAAACACTGAGTAGACATCATGTGCAGATGTAACACACAATAATGTACCTGTTCCCTTCATCCACGGAATTCTTCTTCCTCTTTCTTGGCGGAGCCTGCGGCCCGACCTTGTGGTGAGGCGGCATGGAGGAAGAAGGGAAGGGGATGGAGGAGAAAGAAGAAAACGATTGCAGAGCATAGCAGCAGGAAGAAGGACCTTCCATTCTCTCGTAGAAAAGAAGGAAAGCCTCACACTTGAGAACTTCCTCTAGAGAGACTCTTTTTATGTGTTCATCGCTTGCACGAAACCACAATGAAGATCCACTGCTCGATTGCTGATGACTTCCGATCGTCCGTGTCCTCACATAAGCAACATAGTGGCCAGAATTCAAGGAGTCCCCAACGTGCTCAACGACACCAGCTAAACAATATCTGGAATTATCTTTGTCCTCAGATCTGAAGATCAGAGACATAAAATCAATCAAACCACATGTAAACGGTTGACTAATAAGCAGATAATATAACTCCAACAACTGAAGAACCGACAAATATTTCAACACTGAAGTGAGCAACCCAAAACTTAATGTAGAAAGGTTCACTGTTTAGATATTGGAAGACGTCTACAAACAATAAAAGCGTTGAGTTGACACCATCTCAGGTAAAGGGTCGGTGTAACAATGCTAGCAGATGCCCTGTGTTTTTCATACATACTAAAATATGAATCACAATTCACGAATCAGTTATCATTTAAAAACCAGATTACAACAGAACAGTAGCAATAGTTCAGGCTGTCAAAATATGCTCAAATTCAGGTCATTATCAGCCTCAAATCACAATCAGAATCATAACGAAACTGCGCGACATAAGAAAAGTTATCCTTAGCCGTTGAAATTTAGTGGACGGGCTAGCCAGTTAGCCAAATAAGCACAGGCAAATGTACATTTTCTTAGATAGGTTACACATGGCGCTTGACACCCTCACAGATCAGTTAAACTTCTAACTAATAAGTCATGTAACTACCAAATACTAGTGGTCTAATGCAGTGCCTCAAAACATGCTCCTAAAGATAAGTATGAAACCATGTCGTGTCGCATTTTTATTCACTTTTGAAACCTTTTAGCACTGCTAATTTTTTTTTACTTAGATCACCAGGAGTCACCACTTGAACTGTTAGAGCCGTTCAAGTAGCGTAAGATAAAGTTGGAAACCATTATCACCTCAAACAAATTTATTTCAAAACCTACCCAGTAAAAGCAATGGTCATTCAAAAACTGGGTATAAGATTATGTCATATCAGTAGTACAGAAACAGTCTAAACAAATCCTTAAAAAAGGGCTACGTATTATTCCAAATGCAGAGACAAGATGAAACAGTGAAGCTACTAGGAACAGACTACGAACAGAACTACGCATCAAAACATTAAGAACAGAAGTCGCTAATGTAAACTTGGAATTGTCGGTACCTGGGGTCCATGAACTGTCCTACATCAAGATTTTCTTCAAAGCTCACATGCCCTGTTACTTTAACCTGCTTCTTGTTTTCCCTGCCAAACCTCTTCAGATGAAGAGTTAATACAGGCGGTAGCTTGCTAATAACAAGTGTTTTATCTGCATCTTTCTGCTCAGTTTTGTTTTCTCTCACTTGGTCTGCACTATTGAGGTCTATTTGCTTCCTTCTGTCTGGAGAGGTGCTGGCATTTTGACTATCCTGGGCAATCAACATGTCAAACCTTTTCTCAGCTTTGACATCATGATCAGATTCTTCATTTGAGGTGCTGCTAGAGGCTAAATCTTTTACAGGACCACTGCCCCCAGATTCCACTGGAAGCTTGGAACAGTTTTCACAGCTCCATTCTACTTTCTCATCTTTAAAATACAGCACCAGGCAATGCTTAATTGATGCAAGAGAGCTGCAGTCCTCATCATTTCTGCTCAAGGCTTTCCCCTTGTCTTCTGTAGTGACTTGTTCAGTGGAAGTGCTCTCTTTGGCTTCCACAAGAATTTCTTGTTGGCTCAATATATCACCGACACGAGCATTGTCACTTTGCCCATCACTGCCTGATGCACTTGCATCCTTTTTCCTTACTGGAGAAGCACGGAGATATTGACCTGTATCTTCAGCATTTTCCTTAGTGGAATCTGCATAAGCAAGCATATATTACTTTAGTATTATCTGCTTCATAACATCATGAAATCAGAAACTGTCATCCTCAACAATTTTTTACCAGAATCCCAATCCTCCACATAGGGAGCTGCTTGTTGCCAAGAACTCCCATAAACTGTTGATACAACATGCCATTTGACAAAACGAACAATCCGAGGGCAAAGACTCAAGACACTGAGCTATATTCCAGTGGCAATTTTAGCAACTACACTACAAGAAACAGCTTGCCATGTTACGACTATTCAAACATCATGATGTTACCAGTTCCGATATTTCTTCAAACCATTTCGTGAACAAAAAGGCATTTCCTCAAACCATGAATGTATTAACTCCTTTAAAAAGTTTCACCATTTAGCTAATGGTTGGATCTCAATCCTGAGAAACGAGAAGTTTCTTTCTCCCCAGCAGGACATCCAGTAACAGTGATTGTATGAGCACTTCGCAGTTCTTTCATGCATTCCTTAGTAATTAATAGAACTATATTTCGGGGACACCACCGCATATTTGTAAGTTCACCCTTCTTCAAGGGCACACAAACTTACCAGTTTTCAACAGCTCAGATGTTTTGTCCATGGCCACAGATTCCAATTCTAAACCATGAATGTGAAAATCACTGCCTTCAGCATCTATTTGAGCCTTTCTCAAGTTAGTCTCCTCAATTGCAGGACTCCTTTGTGGTGAATAAACACTTTTGGTAGTCTCCCCTTTTGATGGCAGTGTCAGAGAGAGCTCACTGAATGGATCATGGGAAGGCGAAACATACAGGCATTTGCAGGTCAAGGTACTAGACAGCTGACCCTGGAAAATGGAATCAACAACGGTAGGAACACGGTCTCGCATGTTAGGAGGCAACTGCAGCTTCTCCTCCTCAATCAAACCCTTGCGCATATCCAAAAGCAATTCTTGGCTATCTTGCATATCGTTGCCTGCATATCGTGCATTCAGTGCGCCTAAACTTTCCAAGAGATACCCTGGGTAAAGCTTTGCCCTTGCATTATGCCCAGGGGTTGTCTCCACAAAGAGCTCCTTCAGAGCCAAACCCAGGGATCCCCTCGGAGCATTAGGTCCTAACATCCACATCCGCAGCTTATCAAGCGCAAGAAGGCACTGCACCAATGAATTCATGTAGCATGTGTTCCCACAATTTGGTATCCCTCTGATAACATAGAGAAGCCCATCAGTATCTGGCCAAGACGCATCGGCAGCACCTGACTCATCGTCCACAGCTGATTCCACCACCATCTCATTCTCTCCGTCGGACGGATCGAGATACAAACCAGTGTCACACGAGAAACAGTAAGCCTGACAGGGTTGATGGAACCACAGAGCAACCCAGTGGCCCTCCTCCTTGGCGTGAGACCAGGCGTGTCCGCATGGGCTATCCTCAATGGTCGCCACTGCGATTCCGGCACACAAGCACCGCTTGCAATCCAAGCAGACCATGATGAGAGTTCGGGGTTTGTCACGCTGCTGCTTGCGGGGATCCTCCCTGCCGCCGCAAGATGCCGTCGTTTCGAAGGAATCGAGGCAGCAATGCTCGCACGCAGGGGCGTGATCGCGGGACTTGATCTTTGCGACGAGCGAATCTACCTGGTCCGCTACAGCCAAGATGTGGGAGCACCGCTCGCTGCCCTCATCATCTTCCGCGCTGCTCAGGCGTGGGGCTTTCCGCGGGCGCTCGTCCTTCTCCGCCGCCCTCGATCCCATCTCATTCTTCCCCATCGCGTCTGGAATCAAAAGCAAGAAAGAGTCCATCAGAACCCAAACATCAGTAGACCAAACTGAAAAATTCTGGCCCAAAGCAAGAACTGCAGGCGAGTAGAATAGAAAAATCCATCAATGAGGCAGCAACCGAACGCTCTGGAGAGGATCAAGAACCACGAAATCCAATAGGAGCAGAGAATCACAAGCCGCGCTCAAGAAACGCCCAAGTGTGGAGACGCAGCAGAGAAACAAAATCCACCAAAAAGACAAGAAAGTTCATGGAGAGGGCATGACGTCGAAACGACCTGGTCAGTACCATGTGCTGCGCCAAGAAATGCTGAAGAATCGGAGAAGCAGCAAAGAAAGACCCATCAAGAAACCTGCCGAGGATTACCAAGAAAGCCAAAGAAGACGCCCACCCAAAAATCTCACGTTCTCGCAACGGCCAAGAACAATTCGGGGATCAACAGGCAACGGACTAACCAGGGGAGGGGAATGCGGGAGGAGGAATCTTACGAGGATTCCGGCGGGGCAGGTCTGAGCTCGAGCGGCGGGAAATGGCGTTCACGGCGTCGAGGCCGCGAGAGCTTGGAGACGGTTGCGGTGCGGACTGCGGAGACTTCACCTGCATTGGGCCTCAACCTCTTTAGGCCTTGTTCGGATGGCATGGAATGATTATACACATGGATTAGTTTCAAGGCATGGATTGAGTGAAACCACATGTGTCACTCAAACCAAGTGAAGAATGAATCCATCGATTGGTTTCGTTCCATGAGGTCTAAGTCATGGTTTTATGCTAGCTCTGTGAGTCATGGAATGGACCAATTCATGTTGGGTTTCAAACCAATCCATGCCTAACCGAACGGCCATTCCCAGTTGAATTGGGAGTAGTTCCATGTCCAATCATTCCATGTGGAATATGTCTCATTCCATGCCAAACGAACGAGGCCTCAACCTCTTTATAGAGGGGAAGGGATCCGGTCCATGGAGGCTAAAAGTCTGAGGCCGGCCCGATATGGGTCTGGTTTCGGCCCGGCCCAACAGGTCAGGTAGCCCAAAATTAGGGGCTGAAATCATGACAAAAAATCGTCTCCCTCCAGTGAACCAAACAACAGGCACAGATACAAAAATCAATGCAGAGACAATCCTGTCATTTGGGTTGCAGACCAATTCTTTCAACATTTCATCAGTGGATAACTGTATGTGTGTTTACAGGAAACA
Source organism: Eragrostis nindensis (assembly GCA_012490785.1). Taxonomy (NCBI): domain Eukaryota; kingdom Viridiplantae; phylum Streptophyta; class Magnoliopsida; order Poales; family Poaceae; genus Eragrostis; species Eragrostis nindensis. The sequence goes on along the minus strand of JAAXCT010000216.1, from coordinate 425,154 downwards.
GGTAACTGACACATGTACATCAGCTTATGGTAAATGGATTTCTAAGGATTACAATCAATGGTTTGTCACTTACATTCATGGTACCATGAATGTCCATGAATGTAAGTTCGAGAAAAAAACTTACATTCATGGTACAACAATAGGTTGGACACTCTGAACCAAAATTCCCATGCTTCAACCCCATCAGCTTGTAGAGGTATCATGTCATGTGCCACCATCGCAAATTTCCTCCGCTCATGCACTGGATACCTTTTCTGCTTTCTTCGCAAGGCTAGAATCAAGCAGCTTGTCAATCTGTGCAAATACCTCATCCACCGTGGTGTCTCCTTTCACCTGAATCACCAAGGCCATCAACGGAGAGGAAGGTTAGTGCAAAATGATGCAGGTGTGCTAGCAGCAGAGATAGCAGTTGAATACAACGTGATAGCTACGCGATACAATTCAGCACCAAAAGCTGAAGATAGATGGCTTCCATGTTACTGCTTGCTGTACATAATTTGAAGCTATGGAGCTTATATTACTTGTCAACTAAATGTAAATTTGATATTGCCTCGATACTAGTGAATGACATAATAGTGCCAGCATAGCAAAGAACAGGCAGATACTAGTATTTAGTTTAAATCAACCATATAAATCTTCGCGGTACATTGAACAGCTAAGTGCGGGCAAAGAACGATGTTTATCTACTTCTTTAACTGGTCACCATAAGAGACAAATCTGTATACAGCTATTCATGAAATATACATATAACATCAAGCAGAATAGCATATAAGCCTTTAGGAAACCCAAGATCAGAGATGAATTACATACTTTGACTATAACATTCTCATATGTTGATAGCAAGGAGTCAACATTTGAATAATAAGTCTCCAACCTCAACTTAACCTGTATATAGAAACAGCAAACATATGAAAAGTAGATAAATCATAACATGTTCAAATCATGTTCGATCAGAAGTATTTGACAGAATAAAATACAATTCAGTACTCAATCTACATAAAATCCCATCATCATAATATGTAGTTGAAGAATTCACATCCTCTATCAATAACCCTACCACCTAAATTAACAATTTCCATTACAAAAGTCACAGCATGTAAACTGCAGTAGCAGCTCGTAGACATCGCAAGGCCTTTTCCACTACAATTTTACAATGTTAATATCATCAAAGTTGAGTGTTTTTACCTCTCAAATGAAAATGTTGAGTTCTTTCAGTGGATTTGAATATGTTAATATTGTTTGAAAGACGTGTTTAAGTGGCATTATAAAACTTTGAGGAAAAACTTCCATCGTATATAATAATAAATCCTAAATTTTCAGTATATAATAATAAATCCTAAATTTTCACTTCTCTTCACCAACAACCAGTAGAAACATATACCTTTTCTTCGGTATCGTCAAATCTTTGTGTAAGCCTTGCAGCGATTTCTTCATTTTCTGGTGGAGAGTACTTAAGATGATATATTTTCCCCGTTACAGGATCACTCCGTCTCCCAACCACCCTTTCAACTAGAAGTTCGTCTGGAACCTACAGTGGCAAATAATAAGCCAAGAATGCAAACTCTCCATTTCTGTAATAATAATCACAAGATTGCAATCCGTTAGATTAGGATGGCAGTTCCTCCCCTTTCGATTCATTGTTGTAGAAAGTGTGACAGATACCATGTAAATTAAAATCTTGTTCCTCTTAAAAAGGCTGAATCTCTAACTTAGACGATTTAACTTACCGCAACAAAAAAAAATGATTGTATTAAGCTCGGACCAAATAATGTTGTATCAGATGCAGTTACCAGATTTACTACCTAATACCTATTACCTATCTAGCGTCAACATAAGCATTTCAAAGCCTGGAACGAGTGTTCAAGCCTTCAAGGAACAATCGATACTAGTACTAATTTAGCATAAAGGTAAGAAGAAGAAAAAAAACAAGTTCACAAATGTTTTTCACTACACATCAACAATTTGATCTAGCTGGGAACTTACATCTAACAGAAGGAAGATATCAGGCCGGATATCAAGAGTTTCCAGTGCCATTGCTTGAGAATAGCTTCTTGGGTACCCATCCAAGAGCCAACCTTTTTCCTGAGCATCTGACTGCAGAAGGCGGTCCTTAACCATCTGGCAGATACGCAAATTTTGTTTTCAGTACAATTAACAGAAACATCGATTCACATCAATGGAACCGCCCAAAAGTAGCACTCACATTAACAACTATATCATCGGGAACCAACTGCCCCTTCTCCATGAATTCCTTGGCCTGCTTCCCATTCTCAGTCCCGGCAGCAATCTCCGCCCTTAGCAAATCACCAGCAGAGATGTGAACCAGACCGAACTGCAAGTTTAGAGTTTGCAAGTGTCAAATACATGATAAAATTAAGAAATTATAGTTTCAATTACACACGTTTTTACTGAACTGTTAAGCTCTTCATCAATGCCCTCATTACACAACACATAGCACGTTTATTAAGTAAACTTGATAAACTCAATAAACGACATACACATAACACATGGCATTTGTAATTAATACTGAAATACTGGCATGCAAGGATAATTTCATTTCGCAAATCACTTACTTTGGCCTTGATGAGCTCACATTGCGTGCCCTTACCGGACGCCGGAGCTCCTGATATCATGACCTTTAGAGGATCAGCCAACGCTGCCACCACTCCCTGATATCAAAACCAGCCAGTCAAGATATTTCTGTGAATTTGTATGGATGCGCAAGTCCCAAGCGTTAGGAAGGTGAAATGGGGTAGGTTTATCGAGATCTGCTCTGATAGAGAACAGGTGCTCGGCTGATATTTAGACTCAAACTACTCGGGAGAAGTAAAGTAAATTGGTAGGAACAGTTTTGCTCAAACTGGCATTCCATATCTACACAAAAGGGGACTCAAAGAGGGCCAGAAGAATAGGACTCTGTAACTACCTTGGGGAAACAAATCCCCAGGCTTTCTGCACTGTAAAATCAAAACTGGCGGAACCGTACAGGGAAAAGGGCGGACCTTGAAGGAGCGCGTCTTCCTAGTCGCCGGCGAGCGGGCCCCGGCGTGCGGAAGCCGGAGAGACCGGGAGCTGACGGACGCGCCGGGGAGGAAGACGCAGCCGCGGGTAGTTGGCCTCTCTGCCGTCGCAGTAGGCGGCGAGAGGTAGGAGGAGGCGGCGGCGGCGGCGGCCATAGAGGAAGCCATGGGCGGAGGAAACAAACAGGCAGAGAAGACAGTGGACAGGGAAAATAAGGAGCGTTTTTATAGCTTTTTTTCCTTTTCTTTTTTCTGTACATGTGAATTTGACTTTGAAATTTTGAGGCCTCACGTGTTTCTTTCAGTTGATCTCTCATTTTTGTGCGTATTCTATCGTGTCTTGCTCGTTATTTCATTTCATTTATTTTGACTAGGAAATTTGCACAAAAAACAATTACTACTTCTTATGTAGGCATGCTTAATTACTACTAGTACTATGTTGATACTACTGATTTTTATTAAATTTTTCTCAGTTATATTAATTGTATAATATGTTTTGATCATAAACAAAATGTTTCTATACAGCATTTAACAAAAAAATGTTGCTATACAAAAGAGATTTTTTTACTCCTCCAAATGATTATACTGGGCCAGCAGGCCAGCCCAGCAGCAGCTAATGTTATGCGATTGCACAAGACTGCAGTCAAGCAGAAAAGAGGATAGGATTCTGAGACTAATTCCTAATTTCCTTCGGTAACAAATTTCTCAGTTCCTGGACTGAGAAAAACATCTCTCCAGTCTTCAGCTTGAATTGGCACTTGGCTTTCTTCGTCAAACAGCACGTGTTCCTTACCGCGCGTGTTTTGTTGCTTCATGTTCAACATCGTATCCTCAACCTCAATGACTGAAAAGAGAACACAAATATTTCTGGAGCAGCAATAGATATCAGTAGATAACTATCCTCCTTTTTGTTCTTGTCTTTTTGTTTTTGGAGTAGCACAATCAATCATACTCCTTAGTGTACCATTGAGCAACATGAATACACAACGACCTGAACGGCAGCATCTTCAGGACCTAAAAATAGTGTTTCAACCTAACCTTGTTAGATAACATCTGTTTCTGTCTTTACTTTCACTGGTCAACGGTGAGTCGAGTTGGTGACAAAAATGTCCTTCTAGTATTGCTGGTCGTTGTACATGAATGCACTTTTCAAGGAGCTAGTGCAGTTGAATCTTAGGGGAAAAAAAAGAAAGAAAAAGGGAACTGGAAACGTTGGGAAATCTTTGGGTTAGATTTCAGGAAAGATCTCCTCCTTTTCTTTTCAGGTTTTCTGGTTCCCAAATGAATGAGAGAGAGAGAGAGCATGACATTCATCATCTGACTCAAATTAGTGCCTGTTCGGCAATTTAGGCCTAGAGGTCACATCAAAACTAATCTTACTATTTAGGCGTCTTAAATAAGTTTAATTACAAAACCTTTTTACAGATGTGGGCTAATTTGCGAGACGAATCTAAAGAGCCTAATTAATCTATGTTTCGCTACAGTGATGCTACAGTAACCATCGTCTAATCACGGCTTAATTACCCTCATTAGATTCGTCTCGTAAATTAGTACAAGGTTCTGCAGTTAGTTTTTTAATTAGACTTATTTAAAACGCCTAAATAACAAGATTAGTTTTGATGTGACCTTTAAGCCTAGAGAAACGAACACCCCCTTAGTTGCACACTTGCAGAATCGTGAGATGACACCCACATACTGATTATCCTCGCTACATGGTTGACATTCCAAAAGTTGCGCCTACCACTCAGTTAGTTCACAAATGACAAAAGTTGTGCAGCAACAGTGCTCAAAACCTTTTTGGCAGATGAGATGACAGTGAAAGTTGCAGTGGTGCTAGTCACTCAACTTGAATACGGCCAGGGTTTTCAGTTGGACTGGACTGTTCGTGGTTCGCGGGAACCCAACCGCCTTTCAGGTTGGAGACGGATTGATCTCAGAATTGGACGCGTGTGGTTGTAAATTTGTAGCGAGAAGTATGTGGCTGTATGCTTGTGATTAGTGATCTCGAAACAAATCCAATGAGTGGTCGTGCATGTCTCAACTCTGAAATCTTCCCGCTGCTACCTCTGTCCTCTGCTCTGCACCTGCCGAGCTCTTCGTAGCATCAATTTCTTCTTCTAATTTCTCTCTCTATTAGAAGAGATCGTATCACTCTCTGAAATCCTAGACGGTGATTGCTCTGTTGATCGCATGAATTTTCTGATGAGTAAAACAAATCCAACTGTTGATGCAATTAGTAAAGCTAATTGGTGAAAAAGCTGAGTGACTCTCTTTTAGTAAAGCTAATAGAGAGTCTAACTGTTCGGGTATAATGAATCTAACTGTAATAAAAAAATCTCACCATGTTAAGGAAAAAAAAACATTAGCCCAAAATTTTCTTCTCCTACTGTTGACTACCAGTGACGAGCTTGAACAAGTTTACAGGAGGGGCCATTGTGTTTTAGAAATTTTGCAAAGGGGGCCAGCCTACCATACCTTTGTCAATGGAGTAATGAATCAAGGGACTTTTAAAAAGCAATTTTCGAAAACTAGGGGGGGGGGCCTAACAAAGCTCCGTCACTGTTGACTACAATTTTTGTAACTTTATTCATACAGTATAAGAAGCACCAACATTCTGATGGTTGGGAAGTTTCCATCTGTATGCTTGTGATTAGTGATCTCGAAACAAATCCAAGAGTGTCGTACGTGTCTCAACTCTGAAATCTTCCCGCTGCTGCCTCTGTCCTCTGATCTACACCTGCCGAGCTCTTCGTAGCATCAATTTCTTCTTCTGATTTCTCTCTCTATTAGAAGAGATCGTATCACTCTCTGAAATCCTAGACGGTGATTGCTCTGTTGATCGCATGAATTTTTTGATGAGTAAAACAAATCCAACTGTTGATGCAATTAGTAAAGCTAATTGGTGAAAAAGCTGAATCACATTCTTTTAGTAAAGCTAATAGAGAGTCCAACTGGTTGGGTTTAATGAATAAGGATAAATATCCTAACTGTAATAAAAAAAAAATCTCACCATGTTAAGGAAAAAAAAACATTAGCCCAAAATTTTCTTCTCCTACTGTGGACTACTATTTTCGTAACTTTATTCATAGTTCAGTATAAGTGCAACAATGGGAAGTGTTCTTCTCCTTGTGGCCCACAACAAGCACTAACATTCTGATGGTTGGGAAGTTTCCATCTCATGGTCAAGATACAAAGACTGAAACAGAATCCCAAATTTCTTCAGTCCACGCGCATAGCAACACAAATACAAAGAGTTTCTCAGTTGTTTAGAACTTTTTTTTTTTTGAGTTTCATCTTTCCTGGACTGAGAACATCTCTTCAGCTTTGCTTTCTTCCTCAGGCTGCACGTGTTTCTTACCGGTGAAAAAAAAAAGAAGGGCACGTGTTTTTTAGCTTCCTCTGGCTGCACGTGTAGAGTACCATTGAATTACCGTAATACATGAATTACCGTATCGTAGTACTCCTTTGACGACCTGAACTGCAATAATATTTTCAGATCTAATGTTTGGTCCGGAACCTTGTCTCTTATTTATGTCTCTAGCTATTTGATTTTTCACTGGCCCGTGGTAAGCCGTTTCAGTGGCAGTAGATGTCCTCCAGAGGTATCGCCGGTCGACGTTGAGTGCTTGGATGGAGGCTAGAGCAGTTGAAACTTGCAAAGTTGTTGACTTTTTTGGAAAAGAGAAAGAAAAAGGGTCGGTATCTCATTTACATTGGTTGCACACCGCATGAGAGACCTCAAATTACACATCGTTCGTTAGCGAAATGGATCTTATCAGGCCCAGTCTCCCAATGAAGCTCATTTAAATTGGTTGCACACTTGGACCGGCATGAGAGACCCCAGACTGAGCTTCAAATTAATTAATCTCAGTTTTAATCATTTTCCTCAGGGAAAAAAGGGTAAAAGGAAACAGCAGACACGGTTGACATTCCAAAAGTCGCGTCAATCGCTCGGTCAGTTCAGAAATCAAAAAAGTTGCGCATCAACAATGCTGTAGCACCGGTGAATGTAAAAGAGCAATACCGCTCAATCGCTTTCGCGATGGAGCTCAGAATTTGATGCATGGTCTAAGCTTTCGCGAGTAGTAGTTTTGAAGCCAGTACAATCTTTAGAGAGAGGAGAAAAAGACTAACGGAGAAATTTTAGAGTTCAGAACTCCGTGCGTGCAGGTGCAGGGGGGTGCAGAGCTGCCAAGCACGGGACTTCAGTTCAGAGTTCAGAATGACCAGACACATACATTGGGTTAGTTTATTCCATGTAGTGGATGCTAAAGAAATAACTGCGAACATTGTAGTGGATGCTGAAGAAATAACTGCGAACACTGTAGCTGCTGAATCGCAGCAGGCATGGCGAACAAGCTGACCTCTGTCTGTACAAGGATCTGGAATGTTTGCTCGCATCATATCTGACCCCCATGAATTTTCTCCGCACATTCGCACGCATGTGGCACCGGCAACACGAAAATCGGGGCTCGCTGGGTAGTGGCTATTTCATTTAGCGACCACCCAGCAGGAAGCTTTTATTTTCTGATTCTCACTCTAGAGACCATGTCCAAAGCTGAACTTTTGCAGGAATCTTCGAAGATCCGTTACTTGTCAGCATGATTCTCCCTGGGGGTTTTGGTGACGCCGGCAATCACGGCCGGATTGTGCTCCAGAGCGCCTGCTCGATATCGAGCGTTGAGCGTACGTGTCGTGGAAGAACTCCCGGGCCAGCTGCTGAGCTGAGCACGTGCATCCAGTGCATGACGCCGACGAACGGCCGCCGGCATGCCGTAACGCGTCGGCCGGAGTTCATGGACGCGGTGACCATCGCGAACCAGAATGAAGCATCTCATGGAACGCGCTGCAGCTTTGGTTTGTGAGTTCCAGCGCGCATTGCCCCGCCGCGCCGCGAACTAGAACACGCATTTTAGCGGATGATTCTATTTCTTGGTGTCGATGAACTCAACACAAGGCAGATGCCGCACAGTACTGTCTGGACTCTGGAACATGCATCGGGTAGAAAGAGCGCCTATGCAGGAATCTTCACATATGTCATGTGTGAGGTACTATCATTCTCCCGTCAATAAGCACCTGATCGAAACCTTTCATGTTTCAATAATTGGTGGCTTAGACGTACTGTAGTGTTGCAGCTATATATAAAGATCACACAACCGAACAAAGAAAAGGCAGAACCAATTTGAGGGGCCTGACTCATCACATATCATTGTGAGCTTGAATCTCAGGCAGCAGCGTTTAACACAAGTCAACAAAAGCTTCTTCAGATCAGGTCCAATTGCGCTCTGAAAACGGCATAGCATTGTAATAGAGAGCAGACAGGATATGTTGCTGCATCACCTATCACCTGCCTACTCCTTAAGCACTAAGTAAGACATCGGTGCCAATTAAAAGTTGTGGTTAATATTCTGCTGCAGGTGACTACTAGCTCAGCTCTATCGTTTCATCTTTCGGATGGGACAAGATACTCTTGGGGTAGTAAACAACCGATCATGATAGGCTTCGCTATCGCTTCTGATTAGGCAGGCCAATCATGAACAATTGGAACTCGCATATATAGTCTCTAGCTCTGTAGGTAATCAATATATAGGTTTGCGCTTTGCACTGATGCATCGATTAGTGGATCTCTGCATCCTTGATGATATGAGAGACTATACTAAGAGGTGTTATGCTACTAAAGCAGCAGATCCGCCACGGATGCATGTGATTGGTAAAGCTGATAGGTGAAAAAGTTGAGTGTCTTTCTAGTAAAGCTTCATCTTTGGCTGGTGTTTGCATGTAAAGAATAGATGCTTACATTATGTTAACATGCCATGTGAGGAGCTGTCATTGATTGTATAGAGGGGGGATCAAGAACAGTGTAGTATTTCTTTTCTTCTAGGTTATAAATAGACAGTAGTACAATTCGATCGATTCTTGGGGGTAACTTTTTCTTTCAATGTGTATTTTGAGGCATAATATGTTGGCATCATAGAATCACATGCCTTGCTTCTCATATACATGAACATCATAGGTATCAGTATATCACCTTGTTGGGTCATATACAACAGGAACAACAAAACCTTTTTAGTCCCAAGCAAGCTTGGTTTAATGAATAGAAACAAATATTTGGTTAATTTGTATACGTTAAGCAAAGGAGTAAGAATGACCCTCTTAGTTTGCTTTTGAAGTCTCATGTTATAAAAAATACTCATCTGATCAAGGAAAAAAATATTAGCCTAACTTTTCTTTTCCTATTGTTAACTACTAGTCTTTTCATAACTTCATTCAAAGTTCAGTAAAAGTTAAGAAATGTGATTCTCCTTGTGGTCCACGGGGCCACAACAAGCACTAACATTTTGATGATTGAAAAATTTACAGCCTTTTCAGTCTCTTAGGGGGTGCCCTTCTTCTTGTTTTTTTTTTTTATCAAGTGTGTATTTTGAGGCATATGTAGGCATCATGGAATCATATTTGCTTCTCAAATATGTATATTATCGATATCCAACCTGTTGGGTTTAATGAATTAGGATAGATTAAGGGAAAAATATTAGCCCAAAATTTCTTCTCCTGACTACAACTTTCATAACTTCGTTCATAGTTCAGTAAAAGGTGCAATGAGAAATTTGCAGACAATTTTGATGGCTGGAAAATTTTACGCATTTTTTCGGTCGCTTAAATAGGTAATAATTGCTTTGCTTGCTTGACAAATATGCTGATAGCTACCCAACAACATTAGTATCTCAAAGTATGCTGATACATAAGGAACTACTAGTTCATAACTCTTTTGTAGTTAGATAACTATGCGCCGTAACAACGACATTTATGCCCGTGCTTTTCACTGCACAAAGAATTAGCACATAGTTTCGAGAAGACGACATTCACTATGCTTGGAAAGAAGAAAAGAATCTTGCGACACATGTTCATGTCTAGTGTTTCAGTTATGTAAAAGGTGCCTGCCAAATTTTCTGCAGAACAAAGGAAAAGCAGAGCTTTCCTCCAAGCATCATTTTCAGGAGAAAGACCGAAGTGGACTCAAGTTTTTCAGTTGGTGCTCCCTCCAATGGCCACTGCAATCTCAACAAAATACAAGGTCAGACAAAACCACACAATCAACTCTTGCAACGATAAGGAGACGTCCATCCACTGGGCCACTTGCGTAGTACTATGCCTTCGTTTCACGCACTCAAAAGTGATCTTAAACTGCAATACGGACATGTGTCTGCCCAGTATCCATCCTATTGAGGTTTCAAACACTTTAACTAACTGTTTGTCCTGAGCTCCAATATGCAGTGGCAGAGCTTAGAAGGGTGGCAATCGCCACCCCCTCTCCCCAATATTTATCTATCTTCTTTCAGTGGAATGATGAAAGTAGAGGCCCAGCCTCTGTTTCATATTTCGTACATGCTTCTGAATCCTCCAAATACCGTAGTTTATCATGGTCCACACAGGTTCAGAACTGCAAGCATGCATTGCCTTGCTCACAATCAGTAATTTGTTTTGCTTGATGAGAAATTTGCAGACAATTTGCAGACAAATATGCTGATAGCTACCCAACAACATTGGTATCTCATAGCAAGCTCATACATATGGAACTAGTGCATAGCTCATTTCTAGTTAGATAACTATGCGCTGTAACAGCGACATGTATGCCAGTGCTTTTCACTGCACAAAGAATTAGCACATAGTTTCGAGAAGACGACATTCACTATGCTTGGAAAGAAGAAAAGAATCTTGCGACACATGTTCATGTCTAGTGTTTCAGTTATGTAAAAGGTGCCTGCCAAATTTTCTGCACAACAAAGGAAAAGCAGAGCTTTCCTCCAAGCATCATTTTCAGGAGAAAGACCGAAGTGGACTCAAGTTTTTCAGTTGGTGCTCCCTCCAATGGCCACTGCAATCTGAACAAAATACAAGGTCAGACAGAACCACACAATCAACCGTTGCAACGATAAGGAGACGTCCATCCATTGGGCCAGTTGCGTAGTATGCCTTAGTTTCACGCACTCAAAAGTGATCTCAAAACTGCTACGGACAGGTGTCTGCCCAGTATCCATCCTATTGAGGTTTCAAACACTTTAACTAACTGTTTATCCTGAGCTCCAATATGCAGTGGCAGAGCTTAGAAGGGGGGCAATCGCCCACCACCCCCCATATTTATCTATCTTCTTTCAGTGGAATGATGAAGGTAGACTCTGTTTCATATTTCGTACATGCTTCTGAATCCTCCAAACACCGTAGTTTATCATGGTCCACACAGGTTCAGAACTGCAAGCATGCATTGCCTTGCTCTCAATCAGTAAAAGGAGGTTGGTTAATTAACCTCAGAGAATTAACTTTCACATAATGTGCGGCTACCATTGCTCAAACTTTTAGTTAGGCCCCCACTAGCTAGCTAGTTCACTTTAGCGGTACTTGCCACAAAGCCAGCTGCCTTTCTCATCACCTGCCCATTCTGCCTCCCCTTTGGTTATTCCATTCCACCACAGTTACCTCCTCCACACCATAAAAACCTGCAAGCTCCTCTCTCCCAAACACTCACACAACTGCACAAGTAGCAGAGGCCATGAACAATAAGAAGAGCTCTTCTTCGGTAGCAGTAGCAGTAGCACCAGGCCTGAAACGGGAACAGGGTCAGGCAGGTGATGGTAATTTGAAGGGGAGCGATCTGAATCGCCTTGAACTCAGGCTTGGCATCTCTTCAGACAATGGCTGCGATAGTCCATGGCGAGTGGACCCCTGGAGCCTGGCTGGCAGGCAAGAGAAGGCATCCTTGGAGCAGGCTCACCAGCGGCCTGATGAGTGTGATCTTCAAAGGTTCAGTTACTTCTTCTTACTAGCAACTTACTATAAGCACGTAGCTTTTTGTTGGCTTAACTGTGCCATGAAACATATGATTGTTTGGCAATCATCAAACGATGGTAACAACAAAGCTACAAAATGGACTGAATTTTTTTTTGGTAGTACGGAAAAAATTGCTGAATTAATCTCTCTCTGTTTCCCTTCCCCCACCTCTCCAATCTATATATCGTCTGACGAAGCTAAAGTTTTCCGGCAGAGAAAGCCGGCCTGAGCAACCAGTGGGGTGGCCGCCGGTGCGCGCGTTCCGCAAGAACCAGCTGTCGTCGTTCACCGCCACCAAGCCAGCTGCAGAGGAGCTGCCGGCGATGAGCAACAAGGCGAAGACCAGCGACGGTGGCGGTGATCAGGGGCAGAACAGCATGTTCGTGAAGGTGAACCTGGAGGGGTGCGCCGTCGGGAGGAAGGTGGACCTGCGGGCGCACCGAGGGTACGCCTCGCTGTCGCGCGCGCTGCAGGCCATGTTTTCTCAGGCTCTCCTTCTCTCATTATCGGACGGCGAGGACGACGAGCAGCAGGAGGTGGAGACGACGAACCTAACGAGGAAGAAGAAGACGTATATCCTGCTGTACGAGGACAACGAGGGCGACCGGATGCTCGTCGGCGACGTCCCATGGGAGTAAGTTGTTGTCGCCTTTGCTTTGATTTAGTATTTGCACTCTTTCAATTTCGACACACTGGTAAATTAAATGTTGAGATACTGCAGGTTGTTCGTGGCTTCAGTGAAGAGGCTCTACATCGCTCAGGACCCAAGAACAAGAGCAACTAGCTAGATATATATATACTGCGGCTTTGATTCCCCTTGTGCTTGTTTAGACAGAAATACTATGTTGAGATGCAAGAGAGGGCAGGAGATCCGTCAAGCAACATGTGCGCTGGTCGTAGAATGCTAGTAGTGCTTACCTGTTGTTGTTCTCGGTGTTATATGGACTATGGTATAAGTGCAGTAGTTGACATACTAGGAATTTTTGGTCGTGTGTGATGGCAAATGTACCTATTGTAACATGTTTGGGAGCTATTTTTGAAAAAAGAAAAACGAGGATGCGTTGCTAAAAGATCAAAGCTAAATCCATCATTGGTCCTTCTTTCTTAAACCCCTCAAATGCGTATTTCTTTTTCCATGGCAGGTCTTAGCCCGAAATTTCATTACCCAAGAGCAACGAAATTAAACCAACGACTGTTCACTTTGTTTGAAACGAAAAGCAGAAAAACGCTAGCAAAATTAGCACCTAAAAGAAACCGAGGTACTAGCTGAAACAAACTCTCTTACGCAGAGAGCCACTTCGAGTGTACGTACAAGCACCATCCGGCTCCAAGCTGCTTTCCGTGAGAACATTCGATCCTTTCTGGGCGGTAAACGGATCGAATGTTCAGGCAGTTGACAAAGGGGCTGTTCGGCTGGCTGCTTTTGCAGCCGGCTGCAACAGCAGCTACAGTGTCTGCAGTTATTTCTCCTGCAGCAGCTACAGTGTTCGCAGTTATTTCTCCTGCAGCAGCTACAGTAAACAGCCGCAGCAACAGCCAAACGAACAGGATGAAAGTCTCGGCGAAGCTGACAAGTCAACAGTCCGCAAAGGGCCCAACCGCACCAAGGGCCGTCCGTCCACCAACAGGCCACGACGACAGTAGGCCATGACACCCAACAGCCCACTACTAGCCCATCAAGGCCCAAAAATAGCAGTAGTAACGTTCTCAGGAGCGGCCTACTTGCAGAGAGTCTTTTCCGTCCGTCTCCGAGCTTGGTTGGGCTGCTCTCCCCGGCTCCTCTTCGTCTTCGTCTCCGCCTCCGTCCGCCGAGCCGTCTTGTTCCCGCGCAGCTTCGCTCCGCCCAGCCGCGGACCACCCCTCCCGCTCCCGCGTCCCCGTTCTACGACCTCCTGTCGGACTGCCTAGGACTCGGGACCGATCCCTTTTGTCGGTAAGGAACCAACCCTAGCTTTGCTTTCGATTCCTTTTTCCCCGCGACCGGATTGTTTTGTTTCCGAGATGTTTTAGCTCGTGCGAGCGGAGTTAATCCCCAACCGTTGTTCAATTCTGCGTCGATCCATCGCAGTTGGCGCCAGTAGGACCTGGGACCGAGGGGCGGGTGAAGTCATTTTTCTTACTGTAAGAAGAGGAGGATGAAGCGCAAGCGTGGGCGCAAGCCGGGGAAGAAGAGCGCTCCAGCCCCCGCCGCCGCGCCGGAGGAGGAGGCCGCCTCGCCGGAGCCGTCGCCGTCCAGTCCTAGCACCGAGGCAACAGACAGCCCCGCGGATCAGGCGGAGGATGACGCTCATGTCGCCGCTGCAACAGCACCTCCTGTGCCTGAACCACCACCGCCTCCTTCTGAACCGACTCAGAAGCCAACCGCTGAAGTGGCACCGCCCAGACTCACAGATATAACGTACACTAAGCCAAAAGTGGGAGCTGTATATGGGCGTGTGAAGCTCAAGTTTAAGTCGAAAGCGGCCGAGCCACCGCTACAGCAGGCCTCTTCGGACGCGCAAGCGCCAAAAGATGATGCTGGCAAACCCGGAAACGCCGCTGTCCCTGAAGCAGTCAATGAGGCTGCCACGGAGAAGGTTACTGCTGTGAAAGATGGGCCGCCGGCAGACGGGCAGGCGTCGGAGTTGAGTGGCTCTGATAAGGAAAAGCCAGCGAGAAAAGTAGGGGCCATCAAGATAAAGTCCTCTGGATTATCTTCATCTTCTGTAGAAAATAGCACCCCGGATAGGAAAGCGGGTTCGGAAACAGAGCCTCCTCCCAGCAATCAGGAAACTGTTTCGGAAAACAAGGAAACGGATGACACGTCGGAGCTGAGGAGCTCACAGGATTCCGAAGAAAAACAGTCTACTCCGGAACGCAAGCGCGACGAGAAAGAGCTGACTGCTGCCCTTGAGGTTAGTAGGATTGGGCTTTAATTTTGTAGGATGCCTTTGAGCCCTCTGATTTGGCCAGAAAGGTTTCACTTATATTCTGTTTGTGCTTGTTTTTCTCTCAGGCTATCAAGAAAGTCATGAAGATGGATGCTGCTGAACCTTTCAATGTCCCTGTAGACCCTGTTGCGTTAGGAATACCAGTGAGTATTTTCTGCGCACATAGTGTGCTTCTTTCATTTAAAATGCTTTGAACCTTTCGACAAGCTTGACACATGACTGCTTTCCAAAAAAAGATCTTTATTTTACTTTTACACAGTTGGCTCTTCCCCTCATATGTTTTCTGGTGTTGTATTGATTGCCTTCACTGATGGTTGAGATTTAGTATTCATAGAAATGCATTCAATTAGTTACTTTTCTTGTGTAACTCTGTCTTGCCAGTGCGTTGTCTGCCTTATACCTTTATACATGTTGCTTGTTCTGTACTTCAACATCTTATTTTTGGTATAGTACTGTATTTATCCATTCTTACGCATTTTCATTCAGACAAAAACTTCAGCTGCTGTTTTTTATGTACATTTATGTAACTGCCACCTTGGTCCTTGTCTTGATCCAATTACCTTGCTATATAACGATATACCCTAGATCTAGTGCTTTTAGAAATATACATTTTAACCTTTTCATTCACTTAGTCCCGATTCTAGATCTTACTCTCCTCTTTTCTGAAACTTACCAAACTTCTACTTTTGCAGGATTATTTTGATATTATTGACAATCCTATGGATTTTGGCACGATATGTCAAAATTTAGAACATGGTAACAAGTATATGAATTCAGAGGATGTCTATAAGGACGTTCAGTTTATATGGGATAACTGTACAAAATACAACAGTAAAGGTGATTACATAATCGAGCTTATGAAACGAGTGAAAAAAGGCTTCATGAAAAATTGGTTGGCAGCAGGCTTATATTCTGATGCCTCGGAAAGTGGTAAGTATTGTCTATCTGATAACTATCATTTGCCTTAATTCATCTCTTTTTCAATATTTGACTCGAATCCGAATTCTTTTCAACTAGTAATGTTCCTGATTAGTAAGCACTGTGAACTGAAAAGAAGGAGAAGAAGAAATCATGCAAGTAGAACACCCGACTTCATCAATGTCTATTTTATTATTAATTCATTTAAAGTAAATTTATGATTCATTTAAAATGATCAAATCTACAGCATGGAAAATGAAGCGAATTTGAGTGTCCTTTTTTCTTTTCTTTTTTGAGACAAAAGCAAATTCGGCTTATTGCTTCTTATAGACACATCTATTGTGGGCTGAGGGGAAAAAATTGAACTTCTGATCTTTAATGAATTGTTGCCATTATTAGGCTACTCTCCTTCCACAAAAAACTGTTCTGTATCTATAATTTGCATACATCTGAAGTAATTTATTCTTTGGTTTTTACATGTGCATGTGCTCAGCTATATGGCAACCCAAATGTTTTGCAGGAGGAAACGACAACACGGGAGATGATGATGCCAAAGGCCACTCTAAAAGCAAGTCTAAAAACAAAAAGCGGCGCCCAGGGTATGTAATTGATGCATTTTGGTTTTGGTTTGGGATGCTTATTCGATGCTATCCCATTTGCATTTCAAAGAGAAAAGTAGTCCTAGAAGATAGTAATAGTACTATGCAGTGACATCTATTTTCTTTGGAAGTTCCTGCAGCTCTTCATTAGGGTCTATAAATGTTACCCTGTTTGCATTTAGGATACTGTTCTATGAATTTTTTGCTAGCAAAGCTATACTTGCACCATGTGCATTGGGGAATAAAACCAGTATTTGCCCGAATGAATATGCTTATTTAACAATAGCTAAGGCTGACTTCAACAAGAAGAGCTATTTTTCCAATGCAAATGGATGATTGCCTCGCGTCTACAGTGCTATGCTTTTTCTTCTCTTCCCGCAATCTCCAACAGCAAGTGCATCTGCATCTCCCACCCCACCTCTCCCACCTCCTGCCCCGGCGCCCGCCGTGTCCGCTGCACTCGCAAGCACAGCAGCAATCAGTCAGCAATCCCTGCCACCACTGCCCCCATGAATCCAGCGAGAAGCACCACAATCTCATACGAACCAGAGATGCGAAAACACAAGAACAACGCATCAAATCGCAGGATCTCAGGCGAATCCCCCTCCACAGGAAGATCTCGATTTGGGGGAGACGAAGCATAGCAAATCAAAAACCGGGCGGCCCCAGGACCGCACAGGACCAAACCACAATCCAAGAGAAAACACTTCGCCGGAGGTGGCGCAGGAGCGAGGCCGGCGTCCACGAGCGCCTCGGCGAGCGGGGCCGCGAGGAGGCGCGGGTACGCGGCGCGGAGCGGCCTGAGGAAGGCCGGTCGGCGCCGCGTACCCGCGCACGCCTGCGCCTCGGCGAGCGGCGGCGCCCACGCACGCCTGTGCAGCGAGCGCGGCGTCGACGAGCGCCTCGGCGAGCGGTGGCCTGCCCGCACGGCCGCTCGCCCCGCGAGCCACCTCGACGCGCCGCCTACGCGCACCTGAGCCGCACGCCCGCCTTCAACGTGCCCGCGCCACGCTCGTCACGGCCGCCGCGCCGACTCCGTGCCCGCCGCCGCGCTCCTCCGATGCGCCGCCTCCGCCCAGCCCCGCGCCGTGCGCCGCCGAGCTCCGCCGCGCCCCCCCCCCCCCCCCCCCCCCCCCCCCCCCCCGCCGCGGGTTCCGTGCTCTTCCCCGTGCCGCGCTCCGAGCTCCACCACGTGCCGCGCCGCGCTCCGAGCTCGGCCACGCGCCGCGTGCCCGCCTTCGACGTGCCGCCTTGACGCGCCGCGCTCGCCCACGGCAACGCTCACGACGGATGCAAGGATTGAGGGAGACGACGAGTAGAACGGAGATATGGTGGCCATCACCCACGGCGGCCCATCGCTCAGATGAACGACGCCGGCGGCCATGGTAACTCAAATTCCAACAAAGCAAGCTGTCATCTTGGGTGAATCAAGGCATTAGTAGGCAGCGTAACTAACTGGACACCCGGTAGGTCCAAGTAATTGGTCTGTAGCTCATCGGCAAGGAAGAATTTTATGTAGACTGGTTGGAGTTCGGGTGGCCGCAGCTTGGGGAAAAAATCCTCGATCTCTTTGCTCACAGAGAGATTAAGCAAACGGTGAGTAAATCCTCCATCGCCGTGGCGGTCAAGAAGCTCGCGCGGCTGCACGACTGCGACTTCCGTGCCGAGATGGAAGCAGCGTTGTGGCAAGAAGCTCGCCTCGCCCGCGCGTCCCCTGTTCCTCCGCGTCGCCTCCTCCCCGTGTCCCCTGCAGCCTGCTCCTCCGCGCCGCCGCCTCCGCGCCAGCTCTCGTCGCCACCGCCGTCCACCTCGCGCCCCAAGCCGAGGAAGGCCGCGCCGGCGCCGGAGACCAGCGAGGCCGCGCTGGACAACCCGGACCGGAGGCCGCCGTCGCCGCCCTCCCTCGCGCGCCTCCCTCCTCAGGCCCCTCGCTCGCCCAGCGAGTCGCCAACGCGCACAGGAGTTGCCCGCTGCTTCCAGCCAAGTCTCCGTCGCCGCGCGCGCTGGAATGCATCGGAGGAGAGAGGGATTGCAATTTTACATCGCCTCTCTCCTCCCATGCAAAATGCACCCTGCCTTTGCACACTCTGTTGGAGACAGTTACATAGTCTACAGTAGCATATGAAGAGCCAAAAATAGGTTTGCCTTCTGCTGTTGAAGTCAGTCTAAGTAGTGGACCATCAACTGTAACCTTAAGAGGAACAGAAGAATCGGTGCCAAAAGACATGACCAGCGAGATTTTTGAAACAGACAGAGCAGTTTCACTTCACACAAGAAATGGATCGCTCCTTTCATGCCCCCTTGTACTGTTACAATGCTCCGCCATTCGCCTTAAAAGCCCATCTGCGACACAGTCCAGCCCACGACACCTGGCTCATGACTGCATGGATCTCACACGTTCATACATATGCACCGTGCATAGTCTAATAAGTAATAACCTAGGATATATTGGTATAGCTTATTCACCCATAAATTCAGTTTGTTACACATCTATCAACACAGTTGCATCTTACCTCTACTCAGTTGGATAAGGATAATCCTTCTTTACCAGACTACTAAGTGTAAATCCTGCTGTTGTGTTTGTAATTCTCTATGTTGGCTGTGTTCTTACATGATGTATTTGAATGCAGGAATGATCGCCACAAAAATGACTGTATATGTGCTGTTTGTCAAGTTACACGCCGCAAGAAGGAAAAGGATGAAATATTGGCAGTCATAGATGTTGAAACTACTGCGATGAATAGTAACAACTCCGACCAGCATAACCTGGAGGTCAGCGCGGGCAATCTTAATCCTTGGTTCTCATGTGTTCCCTTGTGTGCATTATTTTTCGGTCTTTTGTCTTTGTGATACCCTTGTCATATACTTGTATGACACTGTGTTCAATGGACCGGCCATGATCAGCAGTGATCTGCATTTTTGTGTGTGTACACATCGAAGTTGTGCTTGCTAAATTGATATGACGCTTGGTATGTGTTACATATGCTTTTAGGTGTTCCAAATGTCTTAGTTGAGCTTTTGTCACCATTGATTGAGTCATGGCATAGATGTGTTTTTATTCTCTCTGCATAATAGGGATGTTCCTTTTCTCAGAATGCAATACTGTTTTCCAGCTTGCAGAAACGTCTTCAACTTTTAATTAATATATGCCTTATTTCAGGGAAACTCTGTCGCTAATAATCCTGGTAGTCATGATACTTCTTCTAGTCAGGAGCAACCACCAGAGGCAGCAGAAGCAAATGACACAGATACTCAGATGGAAGATGTTGGAAATATCTCCAGTGACCGTCCAACTAGTTTGCTGCATCGTGGCTATGAAGATGAAGGTTCCAGACAGTACTCTGACGGAAAAGAAGGGAACGAGTATAGAGATATGAACAGTCATGAAGAACATACTCCCTCTCAGGCTTATGACAACTCTGGAGTTGAGCATCACCAAAAGGTAACTGTAGCCAGACTGCTAATGCAGTTTCAATGTTTTATTTCCTTGCATATCATGACATTATTTGACCATATTTCTAGGATTAACAGATGTGAATGGTTCTTTGAATTCCATGGCTGTTGGGATCAATTGATTCACATTCGTATCATCTCATAGTTTAGTCCTTTAATTAACTGCTCCTGTGTCACAAGGTCAATTTTCTTTTGGTCCCAGTACCACACGTGCTCAGTTGGCACTCATAATTTAGTGGCTTACTGCGCCACATGTTAACAGCTACTCCAGAAGGCATCATTGTGGGCAGGAAGTCATTGTTGCATGCCTACGAATTTGTGGGGAAGGCCATGCTCAGCTTTTTTGTCATTTCGTCACAGGCACAGATGGAGAGCAGCCCAGAGGTTGAAATGGAGGATTATCCCGTGCAGCAGGAGAACCCCTCATTCATGCAACTGTGTGCGAGCCTTTTCCCGAGCAACCGGAGTTCCATTTTTAGGGGGCGCCAGTCTTTGTTCCGGCGACAACGCCGAGTTTCATTGAAGGAAAGCCCGCTGCACGCGGCCATGGCAGCGATAATGAAACAATAGGAATTTCACAGCTTGGCTGCTCGGGTAGCTTCTGACTTTGGCGAAGCTGTATCCTGAAGACATGGAAGCTGGTTGGAATGGTTGATTACTAAATCATTTCTCCAAGCTCAGGATCTGGTATGATGTAGGCGTGCATTAGTTGAGGGATCTCAATTTAGACGACATGGATTAAGAATTCTCTTGCTGTACACTTCGTTCTTGTATCAGGCGATTGTGATAGCCACATGTTTCATTGCTTGCCGGCCTGGCATAGGGTTGGCCTGAACCTCGATATAATTGGGTGATCTGTAGGATTTGTTTATTGCATGGGCAAATTCTTCTCCCCAACTGCTACCAGACCTGAGAAGAGATGCTTTCTCAAAACTCAACACAAAAGTTGGATCGGGATTTATAGCTTAGAATTGAATATTGGCAGTGAATATTCAACATATTCTCCAATCTGTTGGTCCTAAAACTGTCACCTACTCCCTTGATGTGCCTTTATATTCAATTTATGTCTAGAATGATGTCTGGGCAAGTGGCACATCCTGTGTGGTTTCTCTGATATACCGATAAAGGTCTGCTTATTCTTCGCTTTACTCTTCTCATTGATACGGAGGAGAGTGTACGGGGAGGACGCAACCATTAACCTTTGTAGTATGGGCCCTGTTCGGCAGGCTGATAGCATTGTAGCGGCTGCTGAAGAAATAAATGTGAATACTGTAGCGACTGCTGAAGAAATAACTGGAACACTGTAGCTGCTGCAAAGAAGCTGGCTGCGAATCAAGCAGCCGTGCGAATACTGTAGCGACTGAACACTATAGCTGCTGCAAAGAAGCTGGCTGCGAATCAAGCAGCCGAACAGGCTGATGATTTGGAAAAGAACTGAACTTTGGTGGGAACAAGTTGTGCTATAGCATTCATAAATAAATTCTGAGTGTGACTTTTCGAAGCACTTTGGTGCAGGTAATTTGTTTCCTGAATCCGTCAACCACAAAGTCAACACTTGAATTGGGTGTAGTAAAGTTTTAACCCTTTATTATTTTATATTACTGTTGAGTAGACCCCTTCTTATTAAGGGTTATTGACGGGGTAAAAAAAAAAAAAGAGGACCGTCATTTTGTCAGGGTAATACCTAGTGTATACTACATGGGGAGCGACCGTTGAAGGAGAGATTTCCTGCTTTTTTCGCAAGATGCCAGAAGTAGATAATACGGGGTACTTTACGGTCAGATATGGTTCCCATACTCCAACGAATTGTTACTGGAAACTGTAATAAAATTATGAAAGGTTCCAACTGCATGGGTAACCCACTCTTGTGTAGGGTTGGCTGGCTTGTTGGTAGCTTGTGCATTGACACTTGAAATTCAACGGACCTAGTCAAGTCTACCAAACCAACCCCAGAACAACCTCATCATCATCATCATCACGAATTCATTCATCGCTGCGATTTAAATAAAAAACAATGAGAAAAAATCCACGCAAACAAACGCGTTCCCTCCATCCACCACCTAGAAACAAAAAGAGAAACCCAAGCAAAGCAACCGCCTCACCCACTCTCTCTCCTCTCCTTTCTCTCCAGCCATCGATCGATTCTCTCTCTAGCGTCCAGCCACCGCCACCGCCGTCCACCGCCGGAGGAAGCGACGGGAGCCTCACGCGCTCATGTCGTCTTCTCCCTCCGGATGCCAATGTCTCGCCACCATGTCCCTGCAAGCCACCTCCTTTTTTTCCTATTGAGATCACGAAGCAGCTGCAGCCTCCTCCTCTTCCTCGTCCTCCTCGCCGGCGTCCTCGACGGGTGCTCGGCGTCGCGGCAGTTCTCGACGGTGGCCATCTCCCACGCGCCCAACTCCACCCTGATCTGCGCGCTCGTCCGCACCAGCGATGCCACGGCCACCGGCGGGTCCGGGTCCAAGCTGCAGTGCACGTCGCTGCCCGGCGGCGAGCAGGTCGTGTACCCCTCCGCCGACATCCCCTACAACGCCATCGCCGCCGGCACCGACTTCCTGTGCGGGCTCATGGCCCCCCACGGCGGGCACGCGGCCATGCGGTGGTGGTCCTTCTCGGAGGAGGCCGCCGCGAACCGGTCCCGCCCCGTCGGCCGGCGCCTCTACTGGGGCCCCTCCCTCCGCGCGCTCTCCGCCGGCGGGCCCCACGTCTGTGGCCTCTCCGACGCCCACGACCCCGAGTGCTGGGAGTGGCCGGACCTAGCGCTCCCCAAAGGCCTCGACTTTTCCCGGATCGCGTTGGGTCAGGACTTCCTCTGCGGCGTCGTCTCCGGCGACGACACCGCCATGCGCTGCTTCGGCGGCATGAAGGCGCCGTCGCTGCAGGTGGCGTCGCCGGCGGCGTTCAGGACCGTCGCCGCGGGCCACCAGCACGCGTGCGCGGTGGACGCGGAGGGCGGGTTCGTGTGCTGGGGCGACGGCGTCCCGGCGGTGCCGCCCGCCGAGCTGCCGAAGAACATGTCGGCGATGGCGCTGGGGCGGAACACGACGTGCATCCTCGCCGGCGACGGCACGGTGCGGTGCTGGGGCGCGGTGCGCGTGCCGGAGCAGTACAAGAGCACGGCGTTCGTGGCCATCGAAGCCGACGGCGACGCGGTGTGCGGCATCGTGATGAGCAACTACTCGGTGGTGTGCTGGGGGCGGAGCGACCGCTTCGTCGACGGCGGCCCCCACCTCGTGTACAACGACACCATGCCCGGCGCGTGCGTCCCACGAAAGACCTGCCAATGCGAGATCATCCCGGGCTCCGGCGCGCTCTGCGGCAACGGCGGCGGCGAGGGCAGCGTCGAGCTCGGCGTGTGCCAGGCCTGCACGCTGCCGCTGAACGCGTCGCGGATCGTCATCGCCAACGGGATGACCAAGAATTCGGCCGGCGACGGAGGTGGCGGGAAGAAGAAGGAGAAGGCGCTGGTGGTGGCGCTCAGCGCGGCCGGCGCCGGTGCAGCGGTGCTCGCGGCGGTCGGGACGGCGTTCTACCTGGTGGTGGTCAGGAAGAAGCTGAACACGAAGAAGAAGCACGCCGTGATTGTCCGGCGGCTCGGCGGGGAGTCGTCGTCGCGGCGGCTGTGCCGCGACGTCGAGGCCATGGTGATGCCGGCGCCGCAGGCCTCGCCGCCGCGTCCCGCGCGGCCGCTGGGGTGCGAGGAGTTCACGCTGCGCGACCTGTCGCGCCTCACCGACGGGTTCGCGGAGGAGAAGAAGATCGGGAGCGGCAGCTTCGGGTCGGTGTACCGTGGCAAGCTCCCCGACGGCCGCGAGGTGGCCATCAAGCGCGCCGAGCGGGGCAACGCCAGCGGCGGGACGCGGCGGCGGCATCGGCGGGGCGTGGACGCGGAGCGAGCGTTCCGGTCGGAGCTCCGGCTGCTGTCGCGCGTGAACCACCGCAACCTGGTGCAGCTGCTGGGCTTCTGCGAGGAGCGCGGCGAGCGCATCCTCGTCTTCGAGTTCATGCCGCACGGCGCGCTGCACGACCACCTCCACGGCCGCGACAGCGAGGTCATCTCGTCGTCGCCGCTGTTCGCGTCGTGGGAGGCGCGGCTGCGCGTGGCGCTGGACGCGGCGCGCGGCGTCGAGTACCTGCATTGCTACGCCGTGCCCCCCATCATCCACCGCGACGTCAAGCCGTCCAACATCCTCCTCGACGCCGACTGGACGGCCAAGGTCTCCGACTTCGGCCTCTCCCTCGCCAGCGGCTCCAAGACGAGCTCCTCCACCACGACCACCACCACCACCACCTCCACCGCCGGCACGGTGGGGTACATGGACCCGGAGTACTACCGGCTGCAGGAGCTCACCGAGCGCAGCGACGTGTACAGCTTCGGCGTCGTGCTGCTGGAGCTCGTCACCGGACGGAAGGCCGTTCACCGGACCAGCCAGGACGGTGGCAGCGGCTCGCCGCGGAACGTCATCGAGTTCGCCGTCCCCGCCGTCGAGGCCGGCAACATCGCCAGGATCCTCGACGGTCGCGTGCCGCCGCCGCAAGGGCACGAGGTCGAGGCGGTGGCGCGCGTCGCCAAGATCGCTTCGGAGTGCGTCCGCCCCCGCGGCCGCGCCAGGCCCATCATGTCCGAGGTCGTCGCCGAGCTCGAGTGGGCCGTCACGCTCTGCGAGGAGTGCGTCACCGCCGGCCAAGGCCAAGGCCAGTACAGCTCCCGGAACGCCGGCTCCGACCTGTCGCGGTCGCGTTCCCGCTCCGAGTCCGACGACCCGAGCCCGTTCCACACGCGCGAGCTCGGGTTCGGCTTCGGCCTCAGCTCCAGCCGAGCCGTCACCCATGGCAGATCACACTCGGCAGTGTAAAGCATTTTCCATTTCTTCTTCTTCTTCTTTTTTTACAGATGCCATAGGACTAATTAGTTGCTGTCCATAAACAATTTTAAAAAAGAAAAAATTCTTCATCGTCGGAACCAAACGACGTATTTGTTCCATGTTATTTGGTTTTAATTTGAAGTTTTGATTCGTGAAGGGAGAGAAATCTCGGTGCTTGACAACATTTTACATGTAGAGCTTGACAGAGAAGATGTGAGGAGTAGTGGGTGAGCTGTAAGTAGAGGAGCTAATTGTTATTTTGTTTCTAGAATTTCTGGGGCTTGGTAGGTAGATAGGAGCTGTGACTTTGAGATGTATCAAATGTACTTAATTCAACACACTGATGTTATAAAAACACATGGATTCAATCATGAGTCATACAATGATCTGATTTGGTTTGATTCTCACAACTGTTCTTTCTCATCTCCAGCAAGTGATTCAATTATTTATTTCTCAATCGGTTATTTATTCAAATAATCACTTATTGATTCAATAGAACAGAAACCGACATGCAAATATCCTCTTTTTTCTTCAGATCTTCATAGATAATTTTGCCAGGAGGCCACTTTAATTTATTCCAGATTGTTATCCCTAGTCTAATAGTCCACAACTACTAATCTGTCTATAAAAGTCCACACAGCTAAGATCAAGAGATACTCCTACGTACTAGAAGGGAAGACATTTGTTCTTGCAGCTTACGCATGG
Source organism: Eragrostis nindensis (assembly GCA_012490785.1). Lineage (NCBI taxonomy): Eukaryota > Viridiplantae > Streptophyta > Magnoliopsida > Poales > Poaceae > Eragrostis > Eragrostis nindensis. The sequence continues at coordinate 399,838 of JAAXCT010000216.1, read as the reverse complement.
AAGACATTGTTCTCCAAAACTCCAAGAGATAGACCAATTCTGGAAGAGAAATGTCAAGAGCCAAGGGAAGAGAAGGGATCAAACCAAAGATAGTTCACCAATCTCATCAACCGTACATCGTCAAGCTGACACACGCATACGTACACACCATTTCCGGCGTTTTTAGACCAACCGGTTCGAATTCATACTATAAGATTAGCAGTGCTAGATCCGTGTTGAGGCAAATATGAAAACACAACGGAACGGAACGGAACGGAGCAGGGCAGGTGGATGCTGGATTCCATCCACACTTGACCAGTTCCAAAAAATAAACAAAAAACGATCAAGAAAAGCACACAGCTTGCTTTTGCAAGGTCAACGCCTGAGGTTGGGGCCAGGATTCAGGAGGAGCGAGTCAACGCCACAGCTGTGTTTGGAGAATTGAACCCTTCTTCCAGCCTGAATTCCCTCTCCTTCCAATCGACGCGTTTGCCAGCCATACACAGATCTTTCGATTCTCTCTCTGAACTCTGCATACTGACGAAGAAGATAGGAATAACGAACAAACGCAGGAACAGAACAAAGCCACGACCGTCGCTTTTTGTTCTGTTTCATGGGAAACTGGACGCCAAAGTTCAGATTGCCGCGTGTTTGGATCATTTGTCGTATGTCTGAAGCAACTTGCTCCTTTCTTTTGATGCGCTTTTCAGGAATTGGAAGCTTCTGGTTTTGCCCTTCTTGTTGTTGCTTTCGTTCACATAAGCTTTTCCGAAATGCCACTGTTTCAGTATTCACATCTGCTGCCGGATACAGGTTTTTGTACGCAGATATATTCCCAACACCACAGTCGTTTTCAGAACGGCTGCTACCGCGTTTCAGTGCAAGTCTCGGCCGGTGGATGGATTCAAGTGGCGAGTGGCGCTGGCTTCGTTTTACACGCATATTTACAATTTTGGAGGCTTTCCTTGTACGAAGGTGATGGCGAAAGTGCAGGCTTCTTTTTCCACATGGGAGTGACTCATATATAATGTCAATTTTAAAGGGCCTAAGACAAAAAAAATTATTAAAAAGAAGAGCTTTGCTTCAGAGTATGATTGTTGTTTCAGTTTTTTTTTGAGATGTATTTGCTTCAGCTTTGGGTCTTCAAAAGCTGATGTTTTAGAGGTAATTCTTAATTGCATAAGCCACCCTTTTTAAAGCTGTAAATTCGTAATTGTAGATTGGCTTTTGAATGAATAAAATGAATGTCACATATAACAATACTTGGAACAGTCTCACAAAAATCAATAAAAGCTCCTTTGAAACCTGCTTCTGACTTTAATGCAAACACAATTGTTGGCTTTTTCAAAAACCACATTCAAAAGCAGACTGTTTAGCTTCTGCAGAAGCAAAGCCCCTGAAAGTTGAAACAAACATGGGTGAAACAAACGCGATATAAATCTAGATTTTTGAAATCAACAATCTACAAACAACTTCTAACAATCCACAATCTATAAGCACTTTTTAACAACCTGAAGCTGAAACAAAGTGATCCTAACATGAATGTGAAGTCGGTACTCTTTTCGATATGGTGAACTCCACATATATCCCATCATAAATTTTCAGACATAGTGGAACACATCGCATGCATTCAGATTTAGGCCCCGTTTGGATCACTTTAGAGGGTGCTGTAGCAGTCACATCAAAGATGCTGGCACGATTTATGTGTACTAAACAAAGTCAAATTACAAAACTAAGTCCAGGACCCCCCATCTATTTCGCGAGACGAACGTAATGAGGGTAATTAAGCGGCGATTAGACGATGGTTACTGTAGCATCACTGTGTCAAAACATTGATTAATTAGGCTCGTTAGATTCGTCTCGAAAAATAACGCCCGTCTGCAGAAAGGTTTTGTAATTAAATTTTATTTAGTACCCCTAAATAGTAAGATTCTTTTTACTTTAGAGGGGTATAAACTTTAGAGGGTGTTTTAGAGGGGGATCCGAACGCCACCTTAAAGATACAAACATTAAAACATGATGTTAATGTTTGATTGTAGTTATTGCATGCCAACAAAAAGCTAGTAGACCAAACGGCCAATAAAAAGGACAAACGTGATTCACGTTGGCTGTTCCGATCCGTAGAAAAAATATATATATAGTAGCCTCTATAGGTACTTCAATATATCCACAGGTTGGTTATCCATCCTATTCTTCATTACATGCTGCGATACGGCTAGTACGTGTGAGATTAGCGTGAATGATGATGCGTGTGCCTGCCTTCTGTTCTTGTGTCATATGTCAAGCCCGTGAGGCTGGTTGGTGGGCCTCAACGAACCGCGAGACTACTAGCAGCAGTCTTGTACATGCATGCATGCATGGTATCATCAATCGTTAGGTGCCCGGCCGGTGTACAAAGCCATCAACTCATCTCGATCGACATTATTCTAAGCCAAAGTTTTTCAAACTTGACAATTATTTGCTGCATCTATATCAATCGAAGCTAACTATAGGCAGATCAGCATCGTTAACTCGGTCACCACCTGCTGCAATATCAGTACACACACACAGCGAGAGACTGCTAGCTGCCTGCATTTTTCCTATCTACCGAAAAAACTATATACGGGCTGACGTGGAAGCATGGAATTAATGACGTAGTAGTGTGTTACGAGATCTCATAATGCTTAACGTACTACTCGTTATGTACTATAGCCCTTAGTTAACTGGGGTTAGGAAAAGGAATGGACCACTTGATCTAGCATTAATTCGATCGCGTCAATATGTATAATCGGTTGAGATGTTGCTTTTGAAAAATCAAAAGGAGGAAGTACGGTGATCTACACAAGTGCTTTACGATCCTTGTAACAACTACAGTGCAGTACAAGGAAAGCAATTGCGATCAGCAGTGCAGAACGGCAAGCATCCACAATGGCACAGTGCACGCATGCATTACAAAAATCACCGTATAGTACTTCCTCAGGTAGTAATATTTTCTTACAAGTAACTCCGTTTACAACTCTTGGTTCAAGATCATCCAGCTCACCTCTCGAGAACATTCATAGCTAGGGTGGGTGTATTGTGTTTTCTTCGAGGGAAAAGAAAGAAGAAGTGAGGAATTTTGTTACAGATCGATGCATGCATGGAGAAAGTCTTGATTTTTATACCCCCCCCCCCCCCCCCCCCCCAAAAAAAAGGAGAAACTCTTGATGATGAGTCGTTCATTAGGTTTGGCAGGTAGCAATCGGTAGATAAGCCGAGCATGCATGACCCCATCCGATCCATGACAAGTCAAGGCTCAAGAGCAACCAACGTACGAGCAGAGCCTCTGGTGCATGCAAATAGTACATGCGTACACGTATGCCGTGCACGAACTGTTCACATATTCATCGCCTACTTTTCGTGCACATTAACAACTTGCACCCTGACGTAACGTGTACGTGTGCGTGCACTGCTTGTATATTCTTTCAGTGAGATGGATGAAGAAATGTTGAGGGAATTAGGTAGGAAATGGCCACATATATTTTCACGATCGACAAATATATAATAGTGGAAACAAAAATCAATGTATACATCAGGATCATATGCACGTATATGTCTTGAACGATGACTTGTAACAAGATCAACCAGTGTATGTATGCATGTATGTGCGGCCCGACGTCGTAGGGTATACCGATTTATGCACGTACGTATATATCTAGCAGAAGATGGTCAAAATTTGCTGCTGCTTAGAATAGTATGCAAGTGATGGAACCAAAAAAGATGGGACTAGCAGGCCTTGACACATACATGTGTTTGTCAACTGTTTGACACTGCAGTCTTGATTACAACGTTTACCTGCTTCGTTGATGCCCATCACCCTATATATGTACGTATCAGCAATAGCTTTTGATCTCATCGCCTCCCCCGGACCTGCTCTCTCTCTGTTCTTCAGGCAGGTTCACATATGTATTGCAGAGATACTAGCTAGTTGATTGGTCCTAGGAAATATCTAATCTGGATATGGAAGTAGGTAGGGATAGCTACTAGGTATCTTGCCTCACTAAAATTTTGTCTCAGTATATCTGTACCCAGTGTGAAGAAAATGATTTTTCACCTACACTAGCTGTTGACTGATGAATAATTCATGGTGACATCTCAAATTTTTGAAGATAATGGAATGCAGTTTATATGTTTTTTTTCCTGAAGAAACAGATTGAGCTTCTCGCAAAAAATAAAAAAAAAGAAAAAGTTGAGCTAAAACGCTAGTTGGTCCGATCGACTCTCCGAGTATGAATACGCAGTGCGAGTGGGCGTCAGTTTCAGGAAAAGCTATTCCATTAGAGCCTTGAAGCCGGCCACTAGTAGCCTGCAGGTAAAAAGCAAAGCTTGCTTCCAAGTGGCTGACAGTGTCGTCATGTCTCAAAGCTCAATAGAGCCCTGATGACTGCGATCGGTACGTTCATTGAAGAGACAGCGTTGTTTTCCCTATCATCTTTTCTTATACGTTCACTTTGCTGTTCGATGCAACTCCAAAGTCGGGAACTTTGCATAGCTTGCTTTTCTCTAATAACTCTGAATCTTTCTTATTCGCTTGCTGCCGAAATCAGATGTCATTTTTCCTGACAAAAGAAAATAATTCAGATATTGCTCCTTTTGTTTTTGTGCGTCGGCACTATTACCGGTGCTTAGTCAGCCTGTTCCGACATGATCGAGTTGACCTGAGATCTGAACATATGCAAGCCGTCATCTTGATCCATGTCACGCTGCTACAGTTTTCCGTGGCTTGTCCCTGCAAGATCGCCGCGTCCTCCGCGCGTACGCGTATGCAGATCAAGTTTCCTCTTCCATATATTCAATGTTCATTTGCATATGCAGAGCTGTTTCCTTGCGGTGATGCGCGTGGTCTCTTCCATATTTCTGTTAGTAGCACTGAACGCGCCATCTGGTGCACACACGTATATATATGCATGGAAGGAGTTCATTAGTTCAAGCAAGACGAATAAGGGCACATGGCCCTATTTAATTAGAGATTTGCTTGACCATGGATCCCAGGTCTGAACTCTGACCAGAGATTGCATATATATGCACTTTCTTCAACTGATACCGTCACGACTATCTTCCCTGAGCATGAAGCATGTGCAGTTCACGCGCAGGATCAAGATGTCAGAGATTTGAGATTTCTGGATGTTTGAATTTGCTCCAATTGGTCATTATACATTTGACACTGATTTAACACATGGATCCATGCTGATTTAACACATGGATAAAATTTGCTCCGATTGATTCACACTTTCACAGTGCAGATTAGTAATCGTGACCTAGTTCTGAACTGCAAATTGGTTCAGAACTGTGGTGATTCGTTCAATCAGCAACAACGCGCCAAAGATTAAATGGTCGTGCATGGGACAAAGACGACCAAGTCGATCCATCCACAGGTCGTGAATTGAATTGGGAAAAGAAAGAACCTTGGAGCGATCCAAACATCCGCACGCGTCTGTTTTTTGTTCGCGACAAGGACAGTGTTGTCACCGAAGGCGACTGAGCCGACTAGGTCGAGGTGGCGTGGAGTTCAGACGTCCTAATGGAGTGGGCGCTTTATTTGCAATTTGCATATGGCAAAGTCATTGTTCCAATTAATATGCAACCACTGGTAGTAGAAAAGCTGAAGCGACTGCCACACTTGCATTTAAGCCTGCAGTTCAGATGTGCTGAAAATGTGCGTTCCAGCAGGTTCAGATAATTGAAGCACTGAAACTGACATTTCAGGAGGATACCATATACACGTACATGGTACTACCAGGCAGAATTGTCAACATTTTAAGTCAGGCCAATGTGTATATACAACATTTTAAGAGCAGAAATATATACTATCACCTTAATAACAACACAAGTTCCTCGTGGAACAAAAAGCTTTGTTGCTTCAGATATATGTTATGGAGTGAGTTGACGTATAAATATCTCTAGTTAGGTGGCAGCCAATTCCCTGGTTTCTATCCCAGCAGCTTGCTTGCTAAGCTTTCCACAACATGAAAGTTGCACCTGTCATTTGCAAAGCAAAAATGGCTCCATCACCAAACTGAAACTTATCGATCAATCAACCCAGCTTTTTCTGCATCTTCAGAGTTATGACCGTGAACACATGCAACAGTGAACGGTGACAGGCTAACCACCTGACAAATTTACCAAAACCAAAGTAAGCATCTAAGTTTAATCAGCAAGAAAAGCGTGCCTTTTTCATCGGCCCAGTCTCACACAGGTCATGCCTCTTCCCCCCTCCCTTTTTAAGTGGAAGGTCATGCCTTTTTACACAGGTGAAATTACTGAACGATCTCCATTGTTTGCATTTTCAGAAAGAAATTCACGTTCACCTGTTTCTGGACGACTCCTTTTCTGATGGGAAGAAGATCATGACGAGATTTGACGGATGGAAACAATATGATGGAAAGACGGAAAGAAAGCCAAGCATTGTGTTCATCAAGTTTTCTTCGTGTCAACTCTATGAACAAAGACACATGATAAATCCACCAAATTTTTCGTCGCGTCATCTCTGCAAACACACACACAAACATGACACGTACCAAACCAGTAGCCTCATGACCATTATTCGGAAGGCTCTCGAGAGCATGCAAGACTTTGTTTGGCTTATCATCCAAGGGAAAACCATAAGGTAGTACAGCTCTAGAAGCAAGAGAAAAATGTGTAGTACAGCATCACAATAGTTCGAGTAATAGCAACATTCATTCTAAATGAAATTAAACTGTCGCCAGCAATCAGGTAAAGATGGCGATTATTCAGTTACCGAGTGACCTGCGAAAAGGGGCACCGGTGCCGTAAGATGATAGAGAAATTAAAGAGAAGGGTTTAACATAATTTTCCGGGTTATTAAGAGGGTCACAATCTCAAGGGTTGGTAATAGCATTACCTCAAAAGAAAAAGGGCTTAGGTTAGGTAATAGCCGGTCCAAGGAAGCATTGTATTGATTCTAGATTTCTTGCAGCAATTGCATGCAGAGACAGTTATTTACTTTGATAATTGGTTGCTATAAAAATAAGCCAGTGAGATTGAAATGTTGACAAGGATGGTTTCTTAGCTCACTTAATATTTGTGAAAGGTTTCTTAGCTCACTTGAACTCTTCTGATCTAGTTCCAACCTTACTAACGCAACCATGACAAGCAATTCTAAGTTCTTTTGTCGAACTACTTAGCTACCGGCATCGCGAATTGCGGTTTATTGTCAACTGATATCTGACCGGAGGTATGAAGTCAGAATGCTTCAAACAAAAAAAAGGTTCATTCACAAACTCGTTTTGTGACTTCAGTTTTGGAGGTGATGCTGGTGCAAAGCTGTTCTCTTTTCTGCAACACATCTTGATCCCAACGGCCTCTAGAATGGACCATCCAACTCCTCAAACTTTCACGGGGATCATGTGACAAAAGCAGACGAGAATAACATTTTTTTTTCTTCAACTCACGCGTCATATGATTCAAGCTTTTGCCGATTTTATGGAGGAGTTTGATGCCTAAGCTTTTATCGTGCAGATGTGGGGCACGTGTGATAATTAACTGAAAACTGTTTCCCTCTTATCCAGCTCAGAAATAGTAAGTAGAATTCTGAAAGTTGTTTGTTTCACAAGAGAAGGGAGAATAGTGTATTGGTCGCAAGTTGCTGCCTTCTAGACGTCAGAGGAACATACTGAAGACGAGGACGAGATGAAGCCTCTACAGAACAAGAAAACAAAATTTTTGGTTCTGCATACGACATACGATCAGGCAGCAACGGCATCATCACCACAGCCCCGGGGGAGGGGGGCGGTGGCAAAAAAAAAAAAAAAGGAGAGGTGGAATGGAATGAAATTTCCATACGATTTGGACAACGAGATGTGGTACTTTCACATGTTTATACGATAGATCATCTTGGTGCTTTTCCTTCGCGGTGAAGAAAGTTGATGGCTTGTGCCTTGTTAGTCACCACCGTGACGATTGTTCAAACGTTTTAGGTTTCATTCAGGCCAAGCATCTCAACTCTCAACTCAACGTCTGTTTCGTTCAGTGTACACGGCCACGGCATTGTGTTTCGTATTCTTTCCTGACATCAATATAGGCATATAGCAGCTACAAAAGTCTATACATATGTCCCACGAAATACAATTCATTTCAAGATAAGTTGATTTTTCAAAGAAACCGTGTCACTGCCATACGGTATGCTCAACCTTTAGGTTTCAGACCAAGTATCTCAACGGCAAGAAGTCTCTAGTTCAGTGTACACAGGAATTCTTTCCTGATATCAAAAGGAGTTTCGTATCTGTTCCACAACTTTTTTTTATAAAAAAAATGCTGTCAACCAACTATTACTGCCAAAGCTGAAGATAAATAAACTTTCAAACACACAAGTCCATTGCACAGGAAGCAGGGATAAATCAGCTGGCATTAACACATAGATCAATACAAAACATGAGTAAAATGTTTTTTTTTTCTTTTTCAGGGAACATGAGTAAAATGTTGGTATTATCTGTGATTTCTAAATTCAACAGGTTAAACATACAGATTACAGGCTCCGCGGGAGTGCAGTCCAGTGATAAGCACCGGAAATGGCAGTCTCATGATGCACTCACGAACTAACAAAGTACTGCACTGATTTATTCATCGTCATCTACTGCGTCTGCGGAGCCGCCCTTGAGATGCAAATGCTTCTCCCTCCTCTGGAAGTCGGTCAGGCCTTTGCCACTGCCAGTGACACCCACCTTACCTCTGTAGTCATCAGGTGACTTGAAGATGCTTTCTTTTTTTCGACCAGAAAAGAACCCAACCTGAAAACAAACCAAATAAAACTGAGCTCATTTTGTTCAATGAAAAGGGACTGTAGTTACATCGTATGGTGCACTTGACTGCAACATTATGGGGATATTTTCGGTCGTTGTAACATGAAAGCTTGGAGAATATGCTGTGGTACCTTGAGATTCAGAGCTAACTTAATCAGGTAGCGCCTAGCCAAGTTTAGAGAGGGTGGGGACAGAGATGGTACCTTTTTAGCTTTCCCTTTGGTTGTTTGAAACTGCTGCCAAGCATTCTGCCGCTTGTTTTGTGCAAATTCAAGTTGCTCAAAGCGGGCTTTCGATTTGAAAGCATGTATTTTCTTGCGCTTAGCAGCTTTCTGTAAACAAAGTGCTTAGTCAGAACATGAAAAACAAGTAAGGTACATTATTATACAATAAATTGCATGGTTAGAAGGATGCTGAATGGTAGCATTCAATTAACTGCAATCACAAGTGTCTTAAAGAAGAAAAGAAACTTCACTTACGACATCCTCAGGATCATTTGGATCGATACGAAGTTTGGCAGGCAAGCTACGCGCCTGAAAATCAGAGGTTGCTGCCTGTTCAATTTTCCTTTTTAGCGCCATTTTCGTAGCTTCAGCTTCCTTTTCAGCTTGCCGCAAAGCATCAGCCGCATCTTCCTCAAGCGGCCTCACATTATCTGGGTCCACCTACATATTCAAACCATCTACCGTTAGAAGTCGAGTAAAGTACATGTATTCCAGAAGGGTAGCAATTTGACAAAACTGTAAATAAAACAAGATAAAGATACTGCTAGACTGCCATAAGAAAGGCTATAGCTCCAGGAAATGTCTACAGATGCGAAGTAGATGTGACACATGTTCACAAGGACAGCTAAAATCGCTTATTTAAAACTGAAGGCTGACACATATACGGGATGCAAATCTGCAACTCCATTACATGAATATGATAAAAAACCGTTCGGAGCTAGTAAAAATGTACCTTTCCGTCATACAATCAAACATCTTCTATAGTTTTTCAACATATATATATATAAGAACTCATTTCTGAAAAGGAGTGTACCTCTTCCCTGTTTCCCCATTCGTCGTAGGCTACATAATATCCATTTGGTGTCAACGCTTCAATTGTTGCATTATACCTGGCAATTTAGCTAATCAAACATATTGCAATGGAGCGATGCACAAAACTTAAAAAGATCATATAAATGCAACCAGAGATAGGTATACCAAAGAAACTTACCACTCCCCATCTTCACTCCAAACCGCTTGCACTCTAGTCCCAACCGCAAACATATGGGAATGAGGAAGGTCATCCGGTCCCTAGCAAAATATCAGATATGTTAACTGATACACTTTTGTAAGATAACACGCCAAGCATTCAAAAATGAGTAGTACAAATGAAATTTACAAGAACGTCTGTAGGTAATAACTGTAAATGTTCCGCATTGCTGCCTGTAACAAAAAACACTTGAGAATTTTAATGAAGAATAAAGGTACCTCTGACTGCACTCCAGCCGAATGATTGGGTGCTGATAGCCCTGCTTCGTTTTGGGCATTTCCGCTCTCTTTTGCAGTTGCCAAAAGTTCCTCAGTTAACGTAATAACCTGTGGTGGTCGCAGAAAATAGCAATCAGCATCGTGAACAAAGGCAAGATCCCAGTATAATTAAATACGCCCATATTATGAGATCAAACTAAGAAGAGCGGCATCGACACCCAAAATCGGGAGAGCGTACTCTAGCATGAGACACAAACCTGCAATCAATCAAGATAAAGGGTAATGGACAACTTTGAAACCATGGAAATTTTACAGTGCTCATTACTAATTAACATGGTTGTTTAGACAGCCCCTACCATTTTATTATCAAACTTCTCACCTTTCAAGGTTACAACAAAATCTAGATTCCCCAAAAATAAATCCTCTGTTGCAAGCTGCCTTTTCATGCTACCTTGCTGGGCATGGCTCCTTGTAACAAAGAAGAGAAAGAGAATCGATAGAAACAGTCCCCACAATCAGATAATAAATCAAACATCCTTTGTGAGGTATCAATAGTTGGACTAGCATCGAAACGACAGAAACGGTATGTGACAGATACACCATCATGACCACGTCACAGCATAAAACAAAGCCAGCCACTTAACTCACCTCTTGGAGTTCTTTTTCCATATCAAGAAATTCAGAAATTCCAGGATCATCCTTTTTCTCCTTGATAAGCTTTCTAACCTGCAATGCATAGGATAAGACACATCTCTCAGAGTACTGAATTGATATACTATGAAAAACAAAGAAAGCTTCCGAGCAAGATAAATTTGGTAAAGAAATGAATGAAAGAAGTAGTATGGAACTGCAGTGAGAAATAGGGATGCTGGTCTGCATTAGCGCAGTCTTCATCACCGATCAACATATCTTTTCTCAAGGAAAACGTGATCATTCTCCAAACAAATATCCAGGCTCAAAAATAAGAATGATATGGTAGGCAAAGGATTAAAAAGAATGATGATCTTCCATGTTCAAATGTTGAACACTGACACCGACAACAAAGGTTAAGTATAAACTCCTTTCACAAACCCAACATGCGTAAAAAATTACTAACCCATGCCTCAAATATATCAAATCCTTTCATAAGAACTTCTAGCTTTAGTTTCAGAAGAATGTGCTACGCGGAAACCTCCATGATTAGAGGCGAGTAGGTTGCCCATTAAAAGAATGCTTGAGTAGGTTGCCCATTAAAAGAATGCTTGACAGGTTCATGTTCTTGCCCATTGATAGTCTGACTTTGACAAGTTATAACTACGTTTTTTTCCTAGCGTGTAATTGTTTATGGGTGCTTGGCGCAAGTCGGAGATATGATCGAATTGCTATCTAAATTCCCTATCATACACTACCAATTTGACATGTACAAGTTCGGCTACGAATTAAATCCTTGTGTAACTAAGTAATAAACGAACTAAACCCTAGAACCAGAACCTCGGCAACGTCCAACCCTAACCAGTGACAACAGCATCCATAATCCAGAAATAGCACACACGGCAGCGCCCGAATCCCCTGCCGCAGTAGAACACTCGCGATACCGCACCACACGAGAAGAATCGCGAGCATGAGGGAAAGGAAATCGCAAAAAAGGGAAGAAGAGATCGCGAGGAGAGGTGGGCGAGAGGAACCTCGCGGAGCTGGTCCTTGTAGGTGGAGAGGTTGGAGGCGAGCTCCTCCACGCTTAGGTCCTCCATGTCTGCCGCCGCCTCCGCCTCGCCGCCGATTCAGCCGCCCTCGTCTCTCTCTCTCTCTCTCTCTCTCTCTCTCTCTCTCTCAGGCTCGACAGGATTCGGTTCGTGACGCTCGCCCCAATTCGAGTTTTTTTTTTTCTTTTTTCGGTGGGATTTTATTTGGAGGACTTTTTGTGCGACAAGAGAGGCCGATCCGTTTCGTCTTTTTGCCTCTGCGGCAATGGGTCAGGCCGGGCCTAGCACGTGAGATCCTCCAGCCCAAGTTCCAAGTTCCAACACAAATTTGGGCTCACGAGCCGAAAGTATCTTATACCCATGGGCCTGCTTGTGGAAAGCCGCATGAATCCGTAGCTTGTAATTGTGGTTCAAGATTTTGCATCAATATATGTACTTTGGTAGAGATCGATGATGAGTCTTGTTTTGCTGTCCGTGGTTGCATTGCAAAGCAGATTGTACTCTTTCATACCATATTGATTTGAGGTATCTTTTCGCATGATGGATGGGACGATGTATCCAGCAGGTACATTAATTGTCTCTGTTCTATAAAACTGAGCTCCTTCCTCCTTGCACTAGGCGATTATGAGCGAGCTGTATCATATTCAGACCGTACTACTCGGTTGCCATCCGAAGCAAGCACTCATATATAATGGCAAGCATTCCCGAAAAGAAAAACAACAATAAATGGTGCTCTGCATGTTATATTATCCCTATAAGGACGCAGTGTCCATATAAATTTAAAGAACTTATTATTCTAGCACTAGGGAAAAAGTTTGTTATCGTATCACGGCACCACTAACAAATAACATCTATTATCTTAGTATTTGAAGGTCCAAAAGAGCCACCACGTTCGCTCTCAAGGCCACGAAATTACCAGCCGTCGGATTTTATGAAGATTGAACGGTCAAGATTTAACCAAGAATCCATGCCGAACACAATTTCTAAATAACCCAGAGTTAGCATCAAACTCCGTAATACGTAAAAATTCGGAATAAAAAAATAAGAAAATCAACAACTTGGGTTTCCCGGTAGTTAGACACAAACTGCCTTATCCAAAGAGTCCACAGTAAATAAAATATACTAAATAATTTAATTTCAATACAATATTAGGCACCCGGTTGGATTTAATACAACTCATCAAGGTCCTTTTATTTGATTAGTACAGATGATCACGTGATCTAAAAATATATGGAAAGCTTGAGTCAAAATCGAAAGGTAATATAGTAGGCGTAAAACGTAGTAAGCTTTGCCGCCTCTATTTATTGTTGTACGTGGTCATATAACATCAAATTAACTTTGTATATCTAGGAGTATCTTCTACTCCCTCCAGTATCAAAATAGTTGTCGTTTTGAGGTGTCTTAAGTCAAACTACTTAAACTTTGACTACCAATAAATTTTTATGTGTTAAGTTTACAAATGTGAAAATGGCATGAGTAGATTTGTATTGAAATATGATTTCATAAAAGTACACTTAGTATATTTTATAAATATTTTATAGCAAAAAGTATTAGTAAAAGATACGTTTTGAAGACCGTGTCGATGCCCAAACGACAACCTTTGTGACACCGAAGGGAATATATATTAAACACATACTGCCACATCCATGTACAAGCAGATTAAGACAACAATCCAGGAGCAACCATTCTAACAAAGAGGAGAAGGATAGGATGAGGCAATAAACCAATCAGGTCACTGAGGGGCGATGTATGCCTTTGTGGTGCACAATGGCCGACAAGCTATGCATACGAGGAGCGAAAGGAAGACGGAAATGGTCGAAGCCTCTGCCTGCGACCGGTCGAGGCAATAAACGATTTGATATTCCTTGCTTGCTGAGCACCCGTCACTAGGAGAAACTAGCCAATCCTAACCTGCTAACCAACACTAGCAGAATCATGGAGTAGATGGCCTACCACAACCATGGCTCCTCACACATGCATAAGATTCAGGTAGGGAAAGAAACAAGTGTCAATAGAGAAGAAGAGTAAAAGAAAGACGAGGAAGAAAATGAAGCTGACAAGCGGATCTATGGCCACCGAGATGCTCGGAGAGCGTAATGCAGAATGTCGGAGTGGCGAGCTCATCCGCAACGTGCTTAAGGCTGCTTGATGTGCGCCACACTAGAATAGCAGGAAGGTTTATGTTAGCTACAAGCTCGGATGTGTCTGTGAGCGCGAGCGAATAGACGTAGCTAGGTGTAGCTTCTTGGAATTGTACTGCATGATCTGCAATAGTCGGTAGATTGAAGGTAGCGGCTTTGATTGCTGCACACATGAATCTAAACATCTCCTTGGATCAGCACATGGTGTAGGTGAGCGACGAGCATGCTATGTCGGTTAGTATTTCATCAGCACAAAATGCAACCACACCAGCAGATTATTTGAATTGTTTTTAAAAAATAGATAACTATATGTGAATTTATTTCGTAGTTTAAAAAATTGGAGAGCATATTGATCCTTAAAATATGGAGGGCATATACTAAAAATATTTATAGAAAAGATAAAGAAACACCATGTCCAATAATTACATAACATTATAACGAATCTAGCCGCGCAAATTGCGCGGGCTATCTTGCTAGTTTATATATATATGATGCATTCGCAACCGTTCCAGTCTATCTATTCTTCACTAGGCGATCTTGCTCTCCAATTTTTTTTTTTTAAAAAATAATGATCCGTACTTTATACTACCAAGTAATATAAAACATCTACCGATTTGCATGCTCTCTCTCTCCTAGGTCTACACACTTTTTACTTCACATATACTGTAAATTTGTAGGGATAAGACAAAAGAATGTAATAACGTAAGCTTGTAGAGTACAAACATGAATAAGATGTAAACTGAAGTTACAATTGGAGTTTTGGAGATAAAAATGTTACACAATACAAATTTGTTCACGTGTAAGTTGCACGCCATCAATGCAATGAAGAGATGGTCCTGGCCTTATTATTCGTGGCTCAAGACTTGCATATGTTTGTAATTGATGGCATTCCTATTCAAGTATTCCACTAGAATTGCAGCGACGGTGATGAGCTCGCCCCCGTTGTTTAGTTGCTTGGCGTGAGCATACGCGCTGAAATCCTGGGCCGCATAGCACAGAGTCTCCACCCAGGCTTGGGCAATCAAATCCAGCGTTTCCGCTGCATGTTTGCGGATGAGCATTGCGCCAAGTTTGCATCCAATTTCTAACACTAAGGGGCAACGCCAAAGATTTCCCTCGTTCGACCACTTGTCCCCCTCGCTCTGAAGCTTTCCAACCAGTTCCTCGGCTGTTGCGCATGACAGGGGAACGAGAGCATAGCACACCTTGACGTACGCAGCGCGGCTGCCCGTAGGAGACATCATGTCGGGGCGTGCGGCGAGGAGGAACACCATGTAGTTGGAGAGAGCCTCCACCGCCTCAGCATCTGGTCGCTTGGAATGCTCCACCTTGTATGCCTCCGCTGTTGGAATATGATCCGAATTATATCCTCGCTGGGACGCCTAGGAGGTGTGAGAGGTGGAGTCCTCCCACGTTACGGGTTGTATTGTTAGCCACCATATATATACATCTTGTATGCTGCACGGGAAGAGTTGACGACTCATTGTTATTCCCCTGCATTTGTAAACTCTCCTCATATAGTGAAGATCGCCGGTCGGCGCCCGTGGTTTTTTCCCGCAAGGGTTTTCCACGTAAAAATCTGTGTCTCGTTTCGATCTTGTTTACGCATTATTTGCTAACAAGTGGTATCAAGAGCCAGACACGAGATTGATTAAAAAAATATATTAGGGTTTCACCCCGTTCCGTGTGCCGCCGCCGCCGATCTGACCCTGGCGATTTTGCGTCGCTCGTCCTCTGCTGTTTCAAGACGGGATCCGATCCCGTGTCAAGCGCGTGAAAGATTCGCGCTGCTGCACTGTGCTGATTCGTCGGCGACTCGTCGTTTGACGCTCGGGTCCGAGGCGGATTGACGGAAACCGCTCCGTCGATTTTTCCCCGTACAAAAGCTGCACCGCGCTGCAGATCGGGGACAACTTCAAGCCGCTTCTGTCCTGCGCCATCAAGTCCCGAGGCGGCCAGTGTTCCTGGCGAGTTCGTGTTGCCGTGAAGAAAATCTTGGGGTTCTTCGCTACGCGCACCCGAGGAAGTCTACCAGCAAATTGAATTTCTGGTTTCTTTGCTGAACGTACACGAAGGTGTACCAGGGAGTCTGCAGATTATTGCTTCGTGCACACGAAGCTTTACAAGAGACGCTGCAGATTCGATTATTGTTGATTATTCATCGATATGGCTTCTCTCAAGTATGATGTTCCGCTGCTGGATCGTGATACACGATTTTCTCTATGGCAAGTCAAGATGAGGGTAATATTAGCGCACACTGATTTAGATGATGCGCTTGATAGTTTCGACAAGAAGAAGCAAGATTCTTGGTCCGCTGAAGAAAAGCGTAAGGATCGTAAGGCTCTTTCGCAAATTCATCTTCATTTATCTAACAATATTTTGCAAGAGGTTTTGGAGGAGAAAACCGCTGCTGCTTTATGGCTCAAGCTGGAATCGATATGTATGTCAAAGGATCTCACCAGCAAGATGCATTTGAAGACGAAATTGTTCACTCACAAGCTGCAAGAGGGTGGTTCTGTGTCCTCTCATTTGTCGGTCTTCAAGGAGATCGTTTCGGACCTAGTGTCCATGGAGGTAAAATATGATGATGAGGATTTAGCTCTTATGCTCTTGTGTTCGCTGCCGCCGTCTTATTCTAATTTCAGAGACATAATTTTATGTAGTCATGATACTCTAACCATCAATGAGGTTTATGATGCTTTGCATGCAAAGGAAAAGATGAAACAGATTGTGTCTGCTGAAGCTGCCAGTTCTGATGGAGAAGGCTTGGCTGTCCGTGATAGGACAGAGAAGAAATCAACACATGGCTCTAGAGGCAAGAGCTCGAGTGGCTACAAAGGTCGCTCAAAATCTCGAGGCAAAGAAAAGTTCTGCAGGTATTGCAAAGGTGATACTCATTACATCTCAGAATGTTATAAGTTGCAGAATAAGGAAAAGAGAAATAAGGGGAAAGGTAAATCTAATGATGATGGTAAAGCTTCTGTTGCTTCTGCTGATAGTAGTTCTGATGGTGATGTTCTCGTTGCTTTCGCTGGATGTGCTAAAATTGATGAAGAATGGGTTCTTGATTCTGCCTGCTCATTTCATATTTGCATTAATAGAGATTGGTTCTCCACTTATGAATCTGTCCAAAGTGGAGGTTCTGTTTTGATGGGTGATAACACACCTCGCAAGGTGGTAGGCATGGGATCTGTTCAGATTAAGATGTCTGATGGTATTGTCAGAACATTGACAGATGTGAGGCATGTTCCAACTATGACGAGAAATCTCATTTCTTTAAGTACTCTTGATCGCAAAGGGTATAAATACTCCGCTGAAGGTAGAGTTATGAAGGTATCTCGAGGCTCTCTTGTTGTCATGAAAGATGATTTATTAACTGCCAATTTATATCTTCTTTAAGGCACTACAGTTATTGGTATTGCTGCTGTTTCTTCCAAGTCATTATCTAATTCTGATGCTACTAATCTTTGGCATATGCGTCTTGGGCATATGAGTGAACTTGGTTTGGCAGTTTTGAGCAAGAGAGGACTTCTTGATGGGCATAACATCAGTAAGCTGGATTTCTGTGAGCATTGTGTGTTTGGCAAACACAAGAGGGTGAAGTTCAACACTTCGGTTCATACAACTGAAGGTATTCTTGATTATGTGCATTCTGATTTATGGGGGCCAGCTCGCAAGACTTCTATTGGTGGTCGTCGTTATATGTTGACTATTATTGATGATTATTTGAGGAAGGTTTGGCCTTATTTCTTGAAGCATAAATCAAAAGGAAGGAAGCAATTTCTCCTAATGAATCTGCAAGGTATAAAGCAAGGTTGGTGGCTAAGGGCTATAGCCAGATTCCAGGTATTGATTATAATGATGTCTTTTCTCCAGTTGTTAAACATAGCTCTATTCGCACATTACTCAGTATTGTTGCTATGCAAAATTATGAGCTTGAGCAGTTAGATGTTAAAACTGCATTCTTACATGGAGAGTTAGATGAAGACATTTATATGGATCAACCGGAAGGTTTTGTTATTCCTGGAAAAGAACATCTTGTTTGTAAGTTGAAGAAATCTCTTTATGGCTTGAAACAATCTCCTAGACAGTGGTACAAGAGATTTGATTCTTTTATGCTCTCTCATGGTTTTAAGCGTTCTGATTATGATAGCTGTGTTTATTTGAAGACCGTCAATGGTTCAGCTATTTATTTGCTTCTCTATGTCGATGATATGTTGATTGCTGCGAAACATATGTCAGAAATAGCCAAACTGAAATCTCAGTTGAATAGTGAATTTGAGATGAAGGATTTGGGTGCAGCAAAGAAAATTCTTGCCATGGAGATTATCAGAGAGAGGAATTCTGGCAAGTTATATCTTAGTCAGAAAGGTTATATTGAAAAGGTCCTTCGTCGTTTCAATATGCATGATGCTAAACCAGTGAGTACTCCATTGGCTCCACATTTTAGACTATCTTCAGCTCTATGTCCTGAGTCAGATTATGATATTGAGTACATGTCTAGAGTTCCTTATACCAGCGCAGTTGGTTCTCTTATGTATGCTATTGTTTGCTCTCGTCCGGATTTATCATATGCATTGAGTGTTGTTAGTAAATACATGTCTAATCCTGGGAGAGAGCATTGGAAAGCAGTTCAATGGATTTTGAGATATATGCGCGGTACTTCTAGTGCTTGTTTGCAGTTTGGAAAATCTGGAGATGGACTTGTTGGTTATGTTGACTCAGATTTTGCTGGTGATTTGGACAAGAGGAGGTCTCTCACAGGTTATGTTTTCACCATTAGTGGTTGTGCTGTTAGTTGGAGAGCATATTTGCAGTCTACTGTTGCTCTTTCAACTACTCAAGCTGAATATATGGCTATTTCTGAAGCTGGAAAGGAAGCTCTCTGGTTGAGAGGTTTGTATGCTGAGCTTTGTGGAGATGATTCTTGCACTACTATATTCTGTGATAGCCAGAGTGCTATTTACCTTACTAAAGATCAGATGTTCTTTGATAAATCAAAACATATTGAGGTGAGGTATCATTTTATTCGAGAAGTGATTGCTCGAGGTGATATAAAAGTGTGCAAGATCAGCACTCATGATAATCCTGCTGATATGATGACAAGGCCAGTTCCCACTACTAAGTTTGAGCTATGCTCAAGCTTGGTTGGTGTTAAAGTTTAAGTCGTAGTGACTTGTTGGCGCGCAGTGTTATTTATTATTGAAGTGAGTTGATTGATGATACTTCATTTGCTACAAGATGGAATTCGTCTCAAGGTGGAGTTTGTTGGAATATGATCCGAATTATATCCTCGCTGGGGACGCCTAGGAGGTGTGAGAGGTGAAGTCCTCTCACGTTACGGGTTGTATTGTTAGCCACCATATATATACATCTTGTATGCTGCACGGGAAGAGTTGACGACTCATTGTTATTCCCCTGCATTTGTAAACTCTCCTCATATAGTGAAGATCGCCGGTCGGCGCCCGTAGTTTTTTCCCGCAAGGGTTTTCCGCGTAAAAATCTGTGTCTCGTTTCGATCTTGTTTACGCATTATTTGCTAACACTCCGCCTTGGTGACCTTGCTGGGTTGCTGATGCTTATTGTTGTTGGGTTGCTTGCCAATTGCCATGCTCCTCTAATTCATACCACCATGTGAGGTAGATGTTAGTCGCGATGTGCCAGGCAAGGATGCGCTCCTCTAGGCGGGCAAGGATGCGCTCCTCTAGGCTCCTGGTTAGGCCGAACGTGTAGAGCCCCCATCTTAGCTTCTTTGGAACCCTTGAATGAAAAGCATCACTTGAGTCAAAGTGTGGCTCAACTGCTGGTTTCTGTTCTAAGCCCCATACCCGAAGTTCTTCTGCTTCCTCCTCAGTTCCCGCTTCGTTGACCTCCAACACTACCTCTTCTACTCTTTCGTCACCTCCCTCTTCTCCCCCTTCCTCCCTCTCCATCAATCTCTCTCTCTCTATCTCCAGCAGGTATCTCTCGAACAATTGCTTCATCAACTTCTCCTTGATGAACGGTGAGACAGGGATGGACCATGAGTAAGCATGCGTGTTCCATGGGTCCTCCGATCCCATCCGTTTTGCCATCTTGCTCCTTCTGCTCACCATGCTACGAGCGCCCAACTGCAGCAAGTTATGTTGCCCCATGGAGGCCGACCAGTACTTTGCTCGCCAATCCGCTGCATGGACCAACCGCCGCACGGAGGAAACAATACGGGCAAGGCGAAAATTGTGATCATTCTTCCAGTCTTTCAACTCAGAAAATGTCCAGGTTGAGAGTGCAACCCTCAACAGTGACAGAGTCTCAAGCACGAGGGCCCCGACTAGCAGGACATAAGTGACAGCCACATCCACCCTGTTGTAACCCGCCGCCGTGCCCTTAGGACGATCATTCCATTTCCATATGAGTAGATTGAACAACACCAATGCAGTGGCGGTAGCCATCGCTAACGCCGTACGCATGCAGATGCCATACCAGTTGCTGTGAATTATCTCTGTCTTGGTGTAAAAGACATCGTGCATCAGGGAGAGCTGCGTCTCGACCACCTTGTACAAACATAATCCACCAAGTTTGTATCTAACATCCACATCTCCTGGCGACCCCTTCAGCAACCTCTTGGGAACATGCAGCATTAGATGAGCCATTAGTATGCGGGATTCAGCTTTAGAGGTTTTTCCTTCCACGACAAGTTCTGAATATAGCTGCTCAAGATAATCATTTCCACCATAGTCCCCGTCTTGTCTTGCCATGGTCTTGTAATTACTTCCCGTCGAGTTTCCACTGGCGCACCAAAGCGCGCGCACTCTCTCCCCGTACTTGACAGCACCGATCAGAAACGTAAGCAGCTGCGGCCACCTGCACGGCGAGCGCCTGCAGGTGGCGCAACCACAGCTTGTTGTCCTCGATGGCGTAGGCGGTGATGTTGTCCTGCCCGCCGAGGTGGAGAAGCAGGAACGGCGCCCAAAACGCTACCAGCTGCTGCTCCGGCGACCTTCTGGTTACGGACATGTGGCCCAACACATAGATCGCCGTCGCGTCGGCCAGCATGTATGCTGACCAGACAAAGAACGTCAGCGTGCCTGACCTCACGCGCCGGCGGAACTCTCCCAGGACAAGGAGTGTGACTTGAAGTGTGAAGCTGAGAAGTACCAACGCTTTGATGCCCCATTCTTTCCAAGCTTGCACCACCGTCATATCTCGATCACTTCTGAAACAGACACATCAAACGCTTGTAATTAAGCTACTTCGTCAGCTGTTTCAAATTACTTTTCATACATTTTGGTTTTTTTTTTCCTGGGTGTCTAGCTAGGTCCATAGCATCTTCTTTACACAAGAGAGGGGTTGTAATTTAGTTATTTGCTGAATGGAACCAAGCTAATATTTTTAATTGCAGAATCCGATGCATTGCATAACATACCGCTTACATTGGTATGACCATGTGATCGACGATCGATACACTAATTAACCACATCACTAGTGGTGCGCATAACCACCACAAAAAGGGTTTTCAGTGACACTTGCTCGTTCCACTACAGCGGCAGTTACGTAATTAAGTTTCTTTTTAGATCAGTTACATAATTAAGTATCTCTGCCTTCCAACGCATTCAGAACATGCATGGCATGTATTTCATTAGGAAGAAGTTAGAGAATTACCACCCCGCGACACACCGAAAAGGAAGACAGTACATGAAGCGCGCGCACACAACCGACACAAACCAACGAATTCTATTTGCCTATTTTTAATGGCGGATGATTATATATGTGGCCCACAATTAGAAATAAGTCTATCGATCTTTAGTTGTGACCCACCAGTAGTTGCGTGAGAGAGACGAGCACTACCACAGACTCGAATTTTTCTGTGAGCCTAAAAGCGTCACGAAAATACTAAATACTGCCACGTAAAATGATTCGTGAGGGTGAACCATATCAGGCAATAGCCCCACGAATACTACGCCACTATAATGTAGTTTTCCTGGAGGTGGACCGCTAGGAAAAACTTTCGTTGCGGCAGTCCCGACTACCACTGTCAGGTCTCTCTAGGAGAGCCAGGCGCGGATGGCCGCGAGAAGCGCGAACTCAGGTGTCTGATTTTGAATATTTGAGCTTGAGGAAGGGGCCTGAGTCAAGCAAGCTCAGGCTGTCAGCCACATGCAAATATTGCTCCTCACCCCCTCATTTCTCCCCTCTCTCTCATGACTTACCCTCCCATCCACATCTCGCATTAAAATAATCAATTAGTCACACAAGGTGGCCCTCAAAGTAAGATAAGCTTTGTTGTCCACTCCAGTCCAAAAAAAAAAAAAAAAAGAAAAGATAAGCTTTGTTGTTTACGAAGCCATGGGATATGCTCTTTTTTGTTTGTAGCATCTCTGGTTGACAAGTTTAAGAAATGGTTGTGCACTTTAGTCTTTTCTTTTTTGTTGGTTATCTGCAGGATGCACCGGAAAACAAGTTTCTTGATTAATACAAGGATAGTAGCAAACAATACAATATCGAGATGGTGTTCTTTTGACAAGGCCCTAATAAGCTGGATGTGGAGCCTCTTTGCATTGAGTCAAGTTCAATCACCAGCGGGAGAAGAAGAAAGAGCCTCCAAATAAAGGTGTCATGGAAGTAGAAAGTGAAACAAAAGCAGGGAAAGAGAAAGGAGAAAGAGAAACAAATGAAGTGCAACGCACATCCAAATCTCCATGACAGTCCAGCAATGGGTACCAGAAGCGAAGTCTCAAGTCTTCCATCTTGCCCAGCAATATGTCCACCAGAAGCAAAAGGAGGCTTGTTACTGACTGAACTTTTGAGCTTGTGGTCAAGATGTGGGAGCTAACTTGTCGCCAGAACTTGTTTACCCTGAGGCATTTTACATTGTTATTTTGTTGCACGACCAATACATGTGATCCCTTATTTTGTGAACTGATGAACTTGGGATCTGAACATGGAGTGTTGGTCCGTGAGCTTGTGGTATGAAATATAGTGCTCTCAGTGTAGCGTTTGTGTACTACTGATGGTGGCCGATCGTTTGTCAGTGATTGCATTTAGTTGTAACTTTCTTAGAAGTCAAGGCCACTGCGGATATAGTTTCTTTGAGAGCTAAAGCCAAGTTTAATGCAACCTTCTTATTAATTATCTAAAAAACTATGACCATGTTCCACTTGTCTGAGCCTACGAATTGATATTGTTATCATAAAATATGCATAGTAAACCTTGTCGGATGTTCATGTCATATTAAATATGCTCCTATATATCCAGTGGTACACATGGCAAGGAAAAAAAAATCGTATGATGTAGATGCATCCAGGGGCAAGCCATTTCTTTCGTGGCTGGCACATGTTTGGTTCGGTAAACAATGACGGACAACCAAACATGCCCTGTATATATGTCACCACTAAACCGGATGGAAATCTAGCACCACCAACCTCACAGTATTAGCCCCCCCACCTGTTATAAAATCGGGGTATCTTCATCAAAGAGGAAAACAGCTACGCATCGCCAAGCGGAAGCAGCGATTTGGCAAGAAACTCGAGCTCGACCAGCTGCTCGCACTCCGGTCGAGAGAAGCTCGCGAGGAATTACGAGCTAATTGTACGGGCTCGTACCTCTTTTTTTTTTCCACTATTTTTCCCAGGCCGAGCACACAAATTCCTAGCTAGCTCAAAAGCTTCTCCACTCCTACATGGTAGACGGCGGCCTCTCCTCCAACAAAATCGTTTCCAAGCACACAACATTCCGTCCCTCCTAGTACTGAAGACGAGGATCGGGAGAAGCACTCACCTGCTGGCTGCAGCAGTTCCTGGATCTCCCCTCGATGATCCGGCTGACGACCAGGGGAGGAAAGCGTGGCGATGACGAGCAGAGTCGCGCGGCCGCAGGAGCGGTACCTACTAGGCCTGCTGTTGTTTGAGGATCCGGCTCCTCTGCCCATTAAGAGAAGAAGGCATACAATTTTATTTTGACTCCTGTCGGGACATGGTCATTTAAAAAGGAAAGCAAATCACCATTAGTAACAATAAAAAACTCTTAATCGTGCTTTGTTGGGACCCTAAGTATATTTTACCCTTATCGCATAAAAAATAGAAGCCTCCTAGGCCATTTACACCAAGGTTTACATTACCGTCTTGACCGGAAAAACTCGACGCAACCGAAATCTCCGGTTTTCGGAAAATCCGGTCAGGAAACCGGATAAATTTTAATTTCCAAATTTTCAAGAAGATTCTGTTTTTTTTTAGTTAAAATGATCCTACAGAGTAGAAGCATGTTCCTCTTTGCAGTCTGGGGCGGTGATAGCCAATATACAAACTGACGGTGATCAGTTGGGACGGAATGAGCGTACGGCTGGACGTGAGGCTCGCATGATTGACGTATACTCAGAGTCCTACCGTTGGCTATAATCTGTCAACAATGATGTGAGTTCCTACAGAAATAATTCGACGATTAGTGTTGGAGCGGATTGTGTTATTTTTTGAAAAAGAAAAATTAGGTATATATGGTTACAACTCTGTTTGTTAATGTTTAATATTTTGTCTTCATTACTGCTTTACTAATTACGACATATGAATATTTTTTTAATTAATAGGTCCATGATATCATGTTGACCAGCGGATTTAGAAGTGTCTTAGAACAGGTTGTTTCTAAAGTTGGCTCCGTAATCGGTGCTCATTGGGCTTGCCCTTTTGAAGGTAGGAAATACAAGGACCACACAAACATTGTTAAGAGGAAGAAGAATAGTAACAAACAAATACAAGACAATTACATGGCTGATAATCATTGTTTTCAAGGAGACGTGTCGAAGACGATGGAAGAAAGCTCAATCAGTGCAATTTACGATGATATAGACTTTATCATGAAACAATATCATGCACCTGTTCTCGATCCCAGCTACTGTTAGTTGAACAGGTGCTCCAGTAGCATCAAAGTTGTCGACGATGAGCTTGGACTCCTAGCAAGTAAAGGACGTGAGTTGAGGAGTATTGCATTAACTGCATCCTGCGATATTATTAATAATTCTTTACAGAAGAATGATGAGCTACCGGAGGCAGATGATGCCGTGAACATCCTGGTTCACGACATTATGAACCATTGTGAAACATTCCAGAAAATACAAACTTGTCTTGTGAAGAACAAGGATGCTCGTTTTGATAAGTAATAGTCCCTCTCATCCCAAAAAAAAAAAAACTAGTACTCCATCTATACTCATATTAGTGTTCGTCGTGGGTTCTGAAGTGTTTTCGTTTTAGAAGTCGTCCTGCGATTTGAGTCCAGGTTCAGATGCTATATGGAAGATGAGAAAGCTGAAACGATGCATGACAGATGCGTTTAAACAGATGAGAGGCGAGGTGAAAACGAGAGAAGCCTTTGCCTGGCACGAGGTGAAAACACTTTTAATCTGCTGTTACCACACTTCCTAAGATATATCTGCCTTTACACACAGGACACAGCCTACTACTCAAAACTTTTGTAAAACCTTTCTAGGATATTTTCTCTTCCTTACGTGTTCGTGTCTAACAATTCATCTGCATTTAGAAAGATCTAACTCAATGTCCTTACTAATTGTGCCAATGGATTTCCTAACACAAGTATCATCGTCCCCCCCACAAATACCGATGTTACTGAAGCTGGAAACTGTTGCATCATACGGAAAATGTAAAAAGTATTGTGACGCTGGCAATTTACCTTTTGACGACAGAATTCCAGCGACTCGGTTCGCCTTGAGCTCTTCAGCAAGCTCTAGCGAGTGAGTCATCGTTCGCGGATTCGGCCGGACGCTTGCCCATGCGCGGTGTCGATTGTAAGGCCGCCGCCGCCGCGGTCAGAGGGAACTCCCTTCTCATAGGCTGGCATTTCCTCCATGGCTTCAATCTCCCCTGGCTTCCCAGCAGGTGCCGCTCCTGTAGTTGTGGCAGCAGCTTGAGTTTTCGGACCAGCACATCTGATGCTAGTGCTAGCTTCAGCACCGGAACCAGGACCCGGCGCCGAGTTATTATTGTTCTCCTACTTCTCACTGGAACCATTTCCTGGTGCATCCCGACCCTTCTGTTTGCAGCATCCCCATCTATTATCTTAGTATTTGAAGATCTAAAGAAGCCACCACGTTCGCTCTCAAGGCGAAGAAATTACCACGTTAATCGAAAAAAAGAAAAAAATATAGACCGTTGATTTTTATGATAATCTAAGGGCTAGGATTAAGTGAGAGCCTGTGACAACATGAGCTGGGAATTAGCATTGATAACAGTCCCGGATATAGAAAAGAAAGAAAAGATTTAGCATTAATTTTGGTAGGTCCAAATTGTAACCGTGTAGATTTGATCTAAAAGGAGTCCATATTATTTGGAGAAACACATAGCCGAACAATAGGACTCTGCATGGAAACTAATATTTTCGTTCAAAGAAGCTCTCTACATAGTACGGGGAGGACTCTGCATGGAAACTAATATATGAAAAGGACCAGTATCACTAGGAATAATAGCACCAGGAGGATCATGGCGGCAGGCTCCGGAGAAGCATTGTTTCAAGCGATTGGACAGAGTAGGATAAGAAAGATCACAGCAATAAGACTCGCCGTTCAAAGCGCCGGCTCGAAAAGCAAGCTCGGGAAAGGCAGGGCTCGAAGTGGATCGGAGCTGCTACATTGCACGTTCGTCGGGGGCGCCAGTGAGACTCGGCGGATCAAAATAGGAATTACGATGGAATGTCAATCCCAGGTTTCGACAGATTCTCTAATGATAAGTTGTCGAACCTTGGTGCTTACAGGGTCGAGGCTTGATTGATTAATCTCCAGCCGAAAGCAAGAACAATCGTAAAAATAGCATTGATTGGATAATGTTTTTGTTTGGCATTGAAGCTCACGGTGAACCAAGATGAGACAGAGACCCTGTTTGAATTTGCCTCCGCAGCGGGCTGGTCGAGCTTGCAAATTTGGAGTCAACCTTTGGTTTGATGCCGAGGAGCAGGTCGATGCAGCAGGGTTCACAACATCTGATGCGGCAGGAAGGACTTCGAGGAACCAATGCATGTTGAGAGAGCAGAACTGCATACGAGGTGGCATCAGGCGCGGTTCGTCGGGTCTACGTCTGGCAAATTAGACAGCCGAGATGGCAGCCCAAGATGGAGAAGAAAAGACCGTTTAGGATTTTCTTAGTTTGAAGAGTAGATCAAGGGGAGTCTACAGTTCCAACCAGTCTGTCCGGCCCTTCGGTGAAACAAAGGTGGCTTCCGTCTGCATTAGACATTTAGACTGAAACACCACTGGACTTTTCAGGTGCATGAGGCTTTATCAAGGGAGGTGGCAAATTCCTGTGCCGGGAACACATCTAGAACCGATACATGGGGAGATGATTGTAGCATGAATTATGTCCTGAGATTTGTATAATAAGATGGCTTATGCTATGCATTTATGCAGAGCAAGGGCTGAGGAATTTCTCATTAAGGTGCAGTGGTGATGAAGAGCCGATCTAGAAGCAAGGGAGAAGAGTAGTCTATATCAATATTGCGCTTAAAGTAAAATGAAAGGTATATTAGTATTTTACCACAAATACTATTTTTATCTTAAGATGCTAGGATCCCTTCTATAAAGGGATGGATGAAGTAAATTTTTTGAGACATTAATGTGGAAACGCGAGAAGGGGCAAGGCATATGTTATAAGATGTAGTTTCTGCAACGGAGTCGAAGGAGGAACTGGATAGGAGCATGCAGGTCTCACCGGCAGTGATGATACAGTCCACGCTGATGGAACATGTACAACAACAAAAGAGAAGAAAGTAAAAAAGGACGCTGATAGGAGCTCGCATCAATTGTGGGCGTTGGCCTCATGTCACTTAATTACATGTTTAGTAAAGTAATTTCATGTTTCTTTAAAAGAAAAAAGAGGGTCCAACAAATAGGAGTAAAACACTTAGCATCCACAAAAATTAGAAAGGGAACTGGGGAAAAAAACCTAGAAACAAATTAAATACAAGCAATCTACGTGGCCCACCTTACACATGTAGCTCAATGAAAAATAATGTAATACATTGGATTTCTACTAGCAATTATAATAATTGGAAGTAGTAAAGCATTGAAATTATTTTTTCTTGAGATATCTTTTTTTAGCAATATTCATAAGAGATCTTATTACAGTTCTAATGTCGTAAGAGAACTTAGTACAGTTCGTCTCTTTTTTTATACCTCAATTGTATATACATGTATTTAGGTTATACAACTTGAACCGCAAATATCCAAAATCTTTATTGCACTGAAGAAGAAAAGGTTATGTACATTGAAAATAAATTTTATAATGTATCGAGCTAGCTGCGCAAGTTGCGCGGGCCATCATGCTAGTTATTATTATTCCACCCGTCATTACCACCACCACCGCAATTATAGTATAAGTCATAGATGGTAGTGGGCCCACTGCTATGGATGTCGACGACTTCACTTTTCAAGTATTCCACTAGAACTGCAGCCACAGTGATGAGGTCGCCCCCGTTTCTGAGCTGCTTGGTGTGAGCGTACGCGCTGCAATGCTGCGCCGCATAGCACAGTGTCTCCACCCAGGCTTGGGCAATCGCATGCAGCGTGTCCTCTGCGTGGTTGATGATGAGCATTGCGCCAAGCTTGTATCCAATCTTTGAAGTCGATAGGGTACTTTCTTGTCGAGCTTGACGTCGAAGGGTCATATGATACATAGCGCCCACAGAAACGTCATATGAACTTTTACGGGGCTTCAACAGGCCAGACCCGTATGTCAGTAGTGATGTGGCCAGTTCCTCGGCTGTCCCACATCGTGTACCTTTACGACTGAGAAGATCGCACTGCTCGAGGTAGGCAGTGCGGCTGCCCGTGGGAGACATCATGTTGGGGCGTGCGGCGAGGAGGAAGACCATGTAGTTGGAGAGAGCCTCCACCGCCTCAGCAGTGGGTTGCTTGGAATGCTCCACCTTGTATGCCTCTGCCTTGTTGGACTTGATTTTAGATTTCAGATAATGGAAGATTGCATTAATCCTCCCAGTCTTGATGGACTTGTTGGGTTGTTGATCATTGCAAGGGTCCTGTAATTCTTTTCATTTGCGCTTCTGCTAGCCAACCGAAGCGCCAATACTCTCTCCCCATATTTGACGAAACCAACCAGAAACATGAGGATTGTGGCCCACCGGAGCCAGGGCCGACTGGCTGTGATGATTGAGGACTCGTAGAGGATGTAAGCGGCTGCAGCAACCTGCACGGCAAACGTCTGCAGATGGCGCAGCCACAGCCGGTTGTCCTCGATGGCATAGGCGGTGATGTTGTCTTGCCCACCGAGGTGCACAAGCAAGAACGGCGCCCAGAACGCACCAGCTGATGCTCTGACGACGACCTGCTAGTCACGGACATGTGCCCCAGCACGTAGATCGCCGTCGCGTCGGCCATCATGTACGCTGACCAGATGAAAAACATGAGCACACCCGACCTCACGCGCCGGCGGAACTCTGCCAGAACAAGGAGCGCCAGCTGAAGTGTGAAGCTTAGAAGCACCAGCGCCTGGATGCCCCATTCTTTCCAAGCATGCACCACCGTCCCTGCTCCGGCCATTTCTCCCTCCTGAAACAGACATGTCCATCTTATACACAGCTATACATAGTACATAATTGTCAAATGGTATAACTGCCAATGATAATAATATAGCATGCATGATCCCATCGCAAAACCAAAGAAAAGAAACACCAGCTCAGAGAGCTAAGAGATATACTGTTCCCTGTTACTATATCAAACAGTGAGGATAAATCGAAATGGTGCTGGGAAGGGTCTGGAAAATTTTCTGCCAACCAATGTACGACACGCTCTGCACCGATGAAACAGAACCTATATGCAACATTATTTGGAAGGCTAAATCCCCCCACTGAAAATTAAGATTTTATATGTAGCTGATGTTCCATAAAGCTACGTCAACCAAAGACACTATGCTCAGGAAGAAATGGAAAGGAGATGCGAAATGCCCTTTCTTCTGTGAGCAAAATGGATCGATAAGGTATGTTTGGAGCGTGGTTGCAATGGTAATTGGATCCCCTATGGGTGAAAATTCTTCATGGTTGGCCTAGCTGGCATTCGCTAGGCCATCTTCTAGAACTAAGAAACAAGGGTATGCTTTTTTTTTTTTGACGGTCAACGGGGGGAGGAGGACTCCCCACCTGATTCCATTAGCTGGTGATAATGGCGGCCCAAAACTGGCCCAGTACATGATACAAAGTTTTTAAGCACCAAAAAATAAAACTGGTTGTACTACATGGGTGAAAACATTCGACACCAGGCACTAGCTATTTCTTTCTCATCCCGCGCCATGCGCCATCGCCACAACTTGGCTTCTTCCCGGCAGGTCGACAGCAGACGAGAGAGCGACGGGGTTGCTTCTCGGAAGACGACTTCATTCTGATGTTTCCATAGTTGCCAATAGCAGAGAAGGGCCAAGCAGTCCCTGTGCTTGTTGGGAGTCGTCGTCGTCGGCCAGCCGAGATCCCCGGGCCTCGACGCGCTTGGCTGCGCCGGCAGCTCAACACCAATGGCCGCCCAGAACGCTTGAGCGAAGGAGCAGCCATACATGATATGGTCAGTGTCCTCATGTTCTCGGGCGCACACCTCACAAGTGTCAGTCTCCACAATGTTCTTCTTCAGGAGATTGCTCTTGCATTGTATCTTCCCTTGCACCATCAACCACCCAAAGAACTGCACCCGCGGAGGCACGCGGTTCTGCCAAACGAATTTTGCAAAGTCACACCCAGGGTCAGTGGCTGACATGACTAGCTTATAAATAGCCGACGAGCGCAAGGTTCCATCAGCAGCAAAGAGATCGCTGCAGCGCGTGTCAGGTGCCGAGGAGAGCGCAATGCCGGAGAGCATATTGCGCAGCTCGGTCAGCTCCCCTTCCGCAGCCCTGGAGAGTCGCGGAACAAACTGGCTCCTTAGCTCTCTCTCGAACACTTGATGCACTGAAGCTTTTGGGCGCTGCGAGTGACTCGCAAGTGCCGGAAAGAGGTCAGACAGCCTGCCCTCCTCAAGCCACCAATCATCCCAGAAGGAAGTAGCCTTGCCATCGCCCACCTGCACCGTTGTGACCGATTGGTAGATGGGGAGCAATTCATGCAAGGGTGTGCTTTGATAAGAAATACTATGTTAGATCTCACTGAGATCATTAATGCCTGCTCTTTTCTGAAATACTGGGCAGGACTACAAAAGAAAAAGGACGGTGCAGCGCTGGTAGCAGGAGCAGAGGTGCTGTCCAACACCATCCAAGACAGCCAGCCTCCGATGCAGAGGAGAATGCATGGAAGGGCAATCACAAATGGAAGAAAAAGAAAAAAGAAAGAAAGAAAGAAATGCCGCCCCGTGTACATTTGACAATAAGCTAGCTAGCAGGGTCACCTTCTCCCACGCTAATGCTGCACCGTGTCACCAAAACTCGCCGATTTGAACTACCCAAACCCATGCACACAGCATCCGCCCCTCTCTAAATCCTAACCACGTCGGCGGTTAGTTTGCTTCCTATAATCTTATACATAAGAAAATGAGGATCACGGAGCACTCACCAGCCGGCAAGGATCTCCCGTCGACGACCACGATCGAGCAGCCCCAAAGGTGGAGGGGATCGAGTGGCGGCACCGGCGGGCAGGTCTTAGATTTTTTTTTTTTTGAGCAAAGGGCAGGTCTTAGATGTGTTTGACTGTGTAACAGTAGCGGCTCGGCTAGACTCATCAATTTTGGTCAGTCAAAAACAAAAGCAATCATGTACTGTGTGCAGGCGCACTTCTCTATTCGATCGGGGCCATAGTAGAAAAATATACTAGGAATATTTGGGCCTGTGCCCCTTGTTCAATTGTTTACTGTTTTGATTTTTGCCCCTGCTTTCCGCGAAATGGGCTGGTGACCCCTGGTTCTAAAATTTTTGACCCATGCCGAGGCACACGTGACCCGCAAACAGTCCGTTAGAGCATCTCCAGCAAGGCCTCTAGTTAGGCCTTTACTCTATTATTTAGGAGTTTGAGGCAAAAAATCAACTCCAGCAATGACCCTACTTGGGCTCTCATTTTGCATGCCCTCTCAAACTCCATCTTTAAGCTCCCATTCTTAGGGTCCTCCAATCCTCCTTCTTATTCATAAGTCCCACTATTTTTTTACTAGGTCTCACACAAAATAAAGTCTTGGTTCGTTTACTGCTGGAGTTGAAGTCAAATTTTAAGCCCTTATTTTTACATGCCGGCTTGGAAAACAAAAATAGAAGCCTTGTTTTGAGGCCTATTGCTGGAGATGCTTTTAGTGTGGAATACTAGAAAGAATAAAATCAAAGGGCAACCAAGGTCTTTTCTTTCACAATCAAACGTCTTGACTGGATGCCGTCAGTATCCCGTTTGGACGCAGTGGCATGAGCCTAAAAGATTTTTGAACCAGGGTCACCAGCATCATTTTGCAAAAAGCAGAGGCAAAAATCAAAACGGTAATTGAAACAGAGGCACAGACCTAAATATCCCAAAATTGTACTCTCGCGGTTGTTCAAATTCAAACACACCGTGCCTCGGTATGGCTATATATAGGAGAAAAAAATAAACTGCGCGATTATCGCGCCAGCTATTTTACAATTCGATCGAGGCCAAGCCAAGTATACCACATATCTCTGCCGTAGCGCCGATCCAAACTTCTCTATAAGTCCATCACGCCTAAGCCTTGTATATCCTCCTTAATTGCATGACCTCTCTCTCTCTCTCTCTCTCTCTCTCTCTCTCAGCTAATTTTACACACTTTTACTTCATACATGCTGTAATTTTGTAGAGTATAAACATGAATGATGTATAAGACAAAAGAAATGTAATAGTATTAAGTTTTGTAGAGTATAAACATGAATGAGATGTAAACTGTTGAGGGGGGCAAATTACACTTGGGGTTTTCGAAGTAAAATATAACACAATACAAATTGGTTCACGCGTAGGAAGCACTCCATGAACGAAAGGAAGAGATGGTCCATGGCCTTAATATTCCTGGTCCGAGACTCCCTAACTAATAAAATGGAAGATGGCGTACCTTTTCATGTATTCCACTAGAATCGAAGCGATAGTGATGAGCTCGCCACCGTTGCTGAGTTGCTTGGCGTGAGCATACGCGCTGCAACCCTGGGCTGCATGGTACAGAGTCTCCACCCAGGCTTGGGCAATCAAATCCAGTGTATCCTCCTGGTGTTTTTGGATGAGCATTGCGCCAAGCCTGCATCCAATACCCATGATCGGTTGGAACATGTGGCTACCTTCGCTAGTGTCATCCAACATTGCATCCCCGTAGCTCCGTAGTTTTGTGGCCAGTTCCTCGGCTGTTTTTGTCGTACCCCATTTCTGGAGCACTAGTGCTTACCCGTATCAGTCCCTGGATCAGTCGCTGATACGAACACTTACACAGAATGTCATCACAGAGTCATAACTTACATAAATATTACCGAGTCTCATACAAGCCTTCATACATAAAAGGTCTTACAACACTCGGCCAGCGGCCGTCTTATTATAACGAACATCACATTGATGAACTACTACAACAGAATCACTTAAACACCACTACAGCGGAAAGCGGAGACGGAACCACTACAGGCAACTCGAGAGCGGACGGAACCCTACTCCTCATCTTCACCATCCTGGAACTCGTACTCGGGCTCTTCATCTGAATGATTAAAGCAAGGGTGAGTACATAGGGTACTCAGCAAGCCCTAACACAAGGGGTAAAAGCATGCAAGGGTGTAACCAAGGATAGGCTGAGATTTAAGCATAGCGGTTAAAGCCATCTTTATGCAAAGGTTGTTTTAAAAGCAAAGCCAGTTGCAACTACAGTCAAGATTATTGATATCTTTTAGTGGGGTTGTTTGGCCCTGGGGGAGATGTAATCCATCCCGCCAGTTCCCAAGTTTTAATGCTGGCAGGAAACCAGCGCACGGTTCCACACCGGAGTATTCTAAAAACACGCCAAGGAGATAACTCACACCGTTATACTAATCTTGTGTGGCCAAAGCTTTCGCGTCGTCCAATACCGTGGAACACGGCTATCCAGATAGATTTTACACTCTGCAGAGGTTGTACACGATTCCCCACAAGGTATACTAGTCCCTCCCACCGTCGTGGTTAGGAAAGGCATACAGAGGTCCCGTACCTACTTGGTGTCACCACGGCATCCACCCACGGAAAATCATCCGACCAGGGGCTTCATCACGTATCATATCGTATAGAAAGGCCTGAATAGTAACCACATGCCGGGCTCGCGTCCCACTGTCAGCGAGTCTTCTCCTGGCTTCCGCTGCGACTCCTGCCTCCGAGTGGATACCGGGTGGACACTATAGTAGGGTGTGGTTCCAACTCTTTCCCATACAAGACTTGTGGCTGTACGAAGGGTGCTAGGCCAGGCGGCACAGGAACCGGTCCTTATACGACCGAAGCAGGCATCTTCAATAGCTATCCTCACAGAGGAGTCGCATCCCAGAGATAGCCCTCCCCACTGAGGACTACCTCGCCTGCTCCCGCCAAGTATCCCCACTATAGAGTTGCACAAGTCACTAATTACCATCCCACATTATCATATTCACAACACACACCACCAAGCACTCACGCATTTAACACAAAAAGCATGTATAGCAAGATTAATTAAGTACTCATGTATAACAGCCCTAAGCAGCATAGCATTCCAACTAACCATTAAATAATTAACGAATGTTGGACCTTAAGTTTAACAATGGAAGCAGGGTAATCAATAACAAGGCATGGCAATCAATAAGTACTTAGGACATACTAAGCATTAAACATCATGCAATTTATTTATAAACGGGCTCTAAGTAGGTATTTTATAAACATAGGATCAATCATGATCAAAGGAGGGTTAGGACTTGCCTTCACCAAAGTCTTCTTCTTCTAAGTCTTCGTAGTCCGGATCCTCAGCTTCTTCCTCGTAAGCTTGATTATCTAGCGATTAAAAGTAAAATAACGATAAATAAATCTACCGCTCAACAATTAATTAAATAAGCATCAAACCAAATAAGATCCAATTAACATCAAATGAAGAAGTTTCTGGTAGCATTGGATAGATCGTGAATTTAGATGAATTTTGGCGAAAGAATCGCCAAAATCGGAGTTAGAATGAAAAAGATATAGATTTTTAGAAGTTGGTGGGATTAAATTAATTGGAACTAAGCTTGATTAATTAAGTATGGGCAAAACTTAATTAATCTGAGGTGATTGAGTATTGGAACATGATTAGAAAGTATTCTAGTATTTTTATAGAATTTATGGGATTTTTCTGATATTGGAAAAGTGCTCGAAAAAGATTCTGTGTACAAAAGCTGTGTGGACTTAGCAATTTCTATGCGAGTGTGAGGCTGACAGATGGGCCCGTGGGGGCCGGTGTACTGTGCTGATACTGTTTCGTGAACTCGGTCTACAGGACGGTGGACCGGGCGCGTGTGTGAAGGGGGTTCATGGTGCGCCGGGTGCACCACGTGTGCGGGACGACCGGGTCGCGTGGGACCCGTTGGCCGACGTGGCGTGCCACGTCGGAAGTCGACGGCGACGCGGTCAAACGGCGCCGGAAGCAGGGGAGCGCGGCGGCGCGTCGCCGGAGACCTCGCCGGCGGCGCCTACGAGCGACGAAACGCGGCGA
Organism: Eragrostis nindensis; assembly: GCA_012490785.1. Taxonomy (NCBI): domain Eukaryota; kingdom Viridiplantae; phylum Streptophyta; class Magnoliopsida; order Poales; family Poaceae; genus Eragrostis; species Eragrostis nindensis. Next base: position 364,180 of record JAAXCT010000216.1, on the reverse strand, counting down.
GAAAAAGGCCCTACGTGCTCTACGCGGCGAGGCGAAGCTAGGGATGCTAGATGTAGTCGTCGCCGGTGAGCAGGGCGGCGACGCGCGCTCGCCGGAGATGGGCGGCGCGGCTGCGCGCGAGGGGAAACGGCGCGGGAGTGGAGTTCCCATGAGTATGTGCTCCCGTGTGCGTGCGCGGGAGTGCACTGAGTGTGGCGCGCACCTCGGTTAGACCGGGCGCGGCCGGAGAGCACGCCGGCGACGAGGTCGCGGCGGCGGCGGGAAAGGAGCTCGGTGCGGGGGTGCGTGCGTGCGGGGAAGAAGGAAAAGAGGTAGCGCGCAGGGACGAGAGGAGGAAGGCGGAGCTCACCGCGGGGTCGACGTGGCCGGAGGGGAAGCGGAAGGTTGACGTCGACGAACACGTGGCCGCCGGAACCCTAGCCCGCGGTGGATGCCATCTTCCTGCGCTCGGCTGCGCAAAGGAAAGAAGAGCGGGGTTAGGCACGGCGTGGCAATGCCAAGGAAAGGAGAGGGAAGGGCGGCGGGGCTTCACTGCTAGCTCGGAGAGGTCGCCGGAGAGGAAGAAGATGGCGGCGGCCGGTGGGGAAAAGTGGGAATGGGTGCGATTGCTGCGGTGGCGGTGATGTTTGTGCTCGCAGGAGAGGTGAGGGAGTGAGGGCAGAGCTCGCCGGTTATTTATAGGCGGCGGAGGGAGGAGTCTTTGAGGCGGAGCAGTTGGCGCGGTCAAGCGCCGGTCGCCGAAATTCAAAGGCGACGCGACGGCGTGCAGAGAGGAGGACAGCTTCACGTGCGGGTGACGAGTGCGCCGAACGGCTGCAGTGCGACGGACGGGATGAGACAGGGCGTGCGCGTGCGCGAACTGGCGCCGCGACGAGATGGCTCGGTCGCCGGATTTCATGGCGACGCGATGGGGAAACAGAGGAAGGACGGCTACGCGCTGCTGACGAGAGCGAGGGGAAAAATGGGCGGCACTGCGACGGACGCGACGGAGCGGAAGAAACTCGCGTGGTGCTGACGCCGCGGAATGGGGGCTCGCCGGTCGTGGCGGAGTCGTTGGTGCAGGGCGTGGGCGCGCTCTGCCGCGGGGTTGGCCGATTGAACGGAGTGGTGAGACGAGACGACGCGGGTGCGGGCGCAGCACGTGCGGCTTCAACGGTTCCTGAGCGGCGACGGGACGAGGCGCACCGGCCGGCATGGGCGGCGCTGGGCGGTGTCAGGAGAAAGAAGACGACGGCGCCGACCGCGCGCGTCCGCGGAGAGAGAGGGAGAGTGGAGGCGGGCCGAGAAGCTGGGCCGGGAGCAGCTGGGCCAGAGTGGGCCGCGGGAAAGAAAAGGAAAAAAAAGGGAAGGCCGGGCCGGTTGAGAGAAAAAGAGGAAGGGTGGCCCGCGGGAAAAGAAATGGTTTAACCATTTCACCTAATTAGCTAGGATACAAATTTGAATGGAATTCAAATTTGAAAAAGGATCAACACCAAATAAACACATAAGTAAAAACAAGAAATTCCAAACATGCTCATGGTGTGATTTGATGCACATTTAAAATTCAAAACTCAATTTAGCATGGATTTAAGCTCTAGTTTGATTGAATTTGTTGGAATTCGAAAAAGTTCAAATTTTTAGTGATTTTTATAATGTGGCAAAACACAGGGTGTTACAAACCTACCCCACTTAAAGGGAATCTCGTCCTCGAGATTCAGGCTCTTCCTCAAACAGGTAGGGAAACTCCTTCTTGAGATCATCCTCGCGTTCCCATGTAGCCTCCGCTTCTGTGTGATTACTCCATTGCACTCGGCAAAACCGAATGGCATTCCTTCTTGTTAGCCGAGTAGCAACATCTAAGATCCTGATGGGTCTCTCTTGATACCGGAGATCCGGTTGAAGATCCATCACCTCCGGTGGTACTATCTCCTCTGGGACTCTGAGACATTTCTTCAACTGTGAAACGTGGAAGACATTGTGGATGTCTGACATTTCCTCGGGTAGTTCCAGGCGGTATGCAACTGCTCCTATCTTCTCGAGTACCTTGAAGGGTCCGATATATCTAGGTGCCAACTTTCCTCGGACTCTGAACCTTCGAGTACCTCGTATCGGTGATACTTTGAGGTATACATAATCTCCCGCTTCGAAGCTCAGATCTCTGCGCCTGGTATCTGCATAGCTTTTCTGTCTGCTCTGGGCAACTTTCAAATTCTCTCTTATCAAAGCAACTTTCTCTTCCGCATCACGGATGACTGCTGGTCCAAAGAAGGATCGTTCTCCAACTTCTGACCACATGAGGGGTGTTCTGCATTTTCTGCCATATAGAGCTTCAAAGGGTGACATTTGCAGACTGGCCTGATAACTGTTGTTGTAGGAGAACTCTGCGAAGGATAGACTTTTCTCCCAATCTTTCCCATAAGCCAGTACACATGCTCTCAACATATCCTCCAGTATTTGATTGACTCTTTCAGTCTGTCCATCTGTCTGGGGGTGATAAGCGGAGCTGTAGTCCAACTTTGTTTTCAGTAGCTTGTGCAGACTTTTCCAGAATATTGAGGTGAACTGGGCACCTCGATCTGACACTATTCTGCTCGGGACTCCATGTAACTTGAGAACATTATCTATGTACAGCTGGGCATAGTTGTCCCCTCGGTAGGTTGTCTTCACTGCTATGAAGTGTGCGACCTTTGTCAGACGGTCTACTATGACCCATATTGAATCATTTCCTTTCTGGGTACGAGGTAGCCCCACAATGAAATCCATACTGATCTCATCCCATTTCCATACTGGAACATGTAGCGGCTGTAACAGTCCTGCAGGTCTTTTGTGTTCTGCCTTGACTCTGCTGCAGATATCACATCGGGCAACGAACTCTGCTATGTCCCTTTTCATTCCTGTCCACCAGTACTTCTGTTTCAGGTCCAAGTACATCTTGGTACTCCCTGGATGAATGGAGTATGCTGAATTATGGGCTTCATCCATGATGAGCTGCTGATAACCTCCATTCTTAGGTACACATATTCGATCCTTGTACCATAAGGTGCCTTGATCATCTACTCTGAAACCTGGTGCTTTATCCACTCCTGTTTTCTCTTTTAACTCTTGTATTTCCTCATCTTCTTTTTGAGCTGATCGGATCTGACTTTCCAGAGTTGGTTCAACATGCAAGGTGTTTAACTGGCTTGCATCTGTGAAGTGTAGATTCAACTGCTCGAACTCTGCCAGTAACTCAGGTCTTCGTCTGTTCAACTTGATGCTGTTGCAATGAGCCTTCCGGCTTAGTGCATCTGCCACTACATTGGCCTTTCCAGGGTGATACTGTATGTCCAGGTTGTAGTCCTTGATTAATTCCAACCATCTTCTCTGCCTGAGATTCAGATCTGACTGTGTGAAGATGTACTTCAAGCTTTTATGATCTGTGTAAATTTCACACTTATTTCCAATAAGATAGTGTCTCCAAATCTTCAAAGCATGCACAACTGCTGCTAACTCCAGATCATGGGTCGGATAATTCTGCTCGTGAGTTTTCAACTGTCTTGAAGCATAAGCTACCACTCTTCCATCTTGCATCAGGACACATCCTAATCCTTGTCGAGAGGCGTCGCAGTATACGACAAAATCTCGATGGATATCCGGTAGGATTAGCACTGGGGCTGTGGTTAACCTTCTTTTCAACTCTTGAAAACTCTTTTCACAAGCTTCTGTCCACTTGAACTCCTTTCCTTTCTGTGTCAGGGCGGTCATAGGTCTGGCTAGCTTGGAGAATCCCTCTATGAATCTGCGGTAGTAACCTGCCAATCCAAGGAAACTTCTGATTTCTGTCACATTGGTGGGTTGCTTCCAGTTAGTAACTGCTTCAACCTTGGCTGGGTCTACTGCCACACCTTCTTCTGTCAGGATATGACCAAGGAAGGCTACTTCTCTCAACCAAAATTCACACTTGCTGAACTTGGCATAGAGCTCATGTGCTCTCAGCTTCTCAAGTACAATCCTTAGATGCTGCTCATGCTCCTCAGCACTCTTGGAGTAAATCAAGATGTCGTCAATGAAGACTACGACAAACCGATCCAACTCTTCCATAAAGACCTTGTTCATCAGATTCATGAAGTATGCCGGTGCATTGGTAAGTCCAAAGGGCATCACTGTAAACTCATACTGACCATATCTGGTGACGAAAGCTGTCTTGAGTATATCTCCTTCTCGAATCTTCAGCTGATAGTAACCAGATCTTAAGTCGATCTTGGAGAAGAACTTGGCTCCCTTCAACTGATCAAACAAATCATCGATCCTGGGCAGCGGGTACTTGTTCTTGATAGTGACTTCGTTGAGTGAACGGTAGTCAATGCACATTCTGAGACTGCCATCTTTCTTCTTGACAAACAGAACAGGTGATCCCCAAGGAGAAGAACTGGGTCTGATGAAACCTTTCTCTTGTAATTCTGCTATTTGCAACTTCAACTCTGCTAGCTCATTTGCTGCCATCCGATAGGGTCTCTTAGCTATTGGAGAGGTTCCGGGGAGAAGCTCAATGATGAACTCGATATCTCGGTCTGGTGGCATTCCTGGTAACTCATCTGGGAAGACATCTGGGTACTCACAGACAACTGGTACTTCCTCCAAGGGTTTGGCCTCTATACTGCATACCATGGGTGTGATTTTTGCTCTTCTTGGCTCACATTCTACTTTGATCCCCTGATGGTTCACTAAGGATACTCTTCGGGTATCACAGGCTATATTGCCTTGATGCTTGCTCAACCAATCCATTCCAAGGATAACATCTATTCCTGCAGACTTAAGCACTACTAGGTCTGCTAGGAACACTACCCCACTTAAAAGAATCTTAACCCGGTGACATCCCAAGAAGCACTTGATCTTTGCTCCAGGGGAATGGGTTATCAGGGGTTGTTTGAGCAAAACAGTTGGAAAACCATGTGCAGCAACAAAACTCGAAGATATGAACGAATGCGAAGCTCCCGAATCAAACAAAACTGTTGCAAGAGTAGAGTTGACAAGGTACTCACCAAGGACAACGTCTGGTGCTTCCTCAGCCTCCTCGGTGTTGATGTGGTTGACCTTGCCTCGGCCATAGGTCTGGTTGTTCCTTCGCTGGGGTCCTGAGGATTGCTGTCCACCACGTCCAACTCCTGATGCTGCAGTCCTGATGTTGCTGGGCTGATGTGACTGAGCTGGTGCCTGGTTCTGGTTTAGATAAGGGCATCTGGCAACCATGTGACCTGGTTCACGGCAGTGAAAGCATGTTCTCTTCTCATTCTGGGCTGGCTGGGCAACACTGGGGCTGCTTTTCTGCTGACTACCTGCACTCTGGTTGCGGTAAGAGGGAGCTGATTTCTGCTGATTTGATGCTGAGGTACGGTACTGCATGGTCGGTTGGTGCTTGGGCCTCTGAGAAAAGCTGTTCCTTGACCTCTGATTCCTGTCCTGCTGCCTGAACTTCTGCGCATTGAACTTGCGCTTCCTGTCATTCTCAAGGTGAGAACGAGCATCTTCCAGAAGGATAGCACGGTTCATCAGGGTGTTGAAGTCTGGATAGATATGAGTGATCAACTGCATCTTTAAACTGGGACTGAGTCCTTTCCTGAAGCGATCCTGCTTCTTTTTGTCAGTATTGACATCATCAGGTGCATAGCGTGCCAGCTTCATGAACTTCCTGATATACTGGTTCACTGTCATGGCTCCTTGCTTCAGAGAGCGGAACTCATCTGCCTTCATCTCCATGATACCTTCAGGGATGTGGTACCTCCTGAATTCCTCCTGGAATTCATCCCAAGTGATAGCATCAGCATTCTCTGCGGCTTCACAGTAGTTATCCCACCACTCACTTGCTGCTCCAATGAGCTGGTGAGATGCCAGTAAAACCTTTTCTCTGTCGGTGGCATGGACAACCTGCAGCTTCTTGGTGATGCCTCTCAGCCAATCATCTGCTGCTAAGGGATCTTCTTCAGCACTCTCAAAGGTTGGTGGCCTGAGTCTCATGAACTCTGACATCTTGTTCTGGGGACCAGCTGTACGGTCTAGAAGTCCTTGGGCAATAACCTCCATCAAACGGGTCTGGTTATCCATCACTGCTACTAGGTTAGTGACAGGTGGTTGAGGTATTCTTCCACCTCGTCCACCACCTCGTCCACCACCTCTTCCACCACCTCTGCCACGGTTCTGATTTCCTCCACCTCGGCTCTGGTTGTTATCTTCAACCTCATCATGACTTTCCTGCTGATTCTGGCTAACTTCATCCTCCTGGTGGTCTTGATTATGGTTTCCACCTCTGCCTCCACCTCTACCTCTTCCACGCTGGTTGTTATTTCTGCCTCTGCCACGTCCACGTCCACTGTCCGCATCATGGCCATCATCTTCTTGCTCCTCACGGGCTGCACGCCTTTGGCGCTGTTGGATCCTAGCGGACCTCTTGGGAGGCATCTGTTGATTGATGATAGATAGAGAAGGGTGAGATTGAGACAAGGTTAAGGTTACGAGCTTTAACGAGGAAACAAGGCAACACTGAAAATAACTAACACACAAACATAAAGATCCAGCATCATTACAACATCACAGCATTACATATACATCATAACATAGGTTCGATCACACATACCCAAATCCTTTCATATAGAAGGATTTGACGGTTACAACTAGATACAGGACTCGACAACAAGGTACACTATGATACAACGACACACAACTGCTGGACTACACAACACACACACTGCTGACTAAACAAACTATGGGTACAAGCACTGCTGCCACAAGTGCTGCTGGTAGCTGACTCCATCACTGCTAACTGCTGCTCACAGGTCGAAGCCACGGTCCCTGCGCCACTCCTGGTACAGGTCGAAGGGGTCGCTCCACCGGTAGTGAGCACTGAGCAACTGGTAGTACTCGAGGAGTCCTGAGTCACTGAACATCTGGGGTCCAGGTGCCTGCTGCTGAACTGCTGGAAAGTACTGAGCTGGGGGTGCAACAAACACTGGCTGGTACTGAACTGGTGGTGCAACAAGTGGCGGCAGGTACTGAGCTGGTGGCACGACAACTGTGGAGTAGTACTGAGCCGGTGGTGCAACAGGGGCTGGCTGGTGCTGAGCTGGTGCTGGCTGGTACGGAGCTGGTGGATCAACAACTGCTGGCTGGGAGTGAGCTGGTGAGTCAGCGTCTGCTGGGTAATCCTCATCCATCGCATCATCGTCTCCTGTGAGATCGACGATCTGGTCTGCCATGGAGTCCTCTGACTCCTCTGAATGGTCGTCCTCAAACATCTGGTAGAACTCAGGTGGTATGTTGTACACAGGAGGCTGGCCATCTGACGAAGAATCTGAGTACTCTGCCCAGTCACTGGCGTACTCCAACTCGAAGAACGGAATGTTCTCCGACGGCTCGTCCTCTGCAGGCCCCTCATCCTGTGAAGGGTCCTCTGGTAGCTCTGGCTCAGGGTCGTCTACTGCCATCTCAGCATCCTCGTCCTCTGTGGGCTCCTCCTCAGTCCTCACTGAGTCCTCCTCGTGTGCTGAGTCGTCGTCGTCCTCTGAACTGTCAGACTCCATCAGAAAACCGTGTGCTGCCACTGGAGCTGGTGCAACCTCTGTAGGGGCTGGAGCTGGAACCAGTGCCTGGTCTGGTGCTGCCTCTGAGGGAACTGAGGCTGCCTGCTGTGCTACTCCAGACGATCCTGCACCTCCAACATCCTCACTGTCACTAGAGTCATCCTCTGTGTCTGCAGTGTCGTCATCACCCTCTGAGTCTGTCGGTGCTGCGTAGTGTGAGTGGCGGTGCAGTCCCCTGACCCTCGGGAGAAACCTGCGACGGGGTCCTCCGTGGTGCGTGTGGCACCCCACGTAACTACTGTCCAACCTCTTGATAAGGTAGGTGGCATCCTCTCTCCAAAGCTTCTTGGTACGCTCTAGGGTAGCCTGGGTCTCTGTGAGCTGAGCCTGAACTGCAGCTAGCTGTGCCTGAGTCTCTCTAAGCTTGTCTGTCTCCTTCTGCCAGCGCTCTGCAGTGGTCTCGAGAACTGACTGAGTCTGGGTGAGTCGTGCCTGGGTCTCTGTGAGCTGCTCACTGAGGGCTCTCTCTCTAGTCTCTGCCTCCTCGGCTCTGGTGACACACCTCGACCACTGTCGCTGGTGCTGCTCGTACAGGTCGTCCAAAGCAAGAAGGTACTGGACGGTGGCAACCAAGGCGGGGTTGTCCTCTGTCTGGCTCAAACCCTGAAGTGCTCTCCACCTACGACGCCACGCCGGGCGGCAGAAGGTGTAGAGCGGGAAGTAGCGGGACGGCGTGCCACGCACGTCCTGCTCGTGTCGCTCGCAGAAGAGGAGCAGGGCCTTGCGGGCCCCTGCCTGGTAGGCGTCGGTGGGTGAAGCGCCGAAGGTCGTGGCTGTCAGGGGCTCCCAGTCAGGGTGCTCAGGTGACTGGAGGATAGTCACGTGAACCTCGCACCTCTGGGTGCCGTGCTGGACGGAGCGGCGGGTGCGGTACTCTGGACGGTCGGTGTAGCCGAACCTCTGCAGGGTCTCCCAAAGGACAGTGGGAAAGCCTGCGGTGCCGATCTGGTAGCTGAAGGACCACTCGCTGTCTACCAACTGGACCTCCATCTGTTCAACAAAAGTTGAAGATGGGTAAGTACATAACAACGAAACAAAAATTTTATAAAGTAAAGACAGTACAGGAAGTAAAATTTTGTAATATAGTTTATAAAATATCACTCTCTTACACTCGTTCCAGCTTAGGGTTCATCCTACAGTCAAGCATGGCTCTGATACCACTCTGTCGTACCCCATTTCTGGAGCACTAGTGCTTACCCGTATCAGTCCCTGGATCAGTCGCTGATACGAACACTTACACAGAATGTCATCACAGAGTCATAACTTACATAAATATTACCGAGTCTCATACAAGCCTTCATACATAAAAGGTCTTACAACACTCGGCCAGCGGCCGTCTTATTATAACGAACATCACATTGATGAACTACTACAACAGAATCACTTAAACACCACTACAGCGGAAAGCGGAGACGGAACCACTACAGGCAACTCGAGAGCGGACGGAACCCTACTCCTCATCTTCACCATCCTGGAACTCGTACTCGGGCTCTTCATCTGAATGATTAAAGCAAGGGTGAGTACATAGGGTACTCAGCAAGCCCTAACACAAGGGGTAAAAGCATGCAAGGGTGTAACCAAGGATAGGCTGAGATTTAAGCATAGCGGTTAAAGCCATCTTTATGCAAAGGTTGTTTTAAAAGCAAAGCCAGTTGCAACTACAGTCAAGATTATTGATATCTTTTAGTGGGGTTGTTTGGCCCTGGGGGAGATGTAATCCATCCCGCCAGTTCCCAAGTTTTAATGCTGGCAGGAAACCAGCGCACGGTTCCACACCGGAGTATTCCAAAAACACGCCAAGGAGATAACTCACACCGTTATACTAATCTTGTGTGGCCAAAGCTTTCGCGTCGTCCAATACCGTGGAACACGGCTATCCAGATAGATTTTACACTCTGCAGAGGTTGTACACGATTCCCCACAAGGTATACTAGTCCCTCCCACCGTCGTGGTTAGGAAAGGCATACAGAGGTCCCGTACCTACTTGGTGTCACCACGGCATCCACCCACGGAAAATCATCCGACCAGGGGCTTCATCACGTATCATATCGTATAGAAAGGCCTGAATAGTAACCACATGCCGGGCTCGCGTCCCACTGTCAGCGAGTCTTCTCCTGGCTTCCGCTGCGACTCCTGCCTCCGAGTGGATACCGGGTGGACACTATAGTAGGGTGTGGTTCCAACTCTTTCCCATACAAGACTTGTGGCTGTACGAAGGGTGCTAGGCCAGGCGGCACAGGAACCGGTCCTTATACGACCGAAGCAGGCATCTTCAATAGCTATCCTCACAGAGGAGTCGCATCCCAGAGATAGCCCTCCCCACTGAGGACTACCTCGCCTGCTCCCGCCAAGTATCCCCACTATAGAGTTGCACAAGTCACTAATTACCATCCCACATTATCATATTCACAACACACACCACCAAGCACTCACGCATTTAACACAAAAAGCATGTATAGCAAGATTAATTAAGTACTCATGTATAACAGCCCTAAGCAGCATAGCATTCCAACTAACCATTAAATAATTAACGAATGTTGGACCTTAAGTTTAACAATGGAAGCAGGGTAATCAATAACAAGGCATGGCAATCAATAAGTACTTAGGACATACTAAGCATTAAACATCATGCAATTTATTTATAAACGGGCTCTAAGTAGGTATTTTATAAACATAGGATCAATCATGATCAAAGGAGGGTTAGGACTTGCCTTCACCAAAGTCTTCTTCTTCTAAGTCTTCGTAGTCCGGATCCTCAGCTTCTTCCTCGTAAGCTTGATTATCTAGCGATTAAAAGTAAAATAACGATAAATAAATCTACCGCTCAAACAATTAATTAAATAAGCATCAAACCAAATAAGATCCAATTAACATCAAATGAAGAAGTTTCTGGTAGCATTGGATAGATCGTGAATTTAGATGAATTTTGGCGAAAGAATCGCCAAAATCGGAGTTAGAATGAAAAAGATATAGATTTTAGAAGTTGGTGGGATTAAATTAATTGGAACTAAGCTTGATTAATTAAGTATGGGCAAAACTTAATTAATCTGAGGTGATTGAGTATTGGAACATGATTAGAAAGTATTCTAGTATTTTTATAGAATTTATGGGATTTTTCTGATATTGGAAAAGTGCTCGAAAAAGATTCTGTGTACAAAAGCTGTGTGGACTTAGCAATTTCTATGCGAGTGTGAGGCTGACAGATGGGCCCGTGGGGGCCGGTGTACTGTGCTGATACTGTTTCGTGAACTCGGTCTACAGGACGGTGGACCGGGCGCGTGTGTGAAGGGGGTTCATGGTGCGCCGGGTGCACCACGTGTGCGGGACGACCGGGTCGCGTGGGACCCGTTGGCCGACGTGGCGTGCCACGTCGGAAGTCGACGGCGACGCGGTCAAACGGCGCCGGAAGCAGGGGAGCGCGGCGGCGCGTCGCCGGAGACCTCGCCGGCGGCGCCTACGAGCGACGAAACGCGGCGAGAAAAAGGCCCTACGTGCTCTACGCGGCGAGGCGAAGCTAGGGATGCTAGATGTAGTCGTCGCCGGTGAGCAGGGCGGCGACGCGCGCTCGCCGGAGATGGGCGGCGCGGCTGCGCGCGAGGGGAAACGGCGCGGGAGTGGAGTTCCCATGAGTATGTGCTCCCGTGTGCGTGCGCGGGAGTGCACTGAGTGTGGCGCGCACCTCGGTTAGACCGGGCGCGGCCGGAGAGCATGCCGGCGACGAGGTCGCGGCGGCGGCGGGAAAGGAGCTCGGTGCGGGGGTGCGTGCGTGCGGGGAAGAAGGAAAAGAGATAGCGCGCAGGGACGAGAGGAGGAAGGCGGAGCTCACCGCGGGGTCGACGTGGCCGGAGGGGAAGCGGAAGGTTGACGTCGACGAACACGTGGCCGCCGGAACCCTAGCCCGCGGTGGATGCCATCTTCCTGCGCTCGGCTGCGCAAAGGAAAGAAGAGCGGGGTTAGGCACGGCGTGGCAATGCCAAGGAAAGGAGAGGGAAGGGCGGCGGGGCTTCACTGCTAGCTCGGAGAGGTCGCCGGAGAGGAAGAAGATGGCGGCGGCCGGTGGGGAAAAGTGGGAATGGGTGCGATTGCTGCGGTGGCGGTGATGTTTGTGCTCGCAGGAGAGGTGAGGGAGTGAGGGCAGAGCTCGCCGGTTATTTATAGGCGGCGGAGGGAGGAGTCTTTGAGGCGGAGCAGTTGGCGCGGTCAAGCGCCGGTCGCCGAAATTCAAAGGCGACGCGACGGCGTGCAGAGAGGAGGACAGCTTCACGTGCGGGTGACGAGTGCGCCGAACGGCTGCAGTGCGACGGACGGGATGAGACAGGGCGTGCGCGTGCGCGAACTGGCGCCGCGACGAGATGGCTCGGTCGCCGGATTTCATGGCGACGCGATGGGGAAACAGAGGAAGGACGGCTACGCGCTGCTGACGAGAGCGAGGGGAAAAATGGGCGGCACTGCGACGGACGCGACGGAGCGGAAGAAACTCGCGTGGTGCTGACGCCGCGGAATGGGGGCTCGCCGGTCGTGGCGGAGTCGTTGGTGCAGGGCGTGGGCGCTCTGCCGCGGGGTTGGCCGATTGAACGGAGTGGTGAGACGAGACGACGCGGGTGCGGGCGCAGCACGTGCGGCTTCAACGGTTCCTGAGCGGCGACGGGACGAGGCGCACCGGCCGGCATGGGCGGCGCTGGGCGGTGTCAGGAGAAAGAAGACGACGGCGCCGACCGCGCGCGTCCGCGGAGAGAGAGGGAGAGTGGAGGCGGGCCGAGAAGCTGGGCCGGGAGCAGCTGGGCCAGAGTGGGCCGCGGGAAAGAAAAGGAAAAAAAAGGGAAGGCCGGGCCGGTTGAGAGAAAAAGAGGAAGGGTGGCCCGCGGGAAAAGAAATGGTTTAACCATTTCACCTAATTAGCTAGGATACAAATTTGAATGGAATTCAAATTTGAAAAAGGATCAACACCAAATAAACACATAAGTAAAAACAAGAAATTCCAAACATGCTCATGGTGTGATTTGATGCACATTTAAAATTCAAAACTCAATTTAGCATGGATTTAAGCTCTAGTTTGATTGAATTTGTTGGAATTCGAAAAAGTTCAAATTTTTAGTGATTTTTATAATGTGGCAAAACACAGGGTGTTACAGTTTTGCATCCGTAGCTTCTAATCACAGCGAAAGCATAGCACACCTCGACGTACGCAGTGCGGCTGCCCGTAGGAGACGCCATGTCGGGGCGTGCAGCGAGGAGGAACAGCATGTAGTTGGAGAGAGCCTCCACCGCCTCAGCATTGGGTTGCTTGGAGTGCTCCATCTTGTATGCCTCCGCCTTGCTGGCCTTGTTGGCTTGCTGCTGCTGCTTATTGTTGCCATGCTCCTCCTGGTACCACCAGGTGATGTAGATGTTAGTGGCAATGTGCCAGGCGAGGATGCGCTCATCTACGCTTCGAGTCAGGCCGAACGTGTAAAGGCCCCATCTTTTCAGCTTCGATGGAACCCTTGAATGAAAAGGATCACTTGAGTCAAAGATCGAGTTGCTGAATTGTGCCTGCTGGTCTCTGTTCTAAGTCCCATACCAGCAGTTGTTTTGCTTCATCCCCTCCCACATCAGGCCCCCCTTCATTGATCTCCATCACCACCTCTTCCGCCCTCTCTTTACCTCCTACTGCTGTCCGCGATTTCATTTCCTCATCCTCTCCCTCAAGCTCTCTCTGAACCTGCTCTTCTCTCTGGAACAATGGGTTCATCATGGACTTCTCGATGAACTCCGAGACGGGGATGAACCATGAGTGGGCAAGCGTGTTCCATGGGTCCTCCAATCGCATCCATCGTGCCAGCCTGCTGCTTCGGCTGGCCCTGCTGCGGGCGCTCAACTGTAGCAAGTTATGCTGCCCCATGGAGGCTGACCAACCCCTTCCTCGCCAGTCCGCTGCATGGACCAACATGCGGACAAAGGAAACTATAATGACACGATAAATATTGATTTGGCATGCCACGTCAGTTCTGATTTCAATTTTAAATCGATTTTTCTTTTAAAAGATAACTTTGTTTTTTAATCCGGTTGAACCATTGTATTATAATTAATTCAACAAAACAAGATGGGACATGTATATACTCTTTTTTTTTATGTTTTGGCCTTTTCTAATTCAACGATTTGAATGTAGAATTACCTACATTCAATGTATTATGTCAACACAATGTTTGAACATATTCATATTTTTAGCATATTTTATCGACATGACCCTTACATTTGTTAAAATGCTGAAGCGGTATATAAAATGTTATACTAAAAAATACATTCAAGTATTATGTTGAAATATATCCATGTTGTGTCTTATTTTGTTACATTTGTTTTGTTGTAATAAATTCAAAGGAAAAAATTGCTATAGCACACTAGAAAGGTGCACCTTTAGCCACAGCACACTAACAAAAAGGGACAAGTGTGGTTTTATAGCCAAGGCACGCTCCAACTCTCGTATTTAGCTGTGGCACACTTCAAAAGTGTGATTTCTTAAGTGCACTACACTAAAAAGAAAAATATAATTTTTGTAACTTTTTTTATCTCATTGCACGATATATATTACAACTTAAAACTTTGCATATTGATATATTGTCGCATTCTCTATTTATTGTTTTACATAGTTTGTTTTACATAGCAAAAAATATTTTCAATGAAAAGTGATTTAAAAAATAAGAAAAAAATATGAAAAAAAACACAATTATAGATAATGCAACAATGTATTGTTGTGCAGAATTTCAAGTTGTAATGTATTCCTAGCAATGAGATAAAAAAAAGTTGGAAAAGTCACTTTTCCCATGTTTAGTGTGTTGCACTTAAGAAATCACACTTCTGTGCCATAGCTAAATACGAGAGTTAGAGTGTGTTGTGGCTAAAGCCACACCTTTCTATTGTGTTGTAGCAAATGTTGCCTAAGTTCAATAATGGTTCAAATGGATTCAAAAACAGAGATACGATTTGAGAGAAAATCAATTTGAACTTGTTATATTGTGTCATCTAGGTCTAAAGTTACAAAATACCTCTATAGCAACTGACGTGGATGCTGATGGAGCACGATTTGCCATACTTTTCATTTTCTCAAATCAGTATAACCATCGTAATTCTTGCTAGAAAACATTGTATCCCGGCATCATGTCTTGATCACAGATAAATTGATATCAATCCATGTCCCACAAAAAGGCACATCAGCAACAAAGTGTTTTTTTGGTATTTTAAACCTACATGACACGCTTTAGCAAGTTGATGGACCTGAATATTATTTTGAGAGTTTAGGAACCTACTAGGTGACACTATAAGACAAATTTAAAAACCGTTAGTGCATTTTACTCTTTGAAATTCAATATAGAGCTGACATGGCATGCCATGTGGACAACCACGTCACTAGAGACGAAATTGAATCTACCAACTAAAGTTCAAAGTTTAAAGACTAAACTGGACCTTTTGAAAATGGAGGGACGAATTTGACTATTGCGCCTTTGCTTCTTGGTCTTCCATGTGCAAAAGCGAAGCTGCACGGTGGATGCAGGCTGAAGGCACAAATTAGCGTCAAGGCAGACGATCCTTAGGTTAGCTCGCATTTGAACCGAGTCCTATGGTTTCCAATCACTCCCCTCATCTGAACGAGGGGTAAAGATACTTCTGCGCTATAAATTAGGGATCATTGTAGAACTGAACATTTACACAAGAGCACAGGGCCTAGCTACTTACATTGCTCATTGCTGGACAAATAGCTGGGCAGCAGAGCAAATCAGAGGTTATAAGATATGCTCATATTTCATTAACAAAGGTAAACGGCAACTATCTGACAATCTCTCATTCTCTATACTTTGATCACATAAGAAAGAAAGAAACATTTCAACTTCCTAAATTGTTATCTGACAGCTGATTTCAATTAATCCACCAGCATTTCCTTTTGCAACCTATGTGCTACTCATTTGATGTACAGTACATACATGCAGTCATGACTTTGCGACGATTTCCTCCGGGCTTGCCTTGCCTGGGGGCACCTCTGCGCTTGCCTTGCTTGGGAGGAGTGACGCTGGAGCTTGGATCTGTGCGATCTCGAGCAAGATCTTGTTAAGTGATTGCGGTTTTGAGAAGAAGGGGCAGTGGTCACCGCCCTTTATCTTGAAGATCCCATCAGGTGGGTTCTCCCGAACCAGCTTCTCCTGGGCATCAGGAGACAGCATGTGGTCATCAAGTGTCTGGATGAAGTAACGGCGCACACTGCCGTAGTTTTCACCAGTAAGGGAGAGCTTCTCCATGATTGGGGCTAGAGGGATCGGCCTCATGGACACTGCAGCTAGCGCCATGTCCTACAGTTTATTAAGCACAAACTTGTTAGCAAGTTGCTGAATATAGAACTTGTCAGCATACCTTTCTACTGACTACACAGCATTAGAATAATATGTACCTTGGATGGAGTTTGATTGAAGTAGAGCCCCTTGATCTGCTGTTTATCAAACATCAGCCCAGTAGGCGGCTTGTCCTTTCCATTTCCATAAATTAAAAACTGCGATTCTTGCAAGAAGACATCTGCTGAACGAAGCTGTAAAATGTAATTAATATGAGTTTCTATCACATAAGCACACGAATATCCAACATATAAAGAGACATTCCATACTTCCTCCGAAAACACGTCAAAGGGCCGCTGGCCATCCTTCACCATTGTAGCAGTAAGAAACACCGCCTTTGAAATCTTTCTGGGATAGTGTTCTAGCGCATATGACACACTTGCACCTCCACAACTATGACCGACTAAAATAACCTGTATTATTGCCATTATTAACGGAAGTGCTCAGAAACCACGAACCAGATTTCTTCTTTAAAAAATATAAATAAAAAAGTAGATGTAATAGTCACCTTCTCATTCTCAGGAAGTTTATCAAGGTAATCAAGTAATGGTTTGGAGTAATCTGCTAGCGTAGCTATGCTGTTTGTATCAGTATGGTCTATCCCTGAACCTGTGAGGTCTAAGGCAACAGGATCAAGACCAGATTCCTCCAAGTGAGAGATGGTCTTGTACCAACACCAAGCACCAAATCCTTCTCCATGAACAAGGACTATTTTCTTCGTTTCTAAGTTCTCCAGAACAATTTGGGCCTGAAAGCATATATCAGAAGTACCATTAATAAATAATTTTTTCACAAGATACACAAAACATGTGTATGAGAGATGCCTGGGCATTTCATCTTGGTTGCTGACAAGCATAAGGACAAAAAACTACAGGCATGGTTCCTTCCTTGTAGGTAATTACAGGTTGGCACAAGAAATTAAAACTTTGATCATAGTTTAAGTCTACTGCTGTCTGCTGCAGAACTACTAATAAAAGAAAAAGAGCAAACATAGTGTAAATGGTAGAACAATTTCAGATATTGTGCTTTCGAACTGCTTAGGGTTCAGCTTAGGTGGTAGCATTGTCTTGTAGTCCTAGTGGCATATAAATTTCTCCATGAATTTGTCTTGTACTTACGTATGAAGCAACAATTCTGCACAAAGATACCTTTTTGACATATAGTGGCATAGACAAAGGCTACTAAATACTACAGAACGAAGAGGCTTTGAGTAATTCAAAATGTTCAGAGGGTTAACAAGGTATAAACACTCAAAGCTGTTATAGTGAAAGCGTGCAGAGTGAAAGAAACGCGAAGAGTAGCATACCAACAGAACAGAGGCAGAAAGACAATCGCAACGGTAGAGACCACGAAACAGCAAGCACTGCCCCATCTTATCGAAAATGAGACAATGTTCCAAATTGCAGAACAAAGTGATAACCCTATATGCTTACAATGAGATAGTAAGACATCAAACTCCATTATCATTTTAGTTTCATACTTCGCAATTACTTCCCTAATATTACAGAACCAAAAATGCCTAGATGCCTCAACCTCAACTATGGACATGAAATCGGTATGAACTATAATGCAAAACATACCTAACCAATGAGAATAGTAGGGAAAAATAGTACAGAAAAAATGCCTAGTTGCCTCAACTATAATCCAGTCAAAGCCAGGGTACAGGTGTAAGTGACCAAGCAAGAGGCCTTAACAGTAATGTGGTGATCTTAATGGAATGGTACGCCAAATACCATACATACTACAGTGATCAACAAAATCTATGGCAAGATGCTGTTTTAACAGTCAATAATAATGATACTGTAATAATGTCACCAACCAAAAAATTTTAAGGCGTTGCATCCAAAGAACATGTAGCAACTGAGAAAATACCATGAACCTGAGAAGATATGCAGCACGGGAATGTACAATTCTCCGGTGCCATTAACATGAAAAATTGTTGATTCTACGCCAGAGAACAGCTATGGAAGAACATACTAATGTTGAAACAACCATAGTAAAACATGTGTGGAGATTGGAGCAGAGAAGAAAGGGGCAGGTAGGAGCCTTACAGCCTTAGCATTCGTGACGGATTCCGGCAGGTCGCCGCGGCGGCGGGAGCTGGTGGAGCCGGGCGCCATGCGGCGGGACAAGGATGCTCCGGCGTCGATGCGGCGCGACATGGAGCCGCCGGCGTCGAGGTGCTGGTGGATGGCCATGGCCAGCGCCTGGCGGTGCAGGAGCTCCTCCTCCGCCGGCGTGAGCTTCGGCGCGCCGCGGGCGGACCGCGCGCTCCCCATCCGCTTGCTGCGAGACACCGCGGCCGCGCCCCGGTGCTCCTTGCGCGGCATGCACGCGAAGGCGTTGCCCATCGGGAGAAGAAATCACCACCGGCCCGTGGAGGGGAAGATGAAAAGGTAGGATTTTGTAGGAGGCGCTCGGGAACAAATCGGCAGAGATGAGCAAGCGCCGCCGACCTGAACCTACCACGAAATCGAGACGGGAAACGCGTATGGAAAGCTGTGAACTGCGAGATGTAAGCAACAAGCGAGCGGTGATTGTGCGGCAACGAAGCCAGAAAACAAGGAAGGGATTCTTCTTCTCAAGCAAGAACGCGATTTCTGCTTTGAACAGTACGGGATTCAAGAGAAGCTCTCCACTGGAAGTGAACTCACGCAAGAGCAGACAAATCAAATCAACTTTGGCGAGGTTTCTCAAGGAGAAATGGAAACTCTGGCCAAATCAAGAAGAAACTCTGAGCGGAGAGATTGGAGTCCGGCGACGACCCATGATGACCAGAGGAGAGATTATCTCAAGAACCGAAGCCCCAACCTCGAAGCTGAAGCAGGAGGAGCGTCCTGTCCTGGCCGGAGAGAATTGCAAAGCAGAGCACAGCACGGAACAGATCTGAAAGAAGAACAGGCAGAATTTATGAGTGGTCCTGACACCTAACTCATCTCCACGCGAATCTTGCCAAATGAATTTATTTCTCTCTGCTCCTTCTGAATGAAAGAAGAAGAAAATAAAATAAAATCTTTGGAAGCCAATAATAATCAGCAGGCAAAGCCGGAAGTTTTTGGGCGGTTTACGGGGAATTGTGTCTCTTGCTACGGTCGCTAGTGGCGTGTATCGTGTAGATTCGCACACCTCGCTACTCTTGTTCTCTTGTGTAGAGAAACCATTAGAAAATGGATTATTCGTATTTGCTACTTTTATTATTGTGTAAGTAGTTCACTAATTGTCTTGTTTGGTCTGTGCCTTTTGACCACCACCCTGTCCTTGTCTTCTCCCCATCCTTCAGATAAAGGCTGCTTCTTTTGCTTCTTATTTTTCTAGTGTTCTTTTTCTCTTGTTTTCCTTTCATTCATTCATTCCTGGGGATATCCTGGTCTGCCTTTTCCAGATCCCAGGCCCTGCCTTCCTCAATTTCTTATATATTCATGCAGGATTCACACAATTTGTTTTGTTTGCTGCAAAAGTTAGTAGGTGCCTGTCTGGCTTTTGAGCTCCAGAATTTGCTGCATCCATTCCTGATCCCATCGTTAGACTGACTTCAACAGCCAGCGCAAACGCATTTTTGCGTCGCTGGGCGCCACTGTGCATCGCTGAAACATCACCCAACAGAGAGCGCAAACGCGTGAGGCACGTTGCATTCGAGGAGAGAGAGGGCGCAAAAATGGATTCCCTCTCTCCTCAATTGCATTTGTGCGGCGCTGTGGGGCGGACGCCGACGCGGAGGCGCGGGCGCTGCGGATTTCGACGCGGCGGAGGGAGCGCGGAGGTGGCCGCGGCCGAGGCGGGCGAGCTGCGCGTGCGGAGGTCGGCGCGGCGGCGCGGGCGCGGAGGCGGGCGCGGCGAAGGTGGGCACAGCGAAGGCGAGCGCGTACGGAGGCAGGCGAGCGGTGCGTGCACGGCGAAGGCGGGCACGGCGAAGGCGCGCGCGTGCGGAGGCAGCCATGGAGGGGCGGAGAGGGAGCCCATGGCCGGGGAGCGCATCCATGGCGGCACGCATCCATGGCGGCGTGCATCCAGGGCAGAGCAGCGCGGCCTCGGCGGCGTTCACGCGCGCGCAGCACGGTGCGGAGGCGTCCACAAGGCGTCCGCGTGGGTCGGGGAGGCGCGCGATGTCGAGGCGAAGCGAGGAGGGAAGGTGTGGTCGCCGAAATCGCTGTGTAGGTGGCCATCCGAGCGCCGAGGAGCAGGCGTGCTCGAGCATGGGCGGCGGAGACGGCGGAGGAGAAGAGCGTCGCGGGAAGGCGGCGCACGGGCTCGCGTGGAGGAGACGGCGGCGCGTGCTCGCGCGGAGGCAGGCACGGCGCGTCCGCGGACGCGTGGAGGACACGGCGGCGCGGGAAGGCAGAGGCGCGCGGGTTCGCGTGGAGGAGACGGCGGCACGTGCTCGCGAGGAGGAGACGAACGGCGCGGCGCCGCACCAGCCCGCGGTGGAGTCCTCGGCGGCGGAGATGCGCGGCAAGGGGCGCGATTTCGGCGACGCGTTGCAAGCGGGATGGGGCGGGGCGGACGCGGCGGGGCCGCGTCGGGGCGCCGAGCCGCGGGGCGCGCAAGGAGCTTGAGTCGCGGCGGGCCGGAGTCGTCGTCCTCCTCCTCCGCGTCCGGGTCGTCCTCCGCGTCCGGGCGACGCACTGCAGCGGGGCGAGCTGCGGCGGGCGGCGCGGGGCGCGCTGCGGCGGACGGTGCTGGGCGCGGGCGACACACAGCGGCAGGAGGCGCGGGGCGAGCTTCGGCAGGCAGCGCGGGGCGCGGGCGACGCACTGCGGCAGGCGCCGCGGGCCGAGCTGCGCGGCGGCGTCCATTTGCCAGTGCGATGCCGAAGAAATGCGTTGCTGCTGTTGGAGATGGTGAACAGGGAAGGAAACGCACTCTACTGTTCAAGCGACGCATACATCGATTTGCATCTAAAATATGCGTGTTCTTGTTGGAGTTAGCCTTAGTGTACCTATGATTTGCAGAAAATAGTGACACCTGATGAACGGATGAGGAAGCACCGTTTGCCCTTGATGATGATTGTCCTTTGCGATATTCGCAATCGTTCCGTTCAACTGCCCCATGAATTCGTTGAAATGACGCGGGGATGGTGAGGTACTGTGGCACATGAACTGCATGTGTGCGACGACTGCAGTTACATGTGCGACACAGACGACACTGTCCTGGTTCTGTTCAGGCTTCATCAACACTGGAGATGCGTTGACCTTGATAACGAGCACTTCTTAATCACCTGTTTGATGCAGATTTGGCAAGCAGTTTTTCTAGTGATGGTACAAACTTGTGAACGATGACATTCTAGCCAGTGGTAGCCTCGTGGAGTTGTTCTAAAGTGTTCCCCTCCCTGTAATTTCTACTCGGTATGCCGAGGTCAATTTCATATATGGTCGCTCGACAGAGCAATGTACATTGTGGTCCCGTTCGGATCCCCCCTCTAAAACCCCTCTAAAGTTTATAGCCCTTAAAAAAAAGAATCTTACTATTTAGGGGTACTAAATAAAATTTAATTACAAAACCTTTCTGCAGACGGGCGTTATTTTTCGAGACGAATCTAATGAGCCTAATTAATCAATGTTTTGACACAGTGATGCTACAGTAACCATCGTCTAATCGTCGCTTAATTACCCTCATTACGTTCGTCTCGCGAAATAGATGGAGGGTCCTGAACTTAGTTTTGTAATTTGACTTGTTTAGTACACATAAATGCGGCCGGCATCTTTGATGTGACCCCTTTATACCCCTCTAAAGTGAACCGAACACCAATGTACTCTTCGCGCTTCTCGCGCATTTCGAATGAAAAGTAGGTGGGGAATTTCCCTCCCGAATCGCTCGAAAAAAAAATCCTCCGCTGCAGTGTTCTCTCTCACTGTTCAAACTGCAACTGCAACTGCATCCTCCAACCGAACACCCCGTTATATGTTCATTATTTTCTTACCCCGTTTCTTCAGATATTGGGATGCGATCATCATGTGTTGCCATCAACTGATGAGTGGAAGTAGGACATGCCATGTCAAACCATGGATCCCTAATCCTTGACATGTTAACGTTGGAATGTTGACTAGGCAAGGAAACTGAAACGTAACTTCTCGTCAATTGTGGGAGAGCAGGACAGAGGAGTATATCTGTACAACGGACGTCCCAAAACTAGCCACACGAGATGGCGAAATATATACGCTTAGCTTGCCTTTGCTATCAGACAAAAATGGAATCAACAAATGAAGCTAAGAAATCACGAGATCGCGAACGTAACGGCACGTTCAGTCAGAAACAACTCAAAAGTACTCCTTTTTCGTGTGTTAAAAATTCCCTACTGACTGTGATAGCCAGAAAACGAGGGGGAAAAACTCTACGCATTGTGGAGACAGATCATTACCATCATCATGTCTTAATTGCTGAACTCTCGACAGAAATTATCAGCAGTAACAACGAACAATAGATCAGTTGATTTCGATAGAGACGTTGGTGATGGCAGCACGTATATGAATTAATACGATCGATCGATACCATCTTTTGTGGATGGACTTCGACTACTAACAACCTGCGTACGTTGGCATGGACGGATCAGTCCATCGCATCAAGCGTCATCTGCTACGACCTGCTCGAGCCGTGGGATTCTAGAATTGGTTTCTGATGTGTCCCGTCCAACAGCATCCCCATCCATCGATCATTGCTCAGTTCGTTGGAGCCACCAGAAAAACACTGCGGCCGAATGATGATTAGTGTACTCCCGTTGCCCAATTAGTTGGCCAGCCGACTGACAAATTTCTTTCTTTTTTGCTTTCCTTCTTCTTTCAGCTTGATTTCTCGTTGCCTCCAGTCAGTGTAAACAAAACATCACTGTGGAGCTAAGCCGTTTGCATCCTAGTTAGAGTAATGGCTCCACCGTTGCTGACGGGTCCAAGGAATTTCAATTTCACGAATTATATCCTTCTTGACATACAGAGGAATCGAAGAAATTTTACGTGGGAGCTGATGGCGGCAAGCTCAATGCCACAAGGTCCCCCCATGCTTCACTTTTCTTCCCCCTAAAATCCAAACATGACAGTCTCAAAAAAAAGAAAAAAAAATCCAAACATGACAGCACTTCGGTCGCTGTTGCAAATCACGGCCGAATTGCGAATCTTGGAAGCATTTCGGTAGCACAATGCATGGGCTATGACCGACAAGAATGGCATCCATGCAAAAGATATCCTTGGCCTCCTGCTTTGGAGACACGCAATCCCCTGTGCAGGCATTCTGCCGCGACGCGTTTCCACGTCGATCGTAATCTGAACTAGTATAATTTTTGTTCCTGATGAAACAAAAACCATGAGAATAATATATACGGCCTCAGCTTTGCTGATGCTTCCTACTCTTTTCGCCCTCTCAATTCCAAAGACAGTGCTGCAATCATTATGGCTTTATAATCTGTCGAAATGCAGCTCCTTTTCTCCCCATTCTTTCCCCCAGTTTTCAGGCCTTTGCCGCTTCATTTGGGTTGCTTTCATCTGCTTATCATTCAGTTTGGATAACCATTATAAATCGAATGGTCCGCGATCCACTAGGCAGGCTGTTTGTCTGATCAAGACTCATTTCAGTAATCAGTCAGCTTAGTTGTGCCAACCGCCATGTTCTATTTTTTTTTTTTTGGACAGAACCCAACTGCCATATTCTGATCCTGTATTCCCGTGGAAGATGCCGATTTACAAGCTACATCAGTTCACTTTCCAGCTCCTGGAAGCATCGTCTTAATAGTCTGTAAATTTCCACACCAAGTTTCAGGAGTAATAATATATTCTACAGTCAAGAAAAAACGCCTCTAGTCTTTACTTGAATTTCGATCCAAATCGCCTCCATTCTGCAGCTTTCGCTTTGAGCTGAAAATCTGAAATGCTAAGTGATAATCACAGTGTATGTCATTTTCTGCTTTTCTGATCTGCGAAACCAGATGTCACCATGCCAAAAAGCACATACAGCCAAGGCAATTATGCTGTGCATATGCAGCCGGCAAAGAGGGAATACGCGAATTTAAAACTAATCAAATTAGTGTTGGTCACAAAAAGGTGAAGGGTTTTTAACCACTTTTCGATTTGTTTTCAGTGATGAAATGACATGATGATCCGCATGTGGGTCAAGTAAACTTTACGATTAAGAGATCTATAATCGTACGCATGTCACATGTGACGTTGATTGGCCGACACTAGATTAATCAACTGGGTTAGTGGGTAACGGCTTGGAGCTGCGTCTGTCTTTCATGCACGCGAATCAATTTAATTTCGCAGGAATTCACGAAATTTAGTTCAAATCTGCAGGAGTTCTAGGACTTGGAGTTTCAAAGGAGAAGCCGATTCTGATATGGCAGCACGGAGGCAGGCTTGAGTAACATGCAATTAATTCCCCGAACACTTTACGACAAGAGCGGCGGCGCGAACACAGCTCGTCCATCATGGCGGGGGAGCGAGCTGCAGCCGGTGGCGGAGGAGGAGGAAAAGGCTCGGAGCGCGATGGCGACGGTGCTGAACGACACACAACGTGATGCGCTGCGTTGGAGGGAGACAGAGAGAGACCCTGGGGGTGGACGCTATTCGAAATCGCGACCACCCTTGGGTAACATCACAGCCGTCGGATCTGACGTGAGAGGTCCAGATTGCTGTCGGTTGGCCGGCCGGGCCCCTGTTCTTCTTCCTCGCTCCACGGCCAATCAATCCCCTTGACCTTGACCTTGACCTTGCCGACCCGCCGAGCTCCGGCAGTGGAGGATTGCAAAAGCAGTGATCGCGAGGCAACATCATCGCCTCCGACATTAGGCACGGGGCGGCGGGCGGCGAGGCCGGCAGTAGATGATTGCCTTGCCGGCACTGGTGTGTCGCGTCTTCTCGCGAGCCAACATCACGAGAATGCTTCGGCAGGAATGGGTCAGAGAAGCAGAGGGAGGGAGGGATCACGGAGCAGTGGAATCTAGACAGCAGCGCTGTAGATCAGATCCATCACAGTCAACGGCTGTCGGCTCAGTCACCCGACGGCGAGCGTCCGTCCATCCAACGAAGCTCCTGGTCGCTTCCACCCGACGGCGAAGACGACCACCGAGAGGGGCGAGGCGGCACAACAAAACACTGCAGCAGAGGAATGAGGATCTTCAACAGAGGCGGCGCCACCATCCAGAATCAGGTATCGCTCTCCTCCTGCTGTCGATTTACTGGCCCGCTTGTTTGTGATGCTGACATCGATCGACTGCTGTGCTGAATGCATGATCATTGAACACCATCCGGAGCCTGGGCAAGGAGGGGTCGTTCAAGGCGGTGGCGAACGTGGCGCGTGCTGGACAGGACACGGCTCGCATCAAGACGTGGCAGAGCGGCGCCGGCTACGTCCGCAACGTGGACCACCCCATCGGACGTCGTCATCGACCAGTTCTACCCGGAGTCCCGGACCCCCTGCCCAGGCGCAACCAGACCACATCACCGGCCGATCAAGTTGGCCTGCCGTGCCGCGGCATCTTGCCTCGGGCGCACGTACGGCAGCGACACCTATGGTGGGCGCTAAACCAAGACACGCACGACACGACCAGAGATGGCCTTCACCGGTCGGCTTCCAGTTGGCTTTCCACGAGGCAGGAGAGCGCAGGGAACGGCCGGCCGGCCAACAAACGTACTTACATATCCCATCCTGACGTGATCCCATCGTACTTTTAAACTAACTGTTTTGATTGTGTGTTGAACGCCTAAAATTACATCCGAACACTCGACAGCCCCACCGTCAGCAAACGCAAGTGCGAGCCTCGAGTTATGAGCTAGACACATATTTTCGTACCATTTTTTGCCTATTTGAGAGAGCACATGAAAATTATGGAGCTATTTCAACCAAAACTGATGTGGAGTGGGGTGGTTTTTGTACAAACGAACTTAAGATGGAGGTATCAAACTAGGGCCAAATTATAGGGTGGAATTTGCAATTAAGCCTTTTATTTACCTCTTGTTTAGAGACTACTAGTTAATGTATGTGTTTGAGGAATTTAAAATGATTTTATTTTTTGTACATTGTCTCTTTTGTGTTTGATATTATTGAAAAATATATCTTTATTGTGCCACATCTCACATTTTATTTTTACACCCTTTTACCTTTAGTGAGTATTTAAATATATGAATTGTTGAGCATGCATTTCACATAGTGTGTAGACTAAACTTTGTATATTAACATATTACGGCATATCCTTATTTTTGAAACACAAATTTCACATACAAGTTGCAGTCGGCCCCTCATTGTTGTGTGAGTAAATTGTCCTTGCTCGGAAAAAAAAAGGTCCTTGCTCGGGGCTATGATCTCATGGCGTGAGTCACCAGTGTGAAGTAGAATCTTCATGTCTAACTCCAATGTAATTTCTCTTCTTACTTAAATGAAATGTGTATGTATCATGTTTAAGAAAAATACAATTGGCTTACATTTTAGCTTATAAATATTATATATTAAGGTAATATAGTGTCATAGTAGTGCAAATTGCGAGCGGTCGACGGTGTCGTTCGGCACGTCGATCAGCGGCGATGAGAACGTGGGTCAGTTCCTGTATTGAGAAGGGATGGAGTACGCGATCTGGAACACGTACGACATGCACTTCTACGCCTCCTTCACGCCATTGTCCCTGTTCCCGTCGTCGGAGCTAAGTGTTGGATAGGAAAATTGGTGAAGGCTTGGACTGAACGTGTGATGTGCATGGCGCTGTGATTGGGTGGCTGTCCAGGGAGATGATACGTAGGAGGAGGATTTGGAAAGCTGGCGTGGTGGTTTTGGAGACGGATTAATTATGCGAGGTGTTAGCAGAGTCGGTAATTAGAGATAGAAGGAATTACGTTTGGCTAGTGGTTAGTTGAGATATTATTTTGTAACTTATATATATATAGCGTAGAGGTCGTCAGAAACTCTCTCTCGAGAATTAATCAATCCAGTTTGCATCTACTACTTTTCTAGTTTACATTCGCTTTAGTGTTTTGTCGAGCAAAACATTCGTTATCCTTCACGTAAGTAAGGATCCTTTGCTTGTTTGCCGTGAAAACAAGCTGCTGGCTGGTGCATAAACCAGTACATTATCTTCTGGTGTTGTTTGGCCCATCGGCTAGGCAACACTGAGACTAGAACGGCTTTCTCTTCTACGACCCTCGCTCGCACCACATAGCAAGACGGTCCACCAGAAGTCGCTGGACGCGGTGCCGCTCGACATGGGCCTCAACGACCCGTGGTTCGAGATGAACGGATATATGCTCCACAACACGGCATGACGGAAGGACCTCAACTCTAAGTTCGTGCTCTCATTGGGCTCGTGAATCCACCGCTTAACTTTCAGAATTAGACTTAGGTCACAAAAACTTTCTTGTTCACTGGAATCTAAAAGTGAATCAAAATGCTTAATGTGTTGTGACATGTTTGGTCAACTCCTATTACGAGCGAAACCCACGTTAAATGTTGGTGAGATATGCGCCTAAGAGGTCGAGTGACGTGTACTGGCGTACATGGACCAGTTCGACTGCGCCGGGACTGGATGGTCGAGAACGAAGGGATCCCCGACCAGACTTACGACATCGGTCTGTCCGGGGTCCTGCCGGCCGCCGCCGAGTGCTACTTCACGGAGTGGCATCGCAAGGCCAAATAAATAGGTCTACGAGTCCGAGGAACAGCAGCTACCTCAGCTACAACAACAGTGTGGCGACGCCGATCATGGCGGAACAGCTCGCGGGCAGTGGTACACGCGGAGCTGGACTACAACGTGATGCAGTTCAAGGGCGGCGCTCACAGCGGTCGCCGTGGACCACTGAGGCCGGGTGGGGTTGTTCTGCCTTGCGATGCGACGACGTACTACCGGGCAAGCAGGGAATGGCTCGGGCGCGGCATGCGACACCGTGCAATCTTGCTTGGCAACACACCGTTCCTGTGGACGGCGAACCAACCTTCACCACGCCTCGTGTGTTCGCCGGGGACACGCGGGAGGCTTCCAGTGCGGCGTTGGAGAGATGAGCGCGCAGGGAACGGCCGGAGCAGAGACCCCGGGGGTGGACGCTATTTGAAATAGCGACCACCCTAGGTACGTCACAGCCGTCGGATTCTACGTGAGCGGTTGAGATTGCTGTCGGTTATTACAAGGAGACGCCGGCCCCTGTTCTTCCTCCTCGCTCCACCGCCGGTCAACTTGACCTTGACGAATTCTCAAAAAAAAAAAAAAAAAAAAAAACTTGACCTTGAGTCCTTGACGACGCGCTGAGCTCCGCTGCTCCGGCCAGCCGCGATGTCGGCAGTAGAGGGTTGCCAGCTGTAACATCACGAGCAGTCATCGGCAAGAATCGCCTCCTACTACAGCACGGGGCATAGGAGCACAGAGGGAGGGAGGGTTC
The DNA here is from genome assembly GCA_012490785.1 of Eragrostis nindensis. Classification (NCBI taxonomy): domain Eukaryota; kingdom Viridiplantae; phylum Streptophyta; class Magnoliopsida; order Poales; family Poaceae; genus Eragrostis; species Eragrostis nindensis. Next base: position 335,893 of record JAAXCT010000216.1, on the reverse strand, counting down.
CTGTCGCCGGAGGCGATGTCAATGGTGAGCGCAGGCTCTAATCCATGCCCATCTCCGCCGAGGATCACGGAGCGGTGGAATCCTGCATTTTTTCCAGATAAATATTCAGACAAAGAGCTGCTTCTGATACATTTCCTGCAACTGTCAAGGGATGGGAAACAGAGGAGCCGCCAGCCCAGCACGCCGTCTCCAAGACTTCGATATGCTTCAATCCATGGACACGGACCAAATCGACAGCCGGCACGAATCGAACGCGAGGAGATAGTGGCAGCGCATCTCGAGCTCCAGGCTTCCGCCTCGGCGCTCGGCTCCTACATGAGTGCTGCCACATCCGCCTCCTTGTCAGACTGATCTCCAATAAGAGGTTTCCGGACCTCTGGAACTGTAGTTCTTTGGGACGAGTTGTTGAAGAAATCTCCACTGATGCGGATCAGTCAATTGTTCGGAGTTCCCATCAGCCTCCACGTTTAGCCAGTCACTTCGAATGGTTATTGCGACAAATGTAATGCGGCTGGTACAGCAGATTTGGGACCATGGGATTTGCCAGTCCGGAAATTTTCGTGCCTTGCCAAGGATGAGCACTGACCCTTCATGGTCAGATAATGCTCTGCTTGTGATGGCATCGTGGAGTCTGACATAAACACTGATGAGCAGCAATATTTGCATGGTCAGATGATCCTTTCTACGAGCAGCACTATGTTCCTTAAACATTTGTGTTGTCCCTGTTCAACTTTGATCAGTTGATCAGCCGGAGAAACGACGACAGACATTTTTTTTTTTTGACGAAGAAAGGCAGGTGCTCTGCCGCTTCATTATAGCAGGAGAAAAAGAGAACAAACAAAAAAGTTTACATAGTCCCAAATCAGCAGCTTAAGCTGCCTCCCATCTATCTAAGAAGGAAGCCTCAGCAGCCTAATACGACAGGGGAGCATCCTGTCCTAACATATAGAGGCTTAGAACATCAAAGGAAACAGAGAACGAAAAAGAAAACAAGCTGAAGAGAGACTACTAAATCACTCGATTTCAGAATTTGCTACCAACGACAACTGGTTGCCCATTGCTCTGTGGAACTGATCGACCTCTTCCTTTGTTAGGTACGCAACCTGCAATTCGTTCATTTCCACTCCTTGGAAGATACGCCTGTTTCTTTCTTTCCAAACATTCCACCAAATGTAAAAGATGATCCCTGTTTGTTTCCTCTTTTCTTCCTTTCGCATACTCTTTGTTGCCTTGTTTAACCATTTTGCAACATCATCATGACTTCCCCCCACCGGCAGCATCTCCTGCATAGAAAACCAGCTACATGTTTTGTTAGCAACTCGTTTCGCAAAGCCGCAGGTTATTAGCAAGTGCATAGGGGTCTCTTCTTCGCTCAGACACAACGGACAGACAACACCATTATCCCATCCTCTCTTCTCCAGATTGTCAGCTGTTAGCATCTTTTCATGCATTGCTATCCAGGCAAACATGAGGACCGTCGGTTCTGCTCTCGCTTTCCACAGTCCGCTTATGTCGAAGGGGCTGTAAGATCCTGTAAATTGCGCCAAGTATGCCGACTTTGACGAGTATTGTCCATCTGCAGTCCATCTCCAGCTTATTGTGTCTTTGACTCCCTCCGTCAAATTTACTTGCCTTAGCACTCGCCACAGGTTGACATATTCATGAATTTGTTCTGTAGTTGTCAATTTTCTGACCGACCTGATCCAGTTGGCATTTTCTAGCTCCTTTGCGACTGTCCGACGACAGACATATATAAAACACAAAATGCCGCATACTGGCTAGCCATTTGCTTGCTTCAAGCCTCCAACTATCTTAATTTCCATTTTATCGATTAGTTAAATACATTTTTATATGCTTCAGTTATTCTGTAACCATTTGCATTAAATACCAAACAATTGGTTGATGTTGCTCATTTGTAACAGGAGTGGGCATTTCGAAGACACAAGCAGGAGAATCGCACATGATCATCTCCATATTTCTCATTCTGTATTTTCACCAACTCCTGCATGGCTAGTATGATCTGACTGATGCGCTTGCACGCCTCATGCGGAATGTATTTTTTGTTACAGAATTCTTATACCCAGCCACCCATTATGAGATGAATTTTTTAATCATTCCCTTAGAGTACTAGTTTCAACGGACATGTACTTCTTAGTGGCGTATGTATTTGAAGAATGAAAAGTGATTTTATTTTATTTTATTGATAAATCTCCTTTTTATGATTGATATTTTTGGGGCAAAAATTCAATTGTCTTTCATGCGCCACGTCTCACAATGTTATGTACAATGTTTGCTTTTACATATTCTAATTTGTTGAACATGCATCTCACATAAAATGAGTAGCCTAAACTCTATTACCATATTATGACACATCCTCATTATTCAAACAAACATTTCTCTCTGTTCCTAATGAATCGTCTTAATTATAGGTTGCAATTTGGTTGTCTGGTTGTGTTCTGTATATCACTCTACAATCTCTTCATGCTCAGGTCTCTCCGATGTCATGGTGTTGGTCGAATTAGGGTCAATCATGATCTGTTGTCTAACTTTGATGTAATTTTCTTTTTCTCACTTAATAAAGGCCCCTTTGGAAGGCTTCTTCAATGGCTTTACATGTTTTCCAATCAAACGGGGTGCTTCTCCTTAAAAAAGGGAGGAAGCCGTATCCAAAAATAAGGTGAAGCATGAAGTCACAAAATGATAGTTTCACCAGCTTCTTTTCTCTACTGTGATCATCTTTTCATATTTGTCCCTAAAAAGCTGCAAAAAAAAAGCAGTTTTGCCAAACGCTTTAGGCACAGCCGCACACACACAATCATTTTTTCCAAAGAAGCCACAGCCACAACCCTACCAAAGAGGCCCTAAAACATGTAGGAATTGAATAATAATTTCTACAAAAAGAAATCATTGGCTTACTAAATAATTTTTATTGTATACATCATATATTAAGGTAATATAGTGTTATAGTAGTATAACCACCTCATTTTAGCTCTAGCTTCAGAAATGGTCCAAAACATAGAGATGGCGGCGTGGGATAAGCATCCGCCTTGGCGCGCTCAAACTTGCCACTGGCAGCTACCACTTAGGTGCACAAGTAACCGGAGATGCCGAGATGGTGCCGAGCGTCGTCGTCGGTCGCTTCTACTATGGTTGAACTCGATCTCGGATTGCCGGCGGTGTTGGTGAGTGCTACTGGTCATTGAAGGAGGTGCAACCGGTCGAACAGATGCGATGTTGACACGTGTTTAAATTATGTTACTGTTAGAGAGTTTTGAGGGGGGAAGTTATTGTGTCAAATAAAAAATATTTAATTTTTCATCTGAGCAATTTATCTAACTACCATCAGATTCCACTACAATAAACAGAACTGAACATTTAACAGTTGTGACATAGTCTCAGAACAACATATATATATATATATATATATCTGTTCTGTTCAACGAGCTTTACTACCTGAACGCTGGAGCCTCAGCCACCAGCACAACAACGAGCGACAGGAGCACCGCCGTGGACAACGTCCTGCGCTCGATGTCGTCGGCGGCGTCGTTTGGCACGTCGCTGCTGCGCGGCGGCAAGGAGAACGTGAAGCAGTTCCTGTGCCTGGAATGGATGGAGTACACCATGTGGAACACACGACGTGCACTTGTATATCCTGAGGACGTCCATGTACACCTAGGATGTACACGAATGGGTACATGCTCTACTTAACGGAGCGGCATCGGAAGGCCATACAGGTCTACGAGTCCACGGCGGACCAAGCTCGCGCGGGCAGGCAGTGGTACGAGACGGTGCTGGACGACAACGTGATGCGCGTCAAGGGTCGCCGTGGAACTTCCGAGATGTGGCGTGGCAGCGACACCGTACCTGTGGATTCTACGACCAGGCATGGCCTTCACCGCGTCGCGTCCGTGAACACTGCGCGCTGGCTGGAAACACGTCCAGGCTTCCGGTGCGGCGTTGCAGGGACGAGCGCGCAGCGAACGGCCGGAAAGCGGCAGCACCACGGCGAAACAAAGACCCCGGGGGTGGTCGCTATTTACCCTTGGGTACGTCCCAGCCGTCCGATCCGACGTGGGAGGCCGAGATTGCTGTTGGTTATTACAAGGAGAGGCCGGCCGGCCCCTGTTCTTCCTCCTCGCTCCACTTTGACCTTTGACGACGCACCGAGCTCCGGCGGCCTCCTTGCTCCGCTGTGCAAAGCCAACATCAAAAGAAGGCCTCAGCAAGAATCTGCTCCAACAGCACAGAGGAGAACAGAGGAACTGAGGGAGGGTGCCTGCCGACGGAGGCGATGGCAATGGTGACCGCAGGCTCTAATCCACCATGCCCATCTCCGCCGAGGCTGCCGGAGCGGTGGAAGCTAGACCGCGGCGCGGTACATCACATTCAACGGCGGTCGGCTCAGGCACCGGACGGCGAGCGGTGGCGGCCCTGGGCGCACGCGTCCGTCCGTCCGTCCGTCCAACGAACCATCTTCTCGTCGCTTCCATCCGCCGGTGAAGAAGAAGACGACAATGGAGGATATGAAGGAAGGACCGGTACGTACAGCAAACACCGCAGCAGTGATGAGGAAGATAAAAAGGCACATTGCGTGTTCTGACAAGTGTGACCCTGCATTTTTTTTAAATAAAAAATTCAGAAAGAGATGAAGCCAGCCTTCGGATGCATTTGCTGGAACTATCAGCATTCCTGTAAGCTCTTAGCATCCTCTTTTCTTAACCCAAAGCTGCCTCATGCGATTACATTCCTTGTTTCGGTGTCACCATATATATCTTAGAGGTGTGGGAATTTCCTTTTCAACACAAGTATCAATATTCAGTACTGAACTTTTCATGAGCGCAGATTTCTACTCATACGCAGAAAATCCGCCAGAGGGCAATGACAAGTCATGTCTTTTAGGCATGTCGTATCGTCTGCCATCAATCGCCTCCTGAATGAAGCCTCGGCCACCAACTGTTCTACTACTCCTTTCCATCCAAACCTCTGGAACTGCAGATCTTTCGGACGAGTTGTTGAACAAATCTCCACTGATGCGATGCGAATCGGTTAATTATTCAGAGTTCTCTCCAAGTTTAACCGGACATTTTGAATGGTTATTGCGACAAATACAATGGCACCTGGTACAGCAGATTGGAGTCCATGAACTTTGCCAGTCCGGAAATTTTCCTGCCGCCAAGGAGTGCTGAGCCTTACAATCATAAAGAAACTGAATTCACGGATACTGTGACTATGATTGCGCCTTCCAATCATCAAGAAAAAAAAACGTAAAGTCCAAAAAATTTGACTCAGGACAAAACTAAAATGAGACTATATTTGTGGATACAGTGATGAGTGTGCACTTAAAGATTTGTATGAATGGTTTGTTCTATCTTATCTCATTTGTCCTTTTATAATACTTTTTAAAACCCTCTCGTGAGTTGATTTTTAATCTTTTCTTTAGAGGCACTAGTTTCAATCGAGGATTGAGATTCTCTACCTTAGTAAATGATGATTTTGTGTATCTTTGAGACAAAGGTATACAAAGTCATCATTTACAAAGGTAGAGGATCCTAATCCCTCAATCGAAATATGTTTAGTGTTCTATGTTTTCAGGAATTAAAACAATGTTATATCTTGTAAAATTTCTTTTTATATGTGTTGATATTATTGAAAAATACTTTCATTGTCCCTTTCGTGCCACGTCGCACATTGTCATATTTACACCCTTTACCTTTAAGTATTTAAATATATAGAGTGTTGAATATGTGTTTTCCACAATGGGTAGACTAAACTCCGCATTTTAATATATTCACATCCTTATTTTTCAAACACGCATTTAACTCTATTAATAATGGATCATCTTAGATACGGTTCGCAGCTGGTCATCCTTGTTATGTGAAGTAAATCTTCGTGAATTTTCCCATGCTCTGGACTATGGTCTCATGTCGTGGGATGAACTAGGGTCAGGCGCGATCTTTTTCTCTAACTCTGATGTCATTTTTCCTCTTAGTCTTAATGTGTATGTAACATGTTCTAGAAAGTTTGATAGCCTTACCAAATAAATTTTAGCTTATGTCTACAATGTATTAAGGTAATATAGTGTCATAGTAGTATATGCATACAAACGAATAATAGTGTTTGAGTAATTACCTAACGAGTGATGCTTGAAGATGAAAATTGCTTTCTCAAGGTCTTTAACATTACCCTTGCAGCATTTCGCAACGTCGTAAGAAGAATAAACATTAGTCAAAAGTAAAGTTAGGATGCAACATCATTTGTTTAATGTGTTTAGAATTGAATCAGTTATCACCTCTGATATTCATCTTGACGAATACGGAACAGTCCCCGAATTAGGAGGCTGAAGTTTCTGATGATGTGTAATCAATGAGCTACACCGCCTTGGATATACTCTATCTAGTAGTATGCTCAAGTTTTCATGAACCAATGTTAGCAAGGGGTGAGTGATATTAGTATGTGCAACAGCGAGGTGGATCAAAGCGGTTTTCGTATGGAAGTGAGTTGGATGAGATCAGGAAACGTAGGATAACGAGCTGGTTAAAGAAAATTTTTTGTTACCTCCTCGAGCTTTTCGATGGAACAATCGATGGTGGAGGAGATCCAAATGAGGCTCTCTTCACCTGGATCCATACTTGCTGCCCTTCAACACAATCTTCCTCAATTTTGTGGATGGGCTGGTACTTTCACGGGCATGGATAAGCAAGCTTCTAGCTGGTGCGCAAACTTGGCTGCCGCCGCCAGCCACTTAGGCGCACGAGCAATCGAAGATTCCCAGATGGAGGCCGGTCACCGTCACCGTTGGTGCGAGTGGCCGCTTCTACATTGGGTGAACTTAGTTTCGCCGGCCGTATTGGCGGCTGCTACTAGAGGTGGGGATCAAATCGGATGTTAGCATGAAGAGTTATAGGTGAATTCCCCGGCGCGTTGCTGCGGGAATTAGGATGCAATTTCAGAAGTGGCGGATGAATTATGTAATACGGTGCAACTGTAGTGAGAATTTGTAGTTAAGTATTTATATTTATTAGTTCGAATATAGCATAAATGTTGGTATATATACGTAAGCTCGGTGAAAGATGAAAATTATTAGTAGTATGGTGTTACTTTATGTGTGCCCAAATGCATGGAGGAGAAATTATGATTGAAAATATGTTTTATTCCATTCTATTTTCCCAACTTGAATCGCTTCTTATGATGAAAAAGATTAGTACAATGACATGGAATTATTTCTTGTACATCTAATGAATAGAAGAAGCTCCATTTGTATATATGCAGCTGATACTGGATGGCCACCATCAAAGTTAATCCAGATGGCATGAAGGAATAGCATGACGGTATAATTTGAACAAATAAGTGAAGAATTAACATTTTAAAATGACACAAAAAATACCTACTATGAGCCTCATTGCACATGCTCCATAGAATAGGAAAAATAGCAAGGGAAAGTGGATTAAATAGAGTACTCGATGCTATTTTCTAGTAAATAAAAAGATCACAACTTGTGAGCATGCATAATCTTCTACTCGTTTAGAAAATGAAATCGGATAGATATGCTGGCGTCCACATGTTATAAGTGTGCACAGAACTGAAACAAAATTAACAAAAAATCTCTGCAGACCTGCAATGTATATAATTTGATTACTGGACTTGGCATAAAATTGGTCATGGCATTCTAGATCTCTTGCATGAAAAAATATGTAACGACACATAAACCAATATCAGAGGGGATAAAAAATTGAAGAAATCCAAGAGAGTTAGTACTGTTGTGTAAAGCAAAATAAAGACATAGATCAGGACACACACTTATACTCAGGAAACGTAGGTTATCGGTATGCAACAGAAAGAAATTCGGGATGATAAGAACAAAATCAGCAGCCCCTTCCACAATCATATGATTTCTTCAATGCTTTAGGATGATTGGGGTCATTAAAGTTTGAAGAATTGCCCCTACCTGCTACAGCCCAGCATGAAGCTGTGCAGATCCAGAGGTGCCGGGGGGGGGGGGGGGGGGGGGGGGGGGGGTGGATGGTTTGTCTGCCTCACTCATCGGCTCATCGAGAGGAGGAGAAATATATATATGAAGCAGTGCAGACATCAACTGAAGAAAATAATGGCCTCGGGTTAATTGTGGTCTTGACTGACCATAATCCCATCAGTTGCAAACAGGGTACGATGAGGGAAGAAAAAACTGCTAATTCAGTGGACCATTTTATTCAGAAATTGCATGTAGGAATGAAGGAAAGAAACTGAAGCCATCATATAGCAGTTGGTAGTGATTTATAGAAATAAGATTAAATTAGTAATTTATGTCACACAATAGATTGAATGCAGGGTAGAATAGTGCATAAAAAGGTATTGATGAATGAATATAAACTGCATCGTTGGTGATAATAGAGAGTAATGCTAGCCATGATGTCTAATGAAGAGTGGAAGTTAAGTTGCCAGGCATTGCCGCTTGAGGTGGGGATGGAGTGAATTTAAATGAACGGCTAGATGGGATTCAAAGGCCACGATCAGACGGTGGAAACAAAAAAGATGATGTGGCTGCATGAGAGTTGAGAGAAATAGGAGTTAATGACTTGTAGTGGTTGCACTTATAAAGAATATAGAGTATATAAGTATATTACCGTTGAAGAGTTTTGCGGCGGTGGACGGAGGGAGGTTTCGAGGCAAATATCCTAGAGAGCTCAAATGACCAATTTATGTAATTTCCATCCGATTCCACTGCAATAAAACTAACCTGAACAACTAACATTGCCACATAGTCTTAGAACAATTTTAGGCCTGAAATACTGGGCATTTGGTTTCACGTATCCAGTTAGTCTATTGTACAACCGGAACGCTGGAGGCACCATATGGACGGATGGGCTCAAATGACCAAATTAGTCTGTTGTGCAACCTGAATTCCAGCTTCGCCGTGTCCGGGGCATGCCTGCTCTAGCTGGACACCAGCACGGCGTCCTCCGCGATCAGCATGTCGTCGGCGACGGAGCATCGATCAGCGGTCGACGGCGTCGTTCGACACATCTCTGCTGCGCGGTGGCGAGGAGAACGTGGGCTAGTTCTTGTACCTGGAGGGGATGGAGTAGGCAATGTGGAATACAACACGTACGACGTGTACTTTACGCCACGTTCGCGCTGCTGTTCCTGTTCCCGGCGCTGGAGCTGAGCCTGCAGCGGGACTTCGCCCGCGCCGTCCTCCTCCAATATCCTCGACGGCAAGACAGTTCTTCCGAAGTCGCTCCCCAAGTGCCGCAACGCCGTGGCCACGGGGGACGCCGGGTTCGCGGAAGCGGTGTACATGGCCATGGCGTACATGGACTAGTTCGACCGCGATAAGGACGTGATGGTGGAGAACGATCCGATCAGATCAACGACATCTGGTCCGTGGCCGGGGTCAGTGCTGCCGGCCGAGTGCTACTTCACGGAGCGGCATCGCAAGGCCAAACAATTCTACGAGTCCGAGCTCTGGAACGGCAACGGCGCGTCGATCATGGCGGACCAGCTCGCGGGCAAGGCACGGAGCTGGACTACAACGTGATGCGGTTCAAGGGCCGTGGACCAATGAGGCCGGGTGGGGGCTGTTCTGCCTTGCGACCACGTGGCGCCGGGCAGCGACACCGTTTTGGTGGACGGCGAACCAACCTCTACCGCGACGCGTATGTTCGCCGGGAACACGTCCAGGCACGCCGGAGGCTTCCAGTTTGGCGTTCCAAGGACGAGCGCGCAGGGAACGGCCAAACAGAGACCCCGGGGGTGGACGCTATTTGAAATAGCGACCACCCCTGGGTACGTCATAGCCGTCCGATTCGACGTGAGAGGTCGAGATTGCTGTTCGTTATTACAAGGAGAGGCAGGCCCCTGTTCTTCCTCCGCTGCTCCGGCGGGCCGCGAAATCCTATCTCCGCTTTGCGAAGCCAACATCACCAGCAGGCTTCGGCAATGGTGAGCGCAGAGGGAGGGAAGGAGGGTGCCTGCCGCCGGAGGCAATGGCAATGGTGAGCGCAGGCTCTAATCCATGCCCATCTCCGCCGAGGATCACGGAGCGGTGGAAGCTAGACCGCGGCGCTGGGCGTGCGTCCGTCCGTCCAACCAAGCTTGCGGTCGCTTCATCAGCCAGTGAAGACGACGATGGAGGATACGAAGGACCAGAGAGGGGCGGCAGATGCGCAGCAGTGACGAAAATAAAAGGCACATGCGTGTTCTCACAAGTGACCCTGCATTTTTTCAGATAAAAATTCAGACAAAGAGCTGCTGCTTGTGGAGACCATGAGCTTTGCGAGTCCTGAAATTTTCGTTCGTTGCCAAGGAGTACTGAACCTTCATCTCTGGCAGGATAAGCCTGAAGAAACTGCATTTGCAACACACTACTGCAGATATTGTGACTATGACCAGACTGACTTCAATATGGGTTACAACTGACAAAGGGAACTGGGAACACATCTCTTTTTGATGAGTAGCTGAAGAATACTAGTGCTTGTTACTTTATTGTTCAAGATTCTCATCAGGTTCCAAGTTCAACCGGTCATTTTAAATTGTTAATTCGAAACACTTTAAGGAGATGAATACAATGGCAGCTGATACAGCAGATCATGTTCGTGGTGTGACTAGTTCCTGCACTGACAATGAGATGAGTTTTGCTGTCAGGACATTATATCGTGCGTTGCCAAGGAGCACTGGAGCCTTGAACTTTGGGGAGATAAACCTCAAGAAACCGCACTTGCAACACAGATATTGTGGTATGATCAAGCTGCAACCCGAACAATGTACTACTCCTAATAGATGTTCTGATGAGAGAACTAGCAGCTCGAAGCAGACTGATGCATTTACTGCGCACTTCACTTTTACTGAACAATTCACGTATGAGGACCAATATTCTCTATGAAATACCTTCATTCCTGGAAGCTAACACTAAAAAACTGACACCGAGAACCAACAAAATCACAAGCATTCATGCGGAATTCTTCTTAATCCAAAGCCACCCGAATATTCTCTCGACACAAGTATATGTAAATTGTGAAATTTCAGTTTGATCAGAAGTTCAGAACCATTGCAATAACTGAGACAAAATTTACATGACAGCAGAAAGCTAAACAAAGGATGCGAAGGGGGCCATGAAATGAGTAAAACTGTACTAGACATGCGTTTGAGGCTTATGCTACAGCAAGGTATATCATCCCTGCACAATATTCAAAAGGGATCAGATGTCACACAAGACTTGTAAACTCTAACACACCAAGATCAAGTTGGCACAAAGTCTACAAAAATAATCCTTCCAATTACTCATGTACAAGATGTGCAGCATATGTACATGCCCATGACACCAAGCCTCCATTTTCATCATCTGTTCAGGAACAAATTCTTTTCTAATAACTTAAGCTTCATTTTTCACAACCCCGTCTCTCCATCCGCTCATCATCTACTTAAAAGCTAATGGTATTTACCACTCTCAAAAGGAACATTGATCAAACCTCGCAACATCCCAAGCCTTCTTCTCATCGGTTCCTCAAAAGCTGTACAACTAATGGAAGAAGGATCTCAAGTCACCATCACCCAGAAACACACTGGAAACCCTTGCAGACGGCCAGCCAAGCAGCAAACAAAACCAGGCAGATGACAGCATCCACGACGATTATGATCTTCACATGGCGCATCCACAACGATCTGGACGGTTGCTGTCGCCGCAGCCTCGCTTGGCTTGAGCTGCGCTCCAGCGACATTCCACCGACCTCATCAGCCGGAATATCGATCCTCACCCCTCTAGTCCCATGCTGCTCGTTCTCGCCATCACTTGGCGACACTGCCTTCTCCTTTGATTTCTTCTTCTCCTTCCTGCTCCCGCTTTTCCCCAGCAATGGCACCTTGGACGACGTGCAGGTGGAGCTCTCATGGGACCCTCCCCTGTCCGCGTTCTCCTCGAGCACGAAGGTGGCGTGCGGCATCTTCTCCAGCGAGGCCACCAGCCTCTGCACGGCCGGCACGAGGGAATCATGGAAGCCGTTCCGGTGCGCGTTGGCGTTCCTGAACACGTCGCGCACGCGCTCCAGGAACTGCAGCGCGCCGGCGTTCCCGACGCAGGGGTCGATGATGGCGAAGAAGGTGTGGCCGTCGGCCATGAGGTAGGCGTAGCTCCGGGAGCCCGAGGTGTGGACGTAGTGGCGGTGGTGGGAGGGGGCGTGCTCGAGGCAGAGCGCGGCCGTGGACTCCGCCTGCGGGTCGCCGTCGTTGCTGTTGTAGCAGTAGATGACCTTGTGGCCCCTGGCAATGCAGCAGTAGACGGTGTTGTCCGCGGAGGAGCTCATGCGCGGGTCCTCCTCGTCGGCGACGTCGACCTCGAGAGGCTTGGTGGCGCGCGCCGACACGAACTTGACTGACTTGGATCGGCGCGGATTCATCAATCGAGGCCCGCGGATCGGCCGCCCCCCTTGTTGCCCCGATTTCAGCAGCGCGGGAATCGGGGTCCTGTAGAATCCGCTCGCGGCGGCGATCCAGGCTGGTTGTCGCCGGCGAGTCCTACTTGGCCGGTGGTGGCGGCAGGATCACGGATCAAGACCTGAAAAATTAGCGACGCATGGTCAGCATCCAGCCAAGATTGTCGCGTCCCCCAACCCGGCGAAACGTTTTCTCCAATCACAGACCAAGAATTGCGCATCAAGAAGCACGAAAGATCATTCCTTTCTCGATCAATCGCCCAGTCGCGGCGGCGCGCGGGGTGAAATGCAACGTATGCGCCAGCGAGAAGTGACAGAGGACGGGATGATGATTACCTGGAACAAGAAATGGCGCGGAGTAGGACGGGTCAGTGGACGGGCTGCCGCCGCCGTGTCTTGTGGGTGGGGAGAGGAGGATAGATGGGGATGAGAAGAGGGTGTCCTCCCTGGTTGTTGTTGTGAACTGTGAAGAAGGGGAGGGAGGAGAGGAGAGGAGGAAGACGAGGACTTGGCCCGGCAGCTGGGGTGGTGGGGATTCACTCGTTCCACTCCATTCCATTGACCGGGCAAAGCCCAAGACTCAACAAACAAGCAACGAATCAAATGTCACGCGGTTTTGAGCTCTCGTTTCGTTGTCAGGAGAGATGATGATTAACCAGATTGTCGACGGCCTCAGATCTTGTTAGGGTCCAGACGTGGCTGTCGTGCAGTCGTGTAGTTATACCTGGGACTGGACTTTGGCTCATCCAGAGTCCAATTGGATTAAACGATCTGGATTAATATGGATTGGATCACAAATGGACTTGGATGTCCAGAGCATGAAGTCCAATACGATCCAGAGTCCAAATGGATTACTCGGGAAACACAACAACCATGGTCGGCCGCAGGAACTCGCGTCGTCTCGCCTCGCCATCACGCGCGACGGCGACGAAGTTGGCTGCGGCGGAGACGGCGCCGGCGCTGGAGGCGGGCGTAGCGGCCGGAGGGATGGTCACCCCGACGGGGTGAGCGCGGCTCCGGCGCCGAAGGGGCTCGACGAGGGGACGTCGGCGGAGGGCGCGGAGGCCGAGGTGCTGTCGAGGGGCGAGGTGGGCGGGGACGCCATCGGCGACGCCGCGGTTGGCTCCTTGGCCGGCGGCACCGGGGCCGGCGCGCGCTTCTGCCAGAGCAGCGCGTCCATGGGAAGAAGCCCGTCGCTGTCGTTCCTTCAGCTGCGGTAGTCAATCCGGATTGGATTGGACGACGGCATCTTAATTGGATTTGGATTTGGATTGGATCTTTTTATTTGGACTTGATTTGGATTTTGTCTTTTGGATTTGGATGTTAATCCAGGCCCAGGTATACGTGTAGTGTATCTCGGGTTCATGACCTCCACTTCAAAATCTTTTTATTTCTTTTGTGCATCATGGATAAAGATTTCCTGGTGCATTCTTTTATAAGCATCATGTGTCCCAACTAAATTCCTGCTGAATGCTTCACCCGTAACAATTTTAACTTGCACCGTGCAAAAATAACATGACATTTATAGCTCCTCCTTGTTCTATTTGTCACCCACCTAGTCTTTCTAGCGAGTCGCGTCACTCCATATACTCCCCTAAAGTGTCCTAAAACATTTACACATCTTTTGCTCCCCAAAAGGATTCTTTTTTTTTTCTACAAGGAATGTTCTTTGACAACTTATTAATCTAAATAAACAACACAATCATTGTTTTGTTTTTGTTTCCATGTTTGGCGAGCCTCGACTCACGACTAGCTAGTGCTGTTTCTTCAGTGTTTGGCGTGCGTGTGGGCACAGCCTCACAGGTCGAGGTTGTGCTGTCGTGCAGCTCGGGTCCATCATCTTCCCTTCAAAATCCCTTTTTTTTGCAACATGGATAAAATATTCCCTGAAACATTCTTTTGTTGTTTGAGCTTCAATTTTTCAAAAGCTGGCTTCTAAAAAACCATAAAAATCGTATTTATGAATTGGCTCTTTTGAATAGTACATAAAATTCTTCCAAAAAAAGTGCATAAAATTCAGAATACATATAACCTCGGTCAAGCCAACATCCTAGAAGCTCTTCACAATCTGCTTCATCTTCTAATATAAATACTTGTATTTGTACGTTTTTTATTTTTCAAATCAACATTGAAAGAAGATTTGTTGTTCCAACATCTGATTTTCACGAAAACAAAAGAAAACCTTCATACGCCATAACAAATATGGCCTAAGCCCGCTTAATGTTTTACACGGTTGTAAGTAAAAAAACAATATTCATACCTATATTTTTCGTTCGGGCATTGTTTGCAACACGCCAAAAAAAAACATAATGTTGTTAGCTTCCTCCTCATTCTACTAGTATGTGTCAATTGCCATCCACCTCTCCAAAGTATTATCTTAAAAGTTAAAACATTTGCACTTTTTTTTTTGCTCCACCTAACACTCCATACCGTTGATGAATTCTTTATTTTCTACAAAGAATGTTCATCGACAACTTAGTCGAAATAAATAACACAACCACTGTGTCCTTTTTGTTTTCATTCATTTTTGCAAGCCACAAGGCCACGACCCACGACAACTAGTGCTGTTTCTTCAGTATTTGGCGTGCGTGTGGGCACGGGTGCCGACTGAGACGAGTTCCATAGCTTTCGCCTGGCTTTGAAGCGTTCAAAAGCTGGTGTCTTTGATGTGCCACTGCCAGCAGAGATGCTTGTCGCCTTGTCAGAAAACACTCGGCTTTGACGTGTCTCCTTCATGCACAGTTTCGCAGATCCTTCTCACTTGGCCACCAAAACAAATCATCCGTGATATGCGATGTGGATGGTTCAGCAGTGATTCTCGGCTCGTGCCTGCTTAACCTGAACTGGTCCTAACTTACGATGTTTCAACGGGTGCACGAAAACAACGTGTAATGTTATCTCTTAGTAAACGGGAGTGTAGAGTAGTAATTGAGTATTACCTGACAGTTTAATTTCAGCAAAATCAATTATCAACAGGCCCTCTGATTAGCAAGAAAGGTCCAAGAGCAAACCATGAAGAGGCTTCCCACCTTCACATGTGCTATTTGGCTCTCAAATGGCAACCAGACTAATGGCTAACCAATATCATCACTTACCTTTCCACGCTTTCTCTCCTCACCAACCTCTGTGGATAAACATACAGCCTTCTTCATAAGCACTGCGAGAACTGATGAGAAAGAAGCTGGGGGGAAAAGTGATTTGGCAGCAGATGATAAGGCAGCGGCAGTGCAACTTTGGGAGTGGATCTATGTTGCCGTGTTCATTTTGTTCATTTGAATCGTGATGGGGCGGCATGTGATTTGCAGGGAGTAAAGAGGGTTTGGTGCAGCAACACTCACACGAAAAAAAAAAGAAAAAAGAAAAAAGAAATGCACGGCCTGAGCCGGACGCCATGGTGGCGTCAAGCAGCACCTTCCCCTATTTTTTTTCAAAGAAAAAATCAGCGAGAAAAGGAGCCAAGCCAACGGGGTGACAGTAATTGAAACACCCTTTTCATGGGGAAAAAATGACTGAAATTCTGATGCAGACCTGCTGAAACTGAATAGCTTTGGGATACTATTGGGCTTAGTACTCTTGGGACGAATGGGCTACTTTAGGTTCATATTATGGGCCTGATAATAAGCCTAAATAATACACCCGCAGAACCCACTACAAAACCTGACATATGAAATGGTGATGTAAACCTGCTGCTTCTTCAGGAGTTGCTTCTCCTCCTCTGCATCCTCTTCTTACTATTTCATTCAAAAAGAACACACATCAATCCTAGATCCTAGTCCTTTTTCATGATGCTGAAAAATGGACTGGACAGTAATCCTACTGAATGTCCCATGACATGCAGTAAAAATCATACAAGTGCAATCTTCAGTAAGGGCATACAATGTTACTGCAGTCTCTCGGTCTCTCCAATGAACGACACTGATATTTTGTAGGAAGAATCTACGCATAGTCTAAAAAGCATCATCCTCTTGCTCAGAAAACCATATATAATTGTTACGGATAAGGCACGGATTGCAAGGGCTTCTTCTGCTTGCATGAACTGGTCCTCCTCCTAGTGAGTGAAAAGTCTAGGCCATGCTCATATCGGTTGCCGCGTTCCTTTTCTGATGGAGAGAGAGATGTGAGATTCTTCTTTCGCCGAATTATTCCTTATAGAAAAATGCTGCAGAATTTCATAGGACAACGGAGTTCAACGATTTATTCTCTCTTTTCAAAGGCACAATCAAAATTCAAAAGACATCCAATTCGTCCCATCTTATTTCTAGTCCAAAATGCGCCAGGTCATCAAACAAACTCATGGTACGCAGCAGCAGAATGGTCTTTTCTTAGGCCCCGTTCAGATCCCCCTCTAAAACACTTTCTAAAGTTTATACCCCTCTAAAGTAAAAAGAATCTTACTATTTAGGAGTACTAAATAAAATTTAATTACAAAACCTTTCTGCAGACGGGCGTTATTTTTCGAGACGAATCTAACGAGCCTAATTAAGCAATGTTTTGACACAGTGATACTACAGTAACCATCGTCTAATCGCCGCTTAATTACCCTCATTACGTTCGTCTCGCGAAATAGATGGGGGTCCTGAACTTAATTTTGTAATTTGACTTTGTTTAGTACACATAAATGCTGCCGGCATCTTTGATGTGACTGCTACAGCACCCTCTAAAGTGATCCAAACGCACCCTTAGTCGGCACAAGCACCAGAAACGGTCACTTTCATCCAAACTCAGAGACACTTTGTTGACAGATAAAAATACCAGAGATACAATCAAACCTTAAACAAAGGAGCATCAGAATTTACCCACATATCTAACTGCAAATATCCTAAAGAACCCACAGACTGCAGCACATAATTTTTTTTCAACATCCAAGACCAAGATAAAAGGAACATAAATTATTGTCTGGGTTAGATACACAGTACAAATGCCTACTATGATATCAAGTTTCTTGGACCTATGCTGATTATAGTAATCAATCACCAGTGCATGACAAGGGTGTGGACTGCGCCGGCCTAAATCATGGGCCCCCATGTTCACCAGCCAATCTCAGAATATTCAGCTATCAAATGAAGGCCAATCAACCATGTTCTTGCCGATGTGCAATTCGGCGGATACAAAAGTACACCCATGTTTGAACTGATGAATGAAAAATCTGCAAAAAAAAAAAAGTGCCTTTCAACGGGACCCTGCAAGCAAATGACAGCCAGTCTACAAAATTTTATGCAAAAACAGGGCATAATCTGTTGTTTACATTACATCCAACATACTTATCTATCTGGTTTTGCTGGCTAAGCATCATCGACAGAATCACCTGCTCCCACCCCATCATCCGACAGAGTTACAAGCAGCACCTTCTTCATTTTCTTTTTCTTTTTTCCAAAACAAAACAAAAAGAAATACAAACAAGCAAGCAGCAATGGAATGACAGTAACAGCCGCGAAAATAATTCAGACAGTGTGACGACGCAGTTGGGTTTCGACGTTATTGGGCTCAAAGTATTGATGGTCCTAAGAATTAGCCCAGGTGATACACCAGAAGAAGCTTCATTTCTCCAGCTGGCCAACAGGCCCAACACGACAGACCCGTCAAGTCCGCCGCCGCAGCCATCCCCCTCCGCCGCCGCCGGCGAGCTCTGCCACTGCCCCGTCCTCCCCTCCCTTCTTCGGCGGCTTCCGGCGCCGGATCCGCAGCCGCATTCAGCTGTTACGGTAACCCCTCACCATGGCGCCTCCTCCTCGACCGTACACCCCCGCCCTCCGCCGCTCCGGCCAGCTCGCCGTCCGCCCAGCGACCTTCGGCTCTGCTCCCGGCCCGACCTTCCATTGTTGAACCTCCCTCTAAACCGGGCAATGTCTCGTCGTAGCCCGAACCCTCAAACCCTCACAAAACCCTTCACCTCCTCACCGCAGATGGAGAAGGCCTCGGCAGAGAAGAAGCTGCCACCATGGATTGACTCCCTGATGTGGTCGAGATTCTTCAACAGATGCAGCTCGCACGCGCAGTGGTACGGGACGAACCGCAGGTGCCATGCGAGGAACGGCTGCAACATCCTGTGCATCGACTGCTGCATCGCCATCTGCTCCAGATGCACCGAGGAGGAGCACCACGGCCACCGCACCATCCAGATAAGGGTCTCCAATTGCCAGACCGTTGTCAGGGTCACGGACATCAAGCCGTTCTTCGACGTCGCCCAAGTGCAGACCCATGTCATCACCGGGATCCCCGTCGTCTACATCAACAAGAGGCCGAAAACATCGGGGAGGTGGCCTGGCAGTCACAGTGGCATTGACGCCGGCAGCACCACCTGCAAGGTATGCTCCCGTGTGCTCAGAGGCATGTACGCTTTCTGTTCCATTGAGTGCAAGTTGTGCGATTACGCATCCGCCGCGCCACGGCAAACACCGGAGGCAACCATGAACATGATGAGTAAGGCAACCGTGACCATCAGTGGTGAAAGGAAGAGAGCCAGGAAAGCCACACCGCAACGCGCGCATCTGGGCTGCACGTTGTAGAAAAAGGCACCAGAGCATCGGTTGTGATGATGGGATAAACATAACAATCTGAACAATGCTCTCTAGATTTTGAATATTTTTTGTGCAGGATGCATTTGATTCTCCCTAAGCTTTTGACTTCATGGAGCGTATTTGCTTAATGTACATGAAGGAACAGAGCTGCTAGCTGTTGTACCAACCTTGCCCGAAGCTTCAAAGACCATTGTGGCTTAATTTGCTTCAAGTCCCACACTGGATTCAATGGAAGCTTTAACCATGAGTTTGAATACTCTAACTGATTCTAGTATACTTAGTTGACCATGTTAGTGCCCGGTTCATCAGAATGCAATGCTAAGCCATGTGATTTCCAAATATTATGTAAGACTCTGTTGAATCTAGTCTAAGTACTTTATTATTTCTCAGAGATGCTCCTTTTTGCCCCCCTTGAGCACTATCTTGAATCAGTGTGATTCTTGGTACTTTGCAACTTATTGGTGACGTTTCTTTTTCCTGAACGAACATTGTGACTGGTGCTTTGGTGTTATGAATTCACTAGGAATGATTATACAGGTTATGAGGGTATTTTTGGCCTTTTGGGGATGCTAAACCCATCTCCAATTGTCATCAGATAGCATTCTATTTCTATGTCCTCCTAAGCTAGCATTGCTGCCTGCAGGCGGTTCTTCGAAATCTCTTACTTCTTTTTGAACATTGTACCAAATGTAAATTATCATGACAGTTAGAAATTGTTCCTCTCCTCCATCCTCCCAGTAATTTGCTGGAACCATGTTGCCACTTCATTGTTCATTGTAGCCTGTGATGTGATTTCTGTATCCTGCAAAATCAAACCACCTGCTATGTGATTGCACATTCAATGAGCGAATGGAGGGTGTTTTCTGGGTTGTTTCTTGACATGGAGATCACCTGCCATTATTTTTCATGCACAGTGATCCAAGGTTTCAACCTGTTGAAGGCTTTTGTTTTGGAAGGTTATTTGATTCTGCTCCCTCCAGATGCTCCAGCAAGTAACTCGACGTGAAAGTTCAAGCTAAGATGGATGAGATCTGTTCAAAATCTGGAAATTTGGCTCTCTGGGATATCAAAATAGACCTTTTTTTTCCCTCTATAGATCAGCAAAGTGCCGGCTGATCAGCTTACTGTTATTTTCAACATTGATTTATGTTTCCATCTACTGCACTTTATTGACAAATCTTCTTCGGTTGTTGTTTATTCTCCTTTGCATCCTGTTTCACAAATCAACAAATCACTGCAACTGGATTATGAATGCACCTAATCCAGAACACATATTAAGCCTTGTCCTTTTTACTATGTCTGAGCATGAGCTGGACAGTAAACCTAAAATCATTCTTAAGTAAATGCACATAAATACAGTTACACGTTGCCTCAGTTTCCTAAAATGAACTATACTGGTATCAGAAGAAAGAATCTAGGTATCACAAATTGGAACCGTGTGAAGCATATAGTTGCTACGGATAAGGCACGGATTGCAACTTGCATGAACTGGTCCATTATTTCAATTCTTCTTTGGCACAATTATTCAGGAACAACAAACTTCAACGATTTCTTTTCTCCATCAGAAACCACAAAACGAGAATAAGTACACATCACCTTCATCCCATTTTATTTCTAGTCCACAATGCGCCAGGTCTACAAACAAACTAATGGTACCAGAATGCAACAGAGTCGTCTTTTCTTAGATGACACGAGCCCCAGAAACGGTCACTTTCATCCAAACTCAGACATTTTGTTCACAGATCAGAAATACCAGCAATGCAATTAAACCGTAAACAGATGAACACCCGAATTTGCTCGCATATCTAAATGCAAGCATCCTTTAGTCCTACAGGACGCAGCACATAAATTACTGTCAACATCCAAGATCAAGATAAAAGGAACATAAATTATTGCTTTGGGTTAGATACACAGTACAAGTGCCTACTATAATCGGGGTGTTCGGTTGGAGGATGCAGTTGCAGTTGCAGTTTCAATAATGAGAGAGAACACTGTAACGGAAGATTCACGCACTGTAGCAAATCAGTTTACTGTAGCAAATCAAGTTTCGTGGACATGTGCTCATAGATTATAGTAATCACCAGGGCATGACAAGGGTGTGGAGTGCACCGGCCTAAATCATGTCCCCCATGTTCACCAACCAATCTCAGAATATTTAGCTGTCAAATGAAGACCAATCAACCATGTTCCTGCCGATGTGCTATTCGGATACAAACAAGTACACCCATTTTTGAACTGACGAATGAAGAATCTGCAATAAAATGGTATATCCATGTGTGCATTTCAACGGGAGCCTACTTTTTTATCACCCTTCAAGCAAATGACAGCCAATCTACAGAGTTTTATGCAAGAACAGGGCATAACCTGCTGCTTACATCCAACATACTCTCAATCTAGCTTTTCTGTACCTAAGCATCATCGACAGAACAACCAATGGCAAGCTGTTACTTCAAGATTCTGGGTAAGGTGATTAAGAATACAGCGACAGATGGCAAAGCCAGACTCGAAGCAATGATTGATAGGTTATATTCACAGAAATTAGTATCTGACCAAGTCATTACAACAGATACGGGAAAAAAAAGAAAGGATCTATCACATAGTTATGATATACTAAAAAGAATGGGAGGTTAATGAAAAGTCCTCTCCTTTCACGGTGCCATTTGTCTATCACTCAGGGATCAGCTTCAGGATAGGTGAAGCAATTTTCACTGTCCCACACAGCATCATCCGCGAGAGATGTATCAAAAGCCATCTGTGATCCATCTATAGTAAGACACATGTCGCAGACTCCAATCTAGTAGTGTACCTCTAGCTCCTGACCGGCATGCCCATCGATAGATACCTCAGTAGCATGATGCCAATATATCAACAGATGGTGAACGACAACTCAAAAATCCAACACGGTCGATGTTAGGTTCATCAATGGTCCCAAAGCACTTGGAGCAAACTTCCTCGCAAAGAGGTAGCAGACAGAGGTGGGCTTTGAATTGTAAGTGCATCGTGTACCATTACTCCTTATGGCATGGATGAACCCTTCTGAGACGCTTTCAGCGCCATATCTCGCTGGATGCGGGCCTCCTCTTGACCAATCAACCCATGTGATGGTCCTGTTGGCGTTGAGGGACCCATGGAACAAATGAAGATAAGTAGGTATGTAATGCTCATCTGGATAACAGGATGGCCTGCAATGCTTTCTGAAGATCGAGTAGTATTTGTAGTCTGCTACTATCTGCACAGCCAGCTCACGGTTAAGCTCAAACCACTCCGACCCTTTCCTCCATTGATCCGGGAGGATGTGAGGAGCCATGCGGCGGTTGTAGCGGCCAGCACACTGAGGGGTGTCGATGTTGTAGGACTCAACAAAACTGTGTGCCGAGTTTATGAGGTACTCATAAACGGTTGGGAAGTTGTACACAGGAATGCAGCTCTCCGAGAGCAGGATAAAGCGCTCATTTGAGAAATCCAACAAGGCATTGGCCAGCAGGCGCTTCTCAGCATCCACAAGGGTAATGGATCCCCAAGACACTTCCTGCATTGGGAGGAAATAAATATTAGATTGAGGAACAAGGCTATCTATCCATAAGGATGTAAACTGAGAACGCAGAAGGAGGAGAATTGTTCTATGGAATATAAAAAGAATGCACATATATACAATGAGGAAATTTGGAAGCAGTACTTTAGCACAAAGGGAAAGGAAGGGTAATAATAATTGATGGTAGGGCAGCCTGAAAATTCTTGACCGAATACTTCTTTAGAGAAGCAATTGAACCAGAAAATTCGTCAAGCAAGAATCTCATTATCAATTAACACGATTAGTCGGGACAGGCAAGCATATTCCCCTGGTAGACCAAATCCATCCTCCCCCTAGTATTTGCACACCCACACATATCCCAATCAATCAACTTGCTCACATGGCAGCCACCAACAAGCACGACATGCGGCCACCAATGCTTTGGTTCACCCCCACCAAGGCACCAGCTACTGCTAACTAATCAATCGGATATTTGCACAAATGGGCAGCAGTAATGCTGATAAGATTAGGGGAGTTTGATCCATGTAACAATGTATGAACGAACGAACGAACGAATGTTTAACAAGCGGCTAACCGAACCTCGCTGGGGATCTGTCGGCCGTAGAAGACAGAGTTCCTGGAGACGTTGAGCTTGTAGTCCGGCAGCGTGTGCACGTAGATGGAGTAGAGGCCCTGGTGGTTGTGGAAGAACTTCTCCCATAGCGGCGCGAACGGGAGCGGGCCGCGCGTCATGAAGAGGAAGGCGACCTTGGGCACGCGCTGGAAGGGGAACTCCTCGGTCTTGGGCACGAGCGAGGCCCGCCAGAAGAGCTCCTCGTCGGACATGGAGTGCGCGAGGTGGGGCGGGTGGACGAAGGCCTTGAAGGGGAGGCCGCCGGGGCCGCAGTCCCGGTCGGCGCAGCCGCCGTAGGTGGTGGCCGGGAAGAAGAGCTCGGTGTGGGAGTTGTAGTAGTAGCGCGCGACGCCGCCGCTGACGGAGAGGCCGAGGACGACGCCGCCCATGAAGATGACCGTGGCGGTGACGAGCTTGAGGAGGAAGCCCGTGGACCAGTCCTTGCGCGGCGTCGGCGGGAAGTAGTCGGACTCCTCGTCCCCCAGCCCGGCGGCAACGCCGCCGGCGCGGGACTTGAGCTTGGAGGAGTCCCCCCACATCTCTCCTCCTCCTCTTCCGCGGGCTGTTGGGTCGAATCGAGAAGCGGCGGCGAGATCGGGGAAGATCGGATTTTTTTTTAAAAGCCGGGGGATCGGAGCTCGAATCCGACGCGCACTCCGATCTCCGAACCGCGGTCAGATCGGCGCGGAAAGGCGAGGCCTTTATACCGCCAGACGCGGCAGCAGCAGCGCCGACGAGCCGGACAGGAAGCTCGGCACGGAACGCGGGAGGTAGAGGAAAGCTTAGCGGCTAAGGAGGAGGAGAAGCGCGTGGAGGGAGGGAGGGAGGCAAGCCGACGCCGCTTGTGTTTCCGGTGGAGGGAGTGAGTGACGCGGCTGGGAGAGGAGCGCGCGTATTTATGGCGAGGCTGGCCGCGAGATTTCTCGATGAGGTCGCCGCGGACCAGCAGCAACGGCGACAAGAAGAGGAGCCGGAGGAGGGGAAACGGGACGAGGGAGGGTGAAACGGTCAGAGCGTGGGGCCCACCATCAAGTGGGTGTGCGCGTGAGAAAAGTCGGGGTCTCTCTCTCTCTGCGTCGCCCTTGGCTAGTTGGCTGGCCGACTGAAGGTGGGCCCGGGCGCGGTTGTGGTCGCGGGTCCCGCGTGTCATTGGGACAGGGCGCCCTCCTGGTCTTTGGCGTCTGGAACGGTCGGCCAGCGACCCGGGTGGGGCACGCAACGCGTGGTCCTCCGCTCGCCCGGAAGGGAGACTAACAGGTGGGCCACCTAACCGCGGCCTCTGGGACCCACCGGTCAGTGAGTTTATTACGTGGCGACAGGCGCGTGCGGCCGTTTTTGGGGCGTTCGGCCGGCAGGGGACGCCCCCGTGGTCGGCTCGCGACATTCGCCACGTGGACACGTGGTGATGCTGGATTCCTAATTTTGCAACTAACAACGGTACAGTTCGATCTTAGATATCACTCAGACATTAGTGGTAAATAAGGAATTGAAATATTTCGTACGCCTATCGATCGATGATACCATGACTGGCTTTCAGAAGAGGCATTTTGATGACTTGTTCACTCACGAAACATTGTGTGTGCTAGAGAAGAGAGGTCATCAGGACATTAAGCTTGGCAAATAATTGAGTGGAGGAACCGAGGTCATGCTAGTTTTTGGTTGACAGTGCTAGAAGAACTTTTATAACTGATCTTACTATCTTTAGAAAAAGTTGGCGAATATTTATAAACTATCAAGACGTACACTAGAAAATATTTGTTTTCAGACCATGAATGGTAAAGGTTTCGGTCCTATTTACGATACAGACATGGTCTCAAAGTGTGTTACTCCTGGTAGTTTTTAGTTGACAATGATGCAACAATATATATTCTAAGCGGCTTTAAAAAAAAGTAGGTCAATTATTTATACCCATTGCCAAAAGAAAAATGTTTTTTTGGAATAAAAAGGTTTTACCCCGGTCCATTATGCAAGAGCAACAAGACCAAATCCGGTTTTACAGCACATGTTTTCAAATGCGAGCTCATACATCCACCTACAGCAACACCTCCCCTAACACACATTAGACCCAGAGGAACACCGCTTTCAAACTTCATTCATCATTTTGCTGGGCACCCACTTGATCTCCGGCGTCCGAACCTTCCATGCTTCCATGTTCAGTGCCCTTCTGGTATTGACGAGATTTCTTCCAGCCGGTTGAGCCTCTGCTAATATTCCTCCAGATGCTTTCCCGGACAGAGAATCTCCCAATTTTTCAGCATCGTGCTGATCTGCTTCCACAGGGACCACATATCTTTCCAACTCTCGTTCTGAAAACACAAACTATTCCTTAGCTTCCAAACACCCCACATAACTGCTGCTGTGAACATATTATATGCTACAAACTTTTTACTATACTTAACCAACAGGTAGCCATTTTGCTCAAAGCTACACACAGTAGAAGAAGACTCAAACACTAAAGCTAGCCAACAGAAAAATGTTAATCCTTACGTATCCCGGGGAGCGCATTTGTGTCGCTGACACTGGCAAACGAGAGATTGTGCAAAATTGCAATGACGCGTAGGATGTTATCTCTTGAAACAATTAATACTAGCTAGAACGCGGTCGATTAATTTGTCAGGGTTGCCCCGTTGCTTAGAGTCGATCGCATTTGCGCTTTGTTTGTTCACGCAGCAACTGTTAATATATGCTACTCCAGCTTGGGTTAATTAGCGGCAGGACAGGAGAGCTTATTAGCTCCTGCCTCGGGACTCACGGCAGGGATCATGTTGCAACAAGCTAGGAGGTGGCCATTTGTTTGCAGCGCAGCGTGGCCGAGAATTGAAGCAACCAGCAGCCGGGTAGCTATATTTAGCTGCGTTACAAACAAGGCATGCATGCATGCCGCGAGCGCTTCATTGGCAGCAAGACGCTAAAAAAATAAGTTCCGGCTATATATGACTGGCGTAGATCAACGATTTTGCAAATTAAGAGTCATCCGCATATATACGACATGGATCCCTGAACTCTGAATCATGTATATCTCCTGGAGTAGTACTTTGCAACTGATTATGCGAAAGCATGTCGAGGAAACATGCAGGGATTTGCATCCTCGGAATTTTTCATTACAAACAGGATGAAATTAGTGTGGAGTTGTAGACAGCTGAGGTGAGGCCCGCAATGCAAGATGCGGCCGGCGGCGGGTGGAGTATTTTTTTTTTTCCCATCTCTCATCAAGGTGTGGTTGGCTGCCGAATCCTGCAACCAGTTGGTTGGTTTCATTGTTGATGAACCAGAGCGAAGCTAATATAAAGCTGGTGGTGACGGGGCAGATTCGCATTCCACTCTGTATGTACCAGCCGCAGCTAGCTAGCTACCCGCCGCCGCCGCAGGCTTGCTTCATGGTTGTAGTATTTTTTTTTTTTTTTTGGGCATGCATATCCATCCATCCTCCCTCGCAGTCGCCGCCGGAAAGAGCAGATCCATGTGCTGCTTGGTTGTTTGGTGGCGCAAAGAGGTGAATCTGATACGATGCTCCTTTTTATATACTGCTGTATGCTCTTTTCCAACATTAATATAATGCATCGATCATTCATGCTCTGTCCAGCTGCATCTGATTTGGTATATGTTTCAGGCTTTGTTTTCCGTCTGCTCTGCTCTTCTCGATGTATGTATGTATGCATGCATGCATATCTCATCATCAGAGAAAGCGGTTCGACCTGCCTTCGTTACACTGCAACTCCAGCCACTGCCATATGGGCTGAGAGGATCAGATCATATCGGAGGAGACCGGCGTTTACATGCATCCTACGTTGACGAGTTTTGAAGCTAATCGTGGCCTTTCATATTCTAACAAGTTGCGGCTCCGTAACGGAACCAAGGCATTCTAATAATATTCCAAGCGTCGGGGTCATTGACGGTATTTGCTGCGTCAGTGTTGACCGACCCTCATCATTTTCAGCGACGATCCCGCCGCCGCCGGAAACGTTCACGCTTGTAGCTTGACTTGGTGCGCCGTCTTCTTTACATTGGGCCGGGCCGGCACACCAGCACTGGATCTTCCTTTCTTTCTGATAAAAAAAAACTGAAGCTTCCTTTCTCTTCGCTCCAGTCAGAGGCATGGCCCATGGGGGATTGTCGCGTACCCCGACGACCGTGTCAAAACAAACAAAACTGACTAGTCTACGTGATTACTGCCTCAGTGCTTCTGTGCTTGATGTTAAAATAGAAGTACTTTTCTGCTTGTGGTGATGCAACTTTTGCCGATCTGATGTGTTAAATATGGACCGAGAGAATCTATTTAGTTATGCAACAAGTTGATGAAATCAAGCAAGCTCAGACTCGAACTCAAGTATCTTTCATTTACCATTGTGTTACTTCGCAAGGTCTTTTAGTCCATGACAACGCATAGGCAGCCAACTAGTTGGAAAAAAAAAAAGAGAGAACAAGCTAACCCGAACCAGCTCAATATGGTTCACTTTCTTTCTTTGTTCTTTTTTATTTTTTAATATAATAGTGTGTAACTTTTGGATGTACTCTTCCATTTAAGTGGTTTGCCAGACTAGTATGCATGCAATATATGACATAATCTATAACTATAGTACAGCTTGGCGGGGCACATGCCCCCGGTTATCTCACTTAGATGGAAGAGTACATCCAAGTTGCACACTATAGAAAAGTTTTCCTTTTCTATGCGTGAGTTTCTTCTTTCACTTTGAACTGCCAGACGTTATCTCTTCTTCCATATCGTCGATCCAGACTGATGGGCTTGTTACGACTGCTGCTGCTGCTACTATACTCGTCGTACTCTACTACTACTACCACCACGGCGCTACGGCGTACTCCTACTACGTACTACTGACGATGCTGCCTGCTACCGCTACCATCGTACTATATATACCTCAAAAAATGTACACGTGATTATGTATTATAGTCGTCATCTTCTTGTGTAAATTAAACTGTATATATCAATATAATGATCAAACTTCTTTATTTTTATTAATATAATAACGTATAAATTGGATGCACTCTTCCATCTACGTGGTTTGCCAGATAGTATGCATGAAATATATGACCTAATCTACAACCATATTACAGCTTGGCGGGGCACATGCCCCCGCTCCGAAAGTATTTACCTTCGGTGAACATGGTGAATTTTTCTTTTTCTAGCTTAGATGAAACTTCCACGAAGCAGAAACTACTATGTGCATACTCAGTTTTTGGTATGTCCATGAACTTTTATTTAGTGCACTATATAAGAAATATGTAAGTGTTGTCATCTTATAGTAACATTGTGACAATGTAATTTTAGGTTAGATGTTATTGTACACGCATCATCGCACCGCTTCTATTCTTTAGAGTTAAATGCATCGAAGGTCCACAAACTTGTAAAGGTCTCTCCACAAACTCTCAAGTTGAAGTTTTGGGTCCCTAAAACTTATTTTGTCATGCACTTTAGGTCTAAGTACCTCCTTGGGAGCTCTCACATCCAACATGGGTCCCTAGACATGACTACATCTCTAGCACCGCCGAGGAAGGGAGAGGAGGAAGAATTACTGAGGACTCCGGCATTAGCAAGAGGTTCACTAGGGATGTGATCGGAGTGCACCGTAAGCAGTCAGGACGCGCACGACCATCGTTGCCTCCACCACTCTTTCATTCCCGTCCTCCCCAGGCACAACGCCTTCGCTTGACCCGAGCGCGGTCCCTAGCTACGTGCGTTGCTGAGGTTTAGGCATGAAAACTCCACTGGCAAGATCACTCGATCCACGATCATAGTGCCAAGGTTCTGGCAAGAAACTCCGCTAGCACCTCTTATCTTTCCTTGTGCCGCATATGCATGCCACTTGATGAGAAAGCTCCCCAAAAGATATTCGGACCTGTAGTGCACGACATGACAAGTTTACCTAGAGCTTTAGTTCGAGAGTTTGAGGACCTACTTGACACACATTTACAAGTTTATGGCCGGTGCATTTAGTTCTATTATTTACATATATAAGCATGTCCGTCCTTGAGGGTGTTACTTTGAAAAGTGGGTACATACCGAGTTACAACTATATGCTATAACTCTAGCTTCATTTAATTTAATAGTAAAAAAACTAATATATCTAGGTTCTCATCTTAGGTTTCTCGGCCATTCCTCGGGATCTTGCTTATTCTTGCTGCCTTGGAGATGGTCAATATTTACAAGAGACATCGGTCCAAATAGAGATAAAATAGGACGGATTGATAGTTGTCTCTTCTATATACTTTCTTTGTGATGAAACTTGTCCTGAACAGTCAGGTTCACAGTTCACACACATTGTAGTCGCTGGCTGTAGTTGTAGCAAGGCAAAGGGAGGAAGGTCTGGTGTTGCAAGTACGACTGCGTCCGTTGCCACCTGCTCCATCCCAAAAATACCAACCAAACCACTTGACCAAATCCGGCCTCGGCCCAGCCCAGCCCGGAACGTCCAGAGGGATTTCGGTTTCTTCTTCGTCTTCCTCGCTCACATCACCCACCTTCCTCCTTCCCGGCTCGCCTCCGCGTCGCCAGAGGGGCCCGAGAGATCCCCGCACCTCTGCCACCCTCCCCAGCCGACGCCGCCGTCGCCGCCGCCTCCGTGGCAGCGAGGTCAGTATCTACCTCTCTCTCCCTCGATCCGCTACCGGACCCTTCGTTCCTTTGCCCAGCTTCAGCCCCGCGATCATATCTAGGGTTCCTTCGCCTGCGCGGACCCAACGCTCACCGCCGGTGTCTTCAGCTGCCGCGCTTGCTCGCCTCATAGACCAGATACCTTAGGGTTCGCCTCCCATCGGCCTCCCTCTCCGCAGCCCGCTCACCCGGATCTCTCCTCCCCTCCCTCGCCCGCCTCCATTTCTCGCCTCCCGGGTACCGTCTCTAGACGCCGCCGCGTGACGTCTCTGCGCCAGCTTAGCTCCACTCTAGGGTTTGATTCCTTCGCTGGTGGTGCCGTTGTAGAAATGGCGTGCTGCCTCACCTAGGGATTTGATAGCTTCTCCCTTTAGGATTAGGGTTGCATTTGATTGCATTCTTCGTCGGTGGCGGATGAGTTATGTTCGTGTTTATCAGCTACAGCTCGTGTTTGTAGTAGCATCATATGTTCCATGGGATTTTATTTTCCGCCCTGAGACAAGCGCTAGACGTCTTGCTCAAGCGGTTCAACATGTCTTAGTTTTTGGTATTTGCTCTAGCAGTCTTTGCTCAGGTTACGCAGCATGTCTTAAATGTTACCAGGCAAACGTTCCTTATTCCCGCGCAAAGTGAGCGGTTACTTCCCAGCATCCGGCCTAGCTTTTATGCCGTTGCTCTACTACGCTACAAATAAATTGCTTGGTATGCTTGGCGCTTTGTTTGTTTTGGATGTTTGCGTCACGTCAGCAGCCGTGCAACGCTATTGGAACCTAAACCGGATTGTACGGAAGAGGAAAGAGGTAAACTGGCGTGGTCTGAAACGGAAACTTTAGGGAACCTGTTTATTCCACACGCTTGCAAATTTCAACGCGTGTTGTTTCTAGACTGCACCAACATGCCACTATGTGTACCAACAAAATTTTGTGTGAAGCGCGTCGCCAGCACTATCTGTTTTTATAGCTATAGATTCTTGAATTCTTATTCTCTGATATATATGGATATTTAAACAGGGTTGATGGAAAGTTTCTCTCCAAACACTCTTCTCAATAGTATCTCTTGTCTCGGTGTATTGACATCCGATGGCTCTACCGCCAGACCTAAGCCTATTCAGAAGTACTGCCAAAATGTATACGATATCTCAAGCATTGTGAATCCCCTCGTTGAGGATCTTTGCAAGTCCCCAGAAGACCAACTCAATGAGGTGTTAAAGGAGCTTGACACTGCTATTAATGAAGCCTCAGGGCTTATTGGAAACTGGCACCAGACAACCAGCAAAATTTATTTCGTAAGTACTCGGCGGAATCTTAATATTTTCACATTTCAGTCTACTTTTCACACGTTGTGTTCCAGAATGATGCTAATGAGAAAAAAAAAATATTTGTACCTTCATATGTTTCGCTTTAATAGCAATATAGAAAACCAAGTTTTATCCTTCTTGGCTTCTTGATAATTTTAAGTTTATTCTTAAATTGTTGCATATTCCAGATTTCCCCATCATGTGTTGCTTTATTTATCCATCGCAAAAAATAGCCACTTGATGAGCGCCTTAAAGTCGAACATCTAGTATCACTTATCAAATCTTTCCTTTCTGATTTAATAATGGTTTAATTACTTAAAACAGATTTGGCAAATCGAGTCAGTAATCTCAGATATTCAAGGATGTTCCCTTCAGCTCTGTCAGCTGGCTAATTCTCTATTACCTTCTCTGACCAGTCGTGCCTGCACTTGTATTGAGGTAAATGGACCATAGTTTTTTTTTTTCCTTTCTTTATTGCTTCGGATCCAACTCATCTGTGGTTTTGTACTTCCTGCAGAAACTCCAGGATGTGAATTACGAGCACATGCTTGATTTGGTAAAGGAGATTGCCATGGAGCTTTCTCGGACAAGTGCAGTGAGTCCTGAAAATCTTTCAAAGCTATCAAGTTCATTGAGTCTGTCAACAAATATGGAATTGTACATGGAAGCTGTTTCCCTAGAGAATCTCCGAACAAGGGCGCTACGGAGTGAGAATCGTGAAGAACTTGATCTAGCTGAGCAGATGATTCCTCTTGTCAACTATATGCATGAAGACTTTCTCAGGGAAACTCAACTGCTTAGCATCAATGGGGTGCCTATTCCTGCTGATTTTTGCTGTCCACTTTCCTTGGAACTCATGTCTGATCCAGTTATTGTAGCATCTGGTCAGACGTATGAGCGGGTTTATATCAAGGTGTGGCTTGATGAGGGTTTTACTATCTGCCCCAAGACACGCCAAAGACTCAGCCACTCCAACTTAATTCCTAATTACACTGTGAAAGCTTTGATAGCTAACTGGTGTGAATCGCATGACATTAAGCTACCTGATCCTATGAAGTCTTTGAAAGTGAACTTTCCTTCAGCTGTCTCCTCCCTTCAGGATTTGAGCGCTGCAGGCAGCAGTCCTCTACATCCTAACGTTGTCTCTAGGGCTAATATTCCTGGGTCCCCAGAAGCAGACTTGTATTTGCGAAACCTGAATGGAGCATCGCCTCCCCATGGTGTGCCACCCCAACAGAACTCTCATGTGCATGCCAACCGTTCTGTTCATGAGGTCTCAACAAGTCAACCTTCAGAAAATGCTAATGGTTCTGCGCCAGATGTTTCAAGGTTATCTCTTGCAAATTCTGAAGCAAAAGAGAATAGTGTTGAAGGAAGACATGCTGGTTTGAATGGACAAGCTTCCGAACAGTCTACAGAGGAAGCATTTCAATCTTCTAATCTGGACAGGGATCTGCAGGACCATGTGGCTGGTTCTTCGGTGAATGGAAGTCTTCCAAATAGTGGTCAACTTGATGGGGAATCTGACAATGGGGTGACTAGAGTTCCTAGCGACAGGACAAACTACAGTAGCGATGCATCTGGAGAGGTTACAGATGGCGGTGCGCCTGTAGCCTCTTCTGCTCCTCAAAGGGAACTTTTATTCCCTTCAAGACTGGGAGATCCTCGTGTTAGAGGCCAATTTGTTAGGCGGCTATCATCCGATAGGGGTTTCCCCAGAATATCTTCCTCAGCTGTGGATACGCGGAGTGATCTTTCTGCCATTGAAAGTCAGGTTCGGAAGCTGATTGAGGATTTGAAAAGCGACTCCGCAGATGTTCAGAGAGCAGCAGCATCAGAGCTTCGTCTTTTAGCTAAGCACAATATGGAGAACAGGATTGTCATTGCAAACTGTGGAGCTGTAAACTTGCTGGTCGGTCTTCTTCACTCACCAGATGCCAAGACACAAGAACATGCTGTGACCGCTCTTCTGAATTTGTCAATCAATGACAACAACAAAATTGCAATTGCTAGTGCTGATGCTGTCGATCCTCTCATTCACGTCCTTGAAACAGGGAACCCTGAAGCTAAAGAGAATTCAGCAGCTACTTTATTCAGTCTCTCTGTTATTGAAGAAAACAAAGTGAGAATTGGACGATCTGGTGCCATCAAGCCTCTCGTCGACCTACTAGGGAATGGTACCCCTCGAGGAAAGAAAGATGCGGCTACTGCACTCTTTAACTTGTCCATTCTTCATGAGAATAAGGCTCGCATTGTGCAAGCCGATGCTGTGAGGCACTTAGTTGAGCTTATGGATCCTGCTGCTGGAATGGTTGACAAAGCTGTGGCAGTGTTGGCAAATCTTGCTACCATACCAGAAGGGAGGACTGCAATTGGGCAAGCACGTGGGATTCCAGCCCTTGTTGAAGTTGTTGAATTGGGTTCCGCAAGAGGGAAAGAGAATGCTGCTGCTGCGCTGCTCCAGCTCTGTACAAACAGCAGCAGATTTTGCAGTATAGTTCTTCAAGAGGGCGCTGTGCCCCCTTTAGTTGCCCTCTCACAGTCAGGAACACCGCGGGCAAGAGAAAAGGTTTGCTTCTTCCGTCCATATTAATACGCAGTAGGCACTTCTTCAGTGTGCTAATGTTGATAGCGCATAACCATGCATTTTAATTTGTGATTGTTTTGCAGGCGCAAGCTCTTCTTAGCTACTTCCGTAGCCAAAGACATGGGAATTCAGCAAGGAGATGACCATTCCAGGATTCTTTTTTTGGTGTACATTGAAAGGGTTTCCTTTTATCTCATTGCTGTTGGGCTCCTCCTGCTGTTCATTGGCAGTGCCTTCTGGAGTTATGTATCGCACCCCTGTGGCCAACTGTTGATAGATTGAGAATGTTGTGCTTGTGTTATACTAGTGTTGTGGGCGCTGGATGTTGCCTGTTGAGATTGTGTATTTTCAGCTTCTTGGAGATCCATTTTTGTATAGCTTGTCCATTGGTAGCTTCATACTTGTGCACCGAGATTTTGTTTTGTATATACTAGTAGCATTATGATTGCTTGAAGCTGTAAAAGTTAAAATTGTTCTGTACCAAATGAGCCTTCTTTGCATCGCTCAGTGCCTTGTTCGTTGTGATTTGTAGTCTCCCTCTTTCTTCTTCTTTCTTTCTTTCTTTCTTTCTTTCTTTTTTTTTTTTGACGTAAGGGGGAGAGCATCCCCATATGAATTTCGTTGATTAGGGTCACAAAATGAGCTAGTAGTACGGTACTGTGGGTACATCACAATAACACAACTCATAGCACTAACAAGCACCGGACACACAAGAATCTATGCGCCGTCAACATCCACGAACTGGAAGAAGCTTCGTCTCCTCTGAACTGACGGCATCTATGTGCCTGGCTAGTAGTCTGACGTCTGTCTTCTCATACTCTACATTTCGTCACACGTATTTTGACTGTTAAAACAGTTATCATATTAATACTTGGTACGAAATGTGGCATTGTGTGACTTGTGCAAGAAGTTAGTACTTCAGAAATGTTGAGATTTTGCCAGGTAGAAATGCTTAATCTAGTGGGACTATTGCTTGGTGAATTGATGATAAACTTACCATATCCTAGATTCCTAAGCCCTACTAGAAAAACCTCAGATCTGCCACCTCGTTCGAGCAATGCAAGGCCACTTTGCCGTCGGCCCACGGTACACGAGATGCAAGAAGCAAGCTTTGACCTTTGGTCTTCATGGGTTGTGCTACAAGCAAACCGTGTGAGAAAGAACTATGAACATTATTCTAAGCTGATCTGTACCGTATAGTCTGTTAATATACAACTACAGCATCACGTTTCCAGGAAACAAAAACCTAGATTCTAGGCATAAACCAGCTGAATTCTATGTACAAAATTACATTCAGCATCAGAGAGAGACAACACAACAACCGGCCGCGTTATCTACAACATTCACCTAAGTGCACTAACTCTGGCGTGAAAATGTGAACCACCATTATAGCGATATGCAGTCACATAGGATAACCATGCTACCTTAGATGTCATCTGCTTGATGAGGATCATGTAAATAATGACACCTGAAAAAGAAACACCACATAACTTTAGCCTTCATTCCAAAGAAGCACGAGAAAAAACTTACAGCAATATGCAGTGACATAGGATAACCATGCTACTTTAGATTCCATCTGCACAATCAACAGCTAAAAGGCAAATCCATGGTTGTTTGGGTTTTTTTTTTTTTACTTAGTTAGTTAGTTTCTTCTTGTCTGCTTTCGCTGGTTTTCTTCTTTTGCCGTAAGGCTTCTTTGTTTCTTCACTAGTTTAGGTCTCTTTGCTTCC
Source organism: Eragrostis nindensis (assembly GCA_012490785.1). Lineage (NCBI taxonomy): Eukaryota > Viridiplantae > Streptophyta > Magnoliopsida > Poales > Poaceae > Eragrostis > Eragrostis nindensis. Next base: position 300,581 of record JAAXCT010000216.1, on the reverse strand, counting down.
TGTTTGTACAGTCTTTTGGTTTTTTAATAAATCGCAGTGGGAGCCTCTCCTACTATAATTACGTCAAAAAAAAACAGCTAAAAGGCAAATCCATGCACTGGCAAAACATATACGAATAATATTCCAATTTGGGCAAAACAAATGAGTCAAATAAGAAGAATGAAAGGCACAAATTGAACTCATGCTAGATGTACCTACACAAGATGAAACCCAGTTCCATACAAAAATGCAGAACATCTGGAGGTTCCTAAATTTTGTGGATGTTCTTTTTTTATGTTCCAGTGTACACAAATACCAACATAGACACGTCAAAATATGCAGGGAGATGTTAGCCTGTTCGGCTGCCCATTTCGCAGCCAGCTTCTTTGCAGCAGCTACAGTGTTCCAGTTATTTCTTCAGCAGTCGCTACAGTGTTCGCAGTTATTTCTTCAGCAGCCGCTACAGTGTTACCAAGATGGATTTTAGATGGACTTCCTGCCTACAGGAACCTACAACACCCACCCAGGAACAAGTACCCGAACCACCACAAACCTAGCCTTCTACCAATTTGGGACTGCCTATATATAAGCCTACAATGTACACTATACAGTTTTATTTGGATTCAAAAAATCATAAGTGTCATCAAGGAACTTTCTACCTCCTATTGAGCAGCAATCTCACATTCAACGAGTGTTGAGACACGATTTTGTCTTTGTTACCACTTCTCGCAAACCAATTTATATATGTAACAAAACTGAGAAATGAGAAGGAAAACAGAGGATAAACGTACCGTCAGGGGGCTTCGCCTTTTCTTGAGTAAGTTCTCACCTTTCTGGAAAACTCCCTAACTAAAGAATTATCTGAAAATGTCAAAGGAGTGTCTTCAGCAATTGGATCCCTCACATAAAACAGCCTAATAGGCATCCTTTCAGTTTCATCAGTTGGTGGTTCCTCAGGTATATCACAATATAAATGTTTGAGAATGAAGAGTGCAGTATCATGATCTCGCCAGTAGTTGCTGCGGAAATCAATCCAACCAGTTAAAATCTGAAGACACAATTAAAAGTATTAACCAAATCAATAGGAAAGGGTTTGAACTCACGTATGAGATCCCAGGGCAGATAGATAAGGGTGTTGAAATGTTTTCTCCTGCAAAATGATAGGGTACTTATCAGTACAATAGCATACATGGTAGTTCACTTTAAATGCCCCTCCTCTTAGCAATACACCACACATGATAGAAATTAAAAAAATTAGCAAAATCATAATCACCTGAAGCATATGATCAATCCGACCATCTGGTGAACCTGTCAGCCTTTCCATCATCAAGGAACCATATGATCTGCCTTCCTCTTTTGTACTCTGACTATCCTCTAAATGAACAAAAATTGTCAGAAAATTAGCTTAGTAAATGAAATGTTTCATATACAAAAGATGAAAAAGAAATGAATACCTTCTGCATCATTTTTGCTCAGTGCCAGCAAAGTAGCTACTGCTTTAACCTAAACAGGAACCCCAAAAAAAAAAAAAATTGAAGGATGAGAATGAAAGTTCATGTGAGCTATTCAATAACTTTGTTCCAAATCATTCATGAGCGAAAGCTATGCTTAATATTAAAAAAGACACCACGATTCACATCACTGTTCGTCAAAAGCATGGACCATTCACACAACGATTTGTAGAAAAGCAGACCTTACCTTCAATGACTTCAATTGGCGGCCAATGGCTTGAGAGCGTGCAGCAACATCTTCTGTGAACTCCTGAATAAAGTATCAAACAAAATTAGGTAAATAAGAGGACGAAATTCTATCTGGTAAAAAAAGAAAGATGCTCCACTTTTTACTTTTTGTTAAAATGATGAATAACTCACCTGCATTCCAACATGTATCCTCTTTCCTCCTCTATGGTAGGGTACAATGACAGGGCGCTTGTTTATGTAATCTTCACATACAAGTGGTTCAACTCTGTATAAAATTCACATAGATTCATGTGACATGTTTCTCACTTTTCAACAGATTAAGTGCACAAAGAGGACGAGTTCGTGTATCCATATTTCAATACCAAATTAGATTTATTTAATTCAACTGTGATTTGTATATTTCAGGAACTAGGCTAGAGTGCTATATGTGTGAGAGCTACATACCTGTATGCTACAGGATCATAAGGATGGAAAATATTGAACATCTGCCGGCAGCATGGCATCTCTTCGATAATGTTCCCATCTTGCCAATAGTCCTGCCCCCTGCCTTCAGAAGAAGGCACACAATTCACATATGAAGCGACAAATCATGGAGCAAGTGTGAATCATGGAAATAATAGCCAGTCACTAGAAGTAATAGTCAGCAGCCTCATGACTACATGGACAAATAAATGCTAATAGTAGCTTGGAAACATGTGGCACTGAATGACTTCATTATACATTGCAGGACAGAGAGAATTTGATGAATTGATTAGAAAAATCGAATATTCCTGCAAATGCTCTTCCAGCATTTTTTCACTGGTCATTGGTCATGCTATCCTGAACATAGCTCAAATAATCTTCTTTCAGCATCTTGCAGATCAAAACTAGTCATGCTGGTAATTAAAATGGTGACAAAATGCTAAATTATTTGATAAGATGCAACAAGAGCAAACAGCAGATAAAATGGCTAATTGTTTTCCATGATAACTACAGCTTATAAAGATCTAGAAAAAAAAAACTACACTTATAAAGTAATCTGTCAAAGGTTACATACCAATACCAATTCGAACATTCCGGAGGGATAGAAACACTCCCAAGGGAGATCCGACAGCAAAGAATGTGTCAACCTAAATATCAAAATGACGCAATGATCACAAAGAAATAGTAAGTACTAATGACTAAATAGATTACTGGAAAATAACTCAGGATAGATTTTTTTTATAAAAAAAAATTCAGCCAACCTAGGAGGAACTAAGTGGCTTTTAATTAAGAAGTGATAGGCACCCAAATTCACGTCAAAGAGGACTCGAACTTGTGTGGTCAGGGTGTACATTCACACCCTTAACTAACTGAGCTAGGCTCAGATCCTTAACTCAGGATATCTTACCTTGAAATTTAGTTTGGTGTATCTGATTTGTGGCGTGTAGGACTGAACAGAGCTGCCCTGCTCCATGGAAGTGCCTAATGACATGTTTCGTATATGATTAGCATCTTTACCTACCAGATATACACTTACAAATATGAATAAACATTAACAAATGCAAACATAACAGGTCTTGCAAGAGATGCCACAGACCAAAAGAAACCAGTTACCTTCATGACACCTGACGTTTTCAGTCACTAAACCATTTTGCTGTTCGAGTTCTACTAGTCTAGCCTTGAGATGTTTCACCTGCATTAAAGAGAGGTATGTTTTTCAGTTTGACATGTCAAAACTTAACATGTACTACAGTTTGACTCTAAGAGAATACAACAGATTCAGGTAAATTTTCAATTGTTTCTCACAAGGCAATCAACATTTTATGAAAGCCTTGTAAAGTTAGGCGAATCCAGAGTAGAAAAAAAGTTGGTGGAACCTAGATTGAGTGCTTTAATAATTACTACCTCTGTCCTCAAATCGTTGTCGTTAGGGCAGCAACTCAAGTTAATTTTTGAACTATAATTGTCATACTAACGACAACAATTTGAGGACCGAGGGACAAAATTCCATGTATTCATACCTCTTCTTCCAATGAAGAGATCAATTTATCTTTGTCAAGGACCTCTTCATGGACTTCCTCAGCAGATGTTGAATTGTTAGACACATCAACATCTTTTGTGCTCACAGCTGACATAGCCCCTTCTTCACTGTATGTATTTTGATGGCTCTCGGCCTTACATTCGACTTCCTTTTGCTTTTCATCTACTGCAATAGGTGATGCAGGTGTCTCGTCATTTTTTGGCATATTTTCAAGCACGCATGACTCATGGATGTCATCTGTACGTGAAGGATCAGTTCTGCTGCCTTCATTAGCAATACCATTTGCATTATCAGCACAAGAATGCCCTACGGAAGGAGTATTGTGCTCTTCTGTGCTCAAATCATGTATATCAGCTGCATTTGGTGACTTCAGCGTTTGACCATCAGATGAAAGTTCCATCTTCAGATACTCTGTCGGAAATGGGGCTAAAAGAGATTCTTGATGACAAAGTATATCATAAGATAGAACACTTCCTAATGAATGGCCATACAAGGAAACCTGTAAAAAAAAAAAAGAAAGAAAATTATCAGCACCAGTACACTCATAAAAGGAAGATTTGAAAACATATACCCCAAACCTTTCCACTATAACCAGGATTTCTCTTCAGAAACTTCATGTACAACTGGTTCAACTGGTTCGAGACCTGTAATAAATTAAGGAAAAATGGATTGAGCTGATAATCAGTCTGATAATGTGGAGCATATGCTCCTATTCAGTTCAGGTCATATGGGCAAAAAGTAATGGATGTGCATGGGAAATAAGGCCCTGTTTGGCACAGCTTATTTCTCAGATTATTCACAGAAATAAGAAGCCGCCGTGCCAAACACCTGGATTCTGCAGCAGATTATTAGTTAAGCAGATTTTCAGAATGAACTAGAAAGCAAGAACAAGCAGAAGCTACTTTTCACCAGCTTTTGAAATAAGCTGCTTATGACACAAGCTGGAGCTGTGCCAAACAGGGCCTAAATGTGATTTTGTTGAACCCACATCTACATATGTAACATATCAATTGATTAAAAGAGAAGAGATGCCTAAAAAGAGTATAAATCAAGGTCCAGCAAAGGATTATGACTGGTAAATTGTCTAATTAATCTGTCTTTTTATGAATTCGAATCTATTTATGAGACAGGTAAAAAAATGTCAGCATTATATCTAAATCCTCCTGGAATTTTTGCATTCTTCTGCACCTTGTGCGCATGTTATGCCCAAACAACATGTATATTTTGGATGGACACATACTCTAATGCAGAGAGTATACAGCTACAAAGCTAGGATGAACATATTCATCAATGCTTCACAAAATCTAATACCACAAACAAATTCCGACAGCAAAAAAAATGTAAACCATCATATAAAACTAAGAAAATTGTAAAAAATTGTAAAACCATCACATAAAAGTGAAGTAATAAAGCAAAATACCGAGTCGATTATATGCTGACAGTAGATAGGGCTCATGTAATATAAAACATCATGAACTGTGGCACCTAATGCTACACGAAGGCCTTTAACTCCATCCAAAGTGATTTTCTCAACAGTACGTTCACCACTGAGCTTCAAGCTCTTCCTCCACTGCAATAATAAGCATAACCATTAAAACAAAAAAAAGATGCCAATGCAAATATTAAATTGGATGGCATACTATAATTGAAAGAGAATCAACATGTTACTCAGCAATTTCACTATACCCAGCAACATAACATAAGTGATAACTAAATACTTTCTCTTTCTTAAAATTAATTTTACAAAATGGAATATGCATGATGATATGCCTATGATTCTTTGGCACCAACCAATCATTATATGTTAGCATACCTGAACCCACAATTCACATCTGCTTTATCATGCTAAAGCCAGGTGATACATATATTTCAGCATAAGATACCCACACATAAGTAACTTTTGATTCCTACCTGACACGGAATAAAAAGAACTCGTTGGGTACTTCTTTGATAGGGAGTTAAGTATCTTTCAGCCAGGTTTGCAGTTACGCGACGAAAATCAACAACATCATCAACAAGATTAGCTTTCTCCAATCTCTGTCCGATTCCATGAACCATGAATACAAGATGACCAACTGGAACCTGTAAGAAGTAAGTAGTGGTATACATTATGATTAAAAGTTTATGTTGCATCAAAAGCCTTGTGACATGAACCTATGATTATACTATGCTAATATGAGACAATGCTTATTAGATTTATATGGAACACTAAACAACCTGGAAAATGTAATAAAGTGCTCTATTCAAGTATATTTTTCTACAGGTGCATATTTTTGTCATCGTACCTTTTTTAGTACGGTAAGCTACACTACTGTCACATAACTGCATTCGTAGCACAAAAAAGAAAATGATAACAGGAATATTACCAATGCAGGAATTATCAAATTCAGATAAACGGAGAATACAAAGTTCTCTGCATTATCTATAACTACCGTGTATATGAATTCTTTGCCTGGGAGATAACAAATAATCACGGCGGATTTACTGCTGCAAACTTACCAGGATTGTACCTACTGTTAAACTTACAAGTACCATATTCTGACTACAGACGAGTAGAAAGATAAGGCCCATAAAACGAATATTGGCAAAGATGGTAAAATACCTGGGAGCAATAATCATCCATTTCCTCTTCTTTCTGCTGCCGCAACTCATCCTGGCAAAGTATCAGATAGGCAGTTATGCACTAAGCATTGGCTGTAGAACATAGCAATAATGTGATAATAAGATGGTGAAAGGCAGACAGATAGAAATCCTAAAGAAAATGCGAGGTTCTGATTCCAGATGCATACTTGCAGGCTCTGATATCAGATCCAAGATGACAAACCAAACTATGGCTGCACTTCAAAAACTTAAGCAACAAGAAAAAAAACCAAGTATGTTTCACTGATATCATAACTTTTGTCATGCAAGTTTCAAGATTCGAGTAGTATGGAACTCCAGTTCTTAAGAAATGTCTCAAAATGTTTGGTATGTGAGAACTGCGGATATATTTCATCTCAGAGGTGCTAGATCAAACTACAAATTCAACAGGACATAAAAATCTTTAATATTTTTATATTGCGAAAACTTGGTTTAAATAAAATGCGCTAAGAAGAATTAACACAGCGGTTTACCTGTGAAGGCTTTGCAGATCCAGAAGAAGAAAATCCACGCCTTAATTTGATTGTGTTGCTTCCTAGTTTAGGACCTGTATCAAATACAAGCCATGCTTCCCAAGTATCATCCTCTCCAGTAAAAAGAGCGTGCAAATCCTGCACAAAACATATTTTATCCCTGACACCAAGTTTTCTTCCTTTTCCAAGAAACCATTATCAGAAACAAACATACCGGTGTACTTCCTTGGAGATCAACTCGTGCTGCAAATAGGCCTGAAGGTTGAAATTTGCGACGACGCCAGACCTAGTTTTTGAGTTTTGACAATACTAAATTGTTCAGCTGTTTTCTGATCCAAGGAATTAAAGAAGAGAGTTTGCATGTCGTTAACACTAACAATTATTTTCTTTTAATAATCAATCTGCAATATCTGGATCCTGAGTAGCAAGTTTGGTTATCGTTTTTCAAGCAGAAGATGCTGTTCAATAAGTCCTTGTTGTAGTTAAGGTAAATTGGCGATCCAGAAAATGGTTATGGTTACCAACACTCTCGGCAATATTTTGCTGATACCTGGCAGTTATATGCTAACTCGAGTTGTTCAGAAACATCCTCACGCATGGGAATCCAATCAAGACCACCTTTGCGAGCAAACCAGTGGCCCCGCAGGACACGCCTGTTCTCCCCATTCCAGTACACGGGGAAGCAATGACGTCTCATCAAGTCAACCTGCAGTTGCATACGCTATTATGTCTAATGAGTTATGAAAAAACCAAGTTCATCATCCAACGTCTAGAAAGTCAAAAATAAAAATCCTTTGATTAGTTTTCAAGCACACTAATCTATTCCTGCTGCTTAGTCAGTAACACCGAGTAGAATGTGAATATAGATGAACAGCTTAGTCTGTTTCCAAATGATTCATACATGTTTGGGCAGGAAATTTGCTATCATGAGTAGTGAAAGAATATACACTAGAAAAAGGTGATTCAAACCTCATAAAGTCCACCTTTCACAGGAACCCCAACCCGCTCCTCCTCCACCTTATACAGATCTTCTGAATCTGAATCATCACATTTTACCAAGGACCCTCTTGGTCCTTCACTGCATTGAGCATACTCCCTCCACCAGTACGCAAGGAGCTCTTCCTCCCTCTGATACAGTGACCGAACGAAATGAATTTCAAGAGAGCTGATAGAATAAGATATGGAGGGTGTCCCCCTTAAATTGTACAGGACAAGCTCAAATGGCAGACAAGCAAAAAGTACACTGTTGTGAATTTATTAGGACAGTCGAGCCTAGAAACTGCCGTATGAGATCAATCATTGAACAATGTTATTGATTTTCAAATGGACCGTGTCACACGCTGTAGCATTATTAGTACAACCAGTGTAGAGATACCAACTAGGGACAAATTTCAAAAGCCATATAAACCTCCAAGAAAGAAGCTTCCAATGCGAGAGAGTCCCTCATGCTGAACCGGAAATAGTCTCCTTTCCCCACAATCTCTGTCCGTGGCACTGAAGGAGAGAGCACTGCATCAACAGAGAACCATATGAAACCATCAGGAGCCAGATCAGCAATCGGTTTAACTCAAATACTGATAGTTTCACAAGATCAATCAACAAAAACAGTAAGTGTTTGCTGAACTATGCAGACATGATATGGCTAAGTTCAATTATGAGTCCTAGGCGCCGCATGGAACTTAAATGGCAAGTCCAATTTGCAGGTGTAAAGGGACTGCACACACGTGCTAACCTTTCGATATTTCCTTATCAGTTGTGAGTCTAAATTAGCAAAAAGTTCCTGTGACATCTAATTCCCTAGTAACCGATAGCTCTAGGAAACAGAGGCCGCCGACTAGTTGGTGGAGCACCGCTTGAAACCGAAACATCCAGGTTAAGCACGGGTTCGGCGGACGACTGCAACGAAGAAGAAGGGAGTGGAGGTGATGGCAGGGGACGGCGAGGAGGCGCACCTCTGTCGCCGAGTGGGAGCTTGCAGAAGTACCAGCGGACGTCCTCGCCGTCGGAGGGGCTCTTGGTGCGGGCCAGGTACTTGCGGCGCGCCGCGCAGTTCTCGATGGCGTCCTCCAGCCGCGCGATGTTGGAGGGCGTGTTCCGCAGCGAGTCCGGCGACGCGCCCGCCGCCGCGTAGCTCGTGGACGCGCCCCCAGACGTGGACGCGCCCGGCGATGCGGGGGCCGGTGCGTCCCCCGGACCGCCCCGCGTCCAGGTATCGTCTAGGCTCGCCATACGCGCCGCTCCCGAATCGGGATCGCCGCCGACGAGGGAGACGGAGGAGGAGTCTGACCGGGGAACAGCGAGAAAGAGGAGCGGGGAGTCGGGACGGGGAGCCGCGCGCGTTGGGGAGCGAGGGAGGGTCAGAGACCGAATGCGCTCACGCCATGGCCGTCGGCCGTCGCCGTACGCGGCTGCTGCCTGTTTTCTCCGCCGTCGCCGTTGCACAGGTAGCGAGAGCGAGGAGGAGCGGCTTCGGTCACAGAGGAAAGATCGATTCGGTTTGGTCTTGTGTGCCTTGGGGGAAAAAAAAAGATAATAAATTATAAGACGCCTGATAATGGCAAATTTGAGCTAATAGAGTTGTATAATAATATTGTCAATCTCGAAGGTGGCATTCAGGACAAGCCACCTCTAGATAGTGTGGAAGTCGTGAGGTGGGTTTAGGGGAAGCGTAGAGAAGTGGCAAATGTGGCGGAATGTGCTACCTGTGAGTCCAATACAATCAGAGAGACGACCAGTAGTTGTAGCGAATCTCCTGATTTTTTCTGACAAACCAATCGAAAACCATTTGTCTTCATAGTAACATCGCTTAGTTAACACGATTTAGAACTTAATAGCAGCGGCTCTAGTTATTTATAGCTAAAAAAAGAATATTTATGTTCCTACGAGCAATCAATGGATGGGATGTTTAGTTAATTCACGCTGTCGAACGATTGTCATTTTACTGTGATACTTATAGAGAAGCTCACACATGTTGTTGACGAATGTCTACAAGTTTTGCGCGTGTACAAGTATAATACACTGAAAGATATAGGATGAGCAGCATAGAGCAAAACATAATAGTTGTTCTCTTCGTCGTTACGGCTACAACCATTTTTAGGTACACTATCTACGGCAAGCCGAAGGTGCCTCAAGCAGGCACAATGCTCAAGCGTTTGATTTCGATTACCTGAGACTGGCGCAAGCAGTCTGCCAAGCACGAACCGAACAGACGTATAGTTACCGCCACATGTTGCTTGTTTTGGCTTGTACTGCTTTTAGCTGAAAAGCAAAAAAAAAAAAGAAAAAACAGAAGAAACAAACAATGTTCTGAAATAGTTGGTTTTTGAAACATTGAAAAGCTAGCCAATACGGCACGTGCAAACTGTGAACTGGATTTCGATTACCTGAGACTGGCGCAAGCAGTCTGCCAAGCACGAACCGAACAGACGTATAGTTACCGCCACATGTTGCTTGTTTTGGCTTGTACTGCTTTTAGCTGAAAAGCAAAAAAAAAAAAAAAACAGAAGAAACAAACAATGTTCTGAAATAGTTGGTTTTTGAAACATTGAAAAGCTAGCCAATACGGCACGTGCAAACTGTGAACTGGATTGCTCTTTAGCCTCACAACAACCTTTATAAGGTAGTAGAATATTTGAATGAAACGTGGAGCCTAGCGCGGCTCGCCCGAGTGGTCAGCGGAACGCTCCGGGAGGCTCGCGACCCGGGTTCGAGCGCGCGGTGGCACCGCGGGTACTGTAGCTCGCTACAGTGCCCGCAACGCACTGTAGCACCGGTAGCTGAGAGATGCTACGCTGCAGTGCGGAGTAAAAAAATCCCCTCGTCCTCCCCAGGCCAAAACATAAGTAAAGACTCGCGCCGCAGCTCACAACGGCCAGCTGAGTCCCTGTGTATGGATGGGGAGGGGGTTCAGGGGTTTTCTCGGCCTGCGTGAGAAGGCTATTCTCCTTAGAAAAATGCCGTCGGGGGCGGTTCTTCCCCTGGCAGGTCGAGTTTTGAATGAAACGTGGACATGATTTTGTAACCGACAACAAACTTTCAGTAACATGTGGTTTGATCAAAATTGAGGAATCAAATCGAAACACGTCACATCTCAATTATAGAGACTATCATTCACATCGTAAAATCATTGAAAAAAAAACATCACACATCAGAATGCATCGCAAATCCATGAACTCTTTCAAGTGAAAACTAGAGAAAGTTCCATGTGCAAGCAATTATTTTCGTAATCTACAAAGAAGCGAGAATACCTTGCCGCAAAAGAGAAGGGAGCAAGCCTCCGCTTGCCTCTTCCTTATTCACACATCATCAGGAGGGAGTGCACTATATTATCATGTATTGCTTTGTATAATGACAACGAGCTGAGCATTGCACGAGTTAAGTGGCGTTGAAGCTCAGCGTTAAGCTGAAAAGTCGATGGCTTAATTTCAATAGATACAACTCATAATCGGTTTTGAGCGACTTTGTGAAATATACTCACAAAAATCATTTGAATGAAGGTAGTGTCTTTATTCTCTTTTTATGACACGCACCAATTATAGCCTTTAAAAAACATAGAACAATCAGGATGTTCGGCTGGAGGCTGTTGCTACAGTTGCTTCTCCCTACATGGCTACAGTGCTGCTTTCCTCCGCTACAGTGTTCTCTCTCAGAAAAACTGCAACTGCAACTGCAACTGCGAGCCGAACAGGCTGAATATATAATATCTTCGTCTCAGAATATTTGACATTCTAGTTTTATTCATTGTTTTGAAAATAAGTGGTATGCTCACTTCTTAATGTATTCATTTCAAATTATAATCTGCCTCGTTCTCGTTTCATATATACAAACATTTTCAACTTTTTTAATTTCCGTGCCAAAGCTTGCACCATTGTCAGCACCCCCAAGAATATGCTTCCCTTCATGTGATACGCAACCGTGACAAAATACGCCTCTCTTCCGCTGTCTATATAACTAGGCGCGAGTCTGGACAAGACCTCTCTCCTTTATCACCCGGAAGCGCCTCCAAGCACCCGTGTAAAAAAAACAGAAACAATCAAGGGCGGCGAAAACCCTGAAACCCTAATCCCCTTCGCCCCCAACATGGCGGACGTCGACACAGCGCCGCCGCCGCCAGAGGTTGCCCCCGAGGAGCAGGCCCCGGCCGTCGAATCGGCATCCGCCGAGCATGAGGTGCCTGCCGCCGTCGAAATCGATCTCAAGAGGAAGCTCGAGGAGGTCGAGCCGGGCACGGAGGCGAACGGCGCCGGCGAGGACGCCAAGCGCCCGCGCGTGGACGGCGAGCCCGACGAAGCAGGTGGATCTCTCTCGCCCACTTTGCCTTTCTGTCTCCGAACCTAGGGTTATCGTACCAGATAGGTTTTGGTTTGCTAATGTGCGGACACGGTCACAGTCTAAGCTTTCGGTTGAACTGATTGATTCGCTGGGTTACTCGTTTGGAACCAGGGGCTGAGCAGCAGAACAATGAGGCTTCAGTGGAAGTCGCCGAGCCAGCAGCCACGGAGGACAGCACGATCCCTCCAGCTGAGGGAGCGGCAGATGCTGTGAACGGCGAGGCCCCTCCTGATGCGGATGCGCAGGCGGGTTCTGATGAAAAGCCGGTTGAGCCAACATCGGAGGCTCCTCAGCTAGCTGCAAGTGCCGCACAGGAGACATCACGTAAAATCGAAGTGCCCAATAGCAAGGTATGGTTACTCACACAATGAGAATCTGGTTTAATGTTGGTTTCTGCTTTGTTATGGAATCCACATATGGTTCTGGAACTGGGTATATACAATAGCTATCACCAGAATTTACAATCAATTGATGTGCTATTCTGCCCATTCTGATCATGGGGATATTGCAGGTCGGTGTTCTGATAGGGAAAGCTGGTGAAACAATCAAGAACTTGCAAATGAGCTCAGGTGCGAAGATCCAAATTACCAAGGATGTTGATGCTGACTCGAATGCTCTGACCCGCCCGGTTGAACTAGTTGGATCCCTTGAAAGTATTGATAAGGCTGAGCAGCTCATTAAGGAAGTTATAGCCGAGGTACACATTGTGTATAATCTGTCACTGTAGCTTTTCTTTTGAACCGTATGTCCATCCATGCAAGTTAGTAATTTTCTTGAATGCACAGGCTGAGGCTGGCGGTTCCGCTGCCTTAATAGCTAGAGGTTTTGGAAGTGGACAGTCAGGATCTGAGGTGTTTGAGATGACAATTCCTGATAACAAGGTTGTTCAACTTCCTAGCATTGATGATGATATACTATTTACCATTTTATTTCCTTAACCTTTCTCTTTGTTCTATAGGTTGGTATAGTTATTGGAAAAGGCGGTGAGTCAATCAGAAGTATGCAGGGAAGATCTGGTGCTCGTATTCAGGTGCATATATTACTTTTTATGTTGGCATGGTATGCTTGTTATGTTCATCAACTAAGGCATGAGTTATCTGGAATTTTGAAAATCTCTTGTAGTTGATACCGCAACATCCTCCAGATGGTGTTACATTGACTGAAAGAACAGTGCGTATTAGTGGGAATAAGAGTCAGATTGAAGCTGCAAAAGATCTGATCAAGCAAGCTATGACTCAGGTGATGTGTATAGTCCATTTGTGATTTCATGCCTTATGCTTTATTGTTTGTTCACACTGAGACTAGCTCAGTCATGTTGATTGCTGCCATTTGTGATTTCATGCCTTATGCTTTATTGTTTGTTCACACCGAGACTAGCTCAATTATGTTGATTGCTGATGTCCTGCTTCATGGCGGTTTTAGATTCTTGAAATGGTTGAGTGATGTTAGATACTGAGTTTCATGCTTTTCATCAAGATGGAGCAGGTCTCCTTTTTACATGCATATTATTTTGATGTTGCTTGATGATGTGTTAATTTTGTTGACCAAATCTTGAGATTTTCTTTCATTGAATTAACTGGACTGTCTTCTGACAAGCCTTTTGACTTGGCACTGATATCCTTCTTGTACTGGTGTTTATTTTACACTTGATGGCATCCGTACTTGCTATTTAAATTCTCAATAGATTATAATTTTCTTGTGTTGGGAATTGTTGGGCCCTTGCCTGTTTATTGTCAAGTGTGGTTATAAACTAACCAGTCTCTTCTAGAATGGGCTTTGTATCAAGTGTCAATCTTGATTTATAGCAGTGCCTAGTCGGAATGGGAGGTAAGTTCTTCTTCATCAGCGATCTGTTTCTGTGTTTTCTCTTGTACTTTTGATGAAAAAGCTGAACAAGACATTCAGATTCCATCATTTTGGCAGGAAAAAGGACTTAAAACAAAGTGACTAATTTGACGACTAATTTGACTTCTCAAGATTTTCATGTATTATTATATCTCCCTTTGTAAGACATTATTCATGAGGATTTTTTTTCTTTGTTCACCTGGCTATTTAACCCATGAATATTTTTACTTAATTTCCCTCATGAAAATCCCTGTTGTCAATATGAATTTTTGTCGTTTTACTTAGCCCCTTTTGAACACCATGATTGTTTCCTTACTTGTCCATGTAAATAGTGTTCTTTATTATCTATTAATAATATGATTTAGCAAAGAACAAAGCCTGCATTGACCATGTTATTTCACAAAATTTTGGAGCGTGGTTCCACTAGCTTGAATTCCGTTGGCTATTTATCTCATCCGTTGACTTCGTTGGCATGTTTAATTGAAGTAACTGGAGCATGTACATTTTTTTGGATGTTTTCACCTGCTTCATGCCTTTCAGAGTAGCGTTACTCTACCCATTGGTTTGCCCAATGAGCGTTTTGCTAAATATTTAGATGAGATCTGATTCTGTTTCCTACATAAGAAGTCAGAACTGACTCATCAGGTTCACTCCCTCCAGTTTCCGTGAATTATTTTTATTGAAGGTGCTGGTTGGGTACCATAATGAAGATACAGCTAGGCTTTGCTCATGGGGGTCACCGTCCTTCATCCTATACATGCACAGAAGAGGGACATTGATCATTATCCCTTGCATGGTTTGTTAGTTGGTAAATGGTAAGGCTGCCTATTGCTGAAAAGGGAACAGAAACAATATGGCATTGGAAGACCCCAACAAGTGTATCATTGCCTTGACAAGGCTACTGCATCACCATGTCTAGGTTTGCTAAACTAAATCGTTTGCGACTGTATGTTGTCTGCCAAACATCACTTTTATATGCTAGAGCTGAGTACCAGTGAATTTGTTCGTCAGTTGTAGTTCGCTTAAAATGTGCTTGCATTCTGACTGGTATATTGTTACATCAGGAAATTGAGGTTACTAAGCATTATTTGGACAATGAGCCTATTTCAATTGCTATCAGATATTTGTGCGCTGCAGTTCATTTGATCTCTATAGACGTGTTCTTGATTGAAATATTGTTTATTTTGTTAATGGACTATCTTATTACAAGCTTGCTTATATGTCTATGATATGCACCAACATCTTGAATTCTGTTACCTGTTTTCAGTTTGGATGCTTGTTGCAATTTTGATTAGATTGGTCTTGCTGATATTTGCATTAAATCAATGGTGTCACATCAGATTGACACTTTCGAACCTGTTTCTGGTCAGGGTCATGCTAATCGTGAAATTTCTTGTGGCGTATTTTTAATGATATCATTTTTTGTATAGTTTCCCGAATGATTTAGTAAATTGTGATCTGTTGACATTGATTGCTGAACTGATATAGCTTGCTTTTTCTATGTTTTGTGGACGGTATGGTTGCCCCTTGATAACACCATGTTATCTACTTTTCGTTTTTGGTTTCTAACATGCTTTCTTATGCAGACAAGGCATACACCTGGTGGTTATGGTCAACAGAATTACCGTCCTCAGGGTCATGGTGCAGCTTCTCAGTGGGGGCCGCCGATGCGTTCTCAAACGCAACCTGGTTATGGATACCCGCCAAGAGGTATGCCTCCACCTCAGAACTACAACCATCCCTACAGTGGCTACCCGCAGCAGGCACCACCGAGAGGAAGCATGGGCTGGGATCAGAGGCCACCTCATTCTTCCTATCAGGGCGGCGGTTATGATTACTACAAGCAGGGCCCTCAACCATATGATGGCCAGCCACCAAGTTACCCTCCTGGACCAGGGAACTATAACTATGGGCAATCACAGCCTCCTAGCTATGGACAACCGCAGTATCCACAGCCACACCAACAGAACTATGGTCATGGATATGGTGATCCTAGATACAGTGCTCCTGCACCAAACCAGCAGTACTATGGGCAGCCACCTGTGGGCCCCCAGCAAGGCTATCCTCAACAGCCAGATCCTTATTCTAGGCCTGCATACAGTGGACCAGGACAATGGCCACCGAGAGGGGCACCGGCCGCAGATGGAAGCTACCAAGCGCCACCTCCTACATCTTATGGGCCTCCATCTCAGCAACCTCCTGCTTATGGTCAAACATATGGCACAACAGCTGGGCCTGATGGGTATGCTCAACAGGGTTACCCGCAGCAGGGTGGTCAAGCACCAGCTCCATATGCACATAATGCACCAGCAGCACCAGGTTATCCTCAGCAAGGCACACAGCAAGGTGGCTATGCACAGTATCCGCCAGCCCAACCAGCCTATGGCGATCAAGCAGCTCAAACCAATGCGAACTATGGTTACCAGGGAGCTCCAGCAGATCCTAACTATGGAAATGCCTACCCACAGTCAGGTTATGCTGCTGCTCCGGCAACTGGTCAGGCTGGTTATGCTTCTGCACCAGCAGCTGGCCAGCCTGCTTATGGCCAGGCGGGATACACCCAGCCACCTGCAAATCCGCCCAGTTATGATCAATCTGCAGCACCACCGGCTCAGAGTGGCTACGCTGCAGCCCCTGCAAATCCACAGCCTGCCCCGGCGAAAGGGGTATCACCGCAGCCTGCTTCTGGATATAGTGGGCAGTGGACCGCCTAATGTCTGACATCAAAGGTCTAGTTGGGTACTTTTGGATGCTTCTATGGACGCAATGGGTGTCACCTGACTTTTGTTTTCTGATGAAAGGACACTGTAAACCTTCTTGAGTTGTACCGCATCTCTGTAGCTCCTAGTAGTTGGTTATTTTGACTTCAAACATGGTATTCAGTTTAGTAGAGAACTTTGTTTAATAATTTCGCAGCTTGTTTGAGTAATTTGTGTCATCCCTTCTATGTTTTGTTTAATGTGGTGCTGCCGTAATTGGAAGATGGGTTGTTGCAATAATTATCTGTTTCTGCTAATGCTTGGTTTTGGTTGTATTTTGGCATGCATCGTGTGGGTGTGGCTGAGAGGCTGTATTTCTAGTGAAGCGCTTACGGTGCATATTTTGCATTTTCTGCTACTAATTGCATAAGCTAGGAGGTTCATTTGAAGATTGCTAACAGATAGAGCTACTGATTGAGGTGATGCAAATGCTTGGGTTTCAACTGTAAAACGTCCTTGTAAAGAAGTCAGCGAAAGGGGAACCATTGTCATCTCTGCATAATTACATAGTGTCTATACAAAGAATTATATGAATTGCATATTACTGTCAGAAGCCAATTTCATTGAGCCTTTAACCTGTTGAATATCACGCTAATGTCGGCGATGATTTGTTGTGACCCCCGTATTATCTCTGCTTTAATAAGGGGCAAAGATGGCAGGCATGTTACAGCTTGATGATATAGGTTGCAAACAGTGTAATAAGAAGAGCAGGCGGGCGAAGGTAAGATTTTACGAACGCACTCGCCTCAAGAACGGACGTACTCCTATATATCTTGACAGCTTTCTACTAAACACCAACTTGAAACAGAAAATGAGGTACTACCAGGGAGAGCAGTATGGATTATAGCCCGTCCTCACCATTTCCTACGACGGGACGGCAGTTTGTCAGAGGCGATGTTTGGCCAGGCCTTGTTTATGATAATTGATAAGACGAGACCCAATGTGTCCGCAATCCCGCCAGAGCAGCGGATGAAGGGCAGTGGAGCGAGGAAGACGAGCGTCCTCCCCTAGTAATAGCCCGGAGCAGTCTCGACCGCTTAAATTCAATCCGACGGCAGTGACGTACACAAGGGGTGGTCGCCATTTGAAACAGCGACCACCCCAGCCCCAGGGTCTCTGTTTCGCCATGGCGTCCTGTCCGCTTCCCAGCGCGCTCGTCCCTCCAACGCCGCACATGGCGAACGCAATTGGCGTCGCAATGAAGAACGCGCCTTACCAATGTCGTCGCCCGTTATAGTTCAAGGAAAATGTGCATCCGGGACGCGATAACTAGCTTGTTCAATGTGAGAACGCCATTCACGGTCTTTCCGGTGCTTCGGAAGGTTATTATATTTCAATCGGTCTTATTTGAAAGAAGAAGGCAGCGTTCAACTGCCAAGGGAGCCCCAGGGCAATCTCTCTCTATACGGTTTCAGACATGGTGTCAAGAATTTCTGCAGCTCTCTCGTCTCACGCAGACGCAGGAAGCAAAATTTGCTTAACAAGTCGGTAGATGGCCCGGAGGTACCCTTTGGGCTGCCGCTCCTCCGGCAGCCTCAGCATGCTGGCCACCTTCTCGAACTGCGCCTCCCCGAGCGCGGCGTCCGCCGGCGAGCACGGCGCCGCGGCCGTTCTGAGGTCCCTGTGCAGCTTCGGCGGCGACAGCGCCCACTGCATCGCCCAGATGCCGAGCGGCCGCATGTAGTGCAGCGAGCGGTAGCCGCCTTCCGCCGTCCAGGCCTCGGGCGTCTGGAACGCGTACCCGAACCCGTCCTTGCCCCACGCCGCGTCGTGGGCGCCCTTGGCCGTCCGGAACGCCGCCTCGTGCATTCCCTCGTGGATCATGGCAGCGGCGACGGCGTACGTCACCCCGGGCCACACCTCCTTGGACTGCGTCGACGACGTGTCCACGCCGCCGTCCGGCCGCATCCCGTTCACCGCCCCGACGGCGCCGCCCCTGAACCGCATCACGTTGTGGTCCAGCACCGTCGCCAGTGCGCTCCGGGCTTTTTCTTCCTGGACGACGAGCTGGTCGTCGGCGTCGAGGCCGCACGCCCGCGCGTACCACTGCCCCGCGAGCTGGTCCGCCATGATGGACGTGCTGTTCTTCCCGCCGCTGTTGTCGTAGTCGAAGTAGCTTCCGTTCCAGAGCTCGCGGTCGTAGACCTGCTTGGCCTTGAGGTAACGCTGCTGGAAGTAGCACGCGGCGGCGCGGTCTCCGACGACGCGCGCCATGGCGGCGGCGGCCTGGAGCGCGGCGACCCAGAGCCCACCGGTGTACGCGCTGACGCCTGACACGGACCAGATGTCGTAGGTCTGGTCGGGGATCCCCTCGTTCTCAATCATCCCGTCCTGGTCGCGGTCGAACTGGTCCATGTACGCCATGGCCATGTACACCGCCGGCCACGCCGCCTCCGCGAACCCGACATCCCCCGTGGCCACGGCGTCGCGGTACACCTGGAGCACGAACTTGGGGTTGAGGTCCTTCCACCTTGCCGCATCGTGGAGCATGTACCCGTTGGTCTCGAACCAGGGGTCGTTGAGCCCCATGTCATGCGGGACCGCTCCCAGCGACTTCCGGCGAACTGTCTTGCCGTCGAGGGTGCGGCGGAGGCGAGGGTCGTGGAGGAGCACGGCGCGGGCGAAGTCGCGCTGCAGGCTCAGCTCCAGCGACGGGAAGAGGGACAGCAGCGCGAACGACGCGTAGAAGTGCACGTCGTACGTGTTCCACATCACGTACTCCATTCCTTCCAGGTAAAGGAACTGGCCCACGTTCTCCTCCCCGCCGCACAGCAGCGACGAGCCGAACGACGCCGTTGAGAGATGGTGTTCCGTCGCCGACGACATCGCGCGCAGGACGCCGTCCACCGCGCTGCTGCTGGTGTCGCTCGCTGTTCCGAACGTGTCCAGCGAGAACAGGCCTGCCCCGGATGCGGCGAAGCTGGTGTTCTGAGGAGGCTCTCCGTCTGTCCATACGGTGCCGCCGGCGTTCAGGTAATAGAGCTCGTTGAACAGACCAACTGGATACCTGAAAACCAAATAACACCCAGTGTTACAGGCTGGAAATATATTGTGAAATTCTCCAGGTAAGTTTATTGTAGTGAAATCTGATGGTGATTAGCACACAAGAATTTCCTGGAAGACGAACTGTTGCTGACTGAATTCCTTACCAATCAGGCAGACTCTTGTCCTGCAGAATAGGCTCCTGCCACTCGTCGATCTGCGCCTCCCACTTCATGTGATCTGCACACACAAATATGAAATGCAACTAGCTGTTGGCTATCACTAGCAAGGGATTTCTGTCTGAAAGAAATCTCACCAAGAAGGGCGTCATGAACCAGGTTCTCTGCCGCTACAGCTCCATCAAGCCCATGAAATTTGGTGAACCTCCTGTGTCACCAGTGCAAACTTCAATGTCAGTCACAAGCCATTGCAGAGAACAGCCGAACAAGACGCGACGCCACGACACTCACCTGTGGTACGTCCTCCCGCTGGGGAACTTCACCTCGGGGCACGCCCACGCCAGCGCGAACGACACCACGCGCGTCTCCCCGGCCGCCACGGCCGTCGACGCCGCCACCGCCGCTCCGACGGACGATCCGGGCCGCGACGCCGCCGTCGGCGCGTCGCCTCTGAAGGAGCCGTTCTTCTTGATCTCGTCCCACATGTTCTTCGCCGTGAACTCGCAGGAGCTGGACGGCCCCATCGTGAAAGACGGGCAGACGGTGACGCGGACGTCGTCCGTCTCTTGAGATGCGATCGCGAACGTCACCGGAGGGTGCCCCTCCGCCGTTCTGCATTGGAGCTGCCATGTCAAACATCGATATTTACAGAAGACCAAGGCTGTTATGAATCATGTTCAGTTCTAGTGCCAAATGAAACACACCTGTGATGGAGGCGAGCGCCATGGACGCCATCGCGCGCTCTGCACAAGAAGCATGACAAGGTTGCCGTAAGTCAGAAACCTGTGTGAGAGATCGATGCTGCACTTTGCATCATCGACTGAAACTGAGACAATGTCATGTCCATTACGTCATTTTGGAGTTCTTGTGATTCCCGGTCAGTTCTGATCTCCCACCAACTGAATTCTACAGGAATAGCAAACTACCGTTAAATCCTGAATTATTCTAATCTAGCTTTCATTTTCTTTACTGAATGCTCTGCACTTACTGCCCAGGTGAAGAGCAGTGTCACATCTGCTGGTGTGCTTCCTGAATTCTGCACCTGCAGTTGGCATGTCAACGGTCACGGTTAAGCCAGACACAAATCAGTTGGGATAGATGCATTTGCAACAGAAAAAAAAAAGGCAAATCGTACCGTAAAAGTGAATACTGCAACTGGGAAGCTGCTCCCTTTGTAGTTGTGAGGGATGAACGGTGATATCTGACGGCATGTGATCTTGATCTCAGGGTCAGGCTCTCCTGCATTGTACAGGGTAGTAACATGTTCAGCTCGCTGACATTGTCAACAGTGTCTGAAACTGAAGTGCTGCAAGCAATCTACCGTCATATACTGTCCAAGATCTTGGAAATAGGCCGTCGTAGGTGCAGTTTTTCTCCTTCAGCTTCCAGTCCCACGATCCAATACCGGCTTTATCGATTCCCCTGTAAATGAAATTTCCACGATGCATGTTATCTCTGGCCTGTTCAGTTGCATAGAGGTAAGCCTGATATGATATCAGTGCTCACTTGAGGACATCGGCACACGGTGCAGACAACACCGAAGAATATTTCTTCCCGTTCGGGCGCGAGACAAATGCCTAGGTCAGAAAATAGTCGGGTGTCAGAAGTTGTTAACAGTTGAGTGTATTTAGGCATTGCAAATCATGAACAGAGGTATAGAGTGATTACCGAAAACTGATTTGCTAGGATTGGCTTCTCTTCGTACATCATGGGAAATATCTGAAAATGCTGGAAGTACCCTCTGTAGCTTCTCCCTATGCTTCCTGCACTGATAAATGGACGTGGATTGAACAAAACTGTCATGACTCTTATCTCTGAAATGCAAATATCTGCATTTTGTGCCTGTACCAATAGCATTGTCTTGGACCTAAAAAGAAAAGGCTGAGAGAACTGACCCTATTCCACCGAGCGGTACACCACGGTAACAGTTGTCCATCCATTTTCTCAGCGGATCATAGACTGTAGGCTTCAGAAAAGTGAAGAATATTGTTCGCAAATTGCTGCTGATTTTTTTTGGGGGCAACTGAGATAACTGAATATGCAGTGAAAATGAGTAACTTACGATGCCTTTTGCTGTTTCTTCAACATGTAGACGCAGTACTCTGAGAAGCAAGGGCCCCTACAATACCACCAGAAAGATGGTTACTGTCAACATAGTCATTTGTTTTCTAGTACTATAAGTTTATCTGCTAGCCATGTCCGTAGCAAATATGAAAGTACAGGGGGAGGGTCATATGTTCGGCAATCTTTTCAAGAAAATTAGGAAGAGCCAATGATTCAGTTCAATTAGCATCCTGTAAAGCAGAAAGCTAGAGAAGGTAATGCGACTTACAACAGAGATTATATCATTCATGGTCATGGTAAACATAGCAATCTTCTTGCCTTCATCGTCAAATTTCCTCTGCCAAGTTCTCGATGGCGGTTGTGAACAATCCATGTGCGAGAGCGCCTAAAGCAGGAAGATATATATCAGACTAGCTAGTTTCCTATCTGTTGCTGAAGAAAGGACAGACTGAACCACAAGGTACATGCTAGTAGATCGTCTCAGGAACATCTCATGATTCATCAGTGTGACTAAGAGACTCAAACACCATCATGAAAAATACCAGAGCAGAAAGTAGTGAGAACAGATTAAAGAACAGCAAGGAAGAAGAATACTGGGTACCTTTGGTTGCTCCAACTCTGAACTTCCCATCTTGGTGAAGTAGATACACTGTTTTTGTCGAAGACGAGCAGCGATGATCTGCAGAAAATCACGAACCAAAGGAAAGATTGTAGGCCTCAGGTACACAACATTTCAAGACACAGCAAGCCTAAAGTCTGAACTGAATGCAAAGGAGGCGACCCATGGCATGGACTCCAAGCATCAACAAGCCAAGAGACAGTAGAGCTGTCGATGGTGAGGAGGAGAGCTATACCTGAATCTGGATGGTGGCGCCGCTGTTGAAAATCCTCCGGATCACCCAGCTCTTTCAGAAGAGCTGTCGATCAGTTTTGCGTTTATAAGAGACTTATCAGGGAAAAGCAATGGGCAGCACGAGGAGGATGCCTGTTGGCACCAGTTTTCGTCATGTCTGGATTCCTTCTTGTTAGAGGAAAAGTAGGCACTTCGGCGATTTTTGTTTATATATGTATAAGAAAGAGAGAGAGCGAGGCACTGGGCTCGTGAGAGGGTAGTTGAGAGTGTCCTTTTGCACCCGTTTTATATATATATATATATATATAAAGAGAAGGGGGTATAGAGATATTTAGCATCTAGTAGCAGGCTAACGACAACTGCGGACGGTGGGCAGCGGCTAATTTAAAAGGGATTAGTTCTGCATCATGGTGACATTTGGCACGTTTTGCTTTAACATCCTTTTTTTCGCTCGTCAGAATACCACCAAAATAGTGTTCCGAAACTGAAAAACGGTAGGACCAAGCCTGTATGTACGACTTGGAAGTCAGTGTTTAGCAGTAGCCAACTGTATTTTCAGACTCCAGCTGCTAAGGGACAAGTCCTGCGCACATGTTTTTTTTTTTTCTACAAGTCTTCCAGAAAGTCGAAGACGACCAGCCGGAGAAATCGTGGATCTGAGTTGTTTGTTCCGGCAAGCAACTGCTGCTTCATGCGTGATGTAAACGTTGCAATCTAGAAGCACATGCGTTTTCAACATTGGTGATGATGATGACTCACACAAGTGAGGAGTTGTGCTTGGACGAGAAAGGTGGAAGTACATTCTTGAACCAACGACTACACGAGCGATTGTTTGGAGATATGGTCTGTAGATGCCAAGGGATGTCACATCTTATGACTAACTGGAATCTCCATCTGCATTTTATTCTAGTAGCTTGAAAAGTCCAAATCCAAAGGATTAAAGAACAGCTCGCCATCCATCCCGGGAATTCTTGTTGGAAAGGAATAGTACTCCCTCCGTTCGGAAAATGAAGTCGTTTCCGACCGGCGATTTGTACTAGCCGCAAGTCATTTTCTGCTGTCGGAACGACATCATTTCTCGAATGGAGGGAGTAAGTGATAGCTGCGTCCCAACGCATTTGAGAATTCAGAGGAGCTGCAAGATTTTGCACACCGGCATACCCACGAAAGGAGGAAGCCAGAACTAGATCCTGGGACTGTATCTATTCTACAGGAAGAAAGATGTAATCAAGAAGATGAAAGGTGCTACACAAAGACAATTGATGCCTGCGAACAGTCAGTCCACTGCAATGAAAGCTGCAGCGATTTGTCGTCTCTAACAAGTGTTTCTGAAAGATTTGGTAAATTATTAGAGACAAGCTCACTCCTTGTCACCACGACGAACAAGCATCACATGGATACTCCCGTAGATAGATACCTGTGGATGACAGGATGCGATGCTGTCTTATTACCAGTGCACACAGGTTAATATATTAGACATGAATGTAAGCCACAAAATGGCCTCAAAAAAAAAAAAGTTTAAGCCACAAAATTCACAAGGATCACATGACGCACAACAAATTCAATCCACGAGTCACGATGCCATGAGACACGGATATTTCTCGGTTAAGAAAAATGGGAAAACCCGGTGGTTCATCCAAAAAAACAAAGAGAAGAGAGGAAAAGCCATTTGTGCTTAGCCCGGCCCATGTACAAATAGCCCGCGTTTCGGGCCTGGAAACATACCCAACGAACGATCCATGGCCAAGCCCACCACTAGCCGTTCGATTCCCTGTTGTTGGCTCCGGGCGTGCTCACCGTGCTCATGAACTCGTCGTCGGCGACGAGCCGCGCGAGGGCCTCCGGCGCGAGGCACACCTCCATGCCCATGCCGCCTCCGTTCCCCTCCTCGTACACGGTGGCTCTCCCGTCCACCTTGTTGGCGCCGCCGCTCCGCACGGCCACGGGCCTGCCCCACCCGAAGTCGTTCCCGAAGGCGTCGAACCGCGGCGAGTTTCCGGTGACCATGACCGCCGGGTGCCACCACCCCTCCATGTACGCGAACCTGGGGCTCCGGTGCCACGACGCCGCGGCGTCCGTCAGCGCCGCCTCGTCCCGCGACGCCACGGCGCGGTTCAGCAGCCACGCCGTCCACCCGAGCCCCTTCTCCAGGACCTCGCCGGCGGTGGCCTCCGCCGTGCAGCGCACCACGGCGTTGCCCGCGTAGGCGTTCGGGATGCGCGAGACGCGTCCCCGGCATCCGACGATCACGGTGTACGACGTCTCTTGCGGCGGCGAGAGGCGCCGGGCTCGCGTGACGGCGCGCCACAGGTGCGCGAGCAGGGCCTGCAGCGACGAGATGGCGGCGCCGGTCGCGACGCCGGCCATCTCGGCGTTTGCTCGGGACTTGAGGTCCCTGATGCTCTCAGCGGAGAAGGTGAAGAAGCACTCCTCCACCGGCGGGCCGTGGAAGCGCCGGACCACGTCGTCGAGCTTGGCGAACGGCAGAGGCACCGGAACAGGGCAGGTGTCCGGGAAGTAGCTACAAATCACCGATACGTCCCGAAGGGCAACGTACCGGTATCCAATACGGCGGGATACGGGATACGGCGGGATACGGCTGCGATACGCGTATCGAGGAGTATCGAGTAATTACGATTTAAAAATAAAGATTTTAATTCGGGATACGGCAACCGATACTCGCCGATACCGTCGCCGATACGTACTGGGCTGCCGGCGGGTGCTGGCATCGCCGCGCCGCCACCTGGAGCTGAGGTAGCAGGTCGCCGAGCAGCTGCAGTCTTTGCACCGGTCTGGTAGAGGCCGTTGGACGGTGCCAAAGAGACCGGAGAGATGGACTCCGGCGACGCGGCGACCAGCTGCAAGACGGAGGCCTCGAGCAGCGCGCTTGGCGTCGCGGGCTTGCGGCGGCTGACGTAGAACATGGAGAGAAGGTACTGAACATGGCGATTCTCTCCCATCTCATGTTCTCTTCTTTCCTTCTGTTACTTTAGAACATGGAGTAGTTCTTTCCATGTCTTTGCGTGTAGATCAGTAGAAGATGGCAAGCGGTAGTGGATCTGGAACTGGAACTGCTGGTAGTTCGCCTTCTCCTACTATTGCATAGTGATGCTTTTGCTATGAATGAACAAAGGCTGTGCAAAACTATTTCTTGTGTTTATTGAAAATTCAGTTATTTACCATTTTAGGGTATTTAAATTAAAAATTTAAATATACTCTACGTATCGGAGTATCGGTGTTTTTGGCCGAGCGCCGTATCTGCGTATCCGCGTATCGTATCGCCGTATCCGTATCGCCGTATCGGTGATTCTTAGGCGACGAGATGCGGGAACCAGCGCTCCAGCATCGGCGCTGGCGCCGTGGCAATCGCATCTCCGCCGCTGCGGCTCATCTCGGCCCAGGTGTTGAAGAGATGCCAGAACGCGGTGCCGTCTGCCACGGCGTGGCTGAGCGACATGGCGACGAACACGCCGTCGGCGAGCTCGGTCACCTGCGCGGCGAGCACGGGGTATGCGCCTCCCACGGCGTCGGCGCCGACGAGCCCGTCGAGCGGGAAGAACGACCAGACCTCGCGAGGGATGTAGAGTGAGCTAGCAACTGCGGCCACGGTGACCTCCGGCGACGCCACGGCGTGGACGAACTCTGCTCCTTCGTCGGTGCACCGCAGCGAAACGGTGACGGACCCGTCGTCGCCGCCGCCCTCGTCGACGGCGAGGCGACCGGCGAACGGGTAGAAACGTGCCAGGGCGCGGGCGAAGGAGGACGCGAGGCGCTCGACGAGGTGCTCGCCGCCGCCTGCCGGAGGCTTGGGAAGGAGGACGCCCTTCTGGATGTAGTCGATGGTGATCATCTGCAGGTCCCACGGCGCGAGGTGGTGCACCAACGTGTCGCCGCTTGAGGTCGACGGCGATGGCCGGACCAGGCGCCGAGACACGACGCGGACGCCATGAGACGCCGCCGCTGCAGAGCCCGTCATCTGCGTGCCTTGTACCAGCAGCTAAGGTGATCAGATCATTCACTGGTGCGGGAGGCAAAGTTAGCGTTCTTCCTCCATTGACGACTGCGTTGTGCTCGAATTGCTTTTGTTCGCTACGTACAACGGTGGCTGCCGAACGCTCTGGCCTATGGGAAGCTGCAGTCACCCGTTTAAGCTGCTCGGATCTGCACGCATCTGAAACGAACGCGATCGAATGCCAGACATACTGCCACCATATCATTGTCATCCATGGACGACTTTGGTTCCTCATTGGATCGAATGTCGGACGTACGTAGGTTTTTCTTTACCTATTAACGAAAACGACATTGTGGTATTGTGACTTGTCAATTTTGACTCAATTACGAGGGTTGCCGTGGACTATCTATGCTGGGTGACGCAGGGACCATGATATATTGGATCACTGAAGAATCTAACAACAAGAAGGTGCCATGCCAACTTTGTTGCTTTTGTCTCCTAGCTAGGACGCTTATAATTAAATTGATGTGCGCGCGTAGTTTACCGGGGTCTGTCTTGCATGAGCGACTTTACCAAATTACCACTGATCCATCCAAGTCACCACCATGTGAGAAGAGTGATCTACACCAGGAAATCCTCGGGTTCGGGTGATCTATACTATACTGCATGGTGGACGGCAGAACACATAATCGAGTTGGAGCATCAACCCGTCCGTCCCGTCGCCAGTAGAACACCTCCATCCCTATGATCGATGCCACCTTGTTAATTAGTTGCTGCCGCTCCGCGCGCACGGCCAGGTCGAACACCACCCCTCAAAGGCAGCTGGGACCGAGCTCTTGTCAAGTCAAAGCGAGGCGGGAGTACTAAAAGAGGGCCAAGCCGTATAAGGAAGCGATCCATCCCAACGAATATGATTAATTGTTCGATCTTCAAACAAGAGAGTGCTTCAGACATTGAAGACCAAGACTGAGCTGTTCGCCAAGCCCAAGATTATCTAATTCTTCCTCTTACAATGATGTTTTAGGTCTATCCATACTTGCAATGATTTAACCTCTAACTCTTCCTGTTACAATTAAAACATAACTATTCATTTTCTCCGCCATCATACATCATCATCATCCAGATGGCACACCCTTGCCTCTACCCTCACAGACTTTCTGTACCTTTGATGAAAAGGATACCCAACAGGTCGCCTCCATAGAAGTGTCATTCCCTCTTGGTTTCAACGCTAGTTACTATCATGTGCTAGTAAATATCGAATGCAACTACTTGTCATCTGTTTGCCTAGTCCATCATGCTAGAAGAAAGAGAAGGTACGGTTTCAAATATTTCATTTGATAGATTGTCTACCTTTGAAATAAGTAATAATATATTCATTGCGACATGGGTTTTGTGTGTGTGTGTGTGTGTGTGTGAGAGAGAGAGAGAGAGAGAGA
Organism: Eragrostis nindensis; assembly: GCA_012490785.1. NCBI lineage: Eukaryota > Viridiplantae > Streptophyta > Magnoliopsida > Poales > Poaceae > Eragrostis > Eragrostis nindensis. Next base: position 272,386 of record JAAXCT010000216.1, on the reverse strand, counting down.
GAGAGAGAGAGAGAGAGAGAGAGAACCTCTTTTCTTTTGTTCCTCCTATGTATGCCCACCACTTACATGTATTACAAGGATTCATGATGCACTGTTTTTGTGGTTAAGAAAAACTAGACCTATAACAAGTTTCAATATATTGAAGCCTTTGATACAAATATCAACATTTCTTTCAATAGGTAGTCAGACAAAAATTTTCCCAATAAATGTTTATTTAAAGATATGTGTTACTCGCCACAATTCAACAAAACTAATTCCTCAATTGATACTCTCACGTTAGTGCTCAGTGCTCTTTTCTCATTGTTGAGACATAAAGCATGTTAACCATTAAGAAATAAATGAGAATCGAGAAAAAGTGTGATTAACATAAAACCCCCTAGAAAAAAATAGGATTGCATATTTGAAAATTTTGGATGGCCTATAAAAATGTTACACTAGAATTCACATAAACCCTTAGAATAAGCACTGCATAATTTCCTAGGATAATTTACTTTAAAGATGAAAGGGGACGTGCATCATGTCGAATTAAATTCCTCATCACAACGAAGAAATTGCTGTGTAGACACAGGCCCACTGTAAAAAGTTGGAAACAACATTGGACCCAGGCCCAGTACGTACCCGTTCCTCGGTTGAGGCTGCCGTGATCACTCCGCACCTTTTTTTTTTGATGTGAAGCGACAGGTGTCCTGCCCTTGCATTAAGGAGAAATAGAAGCAGTCTGCATTAAGGAGAAATAGAAGCAGTCTTACAGAGATTTGCGTCAGCGGCAGCTAACATAACAGGCAAGAACAGTAAAACATGGAGGCCGGCCAACTAGCTGGTCGGGGAACAGAGTTTAGTTCCCAGCACGGAAGGAAGAAAAAGGCAAAGAAAGGCAAAAGACTATCAAACAATGAAATTAAGCCAGTGATTCCTATTGCTGCTCCAACCGCTCATCATCAACTCGGCACCTTGTTCGAGCTGTAGTATCGCACGGTCATAGGACTCCAAAGTCGTTTCCAAAAGCGTAGAACCGCGGCGAGTTGCCGGTCACCATGCACCACGTACGCCGCTAGCTTAATTAGCTAGGTACGCGAATTAACCCGTGGTTCCGGTGGCACGGATCGCTCCAGTGCCACCTCATCCTGCAACGCCACGGTGCAGTTCAGCCTGTGCCGTTCTCCAAGATCTCGCCGGCGGTGGCCTCCGTCGAGCAGCTAGCGCACTACGGCGTTGCCGGTGTATGGATGCGCGGGCGATCGAGCTCGATCGTCTCCTACCGCGGTTGGAGGCGTCGATGAGTGACACCACACGTTCACGAGTAGTGAAGTGTAGAAATGGGGGTGGTCGCGACGCCGGCCGTCTCAATCGTCTCGCCATGGTTTGAGGGACATGCATGAATGAACACGCGTTGCCATCAGCTGAGAGCCCGATCGATCGGTCACCTGAGCGGGGTCCGACCAGGCTGTCGTCGAGACCAGAGGGCCTGCATATATAGAATCCTCAAAATCATCGTTTCTAAGCACGATGGGTGTGCTTCTGCTGCGGTCGAGGTTGTTGCCGGTTGGGTGGTCGCTTTTGTCATGGATATATGCGACGACACCACATATCAATACATGGCAATATGTTTAATTGATGAGTATGAACAAATTAAGGGGGCCTATCGTGGTACATTTTCATGCCTTTTGACTTGTGTATGGACTCTAGCTCTCCATGCTTGTAACAGAGGAAAATATAACAAAGTCTGAATCAACAAAAAATTCGGAATCCTATCGTTCATAACAGTATAGAAATTTAATATCTATATATGAAATAGACTATGGGACTCTATCAAATAATCTGCACCATTATAATTTCGCCCCACATGATTGATGCTCATCTTTGTTTATTTTTTTCTTCCATTTCTCAAATGGTATGTTGTAAAACGAAGTGGAGAAATTCCTTCGTATGACCTTCTTTGTCCCACCAAAGTTTCTTTTTTTTTTGAACGAAGGTCCCACCATAGCTTCTTGCATTATGGACTGCAATAGCTTCTTAACGATGCGTGCTGGCCGGACTCTGTACCGTGCACATCCTCTTTCTATTTGTTATTCCAAATTTATGTATTTACGAATCGTAACTGGACATGGAGTATTTGGTTGAATCTAGATCATTAGATGTTCGTAAAATCTAAGCTTTTCTTTATTCTAATTAACGTGGTAATTTCTAGCTATTGATAGCGAACGTGAGGGCTTCTTTTAACCTTCAAATACTAAGATAATATATTTCCTTTTAATATGAGTTGAAACCCATTTAGTTTGAGCAGAAATTTATTTTTTAAGTTAAAACTTTTGAATTTTATAAACTAGAAAATTGTTTTCTTTCTAAAATAAAAAACCTAACAATTTTTTGAGCATAGTATACAGGACACATGTCAGCCCATCAATGGATGCATGTGAATCTTTGTTTGATGGCAAATTCAGAGTGTTTTCCAAAACCCAAACCAATTTTCATTCCATTTGTCCATTGCGTTTATTTGGGCTTAATTCAATGAAATCAGAACAATATGAATATTTATTAATGTCCTACATTTTGAATATACTTATCAAATAATTGATCACTAATTTATTTAAAAATGTTGAACTAGTAAAAAAAAGTTAAACATATCTTTAAACCAACTTATTCGTCACTCGACACCTTCTTTATCTCCCACCACCACGAAAAGGCCTTACAAGAGGTCTCCCTCACATGTTATCTCTAAAATCATAATTTTTGGTTATATTAACAACTTTTCAGTGTGATTTTAAGACTTGTTCTCAGTTGTGACTCTTGAACCCCTTAACTCTTTCTGTTACAATCAAAACCCAATTATTCAATCTCTCCACCATCGCCCACTGTGATCGAGAAGTCGAGATAGCACACCCATGCCTCTACCTGCACTCACTATTCCTACCTCCGATGAAGAGGATACTATAGAGATTGCATATATAGAAGTGCTATTGTTCTCGGCTTCGGTGTTCGTTAGTACCATATGTTACTTAATTAAATATCAAATTGATATATAGATAATCATCTATTTTGTTCGATCCATCATACTCAGTGGAAAAGGATGAATGTTCAAATCGATCATAAAAGTTTGCAAGAAAGAAAATATGGATTCATTGTTGCGACATGAGTGTGTGTATGTGCCAGTGAGAGTTAATTGCTCCTGTCATGTGCCTCCTGCCTATGCCCTCCGTGTATATTTCAAGGATTCATGACACATTGTTGTTGTGGTTAAAAGCAACTGGACCTTGAACAAGTGTCTTATATTTGTAGCTTTTGTCATAATAAAATATCAACATTTCTTTAATTAACATTTGTGGGAATGGGCGCCAGCTCGTGTGGCTAGAGCACTCGGTTGGTACGCTCGCCACCCGGGTTCGATCCTGGCACACGTTGGCACGATCGCCCTTGTGTACGGGGGCAAGGGTTCGGGGATTTTCTCGATCTGGGTGAGAAGATCTTCTTCTTAGCAAAATACCCAGAGCCTGTCCCCCCGCAGGTCGAGTTTGTTTTAATTAACATTTGTAGAAAAAATGCCCCCAACCATGCTTTTTCTATTGTAATATGAGGTACGTGCTCGGACTGGTTAGTTATGTTTCGTTTTTAATTTTCTTTACGTAATTTTGGTTTTAATTAATTGCACCCAAACCGTGTTCCTCTCGGCGACAAGCCGTGCGAGGGCCTCCGGCGTGAGGCATTCCTCCATCCCTATATATGCCACCTCCAGTCCAGTCCATGGACCCTGTTCGCGCTGCCACTCGATCCGCATGCAGGACCATTAGCTAGGCTTCCCTCACCCAAAGTTGTTCCCGAAAACATGGAACCGAGACGAGTTGCTGGTCTCCTCCATTGGCACCTGCAGGGGTTCCGGTGCCACAAAGCAAGTGCCACCTCTTCCTATGACGCCACGGCAAGTCCCTCGTGTCCAGGATCGATCTCGGCGGCGGTGGCCTTCACCGTGCGGCGCAACACGGCGTTGCCGGTGTAGGCGTGCGGGACGCGCTTCACTCACTCGCCCTTGGCATCCAATCCATCCGACGTCTGCTGCCGTGGAGGCAGGCTTTGGGGATGGACTGGACGGTGCGAAGAAATTAAATGATGCGGGCCATCTCCGCCTTCAGGTTCCTGATGCGCTCCTCGAAGAAGGTGAAAGAAGCATTCCTCCAGCGGAACACGTGCTGGAGCTTGGGGAGCGGTCGAGGGACATGAACAGGGCAGGTGTCTGGGAGCCGGCGTGGATATCCCGTCTCCTCCGCTTCGATCGGTAGATCTCGTCTTTAACAGAACAGATGATAGTCCCTTGTGCGATCGATGCCGTGGTTGACCGACTGGGCAAATTAACTGGCAATAATGAAGACGCCATGCATCGGCAGTAACCTGCGCGGCGAGGGGACGTACAGGGCTGGAACCGGCCATGGCGACGAGTGCGACAAACAAAGACCACACGACACGATGAATGTACGTAAAAGAGAGCTTAATTGCAACAGTGGCCTCGATCTGGCGACGCCACGGCAGGGATGATATGAACTCCACTCCTCCTTCATCGATCTGTGCACTGCGATGATTCATAGGTGACGGAGCCGTCGTCAATGCATGGCGAATGGGTAGAATCGTGACAAGAGGCGCTCGATTTACGAGGTGCTTGCCCCCCGGCGGGACGAGACCTGCCGATCGACTTGGTTTGGATTTGATGTACTTGATCATCTGGATCGATGTCAGTCGGCGTGAGGTGCTCTCGGACCGGCCCGTGGTATGCAGCTTGGAGAAGGGTTTATGGGCACCACGAGATCTTGAGATCTCAGCTTGGGTTGTTCTCCTCCTTTACTAGCCTGGGATTTTGCTATATTTTTTTCCTTACCTCTGCTTCTTCTACTGTTAAGAAAACGAGACTTCCTTTTCTTCATTAAACCACTTGTGGTCACTCATATTTTGCCCTTTTTTGTCAGGCCCAAAATATTGATTGCCAAAAATGAAAATGGATATTGAGTACTAAACTATAAGGAAAATGTAAAAGATCTGAAGGGTTTATGGGCCAATTGCAAAAGAAAAGGAACTTTTAAAGCTTGAATAGGTAAATTACTATGGGAAAATGTGTTCAGTGTTTCTAAGGGTTTTGTTATAGAGGACTTTTATGGTCCAAAATACTAGCTAGTATTATGATTCGATGAGCGTATCCATTGGCTTTCACCCACCAATACTAGCTAGTATTTTGTTAAGCTGAGTGTAATATCAGAAAAAATAATATTGATAAGCTAATTGTTTTATAATGTCAAGTTATATGTTTCATATCATTTTTCCAAATAACGAAGGAGTAGACATCCCAATACAACAAATAATCATTAATCTAACTATCTTTTAAAAAATTAAATTAAATTATTCAATAAGTAGTTTGATTCCTAATTAAATTATCTGTAAGGAATACTAGCTAGTTTTATGTACTGTAAAAATCCTCTTTCTATAACAATATGTGTTGTATTGTAATATTTTTGCAGATCTTTTCAAAAGTTTCCAATATGTAATTACTTTTTATGATATCCTATGCAACTGTAAAAATCCTCTTTCTATAAGAATACTAGCTGGTTTATTTCTTAACTATAATTTCCTTGATGTGTCAACAATAACGTTGTAACGAGCAGTACGAGAGAATAGCAACCTAGAAATTAGCTTTACTGTATGGTAGCGACTACGAAGAAAAATGTTCTCACTAGTTATGTAAGAAATGTAGATATTTTATATCAAATGCTAGAATATTGACATTTGTTCTAGGTCGAGTTGCTCCTAACCACAAAACCAATGGATCATGAATAATTGCAATGCCATACATACATAGGAGGCACAAAAGAAAAGATGTTTCCTCTCTCATAGTAACTCACATGATAGTAATTAGGCATTTCAAGCCAAGGAAAATGATGTTGTCTGCTTAAGCGGCCTCTTTTATTTGTACCCTGCTCATCGAAGGTAGACATAGTGGGTGAGGGTAGAGGCAAGGGTGATGGAGTAGAGATTAATTGATATGTTTTGATTGTAATGGGAGGAGTCAGAGGTATGGTGAAGTTAGTTTATATTTTGATTGTGATAGGAGGAGTTAGCCAGGTCAGGCCCCCAAACGTGGGCCGACAGCCGTCAAAGAGCACTTTGAACCGTGGTCCGTACCCAACCATAGGGCGGAAGGTTTTACGCTTCTGGTCGTCGTAGTCCATCTCGAGCACAGATGTCATCATGATCATCAGCTCCGCCGTGCGCACCTTGCCGCCGGCAATGGCATCGTCAAGGAGACCCCCGAGCGACATGTAGTTGTGCGAGCATGAGGGGCAGAGATCTATGTATATGGTTGTGGGTGCAGCCACACCCAGTCCTAAAGAAAGTTTCAATGATATAATAAGCTTTGTATTCACCACATATGCATCCTTTCGGCTCACAAACATGCACCCAAAAGGCCAAAAAAAAAAAAAAAGAAGAAGATCAAACTGTAAGTAGGATAAGAAGACATGTGTGACAGGTGAAGAATCTAACCAGTAAATTTTAACAAACTAACGCTATAAAACCCTGGGGAAGATATTCGTAAAATTAAATCATCAGCCGCGCAACAAGGTGGCCAAACCTTTTGAGTTCCAGTGTCTTGTGAACGTTCACTGTTTAAGATTGGATAATAATAATAATAAGGGGCATGCATCTACCGTTGGTGATTCTCCTCCTCAGCGATTCTTTTTCCTTAACTGTCCTTGGGAACCCTGTTCCAACTCTAGGGTCTACGAGACCAGAGCGCACACAGGCTGTGCTCTCCCGCATGTAAATCTCCTTAAGTTAACTGCTACTTCCACCAGACGGCACGTGTACGGTACAATGATTTCTTCAATGTTGTAACAGCCCCGAATGGTGAACCGAGTTATATTATAGTGCTTGACACCCGCCGTGGCTACCTCTCCTGACACCCTCGTGTTGTCGTCAGACTTAATTCGGTCACATATCTGCAACTCAAAAATGGACAGCGCAAGTATCTCGATCGTGAAACTGGCACTTCACGTTTAATTCCTTTATTAGAAAGGAGCTTGCTCTAGCTGTTAACATACGGAAAAAGGAGCTTAATTGCTGCGATTTTTATTTTATTTGAACAATGATCATTCCTACATAATTCATTATACTCCTACTATCCTTCTCTTGAAAGTATGTAGTCATGTAAAAAAATTTGGCCTATGTGACGACAGTAATGTACAGTAGTACCTGTTGGAATTTGAGGCCTTCCAGCCCATACGGCTGCAAATGCTGAGGCCCAAATTCAATTGGAAAGTCCATGGTGGTGTGAAGAAATGGCGCCAATCCTATACATAGCGCGGGCTACATTTAAGCTTTGATAGAACAGTGTTTGAGATTTGTGCTAGACTTGATCAACGTGTAAGATTCAGGCAGGTGAGAAGAGGAGGAGTCAGATGCTGACACGTGGCGGCTTCCTATTGGAGCGGGTGGGAGGGAGAGAAAAAAACCGGTTTTAAAATTTCAAATGTATTTTTCTCCCAAACCGTAAGTCCGTTTTCGAATCCGTTTGAACCAACATGTTGTTTAGAATTAATGCTACAAAATGAGATCCAATATGAATATTTTTTGAAATTTTTAAAATTCAAAATTTTTGTTAACATTTTGAATGTACTGTGTCAACATTTTGTTTGTACTATGTCAACATTTTTTTGCTACTGGATCAACATTTTTTTCAAAATGTTGACTCATGCTCTAAAAATGTTGAAATAGGTTTACAGAAATGTTGACTCTTTTAAAATGTTGACAGCTGAGTTGGGCTGGACTTATCAGATTTGATGGGCTATTGGGCTGATCTACAAGTTGATAATCGTAGGACGCTCTATGTATAGGAGGTCCCAGAAATGGCTGGGTGAAAAATCAGTACCACCTTGCTCATCTAGGTGAAATTGTCCCAAGATATAAGGTGGAGTGTTAGTTGCTTTCCAACATGAGTAAAGCTTGGTAAAACATAGGCTGGTGCACAACCCACACACGCTCGCACGCATCGCGTGTTTCGCGTGACTTGCGACTCAATCAAAGGGATATTCACAGCAGTTTTATTTTTGCTACTCAATCAAAGGGATATTCACCAGCACCTTGGCTGTCATGTTAATTAGGAATAATGGTGTTTAAAGCACGCACGATTAACATGAGTAATTCCTATTAACGTTGAGGGATTTCAGGGGGCGGTTCCTGATATCATGACAGTTAAATGCGATTTTTATTGCCTGCCCTCCTCTTGTGTATAAAAGGAGATGTCCTGGAGACGAGAGGGGACACACAGCAAGCAATCGCCATTCTCTCATACTCTGCGCCGCCGCCTTCGAGCCTTGCCGTCCCTCATCCGCCGTGCAGCGGATTAGGGAGAGCGGTGTCTCCGAACCAACGCTGGTGATTTGAAGACCTGCACGGGTGCCGGCGATCAGGTTTCTGGGAAGTGCATCGTCACGACCGCTCGCTGCCTTTCCGAACGACTACTTCCTCTCCGACGTCTACTTCATCTTCGACGACTACGCTGCTCTTCCTCCTAGCGGGATTTGTTTAGTAAGTCTCCTACTGTTCCCCGTCCGACAATGGATCCTTTTGAATTGTGTAGTCAGTTCGTCTCTTTTGATCTGCTATTTAGTTTGTGGCTAGTCTGGTTTTTGACAAATTTTGTAGTTCGTCTCTGCTCTATCTTTTTCAATCAAATTTATCTTATGCCTAGTTAATTTTGTAACAGTACCTTGATTGAAAGCTCCTTTAGGTGGGGTGCAGCTTGGAGAAGGAACATGGTCCAATCGAGGCCGCATGTCTCGTAAACACTGCGCACCTTTAGAAACTTGAGATTGCGAAACACGTCGTTGAATAGTGTTTGAGCCTCCGGTATAATCCAGATCTACATATATAAACCAAAAACATTGATGGATTGAGCATATATGTATAGTACTGTGAAGTGGATTTTTATCTGTTCTGTTCTGTTTCTTTTTCATTGGTTGTTTTCCTTTGATGCAATAGACAATCACGTGTGCGGCCTATAGCGCTACGGCCTTATGCGCTTGTTCTCGACCCATTTGCGGTCTTTCTTCTATAAAAAATGACGCGCAAAGCTTTTGCGTGTTCGCAAAAAAGTGGATTTGTGAAAGAAGAAACATGCAAAATAAGATAGATGGTGCATGCTTACGTTGCTGCCTTTGAAATTGAGGCGCAGTTCCGTGGCGGCGGTGTTGGCGAGAATGTGGCTTAACTTGTGCCTGATGCCGCCGTTGCGGTAGTCGTCGTTGGACAATGTGAGCGTGGTGAGGCTGGGGACGTGACCGAACGACACTGGCTGAGGCGTCGTGCTCAGGACCCAGTCTCTCATGGCAGCCCATTGAGTCATGAATCTTGAGACGGGAGAACCTCGAAGGCCAGCACCGGAGGGTGAAGCGCTGCAGCCTGGGATGTTGGAACCGAGGAACGCTCACACGCTCACACACTCTCGCACTGAACGGAGGTAGAAGAAGAATAAACGAGCTCAAACACTGGTAATGGCGCCGAACGCCCCGGCCGCTCACACGGCCTGTATGTTGGCTGTTTATTCAGTCTCCATGACTCGGAACAAGGATACACACAGGGATTACATGACCATATATAGGCCTTTGGCGACGCAGCGCACACGCCACTCTACTCCGGCGAACTCGGCGCCCACGCACGCACGCTCCTGACGACCCGGCTTCTTCCCGTTCGTGAGCAACCAACTCCAGCGCAAGAACCGGTCGCCATCTTCGTCCACGAGCTGAGCGGCATTTCCTCCGCTACTTCCGCCTGCCTCAACAACTTGGCCTCCCTGCTCCTCCCTGACGCACCAGCACTCGCCACACGAAGTGCTCGACTCAACCTGGCCGATGGACATCAACACATGCGCACCATCAGCTCGACCTACATGGTGAACGCGAACGCGAGCACGGACTCACGCGCCACCTGGACACACGCGCACGTACGCGTTACAGACTCTAGACACGCGCGCCACACACGCGACACGGACAAGCACGCCATGGCCGAACACGACGTGGTTTATTTCCTAACAATCTCCCCCTAAACCACGACGTCGCCGCACGTCCCGCCCTACAGGAGCATCGGCTTGTCGTCGCACCCGAGCTCACACTGCTCCCCCGTCGTCGTCGTCGTCGTCATGGCCGCCGCTACGGCCGCCAAACTCGACGTGGACCCAGCAGCGTGCCGCACCTCCGCGCGAACGCCGCGGTCTTCTTCTTCCTTCGGCGCCACACGCCATTGATGCCGTCGCGCCCAAACACGAACCGGGTTGACGCCTCCCCCTGTCACTGCAAGAATCGCCACACGATCCCTTGCGGTGAAGCCACGCGCCACCGGCACACTTGCGAACTGCGGGCGCCAAACGCCCTCCGGCGACGCACGCCGTTTCATCTCCGGCGCCACAACGCCGTTGTTCGCTCCACGCTCGGACGTGGAGCCGAGCCTCCGCCTTCGCCTCTGCTTCACCAAGGCAGCCGCAGCGCCGCGCACCTCGACGAGCCGACACACGGCCCGGAGCTTCATCGCGTCGCAGCTGCCGGTGAACGCCACCATCGCCGGCACTCCTCCGGCGAGCAGGACGGCGCCCAAGACGACCAAGCTCTGTATACCAATTGTTGGAACCGAGGAACGCTCACACGCTCACACACTCTCGCACTGAACGGAGGTAGAAGAAGAATAAACGAGCTCAAACACTGGTAATGGCGCCGAACGCCCCGGCCGCTCACACGGCCTGTATGTTGGCTGTTTATTCAGTCTCCATGACTCGGAACAAGGATACACACAGGGATTACATGACCATATATAGGCCTTTGGCGACGCAGCGCACACGCCACTCTACTCCGGCGAACTCGGCGCCCACGCACGCACGCTCCTGACGACCCGGCTTCTTCCCGTTCGTGAGCAACCAACTCCAGCGCAAGAACCGGTCGCCATCTTCGTCCACGAGCTGAGCGGCATTTCCTCCGCTACTTCCGCCTGCCTCAACAACTTGGCCTCCCTGCTCCTCCCTGACGCACCAGCACTCGCCACACGAAGTGCTCGACTCAACCTGGCCGATGGACATCAACACATGCGCACCATCAGCTCGACCTACATGGTGAACGCGAACGCGAGCACGGACTCACGCGCCACCTGGACACACGCGCACGTACGCGTTACAGACTCTAGACACGCGCGCCACACACGCGACACGGACAAGCACGCCATGGCCGAACACGACGTGGTTTATTTCCTAACATGGGAAGCCGTGCGAGGTCGACTACCTCGAAGCCGCCGTAGTGGACGCTGATGTCCGCGAGCCGCTCGTGCCGCGCGTGCCATGTCTGACCGTGGTAGTCGCCGCACTCGGAACAGGGACAGCGTCTCCAGCCTGCCGCAGGCGGCGAGGACGCTGTCGAGCACCACCCTCTCCATGGTCAGCCGGGTCAGGCACCGGAACGCCGCCGGGCATCCGCGGAAGAGACACCAGAACCGCTCCGCGTACGCGGCCAACAAAGGCTGGTCGGGGTTGTGGTCGAGGAACCTCGCAGTGATCGACAGCTCGGCGGCGCTCACCTTGCCGGCGGCGACCGCGTCGTCGAGGAGATGGCCCAGCGACATGTAGTCGCGCCTCAAAAGGATCCTCGTTGCGCACACGACGGGAGCCGTGCGCTGCTGCTTGAGCACCGCCTTCGCCGCGTCGACAAGCTTGTCGCTCGCTTTCGACAACTCGCCGCCGTCACAGTCACGGCGGCCGCCGTCGTCCGAATCATTCTCCCCGTCTTCCGACGCTTCGTCGTCCGACAAGTCCGAATCGAAACCGAAATACGTGTCCTCCCAGTTCTCTCCGTCCGGCAGGAAGTCGTAGATGTCGAGCACAAGCCTCGGGAGCTGAAGCTCGTCATGGAGACGCCGCCACGCGCGTGAGAGCGCTCTCGTCCGGAAAACGTCGCGTAGGCCAACCTTCTCCAGGATGGAGATGAGGACGTCGGGCGGCAATTTCCTGAGCAAATCGTCATCGTCCTCCGATCGGCTCCTTCGGTTTTGTGAGCTTTCCATGGCTGTTTTATGCAGCGAAAGGAGAGGCCAACAGGATATTTATGCAGCGAGCTGGCTGTTTAATTCTGTGCCCGTCTACGTATGTGACTCCTGTATATTTTGGTTGGAGCACGTTGTCTCGCGGCGTTGTTGTGTAAGGAGCGGGGGCTTATTTCCATATCAACCAGCACGGTTCATATAGGACTAGGAACAAAATTAAGGCGGTGTTTGGATCCCCATCACCTTTTAAAATCTGGAATCTAGCTATTGTTTCTATAATCTGGCTTCTAAAAAAAATCTGGGTGGGACTGTTTGGATCCTGGATTCTTAAAATCTAGAAACCAGTTTCTGAGGTGGTTAATGACCAGCCTGTCCTTCCTATATTAGAGTAAAAACGATGGCACAAGCTGTAATTATCCAAAAGAATTCAAAGGCAGTGGGTCTTTTGGCAAATATTATGGGATTCTTAATATCTGATGCATAATCTGCCCTGTTTGGATCCTCTATATCTTTTAAAATCTAGGTGGATCCAAACATGCCCTAAGATGCGTGCGCAACACAAAAGGATGCTTTGTGAACATAAATAGGCTAACAATAAATACGTTCCCTTAATATATCTTTAAGGGAGATATGCTATGATATCACAGGCATATATTCCCCTTTTCTCATATCACACATATATTTTGCCTCAATATGTTATTTGTCATATCACACAAAGATTCTATCAAGAATACAATATAGAGCACATAGCATTGGATTATCATACAATTTACAGTTAATTATTTTTTTCTGTGGAAGGGAATGTCCTGGCCTTCAACATCGATGTGTCTGTGGTGACTTTTGTTAATCTCAAGATGATCAGTCATCATTCTCTCGGAGGTTCCAATAGGGGTAGAATGTGTGTACATGTAGGTGTTCATAAGGGTGCCTGCTCGTACCTGCCCGGCCGCTCGTAACATGTAGGTATGTTCCCTAAAGTTATTGATGAAACAAATATAAATTTACCAGGAATATAATTGTGTCTGCCAGAACTTTAATTTCATATCAAAACTATATGATATCATATATGAAAAAACTGAGTATATATTATATTGACGAGGAATATCTAATTTCACTGAAACTAATGTTGGAGCCATTTCATGTTGTAAGTATTATCGAATTGATAGGTTTTTTATTTGAATAATGGTACATATTGTCAGAAAACATTTAGCTACATAAATTGGTTGTAGTAGAAATACTACGTACCAAACACCACCTTGATATATCTGTAAGACATGCTATCATATCACACACATCTATCCCCTCTTTAACCATATCATGCATATATTCCCTCTTGATTAATGATATGTTATTTACTATATCAATCAAATATTCCCTAAAGAAGACAATAATAATACCAAGAACTAAAATAGATAATTTCCGCACTATCATGTGTAGATGATTTGTATGCTCGAACATGTTTATTGACAATTCCACAACTGGTGTATGAATTGTATTACAAATAAAACAAAACAGTACACTACTATTTAACTCACCAGATGGCGCAGATGGTGAGATGGACGATGATGTCAGTTGATTGATTCTTCTTCAACAACTAGCGAGGCAAATGGTCCACAAGAGATGAGTTGCATTGTCAACACTTGAGGCGGCATACATGCATGCTTCAGCAATATACACATAACCTCAACCCCCTGTGTTTGAAAACGGGTTCTCAAACGGCACCTTAATTTGATCATTTCAAATTGTTTGACTCTAAAGCAGAAATCACAAAGAACAAGTATTTTTTAGGAGGACCCACAAAGAACAAGGACAGTAGCTAGTTCAAAGGAACAGCCGCCAGATGGACCACGAGAGTTGATTCTTCGATGTCAAGCCGATCGAAAGCCTAAGATATACTTGAGTTAATTTCTTAATAGTTGAGGTGACAAACATGCACATGCATAACAAACACTATTCCACATGAACATGCATGACAACTTTGACTCGAAATCAGAAACTACGTAGAACAAGTACACAACAAACGAACAATTAATCAAATGGATCACGAGAGTTGATTCTTCAATGTGAAGCCAAAAGCCTAAGATCGATATGAGTTCGTACCTTAGTACTTAAGAGGTGATAACTAAACATGCACATGCGACAAACAGTGGCTATTCCTCATGAACATGCAAGACAACTTGTTAATTTTTAATGGCTGCTCATGCGCTCGGTCAACCTCAAGCAGCCGGCTTGCTGACGGCTTCCATGAACTCCTCGTCGGCGACGAGCCTTGCCAGCGCGTCCGGCGCGATGCACACCTCCAGCGACATGCTCCCTCCTCCTTCAGGCCCCTCGAACACCGTCGCCTTGCCGTCGGCCTTGTTCCCGGAGCCGCTCCGCACGGCGAGCGGCTTCCCCCAGCCGAAGTCGTTCCCGAACACGTCGAACCGCGGCGAGCTCCCCGTCACCAGCGCCGTGCCGCCGGACGACAGGTTGCCCATGTAGGTGAAGTCCGGCTCCCTGACCCACCGCTCGAGCGACTCCCTCATGCCGGCCTCGTCGAACGACGCCACGGCGCGGTTGAGCAGCCACGCCGTCCAGCCCAGCCCCTTCTCCTCGATCTCGCCGGCGGTGGCCTCAGCCTTGCCGAACACCATGGCGTTGCCGACGTAGCCCGGCGGGATGCCGTTCACGCGGCCCCGGCACCCGACGACCACGGAGTAGAACGTGCCCTGCTCCCGCGGGAGGCGCCGCGCGCGGCACACGGCGCGCCACAGGTGCGCGAGCACCGCCTGGAGCGACGAGATGTTGCCGGCGCCGCCGGCGGCGACCATCTCGGCGTTGGCCCGTGCCTTGAGCTTCTTGACGCTCGCCGTGGAGAAGGTGAAGAAGCACTCCTGCACCGCCGTGCGCTCGAACCGCCGCACGATGTCCTGCAGCCTCCGGAACGGCATGGGCACCGGGACGGGGCTGGTCTCGACGAACCACCGCCGGAGCACCGGCGGCGGCGTGGCAAGACTGAGAAAGTCGTCGCCGCCGCCGCAAAGGCGGTGGATCTCCGACCAGGTGTTGAAGAAGTGCCAGAAGGCGGTGCCGTCGCAGGCGGAGTGGTTCGTCGACATGCCGATAAACACGCCGTCGGCGAGCTCGGTCACCTGCACGGCGACCAGCGGGAGCAGCGGCTCCGACAACGCCGCGTACGCGCCGAGCACCTCCGCCAACGGGAACAGGGCCCAGACCACGGGCGGCGTGTAGAGCGACGCCACGATGTCGGCGGCGGCGACCTCCGGCGCCGCCGCGTGCACGAACTCGGCGCCGTCGCCTGTGCAGCGCAGCGACACGGTCACGGTCCCGTCCTCGCGCTCGTCGGCGGCGAGCCGACCGGCGAAGGAGTAGAACCGTCCGAGCGCGCGCGCGAAGGAGGACGCCAGGGCGTCGACGAGGGCGTCGCCATGGACAGGAGGCTTGGGCAGCAGGATGCCCTTCTGGATGTAGTCGATGCTGATGAGGCGCAGGTCCCACGGCGTCAGGTGGATCACCTCCATGTCCTCCTCGTTTTTCCGATGATGGCAGCAGCCGTTCCCGTTCGCCGTCGGCGGCGGCGCCGGCGTCAACGGGCGCACCATGCGCCGGGACAACACACGGACACCGCCGACCGAGGCGTCCTCCATGTGCGTCTACTGCCAACGGCTGCTATCTAGGAAGCCGTGTTAACCGCGCTGCTTGAAGTACACTGTGAACTACTATTCTATGGCCCAGTTATTCTATGGCACTTATGTATCGTAATTTACGACATTCGTGTATAGTGATTTACGATATTTTGCTATGTGATTTACTACATTTTTACCATGATTTTTCTTTCAAAATTGTGTGAACGCTGATGTAGTAAATTTGTTTGAATTTATCGTAAATTTGTGATAAATTTGTCGTAAAACTGAAGTGGCTATAGAATAAGCTATTCTATAGCCAGCTGATATACTCTCCGGAAGTACACTTATATATATATACTGTACATATTGCATCCGCATATTTTTATGCATTGACTTGACTTGCTACATTGACGTCAAATGGCAATCGACAGGATGCCAGGCTCAGCACGCATAAATGCCTGACACAAAGAAGGAATCCAAATCCTGGATTAATAAACAATAAAAGGAACCCTATTGGAGAATGAATCTCTCAAATATAGCCAAAGGGTTTATTATTTGGTTACTTATTATATACCGTCCATCTGTCATGCTATTAGAGACAGTATAGGTGATTTAAAACATGCCATTTGTTCTGCTTTATTTGGGCAGGTCAAGATCTCATAGCCTATCTGATGCCACTGCCATTTAGGATTTTTGGTGATGTTGAAGGGGAAATGATGCTTAGTGTCCGGTCCGACTTGCTGCGATTGCTGTTGCCATCACCAACGGATATATGCACGTCCGTCCGATGTTGCAATCGAACCAAAGTCGGATGAATCCGGTCGGACACGTAGCATTGTTCATGTTGAAAAGAGAGGAGGTAAGAGAATGAGATGAAACCATTATCTAAGCTCAAATTTAGAAGTATGAGGTGATTTTTCATCTTGTATGAGTTGTAGTTGCCATACAACTCTTAAACATAACTTTTTTCATCCACAATTTAGGGGGTTAAGAATTAAAGCACTATGAGAGAACTGAAGAAAACAATCCTTTTGTAAAACTCGAAGTTGTTTGATGGATGAACTATCTCAAGATTACGTGTCATGATACCGCACTAGCTAGATACACTTTATTTGCCTTGTGATTCCTTTAATTGTTTTCGCTCACAACAAATGAAAGGAAATTTTGCCTCAAAAAGAAATGGAAGTAAATGAGTATGGCATAAATGTTGATTGCTTTTAATTCCTTCATTTTCTCCAGAGAAAACACTCTCAAGTCAAGAAAACATATATTAAACACTCTCAAGTCATAGAAATCATATATTAAACACTCTCAAGTCATAGAAAACATATATTTCTGAAGTTTGTTTTTTGATGGTTTATTCTTTCGTCCATCAAAGCTGCTCTTCTGCTTGTCAGATGTTGGGGCTGCTTGGTTGGCATCCAGGCCCAGCTCTGATCATGCAGTCACTACTTCCAAACTGTCAAGGACAGTTGGAAGAAGTTCTCCAAACTGCACGTCGGGCAAGAAAATTTCTGTACCATATAGCTCGCTCGGTCGGATACAGCATATAATATGTGCCGGCATTATTAGTTGGATTAAGATCATTAGTTTGTAGTCATATTTCAATCGGTCAGGACTCAGGAATATTCAAGAGTCAATAGAAGAACAATGCACTTGGCCGCCTTCGGTATAGTCTAAAATAACGAAAGATTGAAAGAAGGCGGCGCCGTCGAACGGCAAGCATTTGGAAGTAGAAGACTTGATATATACTTCAACGGCTGCTGATGAGAGCCTTGATATTGATTGGCTAGGGAGAAGACAATATTATTTGTGACTGCACCTGCGGTCTGCGGATGACCTCGTCCCTCAGCACTCTTTGGATATAATAAACGTCAAGAGATCTACGTGTATCCGAGTTGTTCGCATACGTGCATATCGCTTTATGGAGAAGGATCCAACAAGCACATAAGCTAAGTATGAAGACCGACTTGCATGGTTCGTCATATATAAGTAGTACAAAGGTCAATCATGACATAGACACAAAACCTTGTTCAAAGATGGTGAAAAAATATCTCGAATAAGACAACATGACTTGCTAGCACTTGTTTAACCCTTGCTTGAAGACGAAGACTTGCTTTGTGTCTTCCTTCACGTCGAGAGATCACTTTTGTTCTCTGTGAAAGACGTGACGAGGACTTACATACATGTTGCACTGCATGTGGCTTATGTTTGAGCCCACTAAAAATGCAGCCCATGTGGTATAAACGGGCTGTTCGGGGATTGACTCGGCGGCGGCCCGTTCAAGTAACTCGATCGTGTTCGTTTTGACAGTAGTTGACACTCGCATGCATGGCTTCCTAGCTACCTGCCCAGAACTCGTGGATCCATGGTGCTAAGGAGAAGTGAGGGAAGAGATGGTTAACGTCTATGCTAAGAAACTGAACGTGAAGAAAGCTTAACAAACCTGAACGTGGCCTGGATGACCCGTTATGGCATCCACGCGATTGGAAGGCAATGCGCCTTGAGCAGCTGAACGTCCGACGATGCTCATGTTTAGAACGCACAAGGCTTTATTCAACATCTATGCATGGCTACACCCTTGCACACATGTACTAACAATATACGGCACAACTAGCTTATGCCGGCATTGCCACGGCGTCCATGAACTCCTCGTCGGCGACGAGCCTGGCCAGCGCGTCCGTCGCGATACACACCTCCAGCGACATGCTCCCTTCTCGCTCCGGGCCCTCGAACACCGCCGCCTTGCCGTCAGTCTTGTTCCCGGAGCCGCTTCTCACAGCGATCGGGTTGCCCCACCCAAAGTCGTTGCCGAACACGTCGAACGCGGCGAGGTCCCGGACACCACTCACCAGCGCCGCCGCCGCGGCGCCAGGAGACAGGTCGCCCATGTACGTGAGCTCCGGCTCACTGGCCCACCGCGTCAGCGACTCCCTCACGCCGACCTCATCGAACGACGACGCCGCGGCGCGGTTCAGCAGCCGCGCCGTCCAGCCCAGCCCCTTCTCCTGCACATCACCGGCGGTGGCCTCCGCCTTGCCGAACACCATCGCGTTGCCGACGTAGCCCGGCGGTATGCCGTCCACGCTCCCCCGGCATCCGGACACCAAGGTGTAGACCGTTCTCTGCTCCGGCGGGAAGCGCCGCGCGCGGCAGACGGCGCGCCACAGGTGCGCGAGCACCGCCTCGAGCGACGAGATATTGCCGCCGCCAGCGGTGGCCGTCTCTTCGTTCGCCCGCTCCCTGAGCTTCCCGACGCTCGCCGCGGAGAAGGTGAAGAAGCACTCGCGCGCCGCCGTCGCACGACGCGCTCCAGCTTGCCGAACGGCAAGGGGATCGGGAGGACAGGGAGGCTGGTCTCGACGAACCACCTCCGGAACACCGGCGCCGGCGTGGAGATCTCGCCGCCGCGGTGGGTCTCCGACCAGGCGTTGAAAAGGTGCCAGAAGGCGGCGCCGTCGCCGGCGGAGTGGTTCAACAACATCCCGATGAACACACCGCCGTCGGCGAGCTCGGTGACCTACGCGGCGACCAGGGGGAGGGACTCATCGCGGCGTCCGCGCCGAGGATCTGGTTCAGCGGGAAGAACGCCGCGAGCACCGGCGGGACGTGGAGGGACGCGGCGATGTCGGCGGCGGTGACCTCCGGCGCCGCAGCGTGCACGAACTCGGCGCCTTCGCCGGTGCAGCGCAGAGACAGGGTCGCGGTTCCGTCGCCGCGCTCATCGGCGGCGAGCCGGCCTGCGAAAGGGTAGAACCGTCCGAGTGCGCGCGCGAAGGAGGATGCCAAGGCGTCCACGAGAGCGTCGCCATGGACAGGAGGCTTGGGCAGGAGGATGCCCTTTTCGATGTAGTCGATGCTGATGAGGCTCAAGTCCCACGGCGTCGACCTCCTCCTCATTTTTCCGATGATGGCAGCCGCCGTTCCCGTTCGCCGTCGACGGCGGTGTTACCGGCCGCACCATGCGCTGGGACATGATCCGAACTCCGCCACCGGTGTCGCGCTCCATGTGGCAGCTGTTTTTTTTTAAAAAAAAAAATCCGTGAGCTGAGAGCTGCTTCCTCACATTGATTCGCGTAATCAACGCAGCATGATCTACGTGATGATGCTGTATAATTTATGTAGTATTACCTTGACTTGCTAGCATAGCCGTTGTATTTTTCGTCAGGCCTTGGACATGTGATGCATTTGGATTGATCTCTTTGACTATATCCTTAAGTATGGTCTGGTCATTGGTCAGACTGGCTATCACATAGTCAAGAAACACCCAAGTTAATCAACAAGCTAGGAGAGTTACTTGGCAAAAACGAACAACTGAAAACAACAGGAATCGGGAAAGATTAAAAAGAAGTTGGCGCCGTTACACTGCTGCCGTTCATGAGTATACGCTTGAAAGACACTGCCATTATGAGACTTCAGTTTCATTGGCTGGGAAGCAGATATTTCTATGTATCATTGCAGTCTCAAATGACCTCAATGTCAGTGTATTATATTGACAACGTCAACCTCATGGGATCTACGTACAACTAAGGTGTTCACATGTTTATTATTGCTTCGGGAGAAAGAATGATTAGCACAGAAGTATGCACTTGATGACCAACTTGTTGATATGTCATCAGGTACATGATGACCGCAAGATGCAGACGCAATTTTTTTTTTAAAAAAAAAGTTAGATAAACAAAATATCTTCTGCTTAGGAGGCGACGACTTGCTTTGACAAATTATGAGAGACACAAGCCCTTTGATCAAAGGCTAACTTGGGCTATTTTGCAAACCTACAGCTAGCAAAGCAAGCACCATCAGTCTGCTTGCTATCCTTTTTTCTTTTCTTTTCCTTTTTTTTTTTGGTCTATATGAGCTAGTTAGATCGATGTCGTGGGTGCTCAGCCCATTACATTGTATAATTGCCATCTACTCCTGGTCCAGCCGCCACCACGTTGACCGACAACTCCTTGCATGGCACCGGTCACAAGGGCCCACGACATTTAGCTCAACGGTGGACGCAAGTTTCGGCTTGATGTACCTATCCACAGCCGAGAGTGCCCTACGGGCTTCCACCACTTGCTCTTCGGCCATCGGCCCACATTTGCCACTGATATTAACCGAGCACCTAGACACACCATCCGTAGTGTCCCAACGTAAGGCACTCGAGCGCCGTTGCAGACTCCATGATTTGACATGTCAACTCAACAAGCATCTTGGAAGAATAGAAAGTTTCAATGCGGACAGACTTGAGCTTGTCAAGATGAAGGTGCTTCAGCATTGTCCTCAACCCCGAGGGATCTGAAAGAACCGAGGGATGTGTGTCCAGTCGACCTACCTGAAAGATGATGAACAACCAGAGTATGTTGAACGAACAATCCCAGCAGATCAATTTACTAATGTTTGTAGAGCAGGAAGGACGCGCGGAGACTTACACTCAAGATGAACGTCTCTAAGGAAGGACACGCTAATAGAAAATACATCAGAGAAAAAAGATCATAGTCAGGCCCACCAAGAGCTTGAATACTCAAGAATTTGAGATGAGCAAATTTGGTAGGCATTATTACCAAACTGACCTCCTGCAAAAACGAGGTTGATTAATTATGTCTCGAATGTACGGCTACCACACCGTTTGTATGGACAAATAAAGTTTCCTGCAAGGTTAGAAATCGAGTACATACCTCCCAAAAAGAATTTATGGTGAGAGTCCTCAGATTTGGCATGATGGATGGAAGTTTAGTACAAGCATATGAGATTGTATCATAGGAGACCAGGTATAATACCTCCATTCGCTGTGACGATGGTCCAAGGGAGAATCGTACACCAAGTTTACCTCCAAAGTACATGCTGGATAGATTCGGAGCTTGGCTTTCTATCAGTTGAATCTTGCGTCTAAATGACACAAAAAGATATCTTAGTTTGCGCAGGCAAGGGATCCGGATGCACATTATTGGGTGACAACTACCGACTTTCAATGACTCCAAAGAAGGAGCACTGGAAAGAAGAGAGCTCAGATCGTCATCCTCCATATGCACTCCAAGAAGCTGTATGCTTGTCAAGCTTCTCAAACAAAATCCGCCTCTGGGTTTAAATTTGCAAAAGCGGAGATCTAGAGAACGAAGCGAGGCTCCACTTCCTCCAGATAAAAGTGTGCATGGGAAATTGTATACTGCACTGTTTGCTGTTAGGATAAGACTCAAATCTTCAATCCCCGGTTTAACAGCAATCTGGAGCCAGTCGTCAACATGATCAAAATAGCAAGAGTCGTCCTTGACACGGATTCCACAAAGGTGAAGCTTCAAAGTCTTCAAGCCAACTCCTGAGTGGTTTTTCAGAATGCTGTCAACTACATTGATGAAATATCTTACTTCACCCACCTCTCCAGACATTGGATATAAGTTCAACGTCCTTGGTGTCAATGTGAGGCTGGGACAGCATCTCCAGGAGCACAAAAAGTCCCGAGACACACAAGCAACTCGTGCAGCATCAATCAATGGAAGTAAGGAATGTATACGCCACCATATATCCTGCATGCATGCACACATAGGAGAAAATTCGTCATTTTTTGGGATTATAAATGCAACAAACGGCTACCACATCAGTCGCGTGCATGTATGTGACCAGTACATATGTAACCACACAGTCCCCAGAAAAGAAACCTTTCTAGTTGGAGAAAAATTAAGAAGAAAAACATAACCAAAAGTTTCGGCTGCACCTTTGGAAGGTCTGGCCCTGAAGAACCATCTCACTGTTCTTGATTTGGTGCAAGATCCATCCCTGAACTTGCACCCACCTTGGCAGGGTGAGCACCTTAGCTTGTTTTGGTCCGTGAGCGGAGCTATCGATTCATCTGCAAGACATCATGCATAGTTAAACGTAAGAAAACAACAAGCTCAAGCACTCAAGATCGAATGTGCACATCAGTTGGAAATTGCTCTAATCGAACTTCCGCACAAGAGCACCGTTCAAAAATTTGGATGAAAGGTAGATGAAGGGGTGCCAGATAGCAACATGCTGTACGAACCAAAGTAGATCCTGCTTCAGAGCTGCCTTTGTTCCTGTCCCAAGATCGACTAGGTTCAGGCAATCAGCAGCCTACGCCGAATCCGCGGCGGCGGCGACGAAGCGTGGGGTTATTATTGGCTTATTATTGCGAGTATGCAAGATTACGCGGCGGAGCGACCCCGACCTAGCTAGGAGACCACCAGTCTTGCAATTGGTACGTACCAGGTGTGTAGGAGGAAAAATCAGCCCAACTCGAGTCCTAATATATTGCCTGCAGGAATCCAAGTTACCACGAATATAATCCTATTAGGAAACTAAGTTCAAGCAAGGGTTCCTTCTAACTAAACAAGCTAAGTGTACGAAAAATTCATATTATTATTTTGGAAGGTGAATACGTTGAATCAGCAAAATACAATAGTTTAAAATTGAGCTTTACTATTACATACACTATATGAAAAGGGTTAACGCATTCATGTAGGGCGATGCAAATTATTTTTACACTAAATTAATTAATTAACATAAGTTTTTGATTAGGATGCCAACTCCAGGATCTAGCTCTAGCTAGCGCGGCGGCGGCCATGGGATGGGAACTTACCTCGAGGTCACACCACGGCGACGAGATCGATATATTCCGGACACCAGTATAATATACTAGGAAGAAAAAGCGCGCTCCGCCGCGCTCGTAAAGTACCATACATTATTTTTTTGTTTTCATCTTACAACAGTCAGAAGGCAATTTTATAAATTGATGAGAGCTTAGGGATACAATGCATATTCTGCAGCATTTGTGATCTACTCTGCTCTATACTCCAATGCAAGAACACAGAAATATGCATATTTCATAAAGGTAGGGGGCCGAACCGTAATAATGATAATTCAGAAGATCGAACATGTAAATACGTCATTTAACAGGGTACTATTCAGAAAATGACCACAGCCTTCACAGATTGTGTCCACATTCCAGTTGACTGAAAACGTATTTATATAAAAGATAGGGGTGTTTCGAAAAATTTCCTAATGCCACAACGTGGCCGCACGCACACCTCGTCTTCCTCATCTTTATCTTCATCACCGGTTCTTCGTTCACACGGTTCGTCGTTCACTCCGTCACCTGCCTTTTCATCCCCAGCTCGCGCTCTCTCTCTTGCACAGTAGCATGCTCTCTTGTCTCTTCCTCAGCACAACACCGCACGACGCAGCCTCCTCCTCTCTCATCCCCATCTCGCTCGCAAGCTCTCCTCCATCTCTCTCTCTCGCAAGCTCTCCTCGTTCCGAGACCCCATCTCTCTCTCTCTCTGCTCCGCTGGCTTGTTCGACCGGGAGCGGCTCGCCGGCGTCGATCGGGCGCGGCATGGCGCCAGGGCTGAGCAGGGCGGCGCTGCCAGGACGAACAGGCCGGGCGGCGTGGGGCGCGGCCTAGCGCGCGAGCGACGCGGCCATGGCGCTGCTCGGGAGACGCGGGCAGGCGCTGACGGCGCCGGGGCCGGTCGGGCGCGGCGGAGCGAGGGCCGCGCAAGCGCCGGTGTCGGGCGGAGCAAGCGCGGGCGGCTCGTGGCGGGGCGGGGCAGTGCGGCGGCGACGCAGCACGCGGGCGTGGGCGAGCGGAGCGGCGTAGGGGGCGCGGGCGTGGGCGAGCGGAGCGGCGTAGGAGGCGCGGGCGTGGGCAAACGGGGCTCCAGGGAAAACAGGCTCGGCGTCCGTCGAAGAGCATGTTCGTTTCCAGGGGTCTAAATTTTAAAGGTGTCACATTAAAAAGAATCTTACCATTTATATGTATTAAACAAAATCAAATTATAAAACTAACTTCAGAACCCCCTATCTAATTCACGAGACGAATCTAACGAGGGTAATTATGTGGCGATTAGAAGATAGTTACTGTAGCATCACTGTTGCAAAATATAGATTAATTAGGCTCATTAGATTCGTCTCGTGATTTAGAGGGGGGGTCCTGACATAGGTTTTGTCATTAAACTAATCAAATTTTTTTAAATGTGAAGATTCTTTTTGATGTGACGGGTCTAAAATTTAGAGGGGAGGAAACGAATAGGCTCAAAATCATAGCAAGCGAATCAGCAAAGCCTGCAGAGACCGGTGAAAAAAATGATGCGCGACGCAAGTCAAAAACGACTGGGACCCACCTAGAGACCACGTGTCGACGCAGAGCAGGGCCACAGAGGCCAAAATGTCCTGGGAGGGCCCTTGCCTCCTGTGTATGTAGATTAGTATATATCTACGTACGTAACGTACGTGAAGCTCCAGGGCATGATTCCATCACGACACGACGTACACTGCTTGATTTGGTGGCCCAATCTGCGCCAACATGCAACCTGCAGCCTCGCCTCGCCTCGCCAGCGGTTAATTCCATGCCCGTGAATGTCTCGTATAATACTCCCTCCGTTTTTAATTGTATGACGCCGTTGACTTTTTCGTTGAACTTTGACCGACAATATAGATTTAAATAATTACTTTTTGAATATGAAATGAATATTATTGGATTCATCATCAAAAACACTTTAAGATTAACCTATACACTTAGCTATTTATACAAATATTTTGAATAAGCCGAATGGTCAAACGTAACGAAAAAAATCAACGGCGTCATATATTAAAAAACAGAGGGAGTATATGGTCGCGCATCGATCCGTAGGCTGCGTGACGAGTTGTAGCACTTATGATTTGGTTGATCAAGCCTGTATCGATCGGTACGTTAGCTTTAGACAAAGAAGAAAAAACTACCCCGCATGCGACTCTCTTTCGTTAACTACTGTGCCTGCCGTTCATGGCTTGTATGTCGTCTTTACCGCACAAACTAGCTAGAAAACCTGTACAAGCTGGCCTTTAATTTGGGACGTCAAGGAGAACCAGACCTACCTCTCAAATGCACATGATCATGAGGTTAGAATGTGCTCAGAGTTGGTTCCACTGCACCTAGAAGTGCTATAATCAGCGCACCTAATGTTGTGGTAAAAATATAACAAGACGATCGATCACGGCCGGTGAATAAAATGCTGGTCAGAGCTAAATCAGTACTCTCTTTAGACAAAGGAGAAAGGACTACATACTGCTGCAACTCTCTTTAGTTACTGGGCCATGCATGTCTGTCATCTTTAACGTACATACAGATCAATTATAGCACGTACACAGCTAGCATATGCATCGTGTCCATAAAAAGCAGATTAAAGCAAGAGGATTTCATTTCAAGCTTTGGAAAAGAGAGGGCGCGGGGGGAAGCAAAGGATAGATACATGCCTGGAGCAACAAGCAAGAAATTAAAGGGACGCGAGTGCTGCTATTCTGGGGAAGGACCAAAAACTGCATACTCCAGCACCGAGCCATTGTTGACGTGCTTTGCCTCTTCTTGTATTAGTACTATTTCCTCGTTGTGTATTTGGCGGGATCAAAACAAGCCCAGTATAGGTCAGTGCTGCTTTTCTCCATGCATTTGCTCCCTCGAGAGTACACTGACAGTTTAATTGATGTTGTGTACATGAACATGCATGAAGGACTGGCGACAAGAGTCCGGTGTCTAATGAATTAATTAGCGGGTTGAGGGATCGATCATGGGTTAGATAATTTCTTGGACTTCAAATCTACGGCAGATCGGAGGAATTGCTTCATCATGTCCGGACGGGTACTGCTCTATATGCTGCGCTGCACGTTCCCCAATAAGTCTGCGTAGTACAGTTTGTTTTCTTTACCCGTACTCTCTTCTATATGACCAAATGGTTGGCTGCCTTATTTAGTTCTGACAATTGTTGTCGATCTAAGTTGCATCGATCAACTGATTTAACGTGAACTCATTCTTCTTACTCTATTTCAGAGGTTCAAGGTTGATACGATAATATTTCAACAGCTGGAGGCAAGAGACGTTGATGCCGCCAGAGACGAAATACTTAATCTTGTTCGGAGGACTACAAATGGCGGCACCATGTACTTTGATGGTTGGGATTCCTTTGGGACAGCTGCAGTCCTTAGATCCATAGCACAGGAACTTCGATCCATGAAAGATCCTCCTCCAGAATTATGTTTTGCCAGAATAATTTATATAGATTGCTCAACGTGGAAAAGTAAAAGGGTGATGCAGAGAAGAATTGCAGAAGAGTTAAAGCTTGACCGTAAGACCATGGACTTGTTTGACAAGGAAGATGAGGAGGACGACTTCAGTGGAGTGGATCCTGCCTCTAGGGAAGAGATACGAGGTGTTGCAGTAGCGACTGCCCGCATCCTGAGGATGACAAGGTCTATGATAATTTTTCTTAATGGAAGTGACGAAGAGGTTATGCTAAGTAGATTTGGTGTTCCAGAATATAGCGACAACATCATAATTTGGACCTTTAGAAGAAGATTTCCGACCAAAGGATTGCTGTCACAGTACGTGGACCAGCTTGAACAAATAACAAGTAAGCTAAGGTACACAAATATTTTCATATTAGGCTCCTTCTATGAACTTGGAGAGGCAACAAGGTCAGAGCTTAGTGCACTGGTACGTGAGGAGGCTGCTAGCGTCCTTGCACGCCATCCATGTATGCAAGAGGATGACTTAGCCCTGGTCATCGATTGTTATCTCTACGTATTGTTCCTGCATCACAGTTTTCATAATAGAGGCACAAGAAGGGCCTGGGCAAATCATGGTGCCAACTATTGGATAAGCGATGGGATCATTCAAGGGGACAAAACAAGGGAGATTAGTAAAGCTTTGTATCAAGAAATAAGTTTTGAGTGTGACGATGCTTCATTTGATTCAAATGCGTTTAAAGGAAAAATGATACCTCCGGACTCATCTTATTATCTGGTTTATCGTGATGATGGTGACTTCTCATCGAGGATAATTGGAAAGAGGCCTGCCCGTTGGATTTCTATCACCTCAAAGAAAAAGGTAGTTGACGAGAAAATGAAAAGTATATTGGCAAATGCATCATCGATCATCCTAGATTTTGAAAGCACTAATAGCCCACATGGACTGCCAAATGATTTGATGGAACAGTGCAGCAGCCTTAGGGTTCTTATTCTCTCTTACTGTGCCTTCAATTTTTTATCACCTCTTTTTCAACATTGCCAGACATTAAGATTCCTTGGATTGGACCATTGCATAAACAACAATACTGCAGGGCTTGAAACAACAGAGTATACCTCCGCCAAGTGGGCATGTCTGCATAGCCTGTGGGTGCTTGATCTGCGTTACACAGATTGGGATGAGATCTTATCAGAGGAAAATATGGATCTCATGGGTAACATCATGGAGCTAAATATAGAGGGATTTATGTGCTGGCAGTTCACAAGTCAACTAGAGGGAAGACTACCAAACCTTGAAAGGCTCAGAATAGTTAAACCACCTTTACGTCCTGCAGAGGCGTCAAAGGACATTGACAACTCATTTGTGGGCAAAGCCAAGCTAGAAGTAGTCGACTTGTCTGGCAACAATGACATGAAAAAACTACCAACAAGCCTATCAAAGGCCAGCAATCTTCAGGTGCTTGTACTTGATGGATGTGATGGGCTAGAAAATGTTGTGTTGTGTAACCCCTTGCTAAGGTCTTTCAGTTTTGATGGATATGGACCGGCACACAATTGGACGTCAATGGTTGAGCTGCCTCCAGAGAGTTCCCGTCCCAAGTGTCCTTCTAATAATGATGATAAGAAGAAAGATGTCAAGACCTCTGTGATATCCTTAGAAGGTTGCACGCAGTTGGAGAATCTGTTCTTGCGTGGGCTACCCAATCTTGAGGAGCTAGACCTTTCAGGATGTGCAGTCACGATACTTGACCTTGAAACTACGGTGGTGGATGTCCCAAGGCTGAAGCGACTCTTTCTGTTGGGTTGCGAGCACCTTCGTGCGATCAGATGGGGTAAACGACTTGAGCTGGAGTTGCTTTGTGTAGACACACGACCAGCTGGATGTGTTCGGCCATCCATTGCCCATTCGAAATCTTTCGGGGTCCATGCTATTACCGCAGACGCCAGGTTCACTCGTTCTTTGTGGATTCCCATATGTCAATCAACGAAGAAGTTGTTGTTTGATATCCGTATCACCTCTTCAAATGTCTGTGGTGAAAGAAGCAGCAGCGAGGCCGAGATGAGTAAATTACCATGTGATCAGGATGTTGTGGCCGCCGCCGCAAGGTGGTTATTATACAATGATGTCTTTGCCGAGGTCGTCCTTAACAACAGTGGTGATGCCCTGACTCCGATGGAAGCCTTCCCCGAGCCTCCGACTTCACAGCTAGATAGGCATATGGAGATTGGTGAAGGGAGCCGCAACGTGGGGAGTGAAGTGGAAGTTGCTTCTTATGCTACAAATATACAACGCCTGATGAACGATTACGTTCAGTCCTTGCATGTGCACGACACCTCGGCCAGCACTGCCATGGCTCCATCGTATTTTGAGGCCCTCAAGTGGTGCCGTGTGGAGAGGTGCCCCCGCTTGGACCCGGTGTTTCCTCGAGGAGCTTGTCCCATAGTCCTGGAGACCATCTGGGCATCACATCTCCTGATGGCCCGCTGCATTTGGAGCAAAAGTCCATCTGAAGAAGGTTATAATAATTTTGCATGTTTGCGGCACCTGCACCTGCGCTCCTGCCCAAGCCTGCAGTTCGCGCTTCCTGTGTGGTCCTCCTCCTCTTTCGACAACTTGGAGACCCTCCACGTCATCCACTGCGGCAGCCTGAGGCATGTATTTGAGCTGAACGAGGACTACAAGGGAAGCCTGGTGGTAGAGTTCCCGAAGCTGACCTCCATCCACCTGCACGACGTGCCGGCGCTGCGTCAGATATGCGAGGCCATGATGCACGCGCCGGCGCTCAGGACCATCAGGACCAGGGGATGCTGGAGCCTACGCCGGCTGCCGGCCTTGGAGGGCCGGGGGCCAGGATGGAGAAGGCCGCCGGCCGTGGAGATGGAGAAGGACGTGTGGGACGCGCTGGAGTGGGACGCCGCGAGCGGGCACCACCCTTGGCTCTACCAGGCGCCCGTGCACTCGCGCCACTACAAGAGGCAGCGTCTTCTCAGGGGCACCGTCCTCAGGTACGTACTGCTGCTCCTTGATCGCGGCAGCTGTTCTTGTATCTAATTAATTATGACCACGTACGTATTTCCTTCAAAAATCATTACTTACTCTCCCCGTTCTTGGCTTCTCACTCTTGCCAATCAGGTGATGATGAAATCCTGAGCTGATCTATGCATCTGTCAGCTGCTGCTACCTCTACGCTCAATTGTTCCGCGTGCTCGTCTTACTTGTGTGTCTCTGGCTGGCTGGCTGACCGGCCGGCGACTGCTCAGCTTAACCAAGGTACGGAGGTTGGCTCCGGCCTTGCTGCATTGGCGGCCGAGTTGGCCCAAGTGTGTTTTTCCCTCTCCATTCCAATAAGACGTACGGATCCCTCCTGTGTGGCTTTTTGCGGTTGTGAATCTGAAACTACGTACACCGCCGGAGAAGCGGTAGCAGCTGGGTGCGTTGCTGCCCTGCATGTCTCCCTTTGATTTGTGAGCTTGATGAGTGTGTGTGTGTGTTTCTGCTGCGTCTGAGACGGCGGATCAGAGCAGCGGACAATAAGGAACAGTGAGGCTGCTGAGCATGCGTGTGGCTGCTCGTGTGTGAGTGTGACTCAGATCTATCTATCATGTAAGCGCTTGCTATGTGTGTATCTATCAAGATGAGCCAAGGTGTGGCTGCTGGCTCGGCGAACCATTTAAGTTATATAATATGTGTTGTGTGTGATTTTAATTTGTGGTATAAACCTCTGCTTGGTTATACGTATGTTCTGACAAGGAAAAAACGGTCTTTCCAGTTTCTTCTCTATTCTGTGATCTGTCTGATAAACCTGGTGAATGAATGCTCTGTTTCATCATAAGGACGATGCCTGATGCCCTTCTCTGATGCACACAACGGGTTTCTGGCCAAGTTATAGCAGGGGGCAGCCCCAAGTATACATGCTCATTTTCCAGTCCAACTAAAATACGGTACATGTATGACAAATTGGTTGCCTTCAGACTTCAGAAGCAAATTAGCAAAAGAGTGCCAGTGTGAGATCTATTTCTGTTGCGCCTTATCCTTGCTGCTTCTATTTAGGTTTCCGGTTGGTAGTGTTCTATGTTTACAGTACCGCATGTAGGTTACTGAAAACCCAAGTTCTCATGTGATATACTAACACTCCAAAGTAATTGTACTCTACCACAACGAAACCAAACAGAGTTCGAAGCCTGCAGAGCAGCACATCCATATCGTGGCAAGACAACCAGGGACACGGCATTCCCAGAAAATTCTAATCAAGGAAAAACTGTTAGGACCATACCATGGTAAGTCTACCTCGCCCTCTCGCACAAACTTGCCATAGTCCATAGCAAAGGCACCATAAAGGAAGAACCTCAGACAAAATGCGCACCTCATTCTTGAGTACCGGTAAACGCCACAGAACAGCGATACTACCTCTTCTCAAGGGCAGATGTCCACCAGTCCATGGGCCCACATCCATGGTGTCTCGAAGCCGCTGAAGCGAAACTCAGCTTCTTGATTGACCTGTTCTATTCTTCTGATCTCCTTTTGCTGAACCCCAGAGAAGCCCCAAGGAGCGCAGACTGGATAGTTTTAGGCCTGTAACTTGAACCATCACACATACTCAGATGGCAATACAACTCTACTAACTGAGCATAGCATATCCCTACTTTTTGCAAGTTAATACTCAATGCTAACTGGTGGAACTGATAGAAAGAAAAATCCTAAATGTAGACATTTACATATTGTAAACAAAAATAAGGGCTGCAATTCAGCACCTATGAAAAATCAAAACCTTAACCTTGCATTGAAGCATTCTCTTGAGCACTTGGCAGATAGTCTGCATGGAAGGACGATAGTGGCAAATTTTCAAAGAATTGAAATAGTTGGCTCTCCTTCATTATGTCATCACAAACTTCTCCTGTATTAAAATCATAAAGGGGATTAAAGAATTGTTTGTTCTTGCATTAAAAATGGAAAAAAATTACTGATTGATGCATAAATGAGCATTAATAATCACCAATTGACCATAGTGTCTTATCTTTTCGTATGCAATAATAAATATTGTCCATTTAGAACACAGTGATAACTGACAAAGCCCTTGCATTTGGCTGGGATGTAGACTTCATTTGTTACACCTAGTAACCTTCAAATTCGGTTCCCGAAAGCATATTCAACAAAAACAACAATAACAAAGCCTTAGAAGGCACATCAGGTTAACTGTTGAAGGTTGCAAATGGTACATTTACAAAACAGCTGTCTCATAATTTCTAACGTATGCACTTCATTTCACAAATGAATCCTTTGATGAAAATTTCGGATAATCCAGTTGATGTGTGTGAAACGACATTGATATATCAGCTCAAATAATGCAAGTTAGAATAGAATGTTGGGAGCCAGACCTGGGAAAGTGGACAATGGCAGTGCCAGCCTTCAGCTTGTTCAAGATTGACGGCTATGATAATCTCCTGCCCGGAAATCAGAATAGGGTTAATCAAATTTCCTTTTGCCAAAATGAAATCAAGATAACCTAGAAGATGGGAGTATTTTGAGAACTTACCGCAGTTATATGCAAAACATAGCTAAGGCCCCTCTCACAATTACATGCAGGAGATCCAAATGGGCAGATAATGCAGAGTCCTACAAAATAACGGGAAGTTCATATACATCTATCAGTCTGAGAACACTGATCTGAACATTCACTGCGTACAACCTTACTAACATAAAATTGATCCAGGTAGTGCAGCTAACGTACAGCATTGAAATCTATGGCTTCATTGCCCCACATATCTCCTTGTTCCTGATTAAGGATGCTGGAGGATTAAAACGAAACCAACATGTAAGCCAATAATTTCCCCTCAAAAAAACAAAACAAAACATGTAAGCCAATAACAGCGCCGTATATTAATAAACATTTCAACAGCATAATCATACCTCTGGTCCAACAGGGTAATAACCCTCTTTGGTGTCACATTTTATCTTGGACACTCCCACTATTTTTTTTTCTCGAAGACTGGACACTCCCACTATGCCACCAATAGTATCTGCAAAGATTCAAAAGAACAGGATGTAGGATTGCCATGGTAAGGAAAATGTTTGAAGAAAGTAGGATTAAACAAATACTAAATGTCAATTGTATTACATAATAAATTGTAATAGATAGGTTTTGAATTCTCAAATCATCAACATCAAGAAGTAGAGATCTGTATCTAAGATTGAACAACAGGAATAGAAAGAATTTTCAAATCAGTACTGCAGCTAGTTAAGTATCTCTGCTAAATCTTCAGCAACCTGTAGAAGCAGGGCCTCAACTAATCCTCACCGCAGCTCTCTGCATCCACATTCTCACATCAAAAACAGGGCTCCAGTTTAAATCTCTACCTATAGGTGCACATGGGATGCCTCAAGAAAATTACTCGCAGGAGCACAAACACAGTGGATTAACCTCAAGGAAGTTGCTGGCTTGTGCAGCACCGACCATGCCATCTGTACAGGGAAGCCGAGGATTAGTTCCTCGTCGCCGCCCCTCACTGCTGTGACCCTGCGCGGCCGGGCGGGGAGGAAGCGGGGGTGGGGGTCGAGGGTCGGACTCAGCCGGCCGATGCCGCAGAGGCGGTGGCGGCGAAGCGTGCAGGAAAGCCTCCACTGGTAGTAGTTCCTTCGATTGAAAGCAAGCTGCAGCCGTGCCTCCACTTTCCCAAGCACACCTCAGCCATGTCCCTGAACAGGAGCCCGCGGCCGGTGCTCCATACCAATAAGAGCGGAGGCACGAGGCGGGGCCCGCGTGTGGGGGGCCCATGATCCACATGGGCACACCCGTTGCTCGCCCATGCCATTCTCCCTTTGTCTCTTTTAATGTCTTCACTGTCTTCAATCACATCCCCCTAGGTGAGCCGATATAAAATCAAGAATAGTTTTACATGATAGCCAAAAGTACAAATTTAGAAATTCTAGCAAAACTACTTTCTATCTGGGAAAATTACCCAGATAGTAGTATATACTTCAAAAGTGAGCACACATAGAACACTGAACACCTATGCTAAGTTGTAAGCTGTCAGAGTGAATTCTCATCAGTTCAAAACAAAATTCCAGTAAGTAGAAAGACAGTCAAAAACATCAAAACCAATACATTACCTCTGGAAACTTTCAGTTATATGATGAAAATAGGTCGTGCAGGTGCTTGACTTGACATGAAAGCTATGAACCCAGCATAAACAATTGAATTCCAGATTAACTGAATCACCCACCAAAAGCTTCACTACACTTCATTTCCTCACCACCACAGGAATCAGTATCTGTTGTGTCTTCAGACAGGCCACCATGCGTACCAAGGTCTAAGCAATCATCTTTTTCGACTGTACATATGTCATATCCTGACTCTAGGAAGGAATAAGTCGGAATCGTATCCAACTCCATGGCGCTTATTAATGATCTAACCTTAGATAGTTCTGGCCAACGCTTTGCTGATATGTACAGGTTTGCGATCAATTTGTAGTGACCGGGGTTCCTGGTCCTCATGGCCAGCAGCCTCTTTGCAGCTCGATCCCCAATTTCTGTTTTACCATGGACCCGGCAAGCCTCAATAAGAGTTGCTAACATTGCAGCAGTTGGTTGGCATGGCATTTTGTCAATTATCTCCTCAGCCATCCTCACCAAACCTTCACGGCTGTACAAATCGACCATGCAAGAAAAATGCTCCACCCTTGGTGCAATACAAAATACATCGACCATCTTGGTAAATAGCAGTTGCCCTTGAGTTACAAGCCCAGAGTGGCTGCACGCTGAAAGAACAGCAACCATAGTTACATGGTCCACTTCTATATTGTTGGTGATCATTTCATCAAAGAGTTTAAGAGATACATGCCCCTCTCTTTGCATTCCATAGCCCAAGATCAACGAAGTGTAGGCATTCTTGTCTTGACATTGCATCTGGTCAAACACTCTTTGGGCAGCTGCCAGCTGTCTAGACTTTGAATACATCTCAACAAGTGAGTTCTGCAGCAAGTTCGAGACACCAAGCCCACGTTTCAGGATGTGGCAGTGCATCTCCATTCCGTGAGAAAGGTGTCCGAAACGTGCAATAAGTGAAAGCATAGTTAACACCGTAACATCATTGGGACAGACACCAGAACGAATCATCTCTCTGAAAAGCAAAACAGCTTCCTCAACTTGGTCCATGAATGCAAACCCTGCCAGCAAGGAATTCCATGTTGATATGCTCCTACTCGAGCTCTTTTTAAACAGGATGTAAGAACAGCCGATCATTCTGCATCTCGAGTACATTGTGATCAACGAATTCTCCACACGCTCAATCCTGTCGAAGCAAAAACGAACAGCTACACCGTGCAACTCCCTGCCAATCCTCAGATATCCATCTCTACCACATGCCTTGAGGCCAATGACAACAGTCACGAAATCCAGCCCTGGACCATGGGGGCTCCCCATCCTCGATAGCAGCCTTGTTACCTTGGCATAGTTCCCTGCCTTCAAATTTCTCGCTGCGGCTCCGTTCCACGTTGCAATGTTTGCCCCAGGGACATGCTCCAGAAACTCCTCATCACACATTCCCAAAGATGAGTACGCAGATACAATAGTGTTCCAGGTGACAACATCCCTCGCAGGCATTTCATCGAACACCCTGCGCGCCTCCTCCAACGCCCCGCACTTGGCGTACATCCCCAGCAGAGCATTCCAGACATACATGTCCAGACCGTATCTACACTTCCGAATGCGCTGCTCAATCTCCCGACCGATAGTGATCTCCCGGAGCTCACCGCAGGCACGCAGAACCGACGGGTACGTGAACCTGTCGGGGATGATTCCCAGCGCCAGCATCCTCTTGTACGCGAGGATTACGTCTTCCCACAGCCCGCGGCTGGCGTAGCCCCAAATGAGCAGGTTCCAAGGGAACGCCCGCGCCTTGCGGACCGCCTGCTCGACGGCAGAACGCGCTGCGGGGAGGTCGCCGAGGGTGATGTAGAAAGTGGTGAGCCTGGGGAGCACCGAGGGGTGCGCGCCCAGGCCGAGCGTGACGGCGCGCGCGTGCACCTGCTCGCCAGGGCGGTGGGCGCACCGCGCCGTGCAGGAGAAGAGGAGCGACGAGAGGTAGGCCGGGGAGAGGGGGGAGGCGGGCGACGGCGGCGGGGCCTGGGTGGGCGCGGCATTTCGCCAAACAGATGGAAGGCACCGACTGATGCGGAGGAGGTGCTGCTTGGACAGCGCGGCGGCGGGAGGAGGTGGGCGCATCAAAGGGACGCGTCCGCCGCCGCCTGCGTGGCATCACACCTCGCCGCCGGCGGAGAGGGAGGCCGCGGGTTGGTTGGGAGGGGAGGGTTCTAGCTTCTCGGGCTCTCGGCGCGCCAAGAGAAGAGAGTCCGTTCCATCTGGTCGACGGCTTGCTGGGGCCACCAGTCGGTGACTTGGCTTGCTGGTTTTTTTTTTTGAGAAAGGGTTGGATTTTATTACTTCCTCTGTCCCAAAATAGATGTCGTTTGACTTTTTTTTGACCGCTCGTCTTATTTAAATTTTTTGCGCAAATCTTATTTATTTTTTTACAGTTTATTTTATCATTGAATATATTTTAATCATGACATATTTATTTTTATATTTAAATAATTTTTTTGAATAAGACGAAGGATCAAACATGATGTCCAGTGACAACTATTTAGGGACGGAGGGAGTAAATATAATTAGGCAAGTTTACATCCAGCCCCTTGTACTGGAGCCCCTGAAAGAAAAGAAAATTACATTGAAGATCTCTAAAGGAGCTCATCGCCATCTCCGTCGCTCGGAACCGCCTCTGCTCGTCTCGTCTCCATTGCCGACAATGAAGAAAAGTACCGAGGAGGAAGCTCAAAGCCGGAACCCCAACAGGCGAAGCAACATCAATTTTTGACGAAGCCATCAGTAGCACAACCCAATGGTCATGCCGTAGATCGATGAACGCCCTGGCTACGAGGCGGCCGCCGGCCACAGCTGGAACCCGTCGACGGGGATCGGACGCCTTTTGCCTCCGCGGCAGATCCAAATCGACAGGAGACCAAAACCCACACAAGGGGATAGAAAGCTCCCATCCTTTAGCAAAAAGATGGAGCAAAACTAACCTCCAGAGGAGCTCACGGGAAGACGCATCGCCGTCGTCACCGAAGCCCATCTGAGGTAGAAGACTCCTCTGTTGATCCTGACCAGAAGCAGCACTAGCAACACCAGCCGCCGTGCCGTCGCCGGAGAAGATCAACAAGAGGCAAAAGAACTCACGAAGAAGCATCTCCGCGAGTAAATCCAACCCAAAACTAACCGAAATAGGTAGGGGTATGTACACCAGCCACCTCCTTCCTCGTTCCCCATTCTCTCCGGCACCGAAATGGCCACCGGAGAGGATGGAGAACGGAGGAGATCGGCGCCGGAACGCGTTCGCCGCCTGGTCGTCTCCTCTCAACTGTAGCCTGGAGAAGAGACGAAGAGTCGAGAAGTAGTTGGGACTTGGCTTGCTGGTTGATAGCCCAACGAGGCCGGCCCAAGCAAAATCTCTTGGCTGGCCCATTGTGAACACGCGTTCTTCTTCTTCCTCTGCTCGCGCGTTCGCCGTTTCCTCCGCTGCCGGCTGCCGCAGCGCGGAGTCCCGGCGGCGCCACTCGTCGTAGAGCGCCGACGAGGGAGGCAACTCTGCTGCTCACTCTCTCTCAACGTAGTCATACCATGGGACTGCAGACGCTGAACCAGCTCATGTCCCTGCAACGTGGCCGGCAAACCCGAGATGGGAGTAAGCCGCTTACAAGGAGACTCCGTCCGTCGCTAACTAATTTCTAGAATACCAGGGCACAGGTACCCCGAGCCTGTATGCATTGCAATGACTGACCGTCGCATTCATTCATTAAAAACAAATAGACTAAGTATCCACTTTTGTTCGTTTTGAAAGATAAATTCTGGTAAGAGATTTCCAGAGACAGATTCCTTTTAGTGAATGGGATAGAAAACATTGTCCCAATAATTACATCCTATTTTGTGTTGCTGATCGATTGGTTTCTTCGGCGGGTAAAAGAAAAGGTTCCCCTCATCAAGAAGATGAAGATCTTTATTCTCAAGCTGGCAAAAGAACGAGACATGCAGTCCCAGCCCTTCCAGAGGTACGGGGGCATAAAAATCTCAAAGTGGAAGGTTTAAGTGTGCATGTTTAGAACAGGAATTGTAATCATCATGACTCCTGCTACCGTACAAATTTGCGGGACTAGCTTAAGTGTGCATGATGAGAACAGGAATATCAGCAGCCTAAGAGCATCTCCAGCGATGGACCTCAAAATAAAGCCTTTACTTTTGTTTTCCAGGCCGGCATGCAAAAATGAGGGCTCAAAATTTGACTTCAACTCCAGCAGTAAATTAGCTCAAGACTCTATTTTGTGTGAAACTCAGTAAAAAAATGGTGAGACCCATGAATGAGAGGGAGGATTGGAGGACCCTAGGAATGGGGGCTTGGAGATGGAGTTTGAGAGGGCATGCAAAATAAGAGCCTAAGTAGGACCCCTGCTGGAGTTGATTTTTTGGTTCAAGCTTCTAAATAATAGAGTAGGGACCCAACTAGGGGCCTTGCTGGAGATGCTCTAACCATGTCGTGTGTGCCAACTATTATGATCCATCTTGATAATTTAGCGCAAGTAGGAAGATGTTTTAGTTTAATCCGCTGCTCAATTGTTGTACTGTGACCGAGTTTCTGCAAACATTGATTGGCATGAACGGCGCTGAATAGAACACCGGGTTACTGTTACACTGTAGATGAACAGTTGGTCTGAAAAACAAGAGATCTTACTAGCCAAAACAAGAGACCGTGTGTGCCAACAAGAGATCATCACATCAATCAGAAAACGAACGCCAAGTATGAACAAAATTATGACATAAAAATAAAACTTGAAAGAAACTGGCATACTTTCTGTATATGCAAGATGACTATTCCTATGTGCAACATCCCGGGCATAAAAGCAGCCATCTTATCAGGCAATTACATGATTCTGATGAGAAATAACTTATCAACAGGTAACAAAGAGAAGAAGAAATACTCCCACATGATCTCTATGTATATTGTTAATAATATATGTGAAAAATGTAAACCACAAGACACCGAAAATTTTGAACTGTCTGACAAACACATGCCACAAGCATTTACAAAACACAGAGAGGCATGTTTTATTGTTTCAGGTAAAGCATCAAAATATGAAAGCGAAGAAGTGTTCAACATAATAACTACGCGATCACAAATGAGGACATTGGAAGAGCCTTATGCCAGTGTTGTATTGATTGCAGAATTCTGTAAAGATTTACAAATTTTGCAAGGAATAAGCAAGTAAACAACATTTCTTATCGTTTAAGAAAAAGTACAGAATGTTGATATGATTTGACGTGCATTCCACAGATTTTGTCTGGCTGTTGGCTCAATCGCACGCTGAATTAGCTGACAATACCCATATTCATTATACATAACACTTTCCGTGCAGAACTGAATAAAGCATGTACAATGATATATATTGACTCCCATTCAATAAAGACACCAGCACGCCACAAATTTAGTCTATTTAGCAGACTTAATCTGACATTTGAAGTTTTGAACCATAGTCATGCGCATGTCCATTTTATATTGCTACATGGGCATCAATGATTGAAAATCAAATTGCAAAAGCCGTAGAACACAGCCAATGACTAATCTATCGCGCAGAATTCCACATCGTATTCTCAGTTGCCGCGGGGTGGAGTCGGCGGCGGCATCAGCTGCGGCGGCGCTTCGAATCTGGAGTCGAGGGATGCTTTGCGGTCAGCATCCGACAGGACGGCCCACGCGTCGGCGACGAGGCGGGCGGCTTGGGCGATGGCGGGATAGCACGGGTCAAGCGGGTGGGCGCCGTTGAGCAGGTCGGAGGCTTGGCGATAGTAAGATTCGATGAGGGCGGGGTCGCGGGCGGTTGGGACTTCGGGGATGAGGCCGAAGACGCGGTAGGGATCGGGTTCGCCGGACGGGAGGCGGTACAGGTGGATGGTGCGGAGGGCGACGGCGGCGACCAAGAGGACCTGGCCGCCCGGGGCGCATGGGTCGAGGGCAAGGGCCTTGATGAGCAAGTCCCGGCCGCGCTCGATGTTGCCTGCTGTGAGTTGGCCCGACAGGAGATCCTGCGCGCCGCCTCTTGCCGGAGGGCGGGGTCTTCGGCGGGAAGCCAGGGGATGGAAGGATCCATCTTCTGATCTTCTTCTTGGCTGCTAGCCTGCTACTGGGGCGAGGAGCAGGGTTTTCAAAACCGCGGCTAACCGTTTTTCCAGTTTCCGGTCCGGTTAGCCCGGTCGGTCGGTTTTTGTTTTTGAATTTGAAAGAATTTAAAAAATTTGAAAAAAAATTTGTAAAAAAACTAGATGTAATATGCGGCCCAAGGGCGGAAGAACTTCACGAAAATACGAAAGTTTGGTCGGTCAAATAATTCATCCAAGGTTTTGTCTGGTTTGAATTTTTATTCAAATTCTGTGTAGAAATTCGAAATACTCCAATAAGAAAAAATGTTCTTGTAGCTTTGAACTTCCATCACCCAATTTCTCAGATTTTTTTGGGGTTTTGGAAGCTTGTGTTTCGAGGCTTCAAAGTTGAGCACGTTTGAAGCACATTTTTTTTAAAAAAAAAGGACGCACGTCTCTCTCTCTCAACTGTGCAGAGCCGGGAAAACCGGTGAAACCGCCGGTTAATCGGTGAAACCGCCCGGTTAACCAGTGAAACCGTCGGTTAACCGGTGAAAAACCGAGCTTTTCAATTCAAAATTTGAGAATCGGATTTGAAGCGGTTTCCGGTGTTTTTCCGGTTTCCGGTGAAACCGGACGATGCGGTGCCATCCGGTTTCCGCGGTTTGTTCGGTTATGTAAACCTTGGCGAGGAGCCGAGACGGGAATGGCCGCCCAGATATATATAGGGATTGATAATTGATTGAGGAACTACTAGGGTTTGATTGATGGCGATGTATATTCCGGGGCCGGGGCTTTGGGCCTTTTACATGTGCCGCCTGCTTTGCGGGGCCACTAGCAACGTGCTGCTACTAAACAGATCACAGGATCCCCTAAAAAAAACCCGAAACAGATCACAGCAGTAGCTAATGAATGCATAAAAATAACTATAAAATGTTTTTATCTTTGGCCTTTTCTTCACATCTTTGGATCCTTCAAATGGTTCAACACCTCAACACCGGAACCTCGATAGAGTTTGGTATGATGTAAGACGATTTAAGGAGGACTATGATTGATTTAGTTATTTAAGGAGGACTATGATTGATTTAGTTTACTTTCAGATTAACTATGCCTTGTTTGCTGTACATTACTTAGATATGGCAATCACCCAATGTACAACAGTTTTACTTTAGTTGAGATCGATGAATCATGCTTTGTCTCTTAAACTATAGATGTGTAATGTTTAGCTTTCCTAGTACCGCATGCGGATTTGTTTGAAGAGTGTAAGGATTTGGTCTGATGTTCAAACCCTCAACTGTAAGATCTGTTGTGGTTTACGTATTTCACAGCAATGCAGAATATGATACTGGAAGCAAAAGCGATTCTTAATCTGCGGCATCCGCCACAAATTGCATATGCCTCTGGACCCGTTCGATCAGAAAGACAGGCCATCACTGGCTGGTGGCGAACCGGCAATTGCTGTGAACAAGCTGCACATGTATCTGGACCCGATGACTTGTGCCCCATCGCTGTCACCCAGCACCAACAAAGGTCTCGTCATCCTCGATCGGTGTGCAAGGCAAGCCAGCCACCTCCACCATTTGGGAGCTCAATCGGATGCAAAGCAAAGCCCAAAGAGCAGTTGTGGCTGTTATCAGGGCATACATTGAGGATAAAGTTCCCTCAAGATTTATTGTAACTGCTCTGAAGCAACAATTCTGCTGAAGCGCCTGTAATTTGAATTATATTTCTTCTCTTGTCATATGCCAACCAATTTTCAGGGAGTCAAGATATACAATTGACAACTTTGGATAACCGACATTCAGAAAATATTTCAGACAGCCTATGCTAAACTTGGGCAGTAAATCTCTACAGGAACAGGTTTTTCTTTTGCCGCTGCCTGCCCGCTGGATACCAAATCACAGCAGCAGTGGAGTTTCTAGCAAAGCAAAACCTCTCCACTTGAGGAGTGGGGTGGGGGGACGAGGACCAGAAGAATAAAGGGATTGAATGCTATTTTTCTATGGTTCGATGATCAAATCAAGGTCATCACCAAACAAACTTCTTAGCGATCGGCCCTGACATTCCCGGCGGTATACAGTAGAGCCTCTGACTGGTCTCTCTCAACATTGTGCTTTCCCTTTCCCTTGTCAAGTCGAGCTCTTCGAACAGCTTGTTGGATCTGCCGCTCATGCTCTCTAAGGATCTCATCCATATTCACTCCAGGAGGCATTAATGGTCCGGAGTAGTGGATTCTGTTCTTCTTTACACCATTAGCCTACACAAGGGAGAACAATTCTCATCACAACTCCTTGGCACCACGCAGGGAATACCCTCCATGTACAAGCATTTGAATTGCTTTAAATAAATTTGACATATACTAATTGATATGAAGATTTATGCATTGAAATGGACATAGAATACAACTCACCACTGTAGGCTCCTTGTTCGCTGTCACGTCATCCTTTCGATGGGAAGATGATGGCCTTTCTTGGAATTGATGTGTCCAATCGGGTTTGTCAGAAGGATCACCGGCAGGGAGCTGGCTGTATCTTGAACTGGAACGATGCTCTCGCAAATACTGTCTCCGGGCACTGTCTCCAAGGTTAGACAACTTAGATGCGTTGCCTCGCTGCCCAGATGCAGTAGGTTGGTTGGAAATTTCAGCAGCAACAATCTGAGAGCTGTGAAATCTTTGGGCCTTAGGATCCATTCCACTTGATCTGCCCAGAGTGGATGATGAACGGCCGGCATGCATCAAAGGAACACGTTGAGGGTAACCATTGTCCACAGCTCTTGCGGACGGATCAATTGGAAAGCCAGAAACACCATCCTCCTTTGGAGTGAACTTGTAGCTACTGCTTTTGGGATTCACCTGAACTCGTCGTTGCTGCAAAGCCACGAAACCAAAGAGATATTTAGTAACGAGAAACCACACAATATCACAGCGTCTATGGCTCTATGCATTCTGGAACAGAATATGTAGCATCTATGCATTGCGGCTACCAGTTAAAGAATCTTGTACAGGGTAAAATTTTTCATATAAATCTAACACTTGTTACTTATAGTTTATTTTTCCACCACTGATCAATAATCTGCAAGCAGTATTTTGAAAGCTCATTGGACCAGCAAAGGGACAAGATATTCTTTTATGATGATTATTAGCTTTCATTCGGAGGCCCCTATATTCCAAATGTCATTTCTCAGTACCTGCAATCCACTGTTGCCATCTGGTGCAGGAAGCTGCTTCCTCCGCCCGGCTTCAGATTCCTGTCCTTTAGCAGCTGCTCTTTGCCTGCACACAAACGCAAAGAGCTTAGATCAAATAAAGACTGTCTAAAATAGAATGCAGGCAATGCAAACTCTATGTATGTTTGGATTGTTGAGGGAATTACCGCCTAGCTTCCTCATCTCGAAGCTTAGCATCGTATTCCTTGCTTGGAGGATATTTTGGTAGATTCGATGGATCACAAGCATAAGGCTTTGTTGTGAAGAACTACAAAAAGAAAAATGACAGATTAAAAGCGATGCCACTCACAAATTAACCTAACAAATAAAATCATAAATTTTCAATTGAATGGTCAGGTCCATAGCAAAGATATTTGGATGTCGACAAATGAGCCCCAGCAGGTTTAGTATCCCACCCATGTGTGTCCTAATATTTAAGAGTTCAAGTTATTTCAAAGGCAAGGAAAACAAGAAAGGAACCTCTTACTTAAAAAAAAAAAGGGAACCTGTGGGGGCCAAAAATGCAGACTAGAGAAAAAAAATATAAAACACAAGT
Source organism: Eragrostis nindensis (assembly GCA_012490785.1). Taxonomy (NCBI): domain Eukaryota; kingdom Viridiplantae; phylum Streptophyta; class Magnoliopsida; order Poales; family Poaceae; genus Eragrostis; species Eragrostis nindensis. Next base: position 228,765 of record JAAXCT010000216.1, on the reverse strand, counting down.
CAAATAAAATGGTGAGGGGAACATGGGAATGCCACGTTTGACACGCAACCCAAATGCAACGGAACATTGACCAACATGCCCAAGACCACAAAACTGCGGTAGGCACATTTTGCAGCTGCGTGTAGGCATTACACCAGATATGTAAATAAACATATATAAGGGCCAATTATGTGCACAAATTCAGACAGATATGTAAGCCAATAAAAATAAAAAGGCAAGGGCGAGTACTTACTTCGCTTTCAAGGGCTGATGCAGCAGTGCCCCTATTCCCCGGTTCTACAGCAAGTAGACGGTCCAGAAGTGCTAAAGCTGCAGGAGGGAAGTCCTTGTATACATCATTCACAGATCGACGATACGGATGCTGTGGCTTGAATATGGTAGCACGTGACAACTTCAAATTAGCCCAAAACTCCTCTGATGGTGAACCACAAAGCTTGAATATCTTGTGCAACTGTTCCACCTGAGTCAATTTACACCCAAAAAAACTCTTTGTAAATTCAACCGAAAATCAAGCTACAAAGATATGGAGGATAACTGGCCACTTATTCTTAAGTTACAAACCTAATAAATATTGATTCTTCAATTTAAACTGGTATCAATCCATGTAAAAATTTATTAAAAAATAGGACCAGCCCAATGCGTTTTAATCATAAGAATGCGTCGCAGGATATACATGTAAAAAGTATTAGTGATGCCTTAATGGTTAATGCACAAGCTGCAGGCCTCTTGAGCTAACCATTGTATTCTTTTTATTGACATGTTTAAATTCTCAATTGAAGATACTTTGCCAAGGAACTGATTCACCTTTTCTGCCTCCTACAACTCTTAAATCCAAACACATTCATTTTTAACTTATATAGTGAAATACACCTAATGAGATTCACAAAAAACATCATACATAGAACTATTGCAGGTAAAAAATATAGCATTGTTCTTAGAATGCAACCGTTCACAAGTTTGATCGCAACAAGAACAGTCAACAGTACCTCAGTTCGTCCTGGCATGATAGGCTTTCCTGATAGCAACTCTGCAAGAATGCAACCGGCACTCCACAGATCCACAGCAGCACCGTAATTAGTAGCACCCAACAAAAGCTCTGGTGGCCGATACCACAATGTAACCACGCGACTTGTCAAATTTTGCTTTTGGTTGGGATTAAAGAATGTAGCTAGACCAAAATCTGCTATTTTAAGAATGCCATTATTGTCAAGTAGTAGATTTGCGCCCTTAATATCCCGGTGTAAAACGCCACGACTATGACAATGTTCAAGTCCAGAAAGTAGTTGTTGCATATAACACTTCACCTGAAATGGCCACTTTTCAAAGTGAGGACAATATGAACCTGAAGGGTTACAACAATTTTTTAAAAAAAATATATATTCGAAATGGAGGGCACATCTAGTGGGTAAACCTGAGGCTCTGTGAATTTTATCCCAGGTGTAGCTGCGAGTCCTGCAAGATCATGCTCCATGTATTCAAATACCAGATACAAGCTGCTCGACATGCGGGATGTCACCAAACCTTCAAGCTTCACAACATTTGGATGATCCAGTCTCCGTAAGATGTGAATTTCCCTTGCCATAAATCGGACACTTTCAGGGTCCATATTGGCAAACCGCACTTTCTTAAGAGCCACAATTTTGCCATTCTCAAGATCACGTGCTTTGTAAACACTGCTATATGTACCTTGCCCTATCTGAAAAATTTTAAATATGGTAGCATAAGAAAAGGTGAAGTCACATAGCATTAATTGTTAAATGCTAAGTCCAACTCCAAGCAGGCTTTTCAGACCGTCTTCTGGGAAGTTTAGGAACTTCTTATGTAGTTCTGCAGTCTATTAAAAAGTAGAAGAATATTGTACTACACATGTTGTAAGGAAATTTAGGAACTTTTTCTGCGATACTGCATGCTATTAAAAATAGAAGAGTTTTCTACTATATGTTCTAAGGAAGTTGTCATATAGTAGCAGTTGCAATGACAAAGATGGTGGATAAATTGTTTGTCTACTTTGTTTCTGTATTTGTCTTTCTTGAGCTAGTAACGCATTTCGTGACGGAGATGGAATAGTGTAGACCATTGGTACAAAACTAATTTAGTTTTGAAATTCAAGTGGGATCGGCAGGTGTGCATGCATTGTATTTTTGTCGTCTTGCAGTCAATTTTTTGAACTACTCCACACCCTCAAGAATGACATTCTAAAGATCTTATGAGCCCTAGAAACATGTTTAGACCCTATATGATTGGAAACTTCAAAATAGATGCCGAGCCACTCGTGATCCACTAATGAAGGTATTGATAAATGAAAAGGTGATAAATTTTCCATAAAAGTAAGGGTCAGCATGAGACAAACCTTGTCCAACTTCTCGAAAGATTCGGCCCTCCGAGGCTGCCACCCGCGAACCGCCTCTGCTGCCACCTCTGTGAGCCATCTCGGCCAGCCTGCCGACACATGCTCTCCCTGGACACCATTGGGCACATCCCTGATCCTTGGTTTGGCCTCCCCATCACTCCTAACACCACCACTCCTTGGCTCTTGCTCTGCCACACCATTAACGGCTGGAACATCCGCCGGAGCACGCTTCCAATTCCCAGCTGCTGCAGCAGCAGCAGCAACTGCCTTCTCTGTGTCAACTACACCAACTGCCAAAGTGGCTGCCTCATTCGGCAACACCGCCACAGCCTCAACAACCGGTGCTGGGGGCTTCCGGATCAGCCTCGCAGTGCTCGCGTGACGACCAGCGCTCGATGATGTAGCTGCCGCAACTACTACTCCTTCATCCTCCTCTTCCAACTCCTCCTCATGCCTCTTGCTAGAACTGTAACTGACCAGACGCTTCAGCGAGTTGCTCGAGGGTCGGCGGCGAGGCTTCCCGTCCCCACCCTCGTCCCCTCCATGGAACTGCTTTGAACTGACACAGCCCATAGGATGAGTGGGCGATCCCGGTGAGGAACCTACTCGGCGGACCAAGCAATAGGGCGAGGTAGGCAGCCGTCCTACCTAAGACCACGGGGAGATCCCCTCCTACCCGCTCCTCCGAGATCTCCGCCCCTCCGGTTGCTAGACAGAGCTGCTCCCATCCGCATCCCCGCTAGATCCAGCCAGAATGTAAACTAGAGGAGGACGGAGGAGGATTCCGTCGAAGCTGGGCCTGGATGAGGTGGGCAACCCCTTGGCCGCCGGCGGTGAGGATCTCTCTTCTATGGCTCTCACCTCAACTTGCGAACCAGGAAGAAGCGAGGTCCCAATCAGGTATTTTTCTGACTGTTCGTTGTTTGACAGGGCGCTCGCCTCGCCTCGCCTCGCTTCGCTATAACCTCCCCAGTCCCCCACGAACTCGAAACTTTGAAAAATTGGGATCTTTCTCCAGTACTCGGCAGGAAGCAGCGACTCTCGGATGTGGGGTGAATCGGAGTGGGGATGCTGGGAGTGGGATCAAAACCGAACCTTGCCGCCGGAAATCGCGAGGCGTCGCCCCTCAGGAGATCTCTCGCTCTGTTTCTCGCTCCAAGCGATGGCCTTTCTCCTTTGGTCCTCGTTCTGTTTGGTTTTCGGCCAGCAGTTGGTCTATTTTCCTTTTTCTTTTTTTTTCTTCTGTGTCTCTTCCTATTTAGTCAGCAATTACGTTGGTTGGTTGAAAGAGAGAGAAAAAAAAGTGGAGAGAGAGAGAAAGAGACGTTAACAAGGGCATTTTAGTAGAGTACTGGAAAAAAAAAACTCGCCGACTTCAAAATGTTTAATTCAATTCAATGTTTCGATACTTTGAATGCATTTGAGAAAAAAAAACCCTATATATTCATTCGATTGCTTAGCTGCGTTTACTTGGATACCTTCTGATTATTTTGTCAAACACTTGGTACCTAAGAATTTTCTTATCTTAGGGAGAAAAAGGTCAAAGGTCTACTAATCCTACAAAAAGGATACGCGCATTGGGCTATGGATAGTATTTCTTTGATAAAATGTCGGTAGTAAATTGGGAGATCAGGTGTTGCAAGGCATAAGCAAGACAAATAGAAGTTGGTCATGAATATGATCTGAGTTGTTTAACACTAAATTTCCCCTAATTCAGCATTGATACCACGGTGATTAAATCGATCTTTTTTATTTGCTCCCTGTTCTTTTCATTGACAAAACACATATACAATCAGATCTTGCCCAGCAGATGGTCAATCATATCCAAGCACACGTTTTCCCATGACCATGCAACGAACAGTATAATTGCAGTGGCCAGACACGCATTGCGTTGCCAATTGATTCGTTCTTGAGCCATGGCGCACAAATCATTGAATCGGCTGATAGCAACATCCTCTCTCAAGGAGTCAAGGTGGCAGTATCTTGTAGATTTTCACTGTCAAAAAATATCAGGTCTTGAAAAGGAAACCGTCGGAAGTCAAAACAGACTGGTCTGAAATTACTTTCAATTATCGCTGTTGGTTCGTGGAAACAGTCATTTTCGTTTGTTTGCTTGAGATAAAAAGAAATATATTTTCAAGCAAAAATTACCTGTGTATCTTATTAAGAGCTAAATTAACCTTGCAAGCAAGCATCAAATATCCAAATTGATGCACCGACGGAATGGATATAAAACAAGTTTCAGTTTGGCAATGACCTGCCGCCTTTGCTTCTGCTTGGAAACAACAACTTGTGATTGCCTGAAAGGAACTACCGCACACACAGGACCATGAAATTAGTGGAATAAAAAAAGAACTAGTAGCAATATAATCAGCAGAGATCGAAGCAAGCAACTAAGCAAGCGAGCGAGAAGGCTGATTTCTCACCAAAATCTAACGAGGGAAGCAGACATGGTCAGTTAACGTGTAGCTATCGGAGGGAGACCTGAGGCCAGTTACTCCACTGCAGCTATCAACAGGTCAGGGAGACTAATTCCAAGCACAGCTTTCTGGGAACCAACCAAACCACCAAAAAGGTACATTATGACAAGGGAACGACGCCAAAGGCAGCCGCTCCCAGCCTGCAAAACCATCTTCTTGGAATTTTGCTTTCAATTTGTATGGCACAAGCCGGGTAACGATATGAAAGGACATGAATATTTGTAAGAAAAAAAAACAAAGGACATGAATATACATGGCACATTTTAAAAATGGGCAGCACGTTTTCTCCCGTATAAATTGTTGCCTTCAAGAAATGAAAAGACTGCGCGTTTAAGAAAAATAAATGAAAATACTGTATTTTTAATATTTATCAGAAAGACTGTCTTTTTACACACAATTTTTATTTTTATTTTTGAGCAAAACACACAATTTTTAATCATATATTGTTATTTGTTTTGGGCCTAGTTCAACCAAAACGCATCAAGCTGTGACCGGCCCAGACTTAGCCTTGTACAAATTGTGCCTAGCCCAGACCTAGCCTCGTAAGTGGATCAGAATTCAGAACGCAGCTGTATGAGCTTCGTCTTGACTATCCAGCCCATAAAGCCCACCTCCTCATTTCTGCTTCATTCGCACGATCCGGCCCATCAGTCGCCTAGGCAACTAGGCAAGCGAACCTCATCGTCATCTTCCTCTCGCCTCGCCTCGCCTCCGTCTCCAACCCAAACCCATCCCCAAGCAAACCACCGCACCGAGAGAGAAGGATGGGGCGGAAGCGGAAGGAGCTGCTGTCGTCGGCGCCGTGGCGCACGGGGGATGCGGCGGAGGACGAGGAGGCGGCCAGGCTTAGCCGCGAGGGCAAGGTCAGCGTCACCAACAACCCCGGCGAGACGGCCACCATGAACGTGCCCCGCAGCAGGCGGCCGGACCTCGACCTCACCGTCGACGACTTCGACGAGGAGGAGATCGACCCCGAGCTGCGCTACTCCTTCCAGCGGAACAGCAGGGTATGTGCCCTCCCCTCCACGCCTGCCCGTCGGTTCCAATCTTTCCCTTAAATTTTCGTGCCTCTGTTTGGTGGTGCTCTTGTTTGTTGACGTGTCCCCTGCTATCAGTTCCAGATGTTAGAAAAATTACTGACTTGCTAAGGTTCTAATTGTAATGAAAGTATCTGGTATAGTACCAAGGAACAAAAATGCAAATGAACTAGTTGCTGGATAAACCAGAAAATAAGTGTATCTTCTGCATTTTCATGACTCTTGTGAGGGGAAAAAAGAGGCAAATTGACAATATATTTGGTTTAAGAACACAGTTTTTTGTTTAATCGTTAGTTGTGATCCTCTCGGTCCTAACCATGCAAATTGAAAGGGGAAAAAAGAAGGATGAAGCACATTATCGAAAATAGCACAATTTGTAAACCGCAGTTGCTGAAACAACCTATACATGTGTGTATGCCTTATTGGATTTTCTCATGGCACAATTTCCTTCTTCTTACAATAATATGGTTGCTCATTAATAGAGATAGTGTTGCAGTGAAAAACTTGTCATGTTAAAATGTGAAGTTGTTATCGCCTATAGATGTTTTGTTGCATATTTGGGGTGTCTAGCTGTTAAAAGTGTTAAATTCTGCCGTCATAACCCAAGTTTCTAGTCGGTGGGTTGTTTCTGGACGACAAGGCACCAATCAGTCGATTAGATTGGCTAGTCAGCCGATCAGGTTGCCTGCTCGTCCACACCCTTTGGGACCGATCAGGACGACTAGGATATCACAATTAATCGGACGACTTGAAAACGTGGGTCATAGCGGTCTTAAATCACCATGCTGATGCACCATTCATCATCACAACCTTCATTCTGGCATATTTTTGTCCAAGCCCACACATCAAGTTTCTTCCTAGTTCTTTCTGCTTTAACACACTTGTCATAGATCGAGCTGAACACCATCAGGACCTGCAAATCATGTGGCACGGAATTCTTAATTGATACCGCACGTGATTGTTCTGTAACCTGAAATCTCCACTCAGATGGTAGAACGATGGTGTCATTTGTCCAGTATGTTGCGTATGGTCCTTCTATTCTCATGTGTGCTTTGCTTCCTCCTCCTCAAAGCAATCCTGGTTCAATCAAGAAAAGGACAAAGTTGAAACTACACATATCTGCCGTAATTAGAATTGCTTTGAAAGTCATGCTTTCTTTTCTGGAAATAGCACATATGTGCACAAACTCGAGGAAAAGTGAGGGTTTAACCTTTTTTTTTGCTTTGGCAACAGTGACAGCCTTTATGTGGTTCCTATTTATAACTTAATGTGAGTATAACCTTTTTCGTTTGGCTTCAGGTATATTCTTTGTGTTGTTCATAGCATCATTCATTCATTCATTCATTTCAAATTGTTTACTTTTTGAACCACAATGAATAAATATGAACCTATGAATTTTGAAGGACTGTGTATTTTGATGTATGTAATGATCTTGTTTTGAGTGTTTTATTATTCTATAGACAAATTATTTCTTGCTAGTGACAAATAATTCTTTAGCATTTCTTGGTTGCTTCTTATTTGTGACAATAAATTTGATGTATTGCAGTTTCTGAAGAGAGTTTTTAGTGTGGACACACTTGTCAAGCCTCTTCCTCCTGTAATGGCATACAGTGTTTCCCGTAATATAAACTTCTTCTTCCGGATCTTCACACAGTTTTGGGGTAAGCTATGCTGTATAAAGGTCATATTTTGTGAATCTAGTTATGCTTCTCTGGTACACTTTTCTGGTCATTCTCCTTGTTTATGCCATGTCTTTACTTTGTTGTCTGAAATTGCATTTTTCGTTTTCATTTAAAGGGTAATGTAATAGATATCTTGTTTGGCACACAAATTTGTTCTGATCTGTGAAGAATCATCGACTCCAAAAAACTTTACTCTTGTTTTCTTTTTCCTTGTAAACATGCGGGCAAACCCTGTTTTCAGGCAAAAAATTACTTATTATTCACAGATCGATGTATCTAGCAAACTTATATTACCCCACCTTCACCTTCTAGCAGACTTATGTAATGTGTCATCGGTTTTGTTTTCTTCCTTGCTGAACCTTTCTTTTGTCTATCTCGCAGATGAAGAAGGAATTGCCAATGCACAGAAGTCCCTTGGATTAGCGAATGATGATGGCTCCCGGCGGATGCGCTGATTATAGTCAAAACAAATTTCTGTATTGAGTTCAGAGCTCTGTCCTGTACTCTAGTGACCGAGTTATATATGCTTAGACACTTGATGTGATTTTCTTGATTTGTTACAGTCTTGTTTGTTCTAGTGTTTGTGTCATGCATTTTCTGCTCTTAAAACTGTCTGTGTTATATATACATTCAGACTCCAGATCTTGTACTCAAACGTTAATCCCATTTCTGTTTCGTTTTGACTTGAACAAAATTGATTGAAATATGGCTCAGTTCACATATATTGAACAGACTTGGTCGTGATTTTTGGAAACCCCGAAGTGCAACAGGTACCAACTCACGCCAATGTCCATCAGAATTCTGAGACACGGGTCTGATTTATGCAGTCAACATGTTGAGCACGGGACAGGTAAACATGCTAGTGTTTGTCATGCTACTTAGATCAATTCCAGAATTTCACTCGAAATAAAGAAGCACATTGAACCCCTGTTCATGCTCGTAACTTTGGCCCAATTTTAAATTTTTTAGATAAAGGGACATTCTATGTTTTTTTAAATCGAAGTGACGTTCTGTTCCATCAGGCAAAAGAAATCATCCCAACTTCTGCATACAAGATGTATCTTGCCGATAATTATTACAAAGTTCATTATGGTTAGCCTCTATGACCTATTTTCAATAGTTTCGTTTACTAGTCAGCAGAAAAGAGCATAGTATCTTTTTTCCTTTCTCATACAAATGTTGTGCACATTTGCTGGACCAGAAAGACTCCCTAACTGGAACCCATAAACTATACGCATCTACGTAAATCTCTATACTATAGGGATCATGCCAATCATCTCCAGTTGTCCATTAGTACTAACTGACTCTGCAACTTAACAGACTCTGCATTGGTTGCTTTTGGTGTTCCAAGATTCAGAGCCAAAGGCAGTGGACAGTGGTCCTGGACGGCTTGCTGCTCTGCCTTTGCATCCTCAAAAGGCCGGCTTTCCATCGGCAGCGATTCTCACACGCCTGCAGCCTGCCTGCCGATCAATGGTACCATTAATTGTTGTGATGTCCTCCTGTACCTCCAGCAATCAGAGCTCGTTATACTCTAGCAGACATGAACAAGTGCTTAGGCACGTTGCCGTGCAGAGTGCCACTAACATAATGGCAAGGTTTCTATTTGTCGAGTGAGATTACGCTAGGCATAGGCTAGAATAAGTTTACATTTTTATTGTGCCCATCTACTGTGCCTGTGGTTCGCTCTTTCTATTTGAATATAGGGATTGCATATTGTTCTTTGTAGTTCCATTTTGAGTAAGTCGTTCAAACTTGTACTGCTTGGGGCTCAAAGAAAAAGAAAAAAACGGGTACAGAGCAAAGGAGTAAATGAAAGTGTCCAAGTTCTTCATTGATGTTGCCCTATGAGATGCTTCATTATATTAGAACCTCTAAATTATAAGATATTGGCAGTTGTGCGGCTTGCGCCTCTTATGAAATGGGCACTAATGTGGCTGTTATGATTAACAGATATGTATGTGTACTATATTTGGTACAACTAACTTTTTTGCATAAGGTAGAATATATAACAGCATTCTGTAGCCTTTGAAGCCATGGGCTCAACTTTAAGGATATAAGCAATAGATTTGCAGCCTGCTTTAATCTGATGGATGTGACTTGATATGATTGGCTGGATTTCACTCTTGATCCTCTGTTGCAGTTTCACGTATAATAAGACTGATTATAAGCCAGGCCAATGCAACACTCCATGGCTAACTAATTTGTTGGGGGAAAAAGAACCGGAGAATCCCTTGCTGATAGAAAATGCAAACCTTTCATTTCAGGGATAAATGCGCTTTACACTTCAAGTTCAATATAGTTTCCTACAAACAAGCTTGTTCTTGGAGACTCTATTGTATATGTACTTGGAACCATATTGGACAAGCTTCATATGTAGCAAGAATTTTTACATATACGAACAATTGTTAAGCTTAGCTCGCAACCACCACCGAATAATGCCAAAGAACCGTGGGCAGGAGCTAGCACAATAACATATCCTTGGCTAAGTTGGCGAATAGATCTTTTAACTGCAGAAGGAACATGCTAGCTGATGGATAGAGAACATTGAAAAACAGGTAGCATCTAAAAGGTCTCAAGTGTCATAGGCCGAACACACAGGGAGATGACAATAATCTTTCATTTAAGAATGTCCAATGAGCACTCACTAAGCTTTAGGCTTTGCCTTTCATTAAGCAAAAGGCAATTGGAATCAGTTCATGCTTTATGCCCCAGACCACTAGCTAGCATCTAGTACTAAGAAGCAAGCATCCCACAAGGAGATGTCTCCACTGCTCTAGTGCCACCTGGTGGCACCCTCTCCGGACTTCAGCATTTCAATGATGAATCTGGACTGACATCTGGAATTGTGTTAAGGAGGTTCTTGTGATCTCTATGTGCTTCTAATTGGTGATTTTGAAGGACTCTCCAGTCTTTACACATCAGGCCAATTAACCACTATTGTGAAGGAAAAAAGGAAGAACACCTTATCTTTTGCACACCTGAAGAAACTGAAAACTGCAACTAATTCAGCAATAAATTTAGCGATTTCTGATTCATCTGTGGGGGTTGCACAACGTAAATACTATGGGCTTCTCAAATCTCATGGCTCACAAACTCAAACAGATCATCCTATATATATTCATCCAAGTCCCCTTAGTCCAGCTAAATAACAAGGATACCTTCATGGAAACACTTGTCATTTATTTTAACACAAATTGTAGGTTAGTATAGAATCTAGTGTTATTTCATGTTCGTGTCATAATGTATTTTAGGGAATGTCTAAGTATGTACTGTCATAAATGGAAGAGCAAAAGAACTCAGACTTTGTGTACATTAAACTAAAGCTTTATGTAATTCAGCTGCACCTTTCCCATATCTGATTCATCTTAACTATGGGCTTCTTAAGCTAACTCAGAAAACCCAAACAGTTCAACATCAGATTCATCGACATCTCCTTAACCCAGCTACCAAAGATACCATTCTAGAAACACCTGTCCTTTACTTTTTGTGCAAATTGTCGATTTGTATAGCATATAAATCTGCTTTATGGTCATGTCAGGATGTATTTTAGACGAGGAAACATCACTTTCATGAATGAGGCATTGTATTTGACACAGTGTAGGCTTCCAGTCCACAAAAAAATAATGATGGCTTCCAGTCCCAAAAGATATAATTCTGGCTTCCATATATTCATTAGCTCTCTCTCTAATTTTCCAATGAGTAGAGAATTAGATCCATTTTCTGTGGGCCAAGAGAAAATTTTTGCAGGGTTGTGATGGAGATGCAAATTCTGTGAGAGCACGCACTAAGAAGGCACATGAGTTTAAAATTCCAACGAATCTTTTTTGGCAGTGCAAATTGTTGGGTAGAGATGCCTTGTCCAGCAAAAGAGAGAGGGAGGAGGAAAGGAGGGGTTGTTGACATGACACCAAATGGGCATCCTGTTTTCGATGAACTCTAGCAAAGCTAGCTATCTTTCTAACAAGACATATAGTCATAAAGCAAACAGAGGAGGAATTTATAGCTCCATAGCCATAAAACCTAGATAGTGGCGCAAAAAGGCCAGCAGAACTCACAGGAAGGCAGCTCTTTAGCGCACCATATGAACGAACTACGGAAAAGAAGGAACTGATTTAGGTCTCACCAGATATTTGGAGCTGAAACTCCGTCAAAACAGACCAGATGCATGGACGACTCTCTAGCAAGCTTCTCGTCTTCTAAAAGAAAATTAATGGATCACTTAGCTTGGACCATACATCCAGCAATCCTGGCATCCGAAATTCCAATCTACGCAGACTGAATGTTTGGGAAGCATACACGTGGTGAATCAAGAACATCCATATTCCAAAATCAATTCTCGAAGGGGACCAGAGCTCTCTTATCATCCGCGGACCTCGATGCCATTGCGATGCATCTTGACTTCCAACTTTCCCCATGCATCCAATGCACGGATGCAAGCTGGAAACAGGAACAGGAAGCAGCATGGCTGTGCAGCGGAACGAAGAGACGTGACATGGCACGAGCCAAACGTTAACCAGCAACAAGTGTAAAGCAGAGATGCGTCCGTGCATCAATCACCCCGACCAACCAAAATGAAAATTATTCCGTGAGAGAGAACCAGAGAAAGAGAGAACCAAGGGCCATGGTGCTATATAAGAGGCATCTCCAGGGCTTGGCTTGTGGTGAAGCAAGAGAGTCTCAAGAGAGAAGCACTAAGGGACCGCAGCAACCTCGAAGCTAGTCCAAACTAGTGGGAGGTTGTCTGCAGGAGGAAGAGGAAGAAGAAGCTACCTGGTGACATCCATGGCGAGAGGCAAGGTCCAGCTGCGCCGCATCGAGAACCCGGTGCACCGCCAGGTGACCTTCTGCAAGCGCCGGGCGGGGCTGCTGAAGAAGGCCAGGGAGCTCTCCGTGCTCTGCGACGCCCACATAGGCATCATCATCTTCTCCGCGCACGGCAAGCTCTACGACCTCGCCACCACCGGGTACCCACCGCTCTTTCCCCCGCCATGTCCTGCTTCTTGTGTTGTGTCGTGAATGAGCAACAAAGGCGTCCTGACTGACAGAACTATGGAAGAACTGATCGAGAGGTACAAGACAGCAAGTGGAGAAGCCCAGCAGGGTGATGGCTGTGGCGACCAGAGAATGGTAAGCTCCCTCAAAACTTCCATCATATGACTGCTTCTTCTTCCCTCACAAGGGTGTTTTTTTTTTTTTGAATTGCACAAAGTGAAATGTTACAATTATTCGAGTGTGTTTTCTTTGATTGACTGTAGCATCAGCTGCTAGTAACGGGAACACCACCATGTTATAACTTATATGAGGGTCTGGCATAATTCCTAATGCACAGTACCAGAATATGATATGCTACAGCTACATGATATGAAATGCTATAGTTCAGTTTTTGGTGTTTGCTGTGCCCGCCTCATATCAAATCAGATCAGAGTTTAAAACAGATTGCAAACACAAATCATCTCTCGGTTTGCATTTATACCGGTGTTTAACTTAGTATTCACTACGTAATGGTGGACAAGAGGCACCATCTCTGTCTATAACAACCTTACATAGTTGCAACTCTCCTCAGCTCTCCCTGTTACTTAAAAAGGTTTATGTGACCCAGGACCCAAAACAAGAAACAATGGCGCTTCAACAAGAAATCAATCTGCTCCAGAAGGGGCTGAGGTAATTGTTCTCAGACTGCTACAATTTATTAATTAATACCTACAATCAGAACAGTTCCCAGAAAATGTAAAAGTCTGAATTCATGTATCAACGTAATTCACTTTCCAAAACTCTTCTGAAATCTTATATTTACCGAACAATTTTAGGGTGGCATGGATCTGTCCATTCTTGGTCCAGATGTAGGCATGTAGCACTCGGTGTAAAGCAAACAATGGTAGAAAAAAATCAAACCCTACAAAACTTTTGCTCTCACAATTGACACCAAACCATTTAACTAGAAAACCTGACATGTTCTCTAAGAAAAAGATTAAATAAGGAAAACATTGAAGTTTCATTGTCGCCTCACACTCAAAAGAATTCTGCCATTTATTCTGACAAGAGAAAAAAACTTGGCAGGTACATCTATGGAAATAGGGCAAATGAGCACATGACTGTTGAAGAATTGAATGCCCTAGAGAGGTACTTAGAAATATGGATGTACAACATCCGCTCTGCAAAGGTAATTCACAAACTCTCAAAAGTTCTTAAATATATTCACTTCAGGCATTCCTGAACCCTTGTTGTCTAACAGATGCAGATAATGATTCAAGAGATCCAAGCACTGAAAAGCAAGGCATGTCAAACAACCTTTACTTTACTATATAACACCCAATGCAGCATTCCCAACTTACTAGAAGTATCTTTGCATATGCAGGAAGGCATATTGAAAGCTGCTAACGAAATTCTCCAGGAAAAGGTACCATTTCATCAAGTGATTTTAACTATAAATTTCCTTCAAGTCTTGCAGTTTTTTGTGGGTAAAGGCTGATGGTATGACTGTATGTTGAATGCAGATAGTAGAACAGAGTGGTTTGCTCGACGTAGGCATGATGGTAGCAGATCAGCAGAATGGGCATTTTAGTACAGTCCCACTGATAGAAGAGATCACTAACCCACTGACTATACTGAGTGGCTATTCTACTTGTAGGGGCTCAGAGATGGGCTATTCCTTCTAACGGTAATAACACCCTGGGGGCTAGCTCTGTTGATTATTAGTGTGTAAGACAATTAATAAAGCTTGTGTTATCGTTTGCTCTGCTATTTGGTTGTAACTTATATAGGCATAGCCCCTCAGGAGTGCCCAGGTATTGTATTGTCTTCGAGTTGTGGTGCTTGTGCTGCCTAAAGAACTCTTGAGGAGCTCTGATGTTGTGTTATTTCACTTAATTGAGAGATAATTGTTCGTGTGTGGTGCAAATCTTTGTATCTAGCAGTGTACTATCAGAGCAAGTGATGGGCACATTTGGGAAAAAAAGGGAGAGAGAAAAAGATGGACACATGACCACAGCTTGCATGAATTGAGTCGAGCGAAAGTGACAGCCATATGAATTAAAACCATGGAGGGAAATCACTAACAGTGTAAGATTAGTATCCGAATTCATCAGCATAAATAAGCATCATCATTAACATTTCAATTTTCACTTATATTTTGACGCAACAACAATTAAAAGTGTACCACAGGTTTGAAGAACTTTCACAACTCAGTCACTAAATAGGTCACCATTCACATAATTGTAGACATCGATTACCCACAAAATTCTATGAACACAAATGAGGCAATGCTTACATATAAACATGTGAATATGTGATTCTCATCAGGCAAAAATATGACATGCCAGTGTATTTCTGACCATGTGAATCATAATCACTTAGTAGATCACTTCAGGCCCCAAGATCAAGGGTCACTTCATACACATACAGGAAGGCTAAGAAGAAATGGTTTTAATTTTTGAACACAGTATGCAGCCAATGTTTTATCTGGGAATATCTAAATTTACTAGCCGCAAAATAGTCGTTTGAGAAAACATATACTGAAATATCTGGTTTGCTGTTTACACCAGAGCGAGCATTAACAGTACTAGGAACAGACACTACCATGGTAGAGAGAATAAAATACATTGTCCCATTGGCTTCCACAACCAATACGCCCCTTATTTGAAAAAGCTAGGATGCAAAAACTACGAATCCAACATAAGAGACACCATTGTTCTGTCCAACTGGTATGCTCAAATAGACTTTAGTGTCCTTCAGTTCTTCTGGCCTGATCACGAAAGAGAAAGAAAAAAGGAAGAAAGGTTAGAAAAAAAAATGTAATGGAGGAAGACTACGGCTATCAAGCTATGTTAACGACCATGCCGAAACTAACAAAATTTTATCTTGTTCTTGCCAAGTTTTAGCAGTTAAGTAATTCACTAGTGCAGCTTTTACATGAACAAAGCATCCCAGGAAAGCTAATACAATACAAACCAGCAATATTAGCAAAATACACTCAATCATGCAGTCATTTGAATCCAACTAGTGTGTTGGCAAATGTGTCACTGAACTGATACAGCCATGACACATAATTCAACATCTGTAATTCCTTTGATATCATCAAAAATACAGTCACAACTAAAAATTTGCAGTGCCCGTAGAATTGTTTGGCATTTCAAACCCCTATCTTCTAAATGATCCGACAGAATTTACGTCTCCACCCTATCTGATACTTTTCTTTTGGCCCGTAGAAAATGGCTCTGCTACTTGTTGGAAAACAAGAGGGTGAACTCAATAACAGGCTGAAGCGAGCATCATATTTGTTAAGGACTGGAGTGGACGACAGTGTCTTGTTCATGAAAATATGATTTCATGTCTAGACTTTAAAGCACATCCTGACATAAACACAGGGTAGCTCTATATGTTATGGCAATCTATGGTTTACAGAAAAGAAATGTCTGTGTTTGTAAAATGGCATCATAGTTGCATTTAGTTTGGTTGAGAGGAAGCGAATGAATCTGAGGCTTGATTTGTTTTTCATTAGCCAGCTTGAGAAAATAACAATTAGACACAACAAACGGTACTTTTCCTAGGTGCAGCGTTCAGCATCATATAGCCATAAGACTGAGTCCTTTGCCTTTTCCATTTGTAACAGTGGTTCATTGATCCAACGTGCAAGTAATATAGAGTTCTTTGAAATAGATTCGAACATGGACATAGAGCAGTTCTAAATGTTATACCAGTCCAGTCTACAATTTGTACATCCCAGGGAAAGCTATAATTTAATTTATCTAGGGTAAGCAGATGTGGAAAAACCTGGGCACTCGTAAATTGACAAGACTCGCATCACTATGTAATAATAAGCTAAAAATGTATGCAAGAGTAATAAAATACAATCATGCAGCTAACACCAGCATGCCAAAAGTGACACACCACACCGCATATCTCAACGTTTGCAATTCACATAATAGTCAGAACAACACACTATCAGCAGCACGCAATCCGGCTTCCAACTAAGCGCTCGTACTGCGGTCAATTTGCACTAAACAAAACACCTGACGAAATTGTACCATCATGACATATGAGGATGAGGAGCAGAGGGAAGGAGATGAAGGCGGCAAACGGACAGACCTGCGACCTTGTCCTCCCACCAGTAGATGAACCTAAGGTTGGCCCCCTGCTTGTCCATCTTGTAGAGCTGGTACCAGTGCTCCGCCACCTCCGATCCGAGCACGGCGCCAGTGAGCGCCCCGAACCCGGTGGCCAGCACAACGCCTGCAGGCAATCGCAATCACAATCACATCTCGATCAGCAGAGCACTACCATCAGCAGAGAGGTCAAGATCGATCAGGAAACCCTCGTCCCCAGAGGGGGAAAAAAGGAAACAGCCGCGATCCGTCGTACCGTGCGGCGCCTTGGAGTACTTGAATGCGACGCCTCCGAGGTGCGCGGCGCCGACGAGGGCCCCGGCGAGCGCAAACTTCCTGGACTCCCGCAGGGCCTTGAGCTGCATTCGCATCGCATCTAGAGTCAGACGAGAGCGGGGTGGAGGAGGAGGGGCATCAGAGGAAGAGGACGGATCGGGGGTAGGGGATGGTACCTGGGGCCCGTAGACCGGGTCGGAGGCGATGAACTCCTCGACGTCGGCGTCGGACCACTTGGGGAGCGGCTCGGCGCGGCCGTAGACCTTCTTGAAGTAGTCGAGGAAGGCGAAGTTGCGCGCCCAGTGCTGCTTCACGCCCTCGAAGTGCTCGCCGATCCCCATCGCCGCCGCCGCCCTAATCCCTTCGATTCGATTCGACGGCGAGGTGGTGCGGTGGAACGCTTTGCTTTGCTGCGGTCGTTGGTCTCGGGCTCGGATTTGCTTCCTTGGTGGCGAAGAAGAGAGAGGCTAGTCTGAAAAAAAGAAGAGAGAGGCTCGAATGCAAGATGGGCCGTATCGGACTGAAATGGGCCATTCGCAAACCACACAGCCCACCACCCCGAATCAGCCCAATTCGGGTCCTACGCGGCAGCTGCACCATCCATCAGTCAGTCACTGAGGAATGGTTCCCACTTGTCATTGGTATAGTGGAGCTAAAAAAAAAAACTTGTCATTGGTAGTACAGTATACTAGGGGATCAATTCAGCAGCTGAGAAATGAAAAACAACATTATTTTTTTTGTTTGCGGATCGCCCCCAACTCGCTCCCGCCAGAGCGATTTCTTTTCGCGCCTGCCTGATAGGATTCGTAATCGAGTCCAAAACCAAATCACAGAGAGAGGGATATGCCGCATATGTATCTTGAGATAGATGACAGACTGATCTCAGGGAAGGAAACAGGAATAATTGAGGTGGTTTCGCGGCGAGATCCCTCGCATCGTCATCTAATCGTACCATGGGGCTGCTCCAGCGCGACCGACAATGGCAATTCCCAGTCCAGAGTAAGCTTCCTTTCCGGCTCTCTCTCGCCCCTAGACCTCTTGAATTTTGGAGGGGATCTCATGAGGTTGATTGCCTTTTTTTTTTTTGGCTTCTGTTTGAGTTCTTTTTGTTGTGTTACAGATGAATCGATTGTTTCAGTGGATGACAGAAAGGTCTTGCCCAGGCGACTGTTTGGTGATGCTGATTCACATGCTGCAAAAATAATGGGATGTTCAAACACAGTCACAGACCTTCCTGAGGTACAAAATTCCGATTATGGAGCCTTAGATTACGAGCATAATATTGCCGCGTGGCTGTTCTAACCGTTACACTGATTCTTGGAGCTATGTTTGCTATAAATATAAACAGAGAGCATATTCCTAGTACCGCAATAGGTTGGTTCAACGCTCCTAAATTTAGTGGACTTCTGTCTTCATCCCAAAATAAAAACTAAACTCCAGCAGAGCTTTCCGAAATAAACTGTCTGTCATGGGCCTTACCACTATTATCTTTACATGGAGTAGCTTTTCTCGAGGTATTTTAGTTTCTTTTGAGATACCAGTGGCTTGTTCCTCTTTTGCCGTGATTATTTATGATGCAAGATCTTTATGTTTTCCAGAACCCTAATGTGCAACTTACTCTTGATCTCAAACACATATCAATTATAGACGCATTCCATTCTTCATTAAATCACTGCTCTTCCAAATGTCCGAAGCCTGCATATCCACCAAATATGCATTATTGGTTTTTAAACCTGTCATTGAGTGTTATTCAGATCCCATGAACTTTGAAAATGCATATTTGGGTTTTCTTAAGCGCGGTAAAAGTATCACCAAAATCTAAAATACCCAACCCATCCCCTCTACCTCTTGTTACAACAAAAGGGGTATATGTGCTATTTTGGACCTCGATTGAATTTTCCTGAAGACTTCAGTTGTCATTTTCAAACTTTCGTTGTCCTAGGTCACGGCGTAGATCTTTAAGACTAGATCCTGTTGGATACTTTTTTTTTCCTAAATATCTAATAAATATGTTAGTTTGCTTTGAAGCAAACTCTTAAAACATCTCCCGCCTTGAGCTGTTCACTTCACATATTCTGGGGATGTGTGGCTGATATTACCACCCTTTCCAGAGGGAACTACAGTTCCACCAGAATCTTTAGTGCTCCAGATTGGAAGTAGCCATATAGTGCTTGTTGTGAAGCCTAGAGTTTTTGCCAAAAACATTTGTATTGATGCGCTTGCCTCAAATTTTAAGACTCTGTCTCTAGCTTCCCAAGAATGTAAGATTTATTAAGAATAGATAGTTACATTTCAGGTTCCCCAATGGCTATAAGGCCTGCCAGGCATCATTAAGCCCCCATTTTCCATGAATTCCGACAACAGTAACTTGACATCTTCAACACAAGCAATCAGAAGTCATTCCAAGTATGTATGATTAAGACCGAAATATGAGTCACTCCTAACAATGTCAAGAATGCATATTCATTCCAGAGGAATATGAAAAGGGGTTGATCTTGACAACTTGGCATAAGGAATGCTTTAGTCCTATGCTGCCGTAGCTTAACCAAGCTCCTGTGACTGTTGATTAGCATATTCATTCTGGGGGAAAGGTGAACAATTGAATGGATCCTTACACTAGCTTCACAATTCGAGCTGCACTGATATTGTTATTGAGCTGCCTAAATCCAGACAATTAACTGATTGAATTGCATGTCATTTCATGATGCTTTTTTGTGTATCTGATCCTTTTGATTTGTTATTGCTAGATCTAACTTGCCAAGGTCTAGTATTGCACTGTAACTTGCGAAATTATTTCTAAATTCATTAAATTCCATTTTTATTTAATTATATTCGAGTTTACTCTTATAAGCTATGCATCAGATACATATTTAGCACCTGTTTGGTACTTTTCCACACAACTTTATCAAACTTTACCAAGAGTTTGTTGAAAAGTTTGGCAAAGAAATGAGTCTATGACATGTGGCAAAGCCACGGTTGTGGCAGGCCCCAAACACTAGCCAAGAAACTGTGTTATGGCTAAAGTTTGGCGTGGCAAGGTTTGGCAGCCAACCAAACACGCACATAGTTGTGGATAAATTGCATATCACTTCATGATGGGTTTTTTTTATCTATTATTTCTTGTACCTAACATGCCAAGATCTTGTATTACATTGTAGCTTTCTAAATTGTGTTATATTGTTCTGATTTTATCGGTTTCCGTTGCTTGTGCATGCAGGACATCTGGTGCCATATACATTCCCTATTGCCAATGCGTGATGCTGCTCGTGTTGCTTGCCAGTCTCATTCATTTCTAAGATCCTGGAGATGCCATCCCGTCCTCACCTTGAGTTGGAAAATCCTTGCCTCAAAAACAAAAGCGCGTCCAGGGGAATTCATCTGCAAAATAGATCGGATTCTGAGTAACCACTCAGGCATTGGCATTAAGATATTTAACCTTCAACTATTTGGTATCTTTGATGCCTGTCCTTATCTCGACACTTGGCTTCAGATTGCTGTTAAACCAGGGATTGAAGAACTCACACTTGAGCTATGTCGTAGATGCAAAATAAAGTACAATGTCCCATGCTCACTTTTATCTGATGGGGTTCAAAACTCTATTCGGTATCTTCGACTTGTCATGTGTGCCTTTCGTCCCACAGCTGAACTTGGGCCCTTGAGAAACCTAACAAGTTTATCCCTGCATTTCGTATGCATTACGGGGAAGGAGTTAGAGTGCTTTCTTTCTAACTCTCCTACTCTGGAGCAGTTAGATATCAGGGAATGCAAGGAAATAGTTTGCCTGAAGATACCTTGCGTGTTGCAGCAGCTCAGCTCCGTGAAGATTTCTTCTTGCTTTCGGTTGCGCGTGATAGAGAGCAAAGCTCAAAATATGTCCAGCTTTTACGCTATGGGACGCAGGGTGGAAAACATCTCACTTGGAGAAACATTGCAAATGAAGAATTTTGGCATGCACAGAACAGACCTTATCTGTTACGCTCGTACTGAGCTGCCGGCCTGTATGCCAAATCTCGAAGCTCTTGCAATTAGCTCAGATTATGAGGTATGCATCTCTTACCTAAGTTATGGACTACCTTGTGTACTAAAATGAGAGATCCTTTTTTATGCAGAGGGTTGATACACCAATGCTTCCTACCAAATTCTTGTTCCTAAAGTGCCTGACTATTTATTTGGTTTCTGGGGGAAGCTTTTGTCCATCCTATGATTATTTTTCTCTTGCCTTGTTCCTTGATGCGTCACCTTCATTGGAGACTCTGACCTTGGATGTAAGACTGGTGCTATTCATTCCATCCTACAAATAAGATACCTGGTTACTCTGTTGGATTGATCCATTAATTCTGTTTTCTTTCTAATACTGACTTTAATCTCCAGGTAACGCAGCAACAGATGAAACATGAGTCAGTTTTTGAAGGTTCATTGCATTTGAGGCAGATGCCTGATCACCGTCATGGTTGCCTCAAAACTGTGAAGATCACAGGGTTCAGTTCTGCAAAGGGCTTGGTTGAGCTAACATGTTATATTCTCAAGAATGCAGAGTCACTTGAGTTTCTTACACTGGACACCCTTTGTGGTACAAATCGGTGTTATTTAGGTTCAATTCTGAATGCATGTGATGAGATGAGTGAGGGTATTCTCAGGGAAGCCCGTAGAGCGGTTGCGGCTATCAGAACATGTATTGAAGACAAAGTTCCCTCTACTGTGAAGCTGACTGTTCTGAAGCCTTGCGGCCGATGCCATGCTGATGGAGGATTTCGAGCTATATGATTTTTTTTTTTTTTTGCAAGGGAGCTATATGAGTTATATTACCATAATAGATGCAATGTTGGTAGTTTTATTCATGTGACTCATGCTTTGTCTCTTGGATTGTTGTGTTCTGTTTAATGTTTGTTGCCATCTAATTTTTAGATGAATCAGGCTTTGTTTCATGTAATATTGGACCTGCTCAATCTTGGGTACCCTTGGTGTGCGAATTTTCTTCCGTTTCTAGACATTAGCTGGCTTCGCGTGTGGATTTATCTTTTTTTTTTTTGAGAAAATGTGTTGGATTTATTAGTCATGATCAAGGTTTACAACATGATCACACCGCTCGAACCGCTCCTCAGTTTGCTGGTTTTTGTTGAGTAAAACCGATCGGTAAACCGCTCAAATTTTGAAAAAGGAAATTAGACGAAAGTTTGAAAGCAAACCGGTCAGTATCCACGGCCCACGAGGACAAACTTTCATCGGTCAGTGTTTCCAGACTGACTGGGATCGGCAACTGATGCAAGAAATTTTTTGGGAGGAAGATTTTCAACATGTTCTGGCCATTCCACTGAAACAAGATGCGGAGGATTTAAATCGCATGGCACTATGACGAGAACTTGGTAGAACAGCCAAACATGGTTCCACATATTCTGGCCATTACGTAAGTCAAGGTTTTTATTTTTATTTTTATTTTTTGCCTTTTTGGGGAAAGTGGAACAAGGCCACTATACACTCCAACGGACGCGGGACCAAACCTGGTTCAGAGAGGAGGTAACCAAACGAACCAACCTAGTAGTACACTCCTCGACTTCCATGGTCTGCTTGCGGATGCCCCCAATCCCGGGCGCGGCGGCGGCGCCAGAGCGATCTCTTTCGCGCCTGATAGGATTCGAAATTGGAGTTCAAAGCCTAATAATCGCAGCGGAGAGAATTATGCTCCATGTATATAGATAGATGATAGATAGAGAGACAGATCTCAGGGAGGGGAACAGGAATTGAGGTGGTTTCTCGGCGAGATCCCTCAGGAGCGAGGCATCGCCGTCTAATATGTGTCTTACCATGGGCCTGCTGGAGCTCCAGCGACTCTCGTCCCTCCAGCGCGACCGACGGCGGCGTCACCGGCGAATCCGAGTCCAGAGTAAGCTTCCTTTTTAGCTCTCGAGCCCCTAGACCTCTGTTTTGTTGTATATGTGTGCATCTTCCGGGTCCGACTTGACGCTAGGTTTAGCGCGACGGGGCGGGTTGTCTCACAATGGAGAAAAAAGAAAATGTTGAAGGATAAGAAACAAGCAGGCAGTATGATGGAATAGAAAATCCATGTTTTCAGCTTCTGTAACGGGACTTGGTCACTGTTCTCTTCGATTTGTAGAAATTTTTTTTTGGCGAATCAAGATGTAGCAGCGCCCTGTTAGAAATATAATCTTTTCTTGGGTATCCGCTGATTATTTTAATTAACATGAATTTTCACTGCCTGATATAGCAGCACCCTTTTAGAAATCATCTTTGCAACAGGGACTCGGCCTCTGTTTTCTTCAATTCATTTTTAAAAAAAAACCCATATTTTTATCTATATCTGCTAACTGTTCATTTAAATGGTATGACCGTTCTACCACACGTTTGGCGGTTTGATTTTAGTTTGGTGCTGAATTTCAGTTTGGGTTTGCACCTTCATTTATTGATTCCTAGAAGAATTGAATTTTGTTCGAGCTCTCATGGGGTTGATTGCCTTTTTTCCTTCTACTGGAGTTCATTCAGATATATTCATATCTGGGGTTGGTTATCATAACCATCGTTGTTGTGTTACAGATGAATCGGTTGTTTCAGTGGATGAAAGAAAGGGCTTGCCCTCCCAGATGGATGGTGATGCTGATTCTCATGCTGCCAAAATAATGGGATGTTCAAATCCTGACCTTCCTGAGGTACAACTCCACAAAAATCCGATTATATAGTCTTAGATTACAAGCATAATATCACAACCGTTACACTGGTTCTTCGGGCTATGCTTGCTATAAGCCTATAAATATAAACATAACGTATCTCTATCTCCTAGTAGCACTATAGATCGGTCCTACACTCCTTAAATTAGTGGACTTCGTCCACAAAAAAAACTGTGGCATTGGCAGCTTTAACTCGAGAGTTTTGACATAAGTAGAATGCCGTATTCTGGTGCTGATGTAACATCTGTGCTGCAACTGAGCTCTTTGTAGTGAACTAGCCAAATGCCCGTGCGTTGCTACGGTTTTTTTCTCAGTATCTAATATGATGACTTC
Source organism: Eragrostis nindensis (assembly GCA_012490785.1). Taxonomy (NCBI): domain Eukaryota; kingdom Viridiplantae; phylum Streptophyta; class Magnoliopsida; order Poales; family Poaceae; genus Eragrostis; species Eragrostis nindensis. The sequence goes on along the minus strand of JAAXCT010000216.1, from coordinate 204,823 downwards.
ATGTTACGAAACACTTCTAGCTAGTCTTATTCAGCCTGTTTGGCTCGCAGTTTTACGGTTGCCGCTGCGTAGTTTTTTTGAGAGAGAACACTGTAGCTGCTAGAAGCACACTGTAGCCTGTGAGGGAGAAGCAGCAGCAGCCGGTTGCCAAACCGACTGCCCAACACACCCATTGTCATTCATATTCCATATACCTGGAAGCACCTTCTCATGCGCAATTCTTTTTCTCTCTAAACTTGAACTCTAACCCAACAAATTCAAACTTGAACGCTATGCTAGACAAAGACGACCTTACTGAGCTTTCTTCCAACGCTATGCTTAGGCAATTATAGGCTCTTTGGACAAACAAGATTTATCCAATAATGAATAGCTTTCTTATTGAGCAAATCAAGTACCCGTAATGAATAGCCAAATCTGGAAAAAAAAGGGAAATAAATTTAAGATGCAGCGGGCTGCCATTTTGTGGCCATCAGCTCATCTCCATCTTCACCTTGCCTGGCCCATCCAGCCTATTTACGATCTAGCCGTCTCCACAAAGGCTTATCTAAAACTCGCTTATCTGAGAAGCAGGCTTTTCTGATAAGCCGCTGTCTAAAAAATCCGTTGTCTAAATAATCTGGGTATTTGGCAATCCTGATTATTTTCGTTCGATTGTCTGTCTTGAGTGCTGAAATGACCTAAATGCCCTTGAGGCTGATAATAGCTCTTTTTTGTTCTAGTTATGAAGACAAGCCAATATTTATAGTATATTTTGAGTTTGTCAAATACTACTAATAATAAAATTGAGACGTTAGCGATGGGGCGTAACAATGGATCTAACTATGGATCACGAAACCTCGTTCAATGCAGGACACCACCACCTACATGCTTCTGGGTCCCACCACATCATCTTCCACCCTGGTTCCCTTTCTTCCTTAGTTACTTTCCCCTTTCTCTCTCTCTCTCCCCTTCCAGTCCGGTCAAGCAAAATCCAACAAATTGGTAGCCGGTGATGAATAATCAGACAAACAACGACCATGGTGTGCTTCCTCCCTCTGAAAGCAACCCATTTTAGACAACTCTGAAATCAAAAAGCAGTGTTCAGCCTCATCTTAATCATGGACTCTAGCAACTGGAAACCAAATCCGGCCATGGACACCCGAAATTCGGCCATTGTGTGCTGCCTTTTTCGTGAGACGCTGGGGAGGAGGGGCGGCGGAGCGATTTGCAGGGAGCGGGCCGGCGGCGCGATTTGCAGGGGAGGTGGGCGTCGGGCACTGGAGACGCCGAGACGGGGAGAGCGAGGGCAGCAGAGGGAAAAGGAAAGGATTTTCTAGTAAGCTGGTGCGGGAGCGCCATGGAAGGATAAGAGATGGAGGCAGAACAGAGCAGGTTGGGGGCGGTGACCGAGCGGCACGAACCCACCTGTCGCCGCATAGCAGGAGATGGTGGAGGCGACGGACCAACCATTCACCACCAACTCGCATTTTTAAGTATGGTAAAGACTAGTGATGATTGGCATAGTCATTCAGGGGGAAGTTGAACAGTTGGATGAATCTTTCCCACTAGCTTCATGATTCATGTTGCATTGATATGTTATTGTGCTACCTAAAATCCAGACAAATAACTGATTGAATTGCATGTCATTCGCGATGCTTTTTTGTCTATATGATCTTTTTAATCTGTTACATCTAATGTGCTAAACTGGTTTATGCTAATTTTATTGGCTTCCATTTGTTTTGGTTAATCTGGTGTATTCTTTGTACGCTATGCATATTTACTTGAGATAAACAGCTGATTAAATTTCACGTCATGTCATTTCACAATGCCTTTTTTGTGTACTCCCTCCGTCCAGAAATATAGTGTCCATCTAGTTTTAGAACTTTGACCAACAATATATATAAATATATATTGTTTCAAACTAAAAGAGTTACATATTACAATAGTCTATTTCGCGATGAATCCAATGACACAATTTTTGTGTTGTCAACATTTATAGTTTTGTCGATATTGTTGGTTAAAGTTAAAAAAGTTTGACTTAAGACAAAACTAGATGAACACTATATTTCTAGACAGAGGGAGTATATATGATCTTTTTTTATCTATTATTTCTTACATCTAACTTGTCATTCAGGTGTACTCTTCGTACGCTATGCATAATCTTCATATTTAGTTCCTGTTCTTTCTGCCTTGACCTATTTGACTTTACGATCCAAGCGGTTAACTTTTACCCTTTGCTTGTGTATGCAGGACATCTGGCACCATATACATTCCCTATTGCCAATGCGTGACGCTGCTCGAGTTGCTTGCCAGTCTCGTTCCTTTCTAAGATCCTGGAGATGCCATCCTGTCCTCACCTTGTAGGATTATTCTTGGCTCAAATGGATATGCATGTTCGCAGGATTTCATCTGCAAAGCTGATTGCATTTTGAGTAACCACTCAGGAGTTGGCATTAAGATATTCAACCTTAGATTATTTAGTATCTTTGATGCCTGTCCTTATCTTGACAGATGGCTTCAGATCGCTGTTAAACCAGGGATTGAAGAACTCACGCTTGAGCTATGTTGCAGATGCGAGAGAAAGTGCAGCATCCCATGCTCACTTTTATCTGATGGGGTTCAAAACTCCATTCGGTATCTTCGACTTGCCTCTTGTTCCTTTCGTCCCACAGCTGAACTTGGCCCCCTGAGAAACCTAACAAGTCTGTCCCTGCATTTGGTGAACATTTCATGGGAGGAGTTAGAGTGCTTTCTTTCTAACTCTCTTGCTTTGGAGCGGTTGGACCTAAGTGATTGCAATGAAATAGTTAAGCTGAAGATACCTCACGTGATGCAGCAGCTCAGCTGCCTGGATGTTAGTTATTGTTCTGAATTGCGTGTGATAGAGAGCGAAGCTCGAAATCTCTCCAAGTTTTCCTATAGCGGAGGCGGGTTAAGAAAGGTCTCACTTGGAGAAACATTGCAAATGAGGAGTTTTAGTATGTACCGTCCAAAGCTTCTCTGGTATGCTCGTACTAAGATGCCGGCCTGTATGCCAAATCTGGAGGCCCTTGATATTGGTTCGAGTTACGAGGTGCACTTCTTCTTAACCTTAAGTTGTAGACTTGTTATATATGCATCACAGTAGTCATACCTTGTGCGTGTGCTAATATTAGTTCTTTTTTTTATGCAGAGGATCGATACACCAATGCTGCCTACCAAATTCATGTTCCTAAAGTACTTGCGTATTCATCTGATTTCTGACTGGAGCTTTTGTCCATCCTATGATTATTTTTCTCTGGCTTCGTTCCTTGATGCGTCTCCTTTATTGGAGACTTTTATCCTGGATGTAAGGCCGGTGCTGTTCATTCCATCGTACAAAGATATCTGGTCACTCTGTGGCTTGTTCCATTTATTTTATTTTATTTATTTATCATACTGTCAATTTCTTCTTCAGGTTCTGCAATACTGGATGAAACATAAATCAGTTTTTGGAGGTTCAGGCCAGTTGAGGCAGATGCCTGACCACCGCCATGGGTGCCTCAAGACTGTTAAGATCACAGGGTTTAGTTCTGCAAAGGGCTTGATTGAGCTAACATGTTATATTGTCAAGAATGCCGAGTCACTCGAGTGTCTTACACTGGACACCCTTACTCGTACTACTAACCGTTGTTATTTAGAAGACACTATTCTCGACGAATGCGATCCCATGAGCGAGGGTATTCTCAAGGAAGCCCCTAGAGCGGTCAAGGCTATCAGAGCATACATTGAAGCTGAAGTTCCCTCTACAGTTAAGCTGACCGTTCTAGAGCCTTGCAGCAGGTGCCATGCTAATGGAGGGTTTAAAGTTTAATGCCCTAAAAACATGACACGTGTAGCTCCTACAAGTATATTTATTTTCTCTCTCTACTCATTAATTTTGATTGAATTCAAGCTCACGTGCATGAAAAAAAAGGGGTCTACAGTATCATAAATCAGATTCCTACTGAACTGAGTAAGTTCGTGTTATGAATAAACATCTTGTATACTCGTCTGCCAAAGCCCAGCAAAAACTTGTTATGCGCCTGTTCTGAATTGACTCCACTTTGTAGATCTGGAATCCTGATTCTGAATTGAATGTTTGGGAAATTCGTGTGTCAGATAGGGCTGGGGCACTCGATGATCGTTTAGTTATTTTGGTACCTAAGATCATTCATTCGACCAGCATAGTATTACAACGATAGGGTCGACCTGTTAATCTGGGCATCGCGACCGGCGAGCAACGTCGCCCAGGGCCCGCCATGATCATTTCTCATGGCACCTCCCACGCCGGTAACGTGCCTGCCTGCGCAGCTGCAACAGTCTGCAAACGCCCGGAACCAGACCAACAGATCGCCGTGCACGTCGCCGCCGGTACAATCTCCGTTCCAGATCGACCGTGCACTAGTAGAAGTACTGCACTGCGCCACGGCCATCATCATCACTCGCGCGACCATGATTTCCGGTCGCGACGCATCCATCCATCCATCCATGGCGTAAGCGGTGCGTGGCAGGTGCGCCTGCATTCATTGCCCCTCCATGCCTACGCCACGTTCACGCCCGCCATTAACTTCTCTCCGGGGTCTCCTCCCTTTTCATTCCCCAAGCTTCACTGAACTGTCAAAACCTCAAAAGCCCACATTGCCCAGGTAGCTGCTGCGACGCCACGTACGCCAGAGGGCAAGCCAGTGGGCAGGTCAGCTTGCAGCAAGCTTTGTCACGCGCGATCGATGATGGCCGGCGGAGAACTCCGGCTGCGGCTCCTCGTCGGCGCACTGCTCGCGCTCACGGCGGTTGCCGGCGTCGGAGGGGAGAGAGCGGCGGTGCCGGCACTGTTCGTGTTCGGGGACTCGCTCATCGACAACGGCAACAACAACAACCTGGCGTCGCTCGCCAAGGCCAACTACTTCCCCTACGGCATCGACTTCGCCGACGGCCCCACCGGACGATTCTGCAATGGATACACCATCGTCGACGAGCTCGGTGAGTAGTTAGTACTGCGTTAGTTAAGCTTCTCTGTTGCTAGCAGAGGTAGCGACAGCCATTGGCATTGGTCAGGCAGAGTTTTTCTCAACTGTTTTCGTTCAGAGCTTTGGGGGTGTTTTCGCTGCTTTCTCATAGAGCTGTGTGGCTTTCAAACATTTGAGAGTTTCACCTTCAGAGGTGCGTTCCTCTCCTTGATTGATATTGCTGACAGCCATCTCTGAAATGAAATGTGCTCTTCATTTTCCTTCCGGAGTGGACACTCCGTGGCTGAGATGGTGGCACGGCTAATCAGGCATCTTTTTGTGTTAGGACTCCATCTGATGGGCTGGAATTACGCTTCCTTGAAAGTAGTTCACTCAAAAAGAAAGTACTAGCGCACTTGCCTTCAGTAGGCGTAGAGTGCAAATTAATTTTAGCAGTGTTAGTAGTTTTCAGTTCACCTAAATTCTGTTTACCATATTTGATAGTACAAAAGTCTGTTGTTTTTCCTCTGAAGAATGAAACTAGAACACAGTCTAGAGCGGTTGCCTCATGTGCTCAGTGTCAGTATGCTGAATTAAACACATTTTTTCAGAAGTCGAATTACAGCAATTCATTGCCCAACGCACTGGCCACCCACATTTATGAAACAATACAGTATAGGAGTAAACAAGATTATAAATGGCATCTCTGGTGCCACTGAGCAGAGCACAGATTCTGGTGCAGTAGATCAAACGACACATCTTCTGTTTGCAGCCAACTATCGACGTTGAGTAGTGCAGGCCTGGGCGCTATAGATTGTACTGCTACAGGTGGCCTGAAAATTACTGTCTCCCATGTACTGTAGCACGACCGTGTTTAAAATTCGAGAACAACTGGTTCAGAGTTCACCGATCCAACCAGAGAGAAGTCCACGATGAACAGCGCTGGATCGAGTCGAGCACACAGTACTCGTAGACGCGTGTGATTGTCGGACGAGCAATTTTCAAAGACTGAATTTCTGAAACTTTGAAAGTGGTCGTTCTGAACACTTAACGACGAACTGAGAAGCATGGTCGTGTGTTTGTGGTGTTTTTGCAGCTGAGCTGCTGGGGCTGCCTCTGGTGCCGCCGTACTCGCAAGCATCCACCGTCCAGGAAGTCCTGCAGGGCGTCAACTACGCCTCCGCCGCCGCCGGCATCCTCGACGACAGCGGCGGCAACTTTGTAAGCAGTCCGTTTCCATCCTCTGTTTCTCTGCTCCTCTGCTCGAGACAGACAGACTGACTGACAGAGCACATGAATTGATCTGATCAGGTGGGGCGGATCCCGTTCAACGAGCAGATCAGCAACTTCCAGTCCACGGTGTCCCAGATCGCCGGCGCGATCGGCGCGGCGGCGGCGTCGAGCCGTCTGGCGCGGTCCATCCTGTTCGTGGGGATGGGCAGCAACGACTACCTGAACAACTACCTGATGCCCAACTACAACACGCGGCGGCACTACACCCCGCAGCAGTTCGCCGACCTCCTCGTCCGGCAGTACGCCGCCCAGCTCACGCGGCTGTACCGCGCCGGCGCGCGGAAGTTCGTCGTCGCCGGCGTGGGCGCCATGGGCTGCATCCCTAGCGTGCTGGCGCAGAGCGTGACGGGCCAGTGCTCGCCGGAGGTGGACGACCTCGTGCTGCCCTTCAACGCCAACCTGCGAGCCATGCTCGCCGGCCTCGACGACCACCTCCCGGGGGCCCGGTTCACCTACCTCGACAACTTCCGGGTGTTCCGGGCCATCCTCGGGAACCCTGCCGCGTTCGGGTTCGCCGTGGTGGACCGCGGCTGCTGCGGCATCGGCCGGAACGGCGGGCAGATCACCTGCCTGCCGTTCATGCCGCCGTGCGCCGACCGCGATCGCTACGTCTTCTGGGACGCCTACCACCCCACGGCCGCCGTCAACGTCATCATCGCCAGGCAGGCGTTCCACGGCGCCGCCGACGTCGTCGTCCCCGTCAACGTCCGCCAGCTCGCAACCCTCTGAATAACCAAGATGATCGTCGTTCAGGAGTACCTGCCTGATTTGATGCCGATCGGTGATCCTTTAGTTATCATTGAAGAAGCGATCGAGTGGTACTCGTAGTTTTAAACTAGTAATAAAACGATCATGCATGGATCACACAAACATCTTTGTGGTAGAACACGTACGTAGTATGCATGATATCTGTGTATTGTCTATGTACATGCGTGGAGTGCATTTGTCTTGACATAGCTAAAGCATGTATGCAGTTAAAATGGAGTTTAAAACTCTACTTAGTGTGATCTATATAATTTACTAGTTATTATTGTCTATATTTAATAATCTGAAATTTTGATATTGTTCATCTCGTCTTAAACTTTTTCGTCTCCACCACCGCAACGTCGCGACCGTGGCTTAGTAAGTGTTTGAAGAGACAGAACTATTGCAGGAAGTTTTAGTCTCCCATATGCGAAGCTAACCTTGTCGTAGGCACGGCAAGTCACGCATTATATCCTTGTTTTACTTCACATTTTATAAAAAGAATGAACATAATTGGGGGCGTGTGCCCCTAGGGTTCCACCTTATGTAAACATGCATGAACACTAGAGCCAAGAACAACTGAACAAGCGCCGACCATGAGAGAAGCCATATTTTTGTGTCACATTACCAGCTGGCAGCCAGTATACTAATTATATATCCACAATATTTTCTAGAAGAGAATTATTCTAAGCTTTTCTGCTGCAGCCACAAAATTTCAGTAAGTTATTATTGTTACTCATATCAATGCCGGGTGCCACATCAGATTCTTGTCTTATACCACACAGTTGGTTATGGAAGGATGCTTTGCGTTGGATCTCTTGAAGTTCATAAGAACGGAGAAATTCCGTCACTTTTTTTGAATTGGATCTTACAATGCAAGTCAACGGAACACCACATCATGGCTGCAAAAGATTATGCCGAGATATTCATGCCATTCTGCACGAGGCAGTAAGATATGTATAGGATGCAGTGCACACCCGAATCAATCAGTAACAAGATAACTCGCAACTTGCAGATATTTTGGTCTCGTCAGTATCGCTAATTCAGTGGTGCTAATGATCTAGTGATCAAACCACTATGCAGAAGTTGTGGACCGAACGTCTTCAACTTATCTGAATTTGCTGGAATACATCTCTTCTAGTCTCGTACAAACTATATACAAATTGATTAATGCTCCGTGACGCAGGCGCAGGTTCACGAGCTGGAGCACGCGCGCCTTGCACCACTCGTGCGCGGTGAACAACAAGGCAATGTCAACTCCGAGCTGTTATGGCCGATCAGTGCTGCCATTGGCGGGGCGGCGTGCATTACTGCTCCTTCGTTCATGCGCCAGCACTACGAGGTGTACTACTAGTCGGCAAGCACTGCGTAGGTAGAAAACTGTTAAAGCTGAAGAAGTATACATTTCGAATCAGCATGCATGTTACTGAACTGCCATAACGTGGTTGGTTACAGTGAGAAAGTAGGATTCAGTGAGAATTTCACTTCCACCAGCGCTAGGCACTGTACTACTTAATTGGCACTCTGGCAGGCACTGCATGGATAGATAACTGATTAACTGAAGAAGCATTCGTAAAAAAAAAAAAAGATAACTGATTAACTGAAGAAGCACAGTTCGGTTTGACATGAACTGTACATGTCATGCGCATGGTTGATTTCAGTGAGAAAGGAAGAGGAGAAGAAGATAGTGACCCACTTACGCTTGCGACGGCGACGGCAAGAGGATAGCATTTGGCCATGGAGACCCGCCACCTCATCAGGATTCAGGACGCAACGGGCAATGAGATAACAACCCAATTAGGGATGAAAGCAAAAACGGAATTTATCGGATAACCGAGGCTCGTTTTCGACTTCTCCCTGCCGCAGTAGTTGGAAATGAAATACCGAACAAATGAAAACAAAAGGGAAAGTATTTGGTGAAAACAAAAACGAAAACGATTTTAGACTTTACCGATCGTTTCTGACAATTTCCATTTTAGACCAGAAATTACCGCATATATTTTACCGCTTTATGTTAGTCTAGCCAACTAAATATATATTAGTTTTAATTGGCAATAAACAGTGATGTCGCTACTTATATTTTTTACAGTTTAATTTGAACATCTTTTTTCAAATGTGTCTCGTGTTTTTTATGATACATTTATAGCTAGTTCAAGTACCAATAATATATTCACAGTTGATATTTTTATACATGATGTGATACAGCTAATACACAACTGTGATTTGTGTTACCGATAATTAATATCGATTCCCGATCGATACCGTATATTTTTGTCGTGGTAATTCTATTTTCGATATTCCCGTAATACCGACGCCGTATTTGTTTCCGCTAGTACCGCTACCGGTTTCGCTACCGAGAAAAAAAATTAAAACTGAAAACGATATAACTTTTTTCCGACCGTTTCCCGACCGCTTTCATCCCTAAACCCAATCATCATCCCACACGGACACCACGATATTCCATACCAGCAGATGAGTTTGGTCAGCGTTTAGTCTGAAACATCAATTGTTTGCTCAGCGTGTGCTCGATCACTGCCTGTCAGTGGCAGTTCTTATGTTTCAGTTGCACGACGATGTAGGGCGCTGTGGCATGACTGGTGAATGATGTATCATCGGGCAGTTCTTTTTGACTTGATGGGGGAAGTCGGCCATACTCGGCAAGGTACGGTGATGCATCTCCTCTAGTGGCCGCAGTGCATGCACTCCATGTAGCACTAGTGAACGAATGTTAAGATTATATTTGCATCACGTTGCACAATCCAAATTTAAAAACAGCAACTCGGACGGCCATGCAGCATTGCCGCGCGTTATAAATAGCTGCTCCCGCTGCAGTCGAAACAGCAACAAGTGCTCACTCGCTCATCTTCTCTTCTTCTTCTTCTTTTTCTTCTTCTTCTTCTTCTTCTTGAGTCTTGTCACTCGAGGTGAAGCCAGGAATATTTGATAATGCAGGTGAGAATGGGTAAGAACATTGTGAGGCTCCTGATCGCCGTGCAGGTGGCCGCCGTCCTGACGTCCGGCGCGGCGGCGCTGAGCATGGACTACTACGGCATGAGCTGCCCGTTCACGGAGTGGATCGTCCGCGGCGTGGTGAGCGACGCCCTGATGAAGGACCCGACCCTCGCGGCGGGGCTCCTCCGTCTCCACTTCCACGACTGCTTCGTGCAGGGCTGCGACGCGTCGGTGCTGATCGACTCGACGGACGACAACACCGCGGAGAAGGACGCGCTGGCCAACAAGAGCCTGCGCGGCTACGAGGTGATCGACCGCATCAAGGAGATTTTGGAGGCGCAGTGCCCCGGCGTGGTGTCCTGCGCCGACATCCTCGCGCTCGCAGCCCGCGACGCCGTGTTCATGGCGGGCGGGCCCTACTACGGCGTGCCGAGCGGGCGGCGCGACGGCACGCGGTCGAACGCCGCCGACACGCTCACGGCGCTGCCGGCGCCGGTGCTGAACGCGACGACGCTGATCCAGCTGTTCGGGTCGCACGGGTTCACGGTGCAGGACATGGTGGCGCTCTCCGGCGGCCACACGCTCGGCGTCGCGCACTGCGCGGCGTTCCGGAACCGGCTGCAGGGCGAGGCGGCGACGCTGGACGCGGCGCTGGCGTCGAGGCTGAGCGCCACCTGCGGCGCCGCGAACGGCGGGGACTCGGCGACGGCGCCGTTCGACCGGACCAGCAACGCCTTCGACGGCGTCTACTTCAAGGAGCTGCAGGCGCGGCGGGGGCTGCTGACCTCGGACCAGTCGCTGTTCGAGTCGAGGGAGACCAAGGCGCTGGTGAACAAGTTCGCGAGCAGCCCGGACTTCTTCTTCTACGCCTTCACGCAGGGGATGCTCAAGATGGGGCAGCTCGACCTCAAGGAGGGCGACGAGGGCGAGATCAGGAAGACGTGCAGGGTCATCAACGAATCTTGGTAACATGCTGCCTGCTACGTACGTACGTGCTGCGGTGGATTTGTGACCGCAAACTGTGTGAACTCCAGTGCCTATATATATCATGTGTATGTGTTGTGAAACTACAACCAAGCATGGCACAAATACATGCATGTGCTCATGCAAGGTCGTAGAACCTAATTAATAAGCGAAAGCAAATAATCCAGTGATGCAATGTACTAGTCCAAATAATTATAAATAGTAAGGCAGCATTTGTCATCATTTTTCTTTCTATTGTTCAAATATTCAATCAAATGCATAAAAACACTCGAGGTTTCTCTGGTGCACTTGTGCTGCTAGCTTTTTTTTTTTTTTTTTTTTTTGGAGATCACTTGTGCTGCTAAGCTAGTTTAAACTTGAAAAAGCAGGCTGTCTGTGGATACGGGTGAAGCCAAGCGTTGGGCCAGTGATCGGGACGCAGCCTTTTTTTTTTTGATACGGGACGCAGCCTAATTGTGTTGGCTATCGGCCTAAACGGGGCCGTGACCTTAAGGTAATATCGGCCCGGTATCAACTCAAAAAATATCGGCCCAGTACCAGACAACCATGCGTTAGTGGGTTGGGTTAGACTGGGCCCGTAACTAGTCCACCTCCAAGTTCCTCCCGTGCTGCTGTGCACTTGTGAATCATTATCGAGCGCACCTTGCGACTTGTGATGAAATGGACCCTTGAATTGAATCTCACAAACTCCAAGTGTGCTTCTAGTCCTAGAACAGCACCCGATTCCAGAACCAGAATCATGAACTGTTCCATGTGGAGCTCGAATATTTCCACCAGCACTCGAATCTCACAAGCAGGCTCCAACGATATATATGTTAATTTACAACAAACGCGCACTAATCTAAAAAATGTGCATCTAATCAAAGTCATTCAGTAATACTATAATCACCACGCTTTGCATGACACCATATATGCTCGGTTGGCAGCTCCAATCATCTGCGCGCAGGTTGGCCCGTCGTCCGTGTGCCACATCGGATCTGATATTATTTACGATATTTTAAGCCATATAAACAAACACTAACGGTGCTGACAGCCGAGCCGATGAACGGTGGAAATGATTGATGGTTTGGTCCCACCCACGAGACGTGAGCTTTCACAGCACCAAAGCACTTTGCTTGTAAGAAACTCAAACAAAGACGCCCAGCCAGCCAGCTCAGATCTCAAGAGGCGCTGTACAGGCCACATTTGGTACCTAGTATTTGACGAGATGGAGAACTCGTGCATATGCGTATGTCTGTTTATACGCTACGTGCCAGGGGAAAAAAAAATGGTTTCAGCTGCTCATACGACAAAATCTGTTGACTTGAGTTGATAGCTCGTAGCTGGATCTTCTTCAGTTTCCATGAATCTGTACTAGGAGCCGATTGTTTCGTGTGAATTGCATGCATCAACTCCTTGCACGACAAATTCTGTTGACTTGATTATAGCTCATTGCTGGACCTCCCTTCTTCTTCTTCTAACTAGACGGGAGCGAACGGAAGAAGAGGCGGATAAAATCAAATCAACCGCAGGATAGGAGATAAGATAATTACCGCGTCAGAACTGGATAAAACCAAATCAACCGCAGGATAGATAATTACTTGGAGTCGGAGATAAGATAATTACCGCGTGGAGATCGGAGTACTAGATAACAGCGATTAACAGATAGACCCGGTTTTACCTGTTGATGAAGCAGGATCGACGAGACTCGAAACCGTAAACAGATCCATCGCCCGCGGGTTTCACCACCGACCGACAGGCGGGCCCACCGCGCCGCACCCGACGGCGTCGAGAAAAAAGAATCCGCGACGAAGAAATCCACCCACCCACCGCGCTCTGCAGCAGTCTGCAGCCTAGTCTGCACAGCAGACAGGTCCTGATCCAACCCGGATCCGCCGACACGTGGGACCGCCAACCCACCAAACGCCATCCGAAATCAGGTCACATACCATTGTGTCACTGCCGTGCGGGTCCATCAGCCTTCCGGTCCCGAGCGTCAGTGGAACCACTTGCTAGCTTGGATATCGGACACGTGCGGCGATTATCTGACGTGGAAATCAAGAAAAAATCCGCGTCGGGTGATGGGTTAACGGAAAGGGTAAACTCGAATCGAAAATCACAGCGGAGTAATTATCGGATCAGGTATTATTAGATAATTATCTTATCAGTATCCTAATCCCCCTTGGCCAAGCCAAAGCACCCCAGGCTCCATCCTTTATAAACCCCGGCCGGGCACCCGCCTACCTCCTCCTCCGCATCAAGCAGCACCAGCAATCACCTCTGCTTTTGTTCGTTCCACCGCAAGAATTTTCCCGTCGCGGCGTTTAGATCCTCGCAGCAGCATCAATGGCGCCCCTCGGAGACGGAGCAGCTGCGGCCGCGGCGTCGCCCAACCTCGTGGTCTCGTTCGGCGAGATGCTCATTGATTTCGTGCCCGACGTGGCCGGGCTCTCGCTGGCCGAGTCCGGCGGCTTCGTCAAGGCCCCCGGCGGCGCCCCCGCCAACGTCGCATGCGCCATCTCCAAGCTCGGCGGATCGTCCGCCTTCCTCGGCAAGGTACGGACAACCCTGATCGATCAAACACGATCCGTGCATTAGTTTTCGAGCAGAGTAGCGGTACCAGTTCATTGCGTCGCAGATCTTTGTTGTTTTGCCGCTAGATCTCTGTTGCTGTGCTAAACTTAGATCTGGGTAACGATCTCGTCCGTTCTGCACGGATCCTGTTACGGCCGGCCGGCCGGCCGGATACCGCGCCGGCCGATCCGCGAGATCTGGTCACGGCTGATGAGGGGACCGCAGCCGTCCGATGATGGCTTAACGGTCCTGTGCGGGCGTTGACCCATCGCTGGGACTGAAGTGTGTTCATCTTTCTGATGACGTGATATTGCTAGTATGTTTAATTTGTTTTTCCGGCGATGCTATCTAGTTACGGGTAGGAATATTTTTGCAGCTGTGTCGCCGTATTATTTGACGCTCCTGCTCGCATTGTTTCGGGGTGGGACAAACGAGTTCTTTGTTTTTGTCGCCCACGTGACCTCACCACATTTTTTTTGTTGTTTTTTCCGCCTTGCTTTGTCCCATTGGTCAAGTTCCGCTAACGTACTATACATATCCCCTTTGGTTTCCTCTTCAATTTTAAAAATGCAATGGAATTGTATTCTCTACTTACTAATTGCACTAGCTATTGACCTCATGTTTTTTAGCGGCTATGGGGCTCTACTTACTAATTGCACTAGTTATTGAGCTCATGTTTTTTAGTGGCTATGGGGCTCACCATGTGACGACACTGTGGTGTCAAAGGTCGTTTTTACAACACAAGTTGAGCAGAGCAGCGTTGGCCTTTCGGTTCACGTGTAGCTAGCTGCTTTACGAACAACGTACACGAAACTGTGCACTGTGCTGCTCGTGTCTGCGACGCTGTACACGCATGGGAGGACTTGAGGAGGCCCACTCCTCGAGTCAGGGGCCCAAAATGCGTCATCCCGGATCCATCAGCTCGGAATGCGTCGGCTATGTTAAAACAACTACCATGTTTTTTGATTCCCCGCTGAATAATTGATCGATTGTTCATATAAAAAAAATTGATCGATTGTTTCATGTATATAAAATGTAGTTTGCATTTGTTGAATGCAAATCATGCCCCGATGTGATGGTGATGAGCATGAACTAACCTCGTGACGCTGAATGTTCCTGCAGTTCGGCGACGACGAGTTCGGGCACATGCTGGTGAACATCCTGAAGGAGAACGGCGTGAACGCGGAGGGCTGCCTGTTCGACCAGCACGCGCGCACGGCGCTGGCCTTCGTGACGCTCAAGAAGAACGGCGAGCGCGAGTTCATGTTCTACCGCAACCCCAGCGCCGACATGCTGCTCACGGAGGCGGAGCTCAACCTGGACCTCATCCGCCGCGCCAAGATCTTCCACTACGGCTCCATCTCGCTCATCGCCGAGCCCTGCCGCTCCGCGCACCTCGCCGCCATGCGCGCCGCCAAGGCCGCGGGGATCCTCTGCTCCTACGACCCCAACGTCCGCCTCCCGCTCTGGCCCTCCGAGGAGGCCGCCAGGTCCGGCATCCTCAGCATCTGGAAGGAGGCCGACTTCATCAAGGTCAGCGACGACGAGGTCGCCTTCCTCACGCAGGGCGATGCCAACGACGAGAAGAACGTGCTCTCGCTCTGGTTCGACGGGCTCAAGCTCCTCATTGTCACCGACGGTGACAAGGGATGCAGATACTTCACCAAGGTTCCTATTTTCTTTCTCTCTCTATATTATACTGGTTGTTTATACTATTTGTTCTTGGATCGATCAACCAACCTTGTTGAGTTCCCTTGTTGCAGGACTTCAAGGGCAGCGTGCCCGGGTACAAGGTGAACACCATTGACACCACCGGCGCCGGCGACGCCTTCGTCGGCTCCCTCCTCGTCAACGTCGCCAAGGACGACGACATCTTCCACAACGAGGAGAAGCTGCGCGAGGCGCTCAAGCTCTCCAACGCCTGCGGCGCCATCTGCACCACCAAGAAGGGCGCCATCCCGGCGTTGCCCACCGTCGCCGACGCGCATGAGCTCATCAACAAGAGCAACTAGACTGCCGCCGCCCCGCCGCCAACGCGCCGCCTGACTTGAATGAAGGTCGCCCCGCGTCGTGCATTTCAGTCGATTAGGAGATTCTTAGCTGCTGCTGCCGCTGCTTCTTTTTTTTTTTTAATTAGAGGGCTTTATGTGTTCTCCTGGGTTAATTTAGCTCGCCGGTGTTGCGTGGTGTGGTGTGCTGTGAGAGAACATGTTTTCCCTGGGGCATTAATAAAAGGTTGGATGCGTGGTGGAATATTTTTATCTTCATTTTACTTCTCTGTGGTTGACAAGGAATATCTGTGATGCCTCCTATCTTCTCTAAGAAAATGTGTTACGAGCTGCCTGACTTCAGAGCCATGTGTGTAACATTTCAGTTTCACACTTTTTTTAAGTCTAAAAAAATTGTTTCTTACTCCCTCCGTTTTTATAATGATGACGTTCGGACATCAATTAACAGTGGGGCATTTTTTTGTCAAAATTGAGCAGAGCACTGCTCTTTCATTTAAGAATGAGAAGAAATACATAATCTTATCGGATTTACATTACTTAATGAAAACACCAAACTGACATCGCCTGATCACTTGCTCAATTTTTGACAAAAAAAATGCCCCACTTATCGCCATCTTTGTTGTTTTTTTGATAAAATGCTGTTGTAATGTGACTGAAGAAAATTTGTGTCATGTGCTCTGCCTCTCTTCTTTTTTCTTGTCCCGCGACTTTAGTCAACACAAATTTCAGAGCCAAGCGTAGTTAACTTAGAGCAAGTTAAAATACATTTGGGATCTGAAAGGGTAATAGTTAGTACATGCCATATACTACTCCCTGGTTCGGATCCCAAGTCACCAGTAATCTATGCAGAGAATCAAGTTGAACGTTAATATGGCGATTCACGAACCTGCACCCACTGCGAGCAACTACGAGTAAACCCAGATCAAGAAACCACCGGCGGTAAAGTGAATCAGCGATACCGCAGCATGTCATACAACACGGTTTTGCATGTGCCAAATTCTTGGAGCTTGCAGCTGAGTAACAAATATACAGAACAGCATATTCTGTTAACCGTTTTTTTCGCGAATAAGTAAAACGTTTCAACGTTGTATACAAAAACCAACTGCAGATTAGCCAGAGGTGGGGCCTAAATCAACGGATGAAAAATGGGGCGGGAGGTAGCATTCTAAGTGGAATATTGTCTGTCTGCCTATCAACATCACTTCACTTCTTGAGTAACAGATTTCGAAACTCCTCGTTTGATTTTAACTCTTCTGCACCACTATCTGATTTCTCATCCCTTTGGGTCCATCCAAGAGGTTTAACCAAGGCACGAGGCGCGGCGAAGGTGTTCTTCCCTTGGATTTTTGTACCCCCTTTGGGCATTTCCTTGTCAGCGGCACTTGATCCTCGCGTGTTTGCGCCATTATCACCACTCTGGGGCAACTTATCTGGAGAAAGAAATATATTACACAATTACGAATGGTCGGGATATCTAGATCATAGCGAAAAAAAAAAAAAGATGTCAAGAAAAGGAGTAGCGCAGGTCATTAATTTCTGCCACATGCAAATTTAAAGAATATACTCCTACGTCAATCAACTGTGAAGGGAAAACGAAAAGCATAGACCCAACTGAAAATGATGCAGCTTACAAGCATAAAGTTTACAGGGAAATAAGGTCACAGATTTTGCGTAAGGGCATTGATGCCGCAGGCAATTCTGGATATATGATTGCAGGAGTGACAGTTCCAGCATCATAGTATATAAGCTAAAATGCCTACCACAGGAATCCATGTACAACGAAAAAAATGCAGCGAGTGGTAATACTTTGACCAGCAACATAACAATACGTTTTGTACAGAACAGTAGGTTGTCCCGGTCAGAAGGCTGGAGCAACCTGAAGTTCTGAAGTCCTTACTCCATATACTAGTATACATAGCGACTATCGATCCATCTATGCAATGTCATAACTTTGCCTATGTTGATCTCAACATAGTTGGTCCCAAGCCTGGTAAAGGATTAGGGGTTGTCATAGGCTTGGCGTGCCAGTAACTACATCTACCCATTCCTATTAGCCTACCCCAGGTTGCTTGGGGTTAAAAGTATTTGTTGTTGATGACGAAAAAGAAACAGTAAAACATTAAAGACCAAAGAACATACCCTGACCGCCTCTAGTGAAAGGGCCTCCTTCACGGCTTTTCTTGCTCCTGCTTGGATCTGAACGAGCAATACTTACTTTCTTTCCAAGCAACTTATGCTTGTTTTTCTTAATGGCTGCCTCAAGATGCTCGTTGTCTGAAAAGTCCACATAGGCCAAGCCCTGCAAATTCATCAAGGAAAACAAATAAACAAAAACAAGAATTCCAAGGTTTTAATGATCCTCATAAAATACAAAGACTAAAAAGTTACAAATTAAAATTAAAAATAGATGCAAAAAGCGTAATACAGATAGCAATTGTATGATACCAGTGCCATTACATTTCAATTCGTGAATGTGTTAAGCACATGTAAGGTCTTTCAAAGGAAAGGATCACTCCTCTCTGCCACGTTTGAGAACACATAAAGAATGGAGAAACATATAATTTAATGTGTAGTAGTATAGTGCGTTTCTCAGCGACCGATGCTTACAGACAGGGTTTCAGAACGTGTTGTAGGCCCTGTGATAAGCTAACGAGGGCAGTTCTGAATGTGTAGGAGCAGAACGGGGAGGTGGCTATTGGGGGAGCACATGAGGAAGAAGGATCAAACAGTAGGAGTGAGGCATCTAGTGTTCTGATGGAGTGGAAGGCAAGCCACAAGGCCAATGAGGGGGAGTATTAGAGCTAGCTGCCTGGCAATACTTCTCCCTCCCTCCCACCTACTGGAACTGTCCCCTCTTTCCTCCCAACCTGCCCTCCCCACATTGCTTTTTTTCTCCACAGGTTTCTACCTGGCTGTTTCCCCCCTCCCCCCCTGGCCTGTCTCCAAGACAGTCGCCTAAGTGCTAGGCATCACCCTGATGCCCATCTAGCGCCTATAGCTCTTATTCAAAAAAAAAAAATTCGTCTCAAAATTAGGGCTGCAAAGATATGCTCAAATATGTACCCCTCAGAAGACATCTAGTGAATTTATCAGGGTGCATAAATTCGAGTTGCGCCCGATTTCAAGTACAGATGCTTTGCATAGAACAGAATAGAACAGATAAGCAATACATATTGAAGCATGGTAAGCTAAAACACACATACCCTAGATCTTTTGGTGAATTTGTCCCTTAGCAACCTTATTCCTGTCACACCACCAACATCAGAGAAAAACTGTCTAATTTGCTCCTCTTTTGCCTTTAGAGAGAAAATAACAAGTTAGTTTACTGAAGTTCAGGAGCTATTTGCATCTAAGAAATGGAAAAATGCATACCGTTAAGTCTATATTAGACACATATGCAGTGCATTTGTCATCGTAGAAGTATGGCTTTGATTCAATTTGCCTCGGATTCCCTGTTCGGGTGTCACTGTCTACTTTTACATCCATTGACTCCTTGGCCTTCTCCCTGCTGACCTCTCCAACTTCTGCCTCCCCAATGATTTCGGTTCGTGCCTTGGATCCTTGGTCATCTGATGACCCAGTGCTTTTAGGTGCATTATCTTTCCTTCTCTTCGAAGGGGGCTCCAGCTTGTCAGACGTTTTATTTGTTTTTCTTTTGTGAGATGGGTCATTTGCATTCAAGGTGTCTTTGGGAGCTGAGTAAGGCTCCATTTTAACCTCCTGCTGGGCCCTAAACAACGAAAGTTCCTTTAACCGAGGTGTGACCTGGTCCAGTAAGAAGATAAGAGGCAGATGGAACTCATTCAGTAAAGTTACAAAACACTATGGATGATAAAATAAAAGGTGGCAACCCCTTGCAACATTTTATAAATAAACAAAATGGACCAACATTGGTAGAGGTGCAGAAAATTGAATGTTCACGAATAACTAAGTGAAAGGAAAACCTTTAGGAGTAATTAAAGCAAAAGGTTCCAGGAATCTTCAGCACCATGCACTGTTCTTATAATTGTGGATGGATAATCAAGGAAAATAGCAGATATGTCTTGCTCTTTAGGATATACCAATAAGTGCACCAAACAAGTAATTCATATACATACGACCAACTAAAGCCAGCTTAAACTTTTCTTGCCATAAAAGGTCCACAACCCTAAACCCCGATTAATGTCGAAGTAAAGGTTGGGTCAGAGCAAACTGCCCAACCTGATAATTCGCATCTTCAAGGCAAAAGTTAAATATTCACAGCTTAGTTAGCAAAACTACAATGGCAACTTTCCTCCACCGTACCCAAATCCAAAGGCAGATGAACAGGTGCAACATATAATGATAAGGGAGAGGAGGAAACAGGTGAACATCCAGCACTATACCTTTTTCATAGCCAGGTCATAATCAGCTAAGGTTCCATGCTCCCTTTCGAATCTTATCCACGCATGACATATGTCCTGGTAAGTTGCAGATCATATGATTAAATAAAGTAACTAAAGCAATTAACTAATTCAACTGCATTCCAAAAAAAAAAAGTGGCTGCATACAAGAGGAAGGTTTGCCCAAACAAGTACTTACAGGTTGAATAGCCAAGGAAAACCATCAACTTAAGGATGATTCGATCGTGTTCATATTTGGTGAAAAAGTTCAAGCAGCTAATATACTATTTTTTTAAGATGCTAACAAAACAGGAAGTGGACTCAAGATAAAACTCCATCCGTATGCTGGATAAGAACTTGTTAAAAACAGTGGAGTGGACTTCTCAACTTCCCAAGCCAAGAATTTTCATCTCTGATGGAGAGTTCAAGTGACTAATAATACAAAAAAGATTAATATCTGAAGAACAGGAAAGTAGAACCAAGTCTGTTCATGTGAAATCTGAATATAAGTGTTTACGGGAAAAGTGTCCTATTAGGAGTCTTTAGTATTAGAGTCATTTTCCTATTTCATATTGTACTCTTGTCCTCCTAGGACTTTCTCATGTACCCTTATATATAAGTACATCAGACTGTCTCCATCTGTATGTAGATGTTCAGAAACTTAACAAAAATAGACGAGTTCTCATGTCATGTAGTAGACTACCGCAAGACAGCAACCACAATTCCTCATTGTAATTGTAATGGTAATTTCATATTCTGTTACTGTTGTGCTGAGCCAGTATAAAATATGGAGTAAATATTTGGCTTTAATTTGCTTTCGCTTTATTACCACCTAGGCTTTGATCCGATTTAGGGTCACAGACATCTAGTCTCATAATTCATAACATCCATAATGCTATAGCCTAATAACACAAGAAGTAAACACAAGGTTTCACCAACAATTTTATATGCCATGATAGCAGGAACAAAGTGATTGTCCCCTGGTGGCTACAGAAGAGCTTACCTCTGATCCAGAACCATCAAATCGTTTGCTGTAACAACGCTTATAAAGTGACCTTGCCTCATGGATATGTCCCATTTCTATCTCCATAGAAATATAGCACTGCCAAACTTCCAAAACAGAGCCACTGGAACAACAACGACAGACGTAAGGGTGCTAGCCATAAAAACGATATGTGAACTTGTGCAAAACAAAACTAACCTTTTTTTGATACTATCTTCCCATATCCTGCGAGCTGCAGCTACATCATTCCCAAGATTACGCTCCAATTTGGCCCAATACGAATTTAAGAGCAGTAGCTCCTCAGCTCCAAGTTGAGGTACAAGAAATTCAGCAGCATCCTGATATTATATGTTCATAAATAATTATCAAACAAATTAAATAAGACAAGCAAACATGAGCTAGTGGAGAGCATACCACAAATGTCTGCCTTATCAGTTGGAAATCCAACCCATCAGACATGCGCCGCCTCAAACTATCAACTCGAGTAAGATAAATATCGAGATACTGCAATCGTAAAATATAAATGAGAAGAAATTTCTATAAACGAATACCCTACTTCATCCAGGAAATTATTGATCAAAACAAACAGATATCACACTGACCTCTTTTACAGTTGCAAAAGAACATTGCACTGCCCGTTCAAAGACCTGAAAACATGCACATGTCTATATAAGTTGACAGCTCTTTCAAAGAAACAGGTTATAAGACAAATAATAACCTTTGAATACAACTTAAATACCACAAAAAAACATGTGCAGATAAAACATTAGACACTTCATGATAAATAGTTTTGGTAGAATGAGCATAGTTGGCTGCTTATCAGGATGCTTTAGGACATTTTGTAGTCAGTTAATAGCCAAAGAGTAAAACTAACAAACACATAAGAAACTATGCACCCTATTAATTTATTACTCCATTTTTTTAATGGTGCTCTCAGTCTCAGTACACAATAGTAGGCTAGTAGCACACTCCTACAGGTGGACAATAAATAGCCAAATATTGAACAGTCATTTTTTCATGTAGCAGCATAGTCTGTCTGCTAAGAGACACGAACAAGTGTTGGGAACTGCTAATGAAATCCAAAAAATAACTTCTTTCGCAAGAAAAAAATAAATCCAAAAATAACTTAAGTCCACAGATCATTCCCCTCATGTTTTTTAATGCACCCATCCGTAACCGTAATTAAATATTTGATGATGCCATTGACTTTTCTTGATCTTTGATGCAACTTTGATCGCTATTATCTATTAGTTAAAATATCTGCTAAAAGTATGATATTATGAATGTACTTTTCGAGAATCTACACATATAACTTTAATGTTTCGAACGTATTTTCGAAAAAGTTACTGATAGTCGAAGTTTCAGAAGTTTGACTGAATCTTGATCAAAACATCATATATTTAAACACAGAGGGAGTATGCTTTTAGTAGCCAAGCAACCATGATGAAATAGAATTCTAATAAACTGAACTACTAAACTGTGGAACCATACTTCAATTTTGCCCTTTACCTTGCATATTATAACCGAGTATCTAAATCATAAAATCTCCAACTACATAACAACAGAGAAAAATAAGGAACTTACTTGCCGCAACTCATCCTCAGATGCATGAATTCTCTCCAAAGTCAGCAAATAACGAACCCAAAGCTCGCCAACCCATGTGCAGTTTCTTGTGGCTCTGTGGTAAACACTTTTGAGAATAGAAGGCACCTGCCAAATAAAAGCATCTAATCTATTAGTATTTAAAAGAAGTAATATAGCAATGAATCGAGCTACATGTATTGCCACAAAAAAGCTTGATAAGAGGACCTTCAGGGCTCTATCTAGATAACTAGTGTACTCCACCCAGAGATCGCTTGAAACAGGAAGCTCTGAAACAGCCCGTTCATACAGAATTTGAACACGAGCAGGGTCACCCTTTGACTCCTCAAATTTGAGGTAAGCCTGTTTTCATTCCCAAATAAAAGAGATAGTAAGTTTACTAAGAGGAAGAATTTGGAACAGATGCAACTATATGGATACCAACATTAAAATGAAAAACATGAAGGGCTGCAACAAATGTAAATTAAGTAAGTAGGAATACTGAAAGATGACAAATGACCTAAGCAGCTCACTCTTTTCATATGCACAATCATGATTTCTTTTTCTTTTTTCTTTTTGGTTTACAAATGAGGTTCAACAGGGACACAGAAGAAAACTGATGGGCTACGGAAACTAGAATTCATAAGGCAGAAAAAAATAAATAATTTTTCTATGCAGAATCATCAAATGGATTTGTATTACCATTACTTTCAGTGAGACAAACCAGAAAGGAAGATTCAAATAAATAGAACAACAACAAACATATATCTTTTCTCCAAAAATTACACCAGGACACTCAGAATCTCAGAGAGGCATGATTTCAAAAATATTACATGCATGGAGTATGTGTATAAGCCAATAGTAACACCGTTAGCTACAATCAAGATTAAAATTCATGAATCAGACATGCTTGGTTTTAGAATATTATATGCAAGCAGTATGCGTGTAATAGTAAGGATGATTTATAAACACGATTAGCATTGATGGATCATAAACTATGTTCACCATACCAGAAATTCCTGCAATTTGTCAGCTTCAGATGCTGCATTGCTTAGTCGATCCTCGTATAGCTTTCGTTCATTGTACAGTTCATTGGCCTTCTTGTAAGCAGCTACGACGTTTGAGGGAACACCGTCAAAATCAGAACCTGGATCGTTTGCATTGCCTTGCTCGGCCTCCCATCTCTTATACTCATCAAGTGTTGCTTCCATATCAGCCAGAGGAACAGACAACTGGCGGTGGAAGAGTGTGCGTATACGCTGAACCTGCTTTGCCTTTTCCTCCTCACTTCCATCGGAGATGGTGATTAAAATGGCCATCTCGTATTCTCTATAAGCAGCCCAAAGCTTGCTGCCCTCGGTTAGGTGCACACCCCCTGCAGTAATGGCACGCTCAAACAACTCTCTCATTTTGGAGAGACCAGCTGGTGAACACTGAGCTACCGATTGATCATGCTCTTCAACATAATCAAGGTAATCCCGCCATAGATTGACTGACTGCATTGTCATGATCAATAGAAATAAGTAAAGCTTTCTAGACTCTCAACAAATGAAATGGATGTGACAATAACAATGACATACCAGATAGTCCTGCACCCCACGCTCAAATAGCTTTTCAATATCGCCAAAAGACTCAGCACTGTAAAAACATAGACAGCAAGGAAGAAACACAATCAAACCAAGGAGTGAACCTCGTTGTTTCAAAAGATTGAAGTACATAATTTTTCTCTCTCTCTTTTTAGTGCAGACAGGACTGATCATGAGAAATCAATCAAGGAGAGAAGAATAGCAGACCTAGTGCTCAAGGAGATCTCGTCCTTCGCCCACTCTTGCCACATCTTGGGGGTAAGTGGGAAGTACACGTTCATATTTTCCCTTGCCGCTCGCAGCTTCTCGATGTTGCCTGACTTCCTCAAGCACTGGATATACTGCAAAATCAAACACGAAACATCCTAGACAGTAAGCTAAACAATACGAGATGCATCTCAATCAATATTGCCCCCTCCACACAAGGGTACCAAACATCAGCTGCTACTTCTAATATAAGGAATCCTCCTTTGGACTTAACCAGCAGCAGCAGTCAGCTAGGTCAAGCAACCATGATTTTCAACGGAGACGTTAATGAACCAGCTAATGTACCGTGGCTAATCACTACATAGCCCCCCCTCAGGCTCTCACGAACTCAGCAGCTCAGTTTTCTTGCCCACCACGCAAATAAGTGGAGCCCAACTAAAGTGTTGACGATTATTTAACTCTGATGGTCTTTCATGATTGATTGGGTAATTTGAACCCTATACGTAGAAACTGAAAAGGAATTAGTACTAAAATAATGTTCTAGTGAAATTATTTAAGTCTTAGTTGTAGAGATAGATCAAATTGCTGTGTCTTTACTTATCTACATGCCACGTTGGAGTAAATCAATATTGGCAGCTCTTTTTTTATCAATGCAAACACCATGGTTTACATACGTCAGTATGTTGATATGGCATTTTTGGTTCATAAGATTGCAAATTTTCCGCTGTTTGCTTTGGTGATACTGCCTAGAATAATATGGACGCCTAGATGGGCTTCGGCACGATAAATCAGGAGATGTCAAGTGGTAATCCATAAGGCAAACTAAGTGACCGCATAGGAGCGCAATATGCCCCCTCCCCCTGGCAGCAGTTTACTTCTGATATTGAGCTCAGCCTCACCCAGCACAAAATCGACAGCCTGATGGACAGAACTAGGCTAAAGAAATGGCTAACACGCCAGCACGCGCACTAATTCCACCCCAAGTGAGGCTACCATCCAAAGCTCGAACCAACATTAGTGATTAAACCCGCTCAAAACCCTAGCGCGCCATGGAAACAGAGGAGGTGGGAGGTGGGGAGGAGATGGGATACCTGCACGTTCGTCTCGTAGTCCAGAGGCTGCTCCTGGAGGGCTTGCTCGAGGGCCTGGATGCGGAGGTCGTCGGCGCCGCCCCCTTCGTCGTCATCGGAGTCCGACGAGTCCGAGTCGGAGCCCGCGGGCGGAGCGGCGGCCATCTCCGCGTCATCCCCGCCGCCGCCGACAGGCGCGGGAGCGGGCGCCGCCGCCTCAGGCACCTCCTCCTCCATCGGCGTCGCCATGTCCCTCTCTCTCACTGTGTGCGCGTGCCTGCCTGTGTTTCAGAACTTGGCAAGCTTCAGAGGAGCGAGGCGCGATGCGTTTTCCCCCTTCCAGACTCGGCGATTCACGAATTCTTTTTCTTTTCACGTAACACCTTGTGATTCACAGAGTTGAGCAACTTCCGTTTGCACAAAAAGTTGCTTTATCTAATATTCTGTATAGGATGTGTTGAGACATGAAAAATTAGTCGGTTTATTATGACGTTCCCAAACAAAAATGGTCGGTTTATTTTTAATTCAAACGAATAACACAAGGAATCTGCGAATAAAATCATACGCAATTTTTTTTGCGAGGGAACCATATGCAAAAAAAAAAAATTGTGGTGGCATACGCAAATTTAATTGACTTGTATGCATTATACCTTTTTTCTAAAAAAACGCATTCACTTTATTCTTGTTTATAAAATTCTTAAGATCATTTCATCAAGTCTATGCAATTAAACATGTTTTGAAATGTATTTCCATGTCTTCATAAATTTTTAGACACTATATATTTAACGTTTTTGATAAAAACTGGTCTTAAACAGACCGCAAGATATTTACAAAGTTAAATATAATCAAACCCAAAATTGTGTAAATTGTTACGAACAAAAAAAATGCCATGGTAATAAGATTGCAGACATTATTGTACAAGCTTACTTCACAACGTGTCAAGATCGTGACTCTTATCTTAATAAATTGGTCTTCGCGTCACGGCTTTTCTGCTCATGAGTTATGGATTTGTCGAATATGCTGTTGGAGTTGAACGGTGTTTCACATCATAAATCGAATTATCGAAATGTAAATAAATTTCGAAATTGACGCTTGACGGATAACTCAATTTACCTGCGACGGATAATTTTACACCCGAGCCCCTGCACAGTCAAATCCAGGTACCTACCCACCTCTGGCCCGTTCCGTCCGTCTTCCTCTCCATTCCATCATCGCTCCCCAACCAAAGGAAGTTTCTAGGTGCACGCCACAATTTCACACCAGCGAATCACGCTTCCGCCCGCCCCTTCCTTGTACCCGGCGCAAGAGGCGAGCGAAGGGGCCAGCCGGAGATGTCGCCGGCGGCGGCGGATGGCGAAGCGTCGTCGAAGCGGCAGGCTGAGCTGCTCAAGCAGGAGGGCAACGCCTTCTTCAAGAAGGATCGCATCAACGCCGCCATCGACGCCTACACCGGGGTAAGGGTTTTTGGCCCGCTTGTCTTTCCCACCGCCGTGGCCTTGCGTTTTCGGCGTAATTTCCCTGTCAAGGCTTGCCATGTAGAGTCCAATGGGGCATAATTTTGTTCTGTACAGTACAGATGGGATATTTTAGTGAGAGCTTCTAACGCGCTATAGTGCATTCTGTGGAGGCTGTAGCGATTTCTGTGCATCACGCTGATAAATTCTCAGAATTTCGCTCCTTAATTGTCTCAATTGCTTCGGGGGGTAGCCCTGGCTGAACCGTGGCTCTGTAATGTGATTTGTGGCATTAGCATTGCTGGTTCAGGGAAGTTTTCTTACTGCTGTGTCCACCCATCCTGCATTGAAGACGGTTGGTTACCTTATTGATGTAAGCTTGCTTGTGGCCAGTTGGGTGGCTTAGTTACTAATACTGAACTAAATGTTGTCCGAACTAATCTTCTGAGAGAGATGGCGTATTGTCTTGTTAAGAGTTGCCTGATTGCACAATGCTATTTTCTATTACAAAAGAAAACATGCAGATTTAAGAGCATTTCAACTTTAAATGCGTTATTAAGCTGCTAGTCAATACCAATCTGGTATTGTTTTCAATTTGCTAGATATTTACTAGTAGGAAGGGAAAACAGTTGTGAGTTGATGTTGGGAAAGAGGGGTGGGATGGGAAAAGATCTGGTGCTACCGGCCCTTACGGTGCTACCGTGCTACCGAGCACTGTAGCACCATAAATATGCATCGAAAAATTGCAACAAAAATATGAATGGATAGTGCATGCAACGATCTACGATTCATATTTTTGGTTGAGGTGCAACGGAAGCTCGTGCAAGAGATACAAAAAAGAGAAATCAGGCTGTGAACAGTGCGGGTTGCAACTGTTCATTATGAACCCGCAACCCGTTACTATTCAAAGTCTGATTTCTCTTTTTTGTATCTTCTTGCACGAGCTTCCGTTGCACCTCAACCAAAAATATGAATCGTAGATCGTTGCATGCACTATCCATTCATATTTTTGTTGCAATTTTTCGCCCATCCATTGAGGTGCTACCGCGGTTGGTAGCACGGTAGCACCACAACCCGCGGTAGCACCAGATATGTTCTCGGGGTGGGATTGGTTCAGAAAGGACATAGAAATTTACTTACCCTGTGCCAGTGTAGAACAAGGCAGACTTCTAGAATTGTGTTCCTTGCAAATTATTCTTTAAAAAACTGCAGATCAAAGAACATTGAGTGAAACATTTAGCTAAAACTACAGGTCGCTTCTTCTTACTTTATGGCTAGTCCCTTTTGTTTGCCCTTTTCCAATGATGGTATATTTAGTAAAAGCACGTACTTAGTTGAATTAGGGGTAAATCATGCCAAAGGACCGACATTTTGATTTTTTTCTATGACCCACACCTCAGTTGCTAACTTCAGTTTTTGTTTTATTTAACAGGCCATCACTCTCTGCCCAAAGGTTGCAGTATATTGGAGCAACCGAGCACTGTGCTATAAGAAGAGGAAGTGTGTAATGCTATTCCGTTTTGATTGTTGCTTTTTATTGATCATTTTTTATGCTTAATTCAAATATTTTATCATGCTGTGTTACTTCCATGTTTGGCAGTGAATGGGCTAATGTCGAGGATGATTGTAGAACAGCCATAAAGCTTGACAGCCAATCTGTTAAGGTCAGCGGGTGACTTGAACTATCTTCCAGAATAATTTTTTAATGCGTATTTTGTCCTAATCTGGCAATGTGCGGATACTGTATATCCTGGAAGTAGAGAGTGCATATCCGGGACATGATTTCCTGTAGTGTAGTAAAATTCCGCTTTCCATTGTGTTTTTTTTCTTGGTTTTAAATATGTTACACAATCAGCAGTTTTGAATGTTAGAGTAGCACACCAATTGCACGTATCCACACATTATTTGAGTTGGATTCAGTAAAATATGGCCGTTAACTAATCAACAACCTAGGATAAAAGGCTACTCTCTTTCTGTCTCTTACTGTTTTGGCCTAATAGGCCTGTTGTATACAGATTCTTCTTATGTTTCCCTTGGGGCTACTTTCAGCCTGTTGTATGGTTTTCTGTAGGGCTTGTACAGTTTTCATTTAGTTCAATAAAAAGCAGTGGGAGCCTCTCCTACTGTAATTACGTAAAAACAAAGGGATAAAAGGTTAATGAGAAAGTACGGAGACCGTTTCAAGATACTTAAAACATTAATCAGGGGATATTTTAAGATATCATTGTAGTGAGCTCTTGGGTTGCAATGTTCCACAACCAGGGTTAGTAGCTGAAATCAAATCAAATACTTTAGAATCTGTTATACACTTGTTTGCTTACTCTGGACCATTTTAAGTCTTGTGTTTATGTCCTTTCTAACTTGAACTCACTGTCTATATTGAGGTGGAACTGCACTATACATAGTCACATAGGTGTTCTTTTCCTTCCCTTACTGATGAGTAAAGCATATTGTTAATCCTATCTTACAAACTTAGTATCTAGTGCTTTTAATTGCTCGTTTTTTGTAATGATATGTAATTTTACTCTGTCGGCAGGCACATTACATGCTTGGCCTTGCACTAGTGAACAAGCAAAACTTGGCTGAAGGAATAAAAGCACTGGAGAAGGTGTCTCCCTCCCTCCCGTCCTCTGTTTCCACATGTGTGCTGACTCTTTCTGCCATAATCTAATAAAAACTTTATTTTAAACCAAACAATCTAGAACTTCATAAGCTAAATCTAATTGTGGGGTGCTGGTACAACTATGCTGTAAGCTGGACTTAGTTTCTGCTCCATATTGTCTTGTGTGATATAAATACATACATGGCACTGGCAAAGAGCATAGCATAGCCACAACACTAGTATATAACATTCCAGATGTCATGTCCTTGTTTTCTGTAAATTTGGTGAAAATTTAATCTTTATCAAAAGTGAGAAAGTTGGGCTAACAATGTGTATGGTGCCTAGAAAAACAGGAAATACAATTTCATGTACATCCTTTAGCATAGTTCACTCATATTTTGATGTTGTCTCTGTTAGAAATCCAATTTTGTTTATCCCATATTTTAATAATAAACCAAACTCTGCAAACTAGTCGTTGGAGCTTGGAAGGGGTGCACATCCTGCAAGCTACATGGTTGAAGAGATCTGGCAAGAGCTTTCTAAAGCAAAATACATCGAATGGGAAAGCTTATCCAGAGAGCGAGCTTCTCAATTGGATAAGCTGAAGTGTGTAAAACTTTCCCTTGCGTTATTCAGTTAGTATGATTGGGGTATGCTCTGGTGTCATAGTATATTTGTTTATCTTTTTTCAGGATAGCATGTAAAGAAGCTCTTAGGAATTACGCCAGACTTGGTAATCCGGATGCAGATGAGCCTGAAGAACAGTTAAATGAGGTCGAGGAAGTTTTCAGAAAGGCTTCAAAGACCGATACTCCAACTGATGTACCATACTGTCTTAGTGTTCTTTTTTCTTGACACTGCCTTAGATTGCGTTTAACTTTTTCGTGCTCTGATCTTTACCGAACAATTCTTTGTATCTTACTGCAGGTTCCTGACCATCTTTGTTGCAAAATTACACTTGACATCTTCAGAGACCCAGTGATAACCCCAAGTGGAGTTACGTATGAGAGGGCTGTACTTCTTGACCATCTTCAAACGGTAACCGGCTTAGACTCGGACAATTTCTTGCAATGTACTTGTGTTGTACACACTGAATTTATGAATTTCAAATTCATAGGTGGGGAAGTTTGACCCTGTGACCCGTGAGGCGCTTGAACCACACCAACTAGTTCCAAACCTTGCCATAAAAGAAGCTGTACATGCATTTTTGAGTGAACATGGTTGGGCTTACAAGATAAGATGATCGCTTTACAACTGAGATTGGCGGTGCGATTAGTAATACAGGTTCTGGTTAGTTTCAGTTTTGACAGTTGGTGGGAAGATTTGAGCTTGGAATGTTTCTACACAGATATCTTCCCCATTCTGTCCGTCTGTACATATGGGATGGTTTTTATCATGTAATTGTCAACATTACGTAAAGAGGTTGCTCGGAGTGGGGGGTGGGGGGATTGTAGTTTAAGCTATTCGATATATATGGTTATTACTGGTGGTTTTACTTTCTTATGATAGGTTCATCATCATTTGAGAAAAAAGGGTGAATCTTATAAGTCATTTGCTAAAAGGTGTCTTGGAACTCGGCATTCCCAAGCATCCCTATTGCAAGCATATGAGTAGATTTTTTGTTTATTGATATCATAGTTCCATAGGTTTGCAGCTGTGTTTAGACTTCAGACCACACAGCAACAGGGACACGCAGCACTTCTTGTGACTTGCTATACACTGGTCAATGAATCTGCTGTTGGGATGGAAGGCCGCCACCCATTAGCAGTCTTGACAGGTGTGCTAATGTTGTAGTATATCATTATCATCATTTATCTATCAGCTGAGACTTGCAAGTTGAACAGTCTCATATGTACAGACTTGACAATTCGTGCCGAGATAGCAAGGTCTCTAAAAGAACTAGTCAAGTCCATTGTCCACTACATGCATAATACAAAAAAGAATGCTCAATTTCAACGCCCAGTTGCGATGCACACTCTAGGGAACACAAGGCAACAGCCGCTGAAACAGCTAGTGGCACATAAGTTAGAGCCCTGCCGCCAACTTGAGCCTCTGTTGCTTTGTTCACTCTTGAAGCAATGAATGGCTCCGTTCCAAGCATCCTCCGAGCCTGGAAATCTCTGGTCCGATTGCTCCTCCCCTAATTGTCACCCAAACTGCTTCGTCCGTCCCTATAACAAACCACCACCTCGTGACGCATGTCATCTTTTGCTGTTGCACCATGGGGAGCGTGGACTATGACCTGTCCAAGAAACCCAGAGAGCAGCAGCAGATCAGGAGCGGCAAGTCCAGGGCGCTGTTGCTGCTTCTCCTCGTCCTGACGAACGCGTCCTCATTCCTCCTCTTCTCCGGCGCCGGAGCGGCTCTCCGGGCTCACGTCGGCAGGTACGCCCACGCGTGGGGCGGCGCCTCGGCGAAGCTGCTCCGCGAGCTCAACGTGACGGGGCTGGCGCTCGCCGCGAGCCACGCCGAGGTGATGGACCTGTACGACCGCCTCGGCGCGGCCAACAAGCTCCTGGAGGCGATCCTGGGCGGCTCGGCCATGAAGCGCGACATGGAGGCGGCCAGGGCGGAGCAGGAGGCGGCGGCGACGGCCGGGCTGTGGCAGCAGGAGCTCTTCGGCGACGAGCTGCGGCTGGCCGTCGGGCCGCACAAGCTCCCGCTCGGCGGCGCCAAAAAGGGCGAGGAGACGATGATGTTCCCGGCGCTGGGGCAGGCGTGCCACCGGTACCTGGACGAGCTGGAGCGGTACATGAACTACACGGTCGGCGGCGAGTGCCCGTCCGACGAGGCGTTCGCGCAGCGGCTGATGCTCAAGGGGTGCGAGCCGCTGCCCCGGCGGCGGTGCCGGCCGCGGACGCCGGCGGGGTACGTGGAGCCGACGCCGCGGCCGGCGAGCCTGTGGGCCGTCCCGCCGGACACCAGCATCGTGTGGGACGCCTACACCTGCAAGAACTACTCGTGCCTGGTGAACCGCGGCAGGGCCAAGGGCAGCTTCGACTGCAAGGACTGCTTCGACCTCCGCGACGCCGGCCGCGAGAAGCACCGCTGGATGCCGCCGCCGCGCAAGGCCTTCAAGGACCCGCTCAGCTACTCCATCGACGAGGTGCTCGCGGAGATGCCGCCGGGCGCCGCGCGCATCGGCCTCGACATCGGCGGCGGGTCCGGCACGTTCGCGGCGCGGATGGCGGAGCGCGGGGTGACCGTGGTCACCACGTCCATGGACTTCGACGCGCCCTTCAACAGCTTCATCGCGTCGCGCGGGCTGGTGCCCATGCACGTCAGCGTCGCGCGCCGGCTGCCCTTCTTCGACGGCACGCTCGACCTCGTGCACTCCATGCACGTGCTCAGCAACTGGATCCCCGACGCCGCGCTCGAGCTCGCGCTCTTCGACGTCTTCCGGGTGCTCAGGCCGGGCGGGGTGTTCTGGCTGGACCACTTCTTCTGCCTCGGCACGCAGCTGGACGCCACCTACGTGCCCATGTTCGAAAGGATCGGCTTCAACAAGCTGCGATGGAACGCCGGCCGGAAGCTCGACCGCGGGGTCAGCATGGACGAGTGGTACGTCTCCGCGCTGCTCGAGAAGCCCAGGAGGAGGTAATAAAGCGATCGATCGAGCCACAACAAAGGCAATGCATCCCTTGTAACCGTTTCGTTCCTAGTCCCTACATTTCTACCGTGCAATAGTATTGTTCAGAGCAGGAGATTGGTAAAGATTGACCTCCGAATTAACGTGACGGCATAAATCATGAAAATGGCATTCCATGGGCATGGATAATTCAAGATGCTGACAGAGAAGAGGTGTTTAAAAAGCCGTGACATTCTTAGGGCATGTATAACGCAAGATGAGTAGAAGAGGTGCTTAATAAGCCATGGTGTTATTTGACCCTGGCTTCTAAAACCGTGGTTCCATTATACCATAGTTTTGGAAGGGGATCGAGAACGTTGTTTTTACGAAGAACAACCTTCGTTTATTTGTTTTTGTTCCAACAAAAGAGCATGCATATAGGCTTGAATATGAAATTTGCTCCGAGGGGTGTTGTTAGTAACGTGAAAATTGTTAGGAAGCGTTGAACCCTGGCTAGGGACTGCCTCATGTATTTATAGGACCAAAAAAAATCAACACAAGCTTTTTATGATACAATCAGATCACAACTACTTGATATACAAGTATACACTTCTATCGGCTTCATCTCTAAGCCAATTACAACATAATTATTATCTCTAGAACTTAGTTGTAATCTAAACCAAGCATATCCTTTAACAAGTAACAATTCTATTGGGGGCATATGCCCCTGTGGTGCAACCAGACTGTGTCATGTGGTACGACCATCTGAGCTGGCTTCGCCTCTGACATAC
This sequence comes from Eragrostis nindensis, assembly GCA_012490785.1. Classification (NCBI taxonomy): domain Eukaryota; kingdom Viridiplantae; phylum Streptophyta; class Magnoliopsida; order Poales; family Poaceae; genus Eragrostis; species Eragrostis nindensis. The sequence continues at coordinate 171,140 of JAAXCT010000216.1, read as the reverse complement.
CCCTACTCGTATTCTTATTTTCCATTCATTCAAGCTTTGTACACATATGTCTTTCTACATTTAGCTTTACATTATTTTGTAGCACCAAGCTCGCTATCGGGCCCATCAAAGTTAACACGGTGTCGAGTTTGTCTCACCATCATCATCGACACAACAATGCAAAACTTACTATTAATTAATGAGATGATCTCTAGAGTGAGAGATGAAAAGTAGGACTGTAGAAGTTTCTTTTGGGAGCCTCAGGGCTAAAAAGACTCGTACTTCGGCTGTGGCGTGGAGAAGGTAAATAGTAAGACAAAATGACTCCTTTTTGCAACGCAACGCCGTGCGACACTTCATACTACCACAACATACACAACATAGGCACAAATAAAAAATTGCGAGAAAATCCACCGCGAAGAGAAATGGAGAGAAGGCAGGGGCAGAGCCAGGAATGGAGCTTGAGGGAGGATAATAAAAAATGTCTCCGAGGAAGGCTCGTACCAATCATTTTTTTTAATTACATGGTAGTATTCTTTTTCTTTTGCGATGAAAGAGAGCTTCATTGCTCGGGAATTGGGTTACAAAGCTCGAGCTATAAGGTGCTTGATGAGCCACAGGAGCATGCATACGCCATACTGCAGTAGTGCAGTAGATGAAGCATGGGGGGCCGGCCCCTCTCGGCACCCCTCTCCCCGCGTGCTGCCCCTAGCTGAGAGAAGGATCATCCCTAAACATATCCAATTTAACATACTCTCTTCGGTTTTAAATTGTTGACGTTTGACTATTTTTGAGTTTCGTTTGACCGTTCGTCTTATTCAAAATAATAGCTTAAATATGCAAAATTATAAGTTATATTTAAATTTTCTTTAGTGATGAAACTAATCATAACAAAATTTATGATTATTTTTAAATATTTTGAATAAGACGAATAGTCAAATGTAACTTAAAAAAAGTCAAATGTCAACAATTTAAAACCGGAGGGAGTAGACTATATAACCTCGATGAAAAATGAATTTGAGAACATGATGCAGCAGGGAAGCAAAAGCATAATGCATTATCAAGCTTTCACGAAACCGTTTACACTCGCTGCTCCTCTCCTGATGTTATTTGCACAGTATAATATCGTATCGCGGCCCAAATGTTCAAAAGCTATACAATAATTTCATGCGCGATTCAAAAAACAACTTCGATAAGATGCTACAACCTGTTTCCCCTGCTTCTCCCTTTGTCCTCATGTCATTGGCTTCTCTAACAGCGCGGAGACGTACCACTCATTGTTCCCCGTCCCCCGGCCCGGCTTCCGGCCGGTGTTCCACCGCAGTTTCTTGAACCCGACGCGACCAAGCATCGGCGCGAACGTGGCGTTCAGCCGCGCGGCGGGGCAGACGAAGTGGTCGAGCCAGAACAACCCGCCGGGCCTCAGCACCCTGTACACGTCGAACATGGCAAACTCGAGCGCCACGCCGTCGTCGGGCTCAGGCGCCCACGCGCCGCCGAGCTGGTGCGCGATGTCGAGCGTGCCGTCGAAGAACGGCAGGCGTTGCGACTCGGCGCCGACGCGCACGGGCACCAGCCCGCGCGCCGCGATGAAGCTGCCGAACGGCGCGCCGGCGTCCAAGGCCGCGGTCACCACGGTGACGCCACGTTCCGCCATCCGCGCCGCGAACGTGCCGGACCCGCCGCCGCCGGCGGCGATGTCGAGGCCGACCCGCACGGTGCCGTTGGGCCGCGTCCGGAGCACGGCGTCGACGGAGTAGGCGAGCTTGCCGTCGTCGCGCGCCCACCGGCGCCGCTCCCGCCGCAGGTCGAGGCAGCCATCGCAGACAGCCGTCTTCGCCAGGCACGAGTAGTTCTTGCACGGGGAGTAGGCGTCCCAGACGGCGGCGTTGTCCGGCGGAGTGGTCCAGAGGCTCCTCGGCAGCGGGGACGGCAGCACGTACCCCTTGGGCGAGCGCGGGCGGCACCGGCGCCGCGGCAGCGGGTCGCAGCCGGCGAGCATCAGGCGGTGCTCCAGCGCCGTATCGTCGGAGGGGCACTCGACGCCGGGCGTGTAGTTCATGTACCGCCGCTCCAGGTCGTCCTGCACGCGGCGGCACGCGTGGCCCAGAGCCGGGAAGAACGCCGCCTTGCCGTGCGGGGCGACGGCCAGCTTGAGCTCGCCGGCGGGCTCGCGCGGCCACCCGTCGACGTCGGACATCTGCTGCTGCTGCTGCTGCCGCTGCGCGTCGAGGAGGGTGCGGAGGAGCTCGTTGGCGGTGCCGATGCGGGCGTAGAGGCCGGCGAGCTCGGCGCGGCCGTCCGCGAGCGCGGCCTGCGTGGCGTTGAGGTCGGCGAGGAGCGCGGCGGAGTCGTCCCAGAGGCGGATGGTGCCGGGCTTGTAGCGCCGGACCAGCGAGGGGCCGGCGCCGGAGGAGACGAGGATGGAGACGGTGTTGGTCAGGAGGAAGAGGAGCAACGTCACGGCCGTCGTGCTGCAGTACCGACGCCGGAAGGCGCCGGCCGGCTTCTTCCCGTTCCCGTGGAGGAGGTCGCTCTGATCCATGATCATACTCTCCCAGCTCGGTCTCAAAAGCTATCTATCTATCTATCGCACAATTGATCTCAATCAACTGATCAATAGCTAGGTAGAGTGGAGCAGCATAAAGCCACTGTGTGCAGGCGTGTTTAGCAAGCGCAAGCTATTCAGAGCAGTACCAAGCTCGGCACACTTGTACTGTTGTGCACCGCACGATCAGTGTCATGTGATGGATCATTTTGTTACCGGATTGCAAAATTTGTTTCGATTCGGATGGTTACAAGTTACGACTTACGAAGGAGAGGGTTCCCCTCTTGCTTGGGAAGCAGAAAGGTGGAGAAGGAGGAGTCAGCTTTCAGACCATCCATGCATGTAAATGCATGTAAACGCATACTACTAGTTGATGATGTTGCTTGGTTTGCAATCCCACTTTAATTTGCCGGCCTCGAGATCGATGCGCCATATACTCGGATGCACGTGTAGCAGCCTAACTTGTACGCAAGTGCAATCTCCCTCTGAGCTCTTGTAATTTTCCGAGTGGTCAATTTGACTTTTTTTTTTTTTGAGCATAGGTCAATTTGACATTTTGGTTCCAAATCTCGCTCTCTGTGCGTTCAAAAAAGTGAGGCTTTCAGCCTAGCTCGGTAGCCCATGTGGCGAGCGATGGACTGCGTGTGTCCGATCCATTCAGTTAGGGAATGGGGGCTACGCGCCGAGATGGGCCCAGCTATCGCTTTGCTGCAGGACGTACTTTTAGGCCCATCGGTGGAGGCCTTTCCACACAGAAATTCCCAATCCGCGGTAGCGTTCTTCAGGTTCACAAAAGCCTGATGAATGAAGCAGTCGCTGATCACGAGCAGAGAATTTTGCACGGCTAGCTTAGTACACTCCTCTCCTCTACCAAGCTGCAGCTGGTGTACGCGACGTGCATTGGGCATGATCGTCCAGTTGTGTTATCTTCTCTGCTGCGCCGTACGAATTTAAGATGACGCGTGGCGTGGCGGCGGCGCGTGCACCCACTGGACCGCCAGTGTGTTATTACTACTATAGTACTCGTATCGGCGGCTGACCGAGCTATAGCTAGTAGCAGCTCCGATCGGTCGACGGTGGGCGACCTCGAAAAACCTAGCTAGAGAGAGTGGACATTCTACTGGGTACTGGCGACTTGGCAAGTGGACATGCGTGAGTCCATGATCATCCGATGCTGTGTGAGGACACCCGCTTCACTGACCGGCTCAACTGGATGATATTTACAAGTGACTTAGTATTCACTTTGACACCTTAATTAATCACTGCTTGCCAAGTCAAATTAAGATCAAGAAGCTAGGAAGAGAGTTGTCTCTTGCAGATCGACGAACGAGTTGAGACTTGAGAGAGTGAGGGCGTCAGCGAGGGAGAGAAATTATGTTAAAGATGATGAAGAGATGGGACGCGGAAAGATCGATGGAGCGATCACTGGATCATCCATCATGGGGGACCAACAACAACACTCTCCTCATCAAAAGGGCATTCCTCCATGCGGTGCCACATTAAAAGCTGCCGTCTCTCTCTCTCTCTCTCTCTCTCTCTCTCTCTCTCTCTCTCTCTCTCTCTCTCTCTCTCTCTCTCTCAATGGATGGTTCTCTTGTACGACCAACTCTCACCGAACTCACTAAATTGCAGCACCCATCGCCGATTCATCGGCCGGTGCTCCTGTACCCATCGATCGGTCTCTCATACTTGCAAGCTTGCTTTATTTCATGCTGTTCTCTGCATTGCGCAAGCTAGCAACAGCCCTATATATTTTTCCTTCGTTTTCAGTGGCATAAGAATGCATTACTTAGAGAAAAAGAGAAAGGAAATTAAAGCCATAAGTTTTTTCTGCAGGTAACTCTACGATGCATTCCAGTTATTACCTGACGAGATGTTTCCTATGTAGTGTCGCAGAATGTGCGCTAGGTGATTGAGGAAAACGTGACAAGAAAAAAAGTTAGGCGAGGTTTGATACAAGTAGATATCAAAGAGGGAAGTTGGTTTTGACTACACAATGGTTTCTTATATGCATGGTTAAATAAGACATTATCTTAACTGGTTCTTAATAATAAGGTGTTCTAGTACCTTTTTCCACCAGCTAATTATTTGGCTTCACATACACATTTTGAAACATCAAACGATGCAACTCAACAGTGCCACTATAGTCGACTTTAATTTTACCAGTGTGAAATTTGTTGTGGCTTCATATGATCATGCATGATAGGATCTGATCCCTTTTCTAGCTACATGTCAATAGAGTGCTTGTTTTCCCTATTACTGGAATTACAACCAGCTGGATAACAGGGTGACATTTATCCACACAATGTACGACTCTATTAAGTTCTGCGTCTTGTCGGACAATATCAGGTAAATTAAGATAACTATGCCATCGTTATCAGTCAAAATAGTTACACACATACATTGAGCATTCAGTGCACATCTTTCTTTTTTCTTTCTTTGTCCGATGAATAAATAAAATTTCTATGGACCAAAAAATTTCCACAACTCTATTAAATAAAATATATAGCATGATGATTAATCCTATGCCACCCATATATTTTGTCGCATACGTTTCCATGACAGTATCATAACCGAGAGGTGACTATTCTTGCCGTATGGAATCCGCTCGGCGAATTCAATTTGAAAGGTGCAACATGTGGAAGAAGGAACAAGAACTTATCGCCCATTAATGCCTCGATCTAGCTAGTGATTCTAGCAACTTGCTTGATCAACAACTCCAATTGTTTTGTGTTAGTTCCTTATTTTGCTAACATGTTATTTAGATTATGCAAATTTTAAATTCTTCAAAATTATTTATTTATTTGTAATGGTTGTATGTGTTTAGCAATGTCAAAATAAGCTCAAGTTTCAATATTTACTAGCATATGAAGTCAATAGATAAATCCACAATGGTTTCCTATATGAAACTTAAATTTTGCAAACACGCTGATGCTACTGGCTCAAGTTTAATTGATTTGACACTTGATTAACAAAACAAAAGGAATCAATTTTTTATTTGGACTTAATCTGTTAAAGATGTAAGATGTTTTAATTAAAGACATGCATACATGTACCCTTGTTAAGTGCGACATGATAATTAATGTTGAATATATATGTAAAAAAGAGTGAAAGGTAATTTACCTTATTAGATGACTATCATCATTTTGCTGAAACAAGATTACACCAGCGTTTGAATTTAGCTTTGGTGGAATCTATAGCTTATGCAAGATGCAGAAGTTGTGCTATTCTATTTGGAATAGATTTGATTATATGGTGAGATCACTACAAAAAGTTTTAAAACATACCCAAGAGGCCAAGACCACTGACACATATTCTTTGTTAATCGCATGTTCCAGTTAACTGCTAAAACATCATATTATCGTACTAGATAAGTAGATATGATGAGGCTAAGTCTTATGAAATAATCGTTCAACCTGAGGTTTTCATATATCCCCAAAATTAACACAAAGAGGGAGACAAAAAGAAATGAAGTTTCTTATATTTTAAAAGATGATTTAAGATGGGTTCGTTCAGGAAGCTTTACGGTAGTGAACACTTCAAAAGTTTGGGAAGCACAAATAATGTTAATGGACATCTTTTCAAAGTTACAAATTGGATTTTGGATCAACTAGTCCCTAATCAATTGGCATGGCACCCTCTCAAGTAGAGCGTCAGATCCATGTACACAACTGAAAGGTGATATGGATCTAGTGAAAATAGGTTACTTCTTCTACCTGTTCTTGCTTCATTACCTTTCTAGACACTAGACACATGGTGGTTAGACAATACTACTAGCACCCTCTCACAGTAAATGTCGATACAGTAAAGATAACCCACTATCTGCGCGTACGTGTGCCTAAGCTGGCTACTTTGTTTAGTTACCTGATTGTGTGATATGATGTTGATTATCTTTTTACAATTTTTATTTTTTAGTATATATATATTGACAATTAATGTGACAAATGGGGAAGGAAACAATAAAGAGGCATGTAAAAGGGATCTAGCCAGTGATGGAACTCTTCATCAAGATTTGTGGGAATAAGTCTAGCCCATGCGCATGCATATGAATAACGCATTGATTCCTTGTTTCAACATGATCAATAGAGAACTAATGATCCTTTAGCTATATATGGAACTTTTGAATAGCTACCTTCGAAGTATAAGATCACTCCTTGATGTTTGGTGCAAATGCATGGTGTGGAACAGCATTATAGCTGGCACTGTATGCATGACAACACGCATGGCTATGATTGATGAATACATGCATATATACCGAAAGGACCCGGCAATGGTGTCGCACCAATCCTGCACTTCTAGTGCAGTAGGTCTCCACTTACTCGGTAAGTATGTGTGATGAGCTTATGATATATATAGAATGAAAATTGATCTCGCACACACACATATATAAATAAGCACTGTAGTCACAACAAGAAAAAAAAGCATCACCACATATATACACGTACTGAAAAACCTTTCTGAAACTGTAGACTTTTTTTTTTGAAGTAATCCTGAAACTGTAGTCTGTAGATGTACGTGCTCAATTTTCTACTTCTTTTTGGTTGGCTCAATGCTACTTCATGATATATATGACATTGGTGAAATGGTATTTTAGTATTGTGCGTGCATGCTCACAGATGCAGAGAAACGATTGACAAACTGATGCGTGTGCGTGCATGAGAGAGAGCGAGAGAGAGAGAGAGAGAGAGAGTGTGTGTGTGTTCTCGATCGTACTACAAGTCACGGGTATCACTTGACTCGCCACAGTGACATGACGCATGCTTTCGTACAAGTATATGGAGATGTTCTAACCTCCTCCAAAGACACCAAGCACACTAGCACTACGAATCCATACATATATGCTTCAGTATCCTACGTAATACACGTACCGGCCGGTGCACCAGCAACAAGCAGCGGCACATGCCTTAAATTACCGGCATGCAGGGAAAGAATTCCCCAGAAGGACATCCTAGTGTAAATGCCGACCTGTGTCCTCGACGCGACCGACCATATCATGCAAGGAATGCAAACCCGAGCTGGATACGTGTTATGTTTATGCTTGTATAAGCTTGTTCATAGTATATATATCTCAGTCGAATGACTGAATGAATCCGTAAAAGCGCGAGGTGGGGTCCAGGCTAACTACATGTAACATTGTACACTATCATGCTTGTCTCATTAATTTCTGCTTGTATTAGCGTCTCCTTTTTGTTTCTATCGCTACAATGTCTTTCATGAACGCGGGCACTATCGACATATGTTTGCTCAACTTCATGTAGATTTAACTCTCTATATATTGCTGAATTCATAACCACGTCCAGGGTAATTTCAGTTAATTTATCATATTATTCTAATATTAGTCGTGGATAATCTATTAAACTAATGTTTGACCAAGGGAAAAAAAAGCAACATGTGCACTCTTAATGCTAGAAATAAATAAAAAAAAACCCCACTGCCGTTATAAAAAATTAGTTCAAACTATCCTATAGATGCTTTAAAAAATAGTCACCATTGACATTATAAAATATTGTCTAAAATGCCCTCCAAATGTTTTAAAAATTACCCACCATTTCTAATAGAATACTTACCATTGACATTATAAAATATTGTCTAAAATGCCCTCCAAATGTTTTAAAAATTACCCACCATTTCTAATAGAATAGTTAATTTATCATATTATTCTAATATTAGTCGTGGATAATCTATTAAACTAATGTTTGACCAAGAAAAAAAAAAGCAACATGTGCACTCTTAAATGCTAGAAATAAAAAAAAACCCACTGCCGTTATAAAAAATTAGTTCAAACTATCCTATAGATGCTTTAAAAAGAGTCACCATTGACATTATAAATAAATATTGTCTAAAATGCCCTCCAACTGTTTTAAAAATTACCCACCATTTCTAATAGAATAGTTACCATGATAATAGTAGAAAAAAAAACCCTAAGTCATTTAATCTAACTGACGTGGAATTGGAGATAATATGGGAAAAACTTCATGCATGCGAATAATAGATTTGAAACTTCGCGATGTAAAAGGATTTTAGGAAACTTTAACACATGAGGAGATTGATCTCAAATCTTATGTCACGGTAGCGTACGAATTTCTCGCCAAGATAGAATACTATCATGGTTGCACCATGCTTGCTAGGTGTCAATTTCTCGTCGCGGAAGGATACTATCATTCTCACTAGAGCTAAATACTGGCTCAATTGACAAAGGCCTTCCACATGTTTTAAAAGTTACCAACCATGACCACTAAAAATAGCCTAAACTACTTATATATAAGTTTATTAATTCTGCACTACTATTATTATGAAAACAATCAACTGAAAATAACAGTGACAACAAATAACTATGATGACAAAAGAATAATAATCAATGATGCATTAAATATAATGCAATACCAGTGACGCAAATGCGCAGGCCATCATACTAGTTGATAATATGTGTAGAGTAATTTGAGCCATTTTTCTTGTAATTTAGTTTGTGGTTAAATTAGAAACATGTATTGTGTTATTTGGCTTATTTTAACGTAATGACAGTGGTGTGTACCTTTTCTTTCTCCAATTAATGTGGTAATATATAGACTCGAGAGTGAAATTAAGTGGTGATTTCTTTTGATAATTCCTCAAACATGAAAATAATGGATCAACCTTAGCATTGAACGTAAAACTCAAATAATCCCTAGCAGCTAGCTGAGACGTTGAATCACAAAGTGGATTTTTTTAAAGTAACACAACATGGACGCAGACACTCAAACACATACGAGTACTCACCCTTACGAACACATGTATCAAGTTTGGGGCTTGAACCAGGTGGGTTGGTTCCAAGACAAAGAACCTAACCAGCTAAGCTACGCTTTTTTTCGAGAACCTATGGAACACGTATTTCATTGAAAAGGTAGAAAAGGCTATCAGCAAGCAGCTAGCACTACAACCTATGCTGGCTACACGTCCTAAACCTCCTAGACACGCCTTGAGAGACGATCCACCTCAGCTTTCTGATCCTCAAAGATACCCAGGGATGAGCTTCAGGTGGGCAAGAGCGACCGACTGAAGAGCTTGGAAGTCGAAACAACTTAAAAGTTTCGTTCCAGAGCTCCAACGATGAGCGAGCAACGACCAGCGACCAAAATAAGATGAGGCAATGAAGCAAAAAGGGATGTCCCAAACATTGTTCGAGAAGCGACCCATAGCCCACCGCAAATGGCGCGTGAAGACCAGCTGAGTTACGCTAAGGCGCTGCAAGTTGAAATTTATGATGCATGACTAAATAATAAGTTTATTTTCAAGCAGCATATATCTCAATGTCGAGGTAGACAGGAGTGGAAGGGTTAATTGGGCCAGCATGATGATTTGAGTCGTCGGTGGCTGGAGAATGTAGTGTTTGGCCAGAGGAGTACAAGCAGGACACGCATGAAGATCAGGTTCCTGTTGTGAAAATAAACACGCGGATACAAAAGGCAACTTGCAGTTGCACTAGTGTGCCTCTATATATAAGTAGCAGATTTAAGAAAAAAAATCATTAGTATAACTATATATATCAGAAGGAACCTCTATTGTCCAGTTTGTGATAAAACCAGTAAAGGCTACCAGAATCTCACACTACTGACTACTCTGTGTGTTAATTTGGAGTTGGGACCATAAAGGAAGCAGGCATGAGGATGCATGCGCAACACCGCCTTGTGCGTTGTGCTGCTGTCCCACTCCGCCGACGTGCAGTCGATTCACTTTAGCTGTCTTGCTACACAAACAGTAGAAAGATTTTTAGCTGAACTGGAATCGTGTCACTGCTCAAATTTATAGGCCACCGCCTGAGCTTTCCTTGGAGGTACCCTTCCATTCGCCTACCCCCTTTTCTAGTTTCAACTGTACCCAGGTCCTTCGTAGCTGCTGCCAGCTGCTAGACCAGTATATATATGAAAGGGCTAGCTACCCAACATATATATTGTTCTCTCCTTTTTACCAAGGCTACTTACAAACATACACACATGTAAAGAGATACAAGTCTAAAACAACAGTGGATCGATGTGTGTTATCTTTCTCTCTCCAATTCTTGCATTTGGCAGCCAAAGGTAAGAGTTATTAATACCGGCCCATATCATAGCACAAGTCCTCGTCTTAATTGTTGGTGCTGCCTAATTTTGTTTTAATTAGGTATCTAATCTTCTTATCTCTCCCCTGCACCACCAGTACTACCACCACTTGCACCAATCAACCTCATTCTTCCAAGAGAAGACGACCACACCCCAGCACGCTATAGGCCGGCCATACCGGCCCCTTGTGTAGTTGTGTCTCGATCGATCTGTCTCTGTGTGTGGCGTGTGTGTAGTTAGGGCTGGTGGTCTAGTACTAGTCTTCCTCCTCTCCTCTCCTCTTCTCATGGTTCTATAAAGGCAGCCGGTGGAGAGGAGGGGTGATGACTCAAGGCCGCCGAGCATGGGAGGAGATCATCACCACAACGACATGGCGGCACGCGGCGCGGGCGGCGACGAAGGCCAAGCAGCGAACGACATGGTGATGCCGGGCTTCCGGTTCCACCCGACGGAAGAGGAGCTCATCGACTTCTACCTCCGCCGGCGCGTCGAGGGCAAGCGCTTCAACATCGAGCTCATCAACTTGGTCGACCTCTACCGCTACGACCCATGGGATCTTCCGGGTAAGCAACTGAACGGCTACCAGCTACTCAGCTAGTAATTGAGGGATCTATGATTTGTGCATCATTTCATGCATGTGACCCGGTCCCCCTTTTGATTTCATGTGACCCTTTTGCTTTTTCGCTTACTTTTTCATGCACGCATGGGATGCTTGCTTGTATCTACATGCTCTCTACGTAAACATATGCAACAGCTTTGGCTTCAATTGGGGACAAGGAGTGGTTCTTCTACGTTCCAAGAGACCGCAAGTACCGCAACGGCGACCGCCCGAACCGGGTCACGCCGTCAGGCTACTGGAAGGCGACGGGGGCAGATCGGATGGTTCGTGTTGAGGGCAATCGCTCCATCGGGCTGAAGAAGACGCTGGTGTTCTATGTGGGGAAAGCTCCTAAGGGCCTCAGGAGCAGCTGGATCATGAACGAGTACCGCCTCCCGCACGGCGAGGCCGACCGGTACCAAAAGGTTGGGCAAATTCCTTCTACTGATTACGAAGCTGGCTGTTTTTAAGTGGATTACTTTTGCAGTTCTTTGAGACCTTGGAAAAGCATAAAATTCTCCTGTGATAGATACTTCCACTTAAAATTTCCCCTCACGTTAGGAGTCGGGTTGATGCACATGTTGGCTACTCCGTAGCTTACTGTCCGTGATCACTGTCATGCGTTCTCAAATTTTGTTTGAAAGTGTTAAAAGTGCACCGTGAGAATTGCATCTAGCAGAGATCTTAGCCAGATCTCCATGCATGATATCTTGTAGCTGCATACATATAGGCGGTTCCTAACTAAATATGATTTCAGTATATATGTTCAGGGCATCTCAAAATTTTCTTCAGTATATATGTTCGCAAACTAAGACGTTAGCAGTTTTCCCTAAAAATTTCACAGATCGATGAGCCCTCATTTCTGCTTTTACTTTGCAAGGCTGGTCCCTCCTTTTGGAAGCATGCATCATCATCGTCCTTCATATGAGAAAGCCTACAACTTTTAACATGTGCATCTCTATATATGATAAGTAATTAACTACACAAAAGGGAGAAATCTAGCGATTCTAAAACCAAATGAGAAGCCAGAAAAATTGAGGCCTATAACAAAATGTGAATTTTGATTAATATTTCAAAGTGTTACATACTCCATTCTTTGGATAGCATCCTTCTCACCATGAAAGAGATATCTTTATCCTATTTTTATTCCCCTTGTTGCTGGTTGTGCAACTCGCAAACTTCCAAGTGTTCCTTTTTTTCTTAATCAAACTCTACATGCTAAAAACTCTACTGCTCTACATATACTGGGAGGTGTAGTCGTATATGTTTATCAATTCACTTGCACATAATTAGTAATTATAGTTTTAAGTCTAGCTCGTTTCTAATTACATGAAATTAATTGATGTCGAATTTGGGATCTCTAATTAATATTTTGGATCAATCTACTATACATAACAGGAAATTTCTCTCTGCCGAGTGTACAAACGCCCAGGGATAGAAGACAACTTCCACCTCACCGGAACGACAACAAGGTCATCCGGCTCAAAGGCAGCATCAACTATGGACAAGAAGCACCGGACATCGGCGTCGCCTCGCCTGGCCCCAATGTTCGATGGCGGCCACTCATCCGGTCTGATGAACAAGCCATACAATAACGCAAACAATGGTGGCCTGACGTCGTCTGCTGCAGCTCCAGTCGCAACAATGGCGCTGCAGACGTCAATGTTCCGGTCGACCGGCTCCGTCGCCTCGCTGAGCTCCACCACGTCGACGGAGGAGGATGGTACATCGCTATACCACTTGAAGGGCGCCAACCCGATGCTGCCTTCTTCCACGCACGCCCTGCTTAACGCAAACTCCACTACAATGGCAACCATCCCAATAGATGAGCTGAGTAGGGCAATTGGATCATACAATAATAACCAGGGAAATCCCAATCAGCCTTTGCCATCCCAAGGCCCATTGCTTCCATTCCCTAGTATGGAGAAGATATGGGATTGGAACCCTCTGCTAGAATCTCCCAAGGTTTGCACAAGCTTCAAGTAAGTTATGCATGTACGTATACATGCACAAATGATCTAGGGCTCAAACAATGCATGCTTGCATGCGTTCACGTATTATATATGTAAACATATGTACGTATGTGCAGACAACTAATTATTTTGGCTAGGGCACGGTTAATATGTAAAGGGAGGAATAGGATGAGACGATTCTAGTCCCATGCCATTGCTGCCCCATTATTTAGTTCACCAAGCTTGTGTCACAATATGTCAAATTCTATATATTTTGATCATGCAGGCCATGTAGTGTCACTCGTAGAAATGGAATAAAGATTAATTGGACTACATATACGTGCTTGCATATGTATGTTCCATTCGTACCATTCCCCCTCGTGTTTTGTACTCCCTTCGTTCACTTTTAGGTGTCATTTTGGAGTTGGGCACGGGATTAAGGAGAAGTGAAAAAGGTGTATGCACTGAAAACGAAGAGGAGAGAGATAGAGATAGAGGTGTAGTGGGAAGATGGAATATTGTATTGGGAAGAGAGAAATGTGCATTGGGAAGCGAGAATGGCATGTAATTGGAGAAAAGTGGAGAAGGCTAGAATGACATCTATTTGTGAACGGAGGGAGTATTCGAAATCATGCAATATATTGTGACCATTGATCGATCTTTCTTGCAACCATTAAATTACAAATTTTAGTTACATGAAATGATGAGGTAGTTGAAAATATATAATTTGTGACAATCCTAACTACATGCAAAACGATGCTATTTTGATTTCTTTCCGTTTTGTATGAGCTCACGCATGATTTTTTTTCTACATGCAAAACACGCAAAACACGCACGTTTTGTATGAGCTCACGCATGATTGGCATCATATATCGCAGAACTACCATATGGCTCAGGATAAAGTGTCAGCCATCGACAGCTATAGGCATAAGCCAAGTTGTCTTTATACACAATATACCTCTTATCTGCATTTGATTCACTTTGTTCAAAGGTAGGGATTTTTTTTAAAAAAATAAATAATATTTTGGGTGCTGACAAAACGTGTTGTAACTTAAGTTCATAAATGCAGATCACTAATAAAGAAGAAATGCCATATATGTACTCGTATGAACTAGGAACTCCGATCCCCACATATCGCATATGCAGCGGCAAACAAGATGAGAACTGGTGGCGGCCATGCTGCACGATTGTGCGGTTGCTCGTGTGTGTGAGAGAAGATGTTTTTTATTTTTCTCTCTCCTTTTTGTTTTGAGATTTTTTTCCTTTCTCTTGAGGAGTGAGAGGTAGTGTTTGGTCAGGTCAGTTATGATTGGAGCATGACAACCGCCACGCTTTTACATGCCCATATGCACTGGGCCTACCAAACCGCCTGCATGCATGCATGCTGCTGGGCCAGCATTTGCTCGCGTGCTCGCCGGCCTGCTTTATTGCATCACACACGTGCCAGTCGGCAAGTTGGGCTCGGCCACAGCAGCCTTCCCGAACCCAGAATTGGCCCGGCCTCTCGTACGGTGTGTATAATTCAAAATTCCGACGCACAGGCTGCTCTACAACTTCAAAACTCCAATTTCCGAGAACTCGAAATGGCATGCACCATTGCACCTCATCTGGAATTCTGGACGTTGAATTTTGATTGGGGCATGCGTGGCTTTGTTCGTGGCATCTATCCTTCGCTTCTGAGCAGTCATCGAGATGCCAATGATGTCACTATCATGAGGAACATGAGCTCGCTTTCTTCGTGCTGAAAGGAGTTTTCTGTTGGTTGTTACGCCTTCGAGTTAGAGCTATCCAAAAATGTGTGACCTTCTTCTTTCCTAAAGGCAGAGAAAACAACGTGGTGCTTTTCTGCTATCTTTACAGGAGCTGTCTCTGTCTGCCTCTGCTTTTGTCCGGCGCCGGCTGCTCTTCTCTTCACGGATCCGTCAGTTGCGCGGAGACGGCTGCTCCTGGATGTTATTTAGTTTCCAGTGCTGTGAATTGACCGATGAGTATTTCCTAAGATTACAGGGAGAGAAATCATGATCATTTTGTCTCTGCACTGTAAATTTCATGTGCTTCATCATCTCCCAGGCTTGCTGAATTCTGGGCTTTGAATTGTGCAGTCCAGTATAGGCTCGATTGAAATAGGAGGTCCGTATCAAACTGGGCCGAGAATTAGTAAGCAAGCCGATGAAGATTCGCCGCGAATCCCAAATTCTCTGCTTCTGAAGCCTCGAATTTTGGATGAAGAAAAAGCACAACTTTCAGAGTGAAAAAAATTCAATCTATGTGCAGAATAGTGGTAAGCACCTCTCATTTTTATTCTGATAGGAGCAAGTTTCTCAGAAAATGAATTTAAGTAGCATCTGGAAGCAGCGGCAGTAGAAGTGCATTGAGTGAGGCATTGCCGCTGTCGTAACCCAATTTTAATTTATTTCCTTTTTTAGAAAAAAGAAAAAAAATCTATAGTCTGTGGCTTGTGAACCTCTTGTTCTTGACTTGTGCGCAAGGAACAGGACGATGCAGACATGCAGGGGTAGGAGGAACCCATGGGTCTGAATCTGATGATCCGGTTGACAGACACATGAGCAGCAGTTGAGCATCCCCCCTGCACTGGGGAAAAGATCATGTACTTCTACTACCAGGGGACAGGAACAATAATATCTCAACAGATGCCGAACTAGTATCAGTTAACTGTCGCTGCCTAAATACTGGATTAGCAAGATTCGAAGGAGTACTAATTTTAGAAGAAGCGATGGAATGCAAGAAGCTGAAGCACAGGGGGAAGAGCAGCAAAATCCGCACTGATCCGAGTAATGACGGTATTAATCCGTTCCACAAATTAATTAATCTCGAAAGAACATTTTGATCGCATCTGCATGCAGGAGTAATTACATTTACACGACGCCGCTAATCGAGTCTTACTAAACTAAGCTAGCTATCTCGATCTACAAATAAGGGGAGGAGGAGGAAGAAGAAAAGGAGGAGGATCCCACGCCGACGGCAACGGCCCTGTTGGCGGCGTCGGAGGGGACGAGGACGAACAGCAGCAGGACGGCGAAGATGGCGACGGGCACGAGGAGGAAGAGCGGCGGCGGCGGCGGCAGCGGGGGCAGCAGCAGCGGCAGCACCAGCAGCGTGGCCGTCACGCACGCCAGCAGCGCCGCCGCCTCCGCGCCCATGTAAGAAGAAGCCCCGGCGCCGGTGTCCTCCAGCTGGGCGCCAGCTTCTTCCCGGCTGCCACGGTCGGCGCTCCTCCACGCCGGCGCCCCGCGCCGCTTCACCGGCGGAGGCGGGAACCCCGGCGCCGGCGCCCTCGCGGCGGCGAAAGCGGCGTGCTTGGGACCGGTGGCGCGGCCGGGCATGGCGTCGTCGTAGTGGAGGAGGTGGAGCAGCTGGAGCGCGCCGCCGGCTCGCATCTAACTGCGGTCGGAGCAGAGGGCGTCCTCTTCCTCTGGAACGTGTGGATTATTCTTGGCGTGGATTGGAAGCGAAGCAAGAGGAGGAAGAGTAGTGCGCCGGCGGGCGGCGGCTTGCCTTGTTGCTTCCGCTCGGCGTTGGCGAGGGAGCGTGCGTTGTTGGTTGCGAGCTTTTCTTTTCAATTCACATCATTTTATAGGAGTTGTAAACTCTGCCTGCTCTGACCTCGCTGACCGTGGACGCCGATCGAGAGTGCTTCCCTACCGTTGTCACGTGTGGGGTCGCTTGGGCAGTGGCGCCTCTCTTTGAAACATACAGTCATTGCTTACTGAGGAACCATGTTGAGATGTGCCATGGTTCATGATGTGATGAGTAATTGACAACGACTTAGTTTGAGTTGACATGGGGTTCGAGTTTGAAATGTGAGAACTTGAGGTTTGCATGAGCATATATATTGATAATGTTTATGGCTAACCGGAGTTGGTGAAGGTGATGGGAAGTATAGAGGAGATGGAGAAATGTGTTTGCTTGTCTAATGATGTGTAGGTCAATGGAGTCAACTTGATGGTCAACGGCGAGAGGATCGGGAGGAACAAGCGGGAGGCTTGGGTCTGGGCGATCGAGAGACCGGGTGAGGTCAAGGGTGATCCACACCGTACACATGGCGGACAAGAAGCACGGAGGGTTTCGCGGTTTGGCCTCAAAACCGTGGAGGTGATGAAGACGGCGGGTTGACCAAGTCAAGAGGCGAACAGGAGGCCGAGTCAAGTGAAGGGTCCCGACGGGCTGGGACGAGAAGACTTGACGGCAAGGTTCGCGGGACGAGGTGACACGCGTCGACATCGAGGTGGTTTTCCGGTTTATGCCTCAAAACCGGCGGGCGGACGGTTTCCCGGTTTGGGCCTCAAAACCGGCGGCGGCGCATGGTGGTGTACGTGGCACCATCGCGAAGGTTGCGTCGAAGCGAAGCGAAGTCGTGAAGGGCCCGATGGCGTTCGGGCGAAGGAAAAAGAGTTGGACGATTTTGCCCCTAGTGGTAGGTGGGAGTATGTAATACCTTAGGGGTATTTTGGGAAAGAGAAAGTGCCCATATAGGGAGGTGGAGTTGGCTGGCTACCTCGAGTCTTGAGGGACCAAGTCATTTGCATCTAAGGTATAGGACTAGCTAGGGGAGAGCTAGAGAGAGATGAGAGGAGAGGGAACAAGGTGAGAGCTTGTATCTTCAACTTTCAACAAGAGAGGGAGGAAGAGGGCGGTGCCCTAGCTTTGTACCTATGGATTTCGTGATTGAATCAATGGGATGATGTTTGTTTGAATCAATCTTGTGCTCTCGTTCTTCCTCCCCATCTTATTCCCGAATTTATCTTTTTCCTCATTTTCGGAGCTATTTTCGGGTGATTTTTCGATCTCCTTTTTGGCTGCGATTTGGGATGGTTTTCTTGGATGGATTCGGTGTTAGGATGTGTGGGAACATGCCTTGAGTGATCTCGTTCAAGATCTCCCCACGAGTACCTCGAATTTGTGGATATCGTCCAAGTTTGACCAAACCCTTGTTCTTGCACGTGATCTGAAATTCGAGGGGATTTGGTTGGGTTTTTGGTATGGATCCACTTGGATGAGGTTCCCAATCTTGTCACGCACCTAGGGTTCAAGTTTGGTGATTTTTGGAGGTCGTTTGATTGGGTTTCGGATTTTGGAGCAACCGGTCGCGCGTTTTTGTTCTTGCTGTTCATCGCCTACCGGAGTATCCGACCGAGTACCGGAGTATCCGGACCTGGTACCCGACCGGACTATCCGACACATTACCGGAGTATCCGGACCTGATACCTTTCGGAGTATCCGGCACCCTACCGGAGTATCCGGACCTGGTATCCGACCGGAGTATCCGACACCTCACCGGAGTATCCGATACTCACCGGAGTATCCGATACCGGAGTATCCGACAGGTTACCGGACTATCCGGTGGAAGGTCTCGGTTGGATTTTCATCGGTCCATCTCGTGGAGTGCGTGTTCGCTTGTTTTGCTTCCGCAAGTATTCCTACATCATCTTTGATCACTCCTAGGGTCAGCACAACACTCCTCATGTGTGTGTGTGATCTTGGTGATCATTCTTGAGGCGGGTTGGGACATAGGCCGAATTCTTTGCAAGAATTTTTATCGGCTCCCATTCACCCCCCTCTGGTCGCCTTCTCGGTCCTTCAATTGGTATCAGAGCCGGTTTGATCACGTGTTGAGCTTAACCGGCTTTGTGATCCGAAGGCGACATGGAGAAAGGTGCGATCAAGCTCTTGGTCTTCGATGGGGAAGATTTTCCCTATTGGAAGTCTCGCACTCAAGCCTATCTCATGAGTCAGGGCATTGGGATATGGACCATTGTGCAAACCGACTACGAGATTCCGGAGACCATGGAGACGGCGCAGCAAGGTGCGATCACTCAATTCGATAACAATTCTAAAGCTGTTAACATCTTGCTTTCCGCCATCGGTAGAAAGGAGTACGATCGCATTGCTCACCTTAAGACTGCGCATGCCATATGGGAGACGCTTTGCTCCTATCATGAAGGCACTAACCAAGTTAAGACCATGCGTAGAGATTCGTACAACAGGCAGTACCAGACCTTTGCACAGCTGCCTGGCGAGTCACTAGATGCTACGTTTGCTAGATTCGAGTCCATAGTGTGTCATCTCAGAGCTTGTGGTAATCTTGTTTACACTGACAATGAGCGTGCTAAGCAATTGCTTTACTCACTAGATGAGAACACTTGGGGTGTGAAGATCTCCGCACTGGAGGAATCCCCCGACTTTGGCACACTCACCTGCGAGCAGCTCTATAGCAAGCTCAAGTCTCACGAGCTCTCTAGGAAGTCACGTCCGAACCACAATGCATCCACTAGTATGGCCTTGATGACTGACTCTCATGGTAATGCATCTTATGGGACTAACCCCTCTCACAAATCTACTTTGGAGTTTGCTCTTTCTTCTTTGGTTGCAGCTTCAGATGAACAGGTGGAGTCCCTTCCGGAGGAGGATCTTGCCTTGCTGATCAGGAAGTTCAAGCGCTCCTTCAACAACAGAAGAGATAGGAGAGGTGGTGATCCCCGTGGTTGCTACGAGTGCGGCGATCCTCGTCACTTCATCGCCGACTGCCCCAAGCGGAAGAAGAAGTTCGACTACACCGACCGCCAAGGAGAAGAACCCAAGAAGAAGAACAACTTCTTCAAGAAGGGCAAGAACACCAAGAAGAAGATAGCAAAGGTGGTCGCAAGGGCACTTGTGGCTTCCCTCAGCGACGTCGACTACTCTACGGGCGACGACATCTCAAGCGCTGAGGAGGAGATGGAGAAGCCGGAGAAGTCAATGGACAAGAAGAAGACTTCCGACTTCACCGGGCTCTGCTTCATGGCAAAGGATGATCCCAACTCCGACTCCGACTCCGAGACAAGCAAGGTATCACAAACTCGTGAGGAGCTCGTCTTTCAAAATGAATACTTGCGTACTGCATTGTTTGAACAAGATAAGAAGCTAGTTGAGGCTGTGCGCAAGAATCGTAAGCTAAAGTCCAAGCTTGAAAATACCAATGTTGATCTTGCTTTTCTCAAGTCTCGTGTTGATGAGGATAGGGTGGTAGAGTGTGAGTCTTGTGATGTTGTGATGAGTGATTTGGTCTCTTTGAAAGATGTGCATGCTCAAGTTGCCGGTCAGCTTGAGAGTGCTTTGAAAGAGCTAGAGGAGCTCAAGGCTCGACCTCTACTCTTGGGTGCTTGCAAGACTTGCCCTAAGCTCACACAGGACTTGGATAGTCAATTGTCCAAAGTCAAAGAGCTAGAGGCAAAATTGCTAAGTGGTTCTCGTGCTACACCACCACCATGTGTTGTGTGTGTTTCTCTGAAGAGTGATCTTGTTGCCACCAAGGATGAGAACCTAAAGTTATCCCAGGAAGTTGAGTACCTCACCACTCGCCTCACAAGAACCAAGGAGAGTGAAAAGAGAATTGAGAGTGACTTGCTGAGGGTTAAAGAAGGTTCAACTCAAGGATACAACTTGGGTTTGGGTTACGAGAGGTGTGAGAAGGAGAGTGACAATGTGGGTAAGTTTGTACCAAGCTCCAACCTCCAAGATGAGAGTGAGAAACTTAAACCCACCGACACCTACTACCCATCAAACCCAAAGCCATCCTTTAACCCAAGAGAGGTCAAGAGACAAAAGCAACAATCCAAACCACCTACACAACCAAAACCAAAACCCAGGAATGTGTTTACTTGCATGTTTTGTGGTAAGGATGGTCATTTGGATGAGTTTTGCTTTAGAAGGAAGAGAATTGAAAGGAGGCAAGCTGAGTTAGCTAGGAATGCAGTCTATCATTCCTATGTTGACTATCCGCCTCACACTCCTTCTCGTGCTTACAGTGGACTTGGTCATCGCTCATATGACTTTGGTTCACGAAACAGAGGATTTGAGTCACGACGCTTTGATGGCCCACGTTTTCCCTTTCGTGGTGTCCATCCCCAGCGTGGATATGGTCATCCCTCAGATGACTTGTATCCCCGTGACGCGTGGCGTGAGTCTAGACGCTTTGACGGACCACGTCGTCCCTATCGTGGTACTCGTCCCGTGCGTTCCAATGATCAAGTGCATAGAACTGTTTTTACTTCTGCAGGTCGTGTGGTTAGGTGCTGGATTCCTAAAGCTTATCTCTCTAACCCCAGCACTGAGCCCTCGATCTTTTCTTCACGTTCTATGTAGGTAGCTGATGGAGGCCTGGAGGACAAGTGGTTGATGGACTCCGGTTGTTCGCGCCATATGACCGGTGATACTAGATGGTTCTCCAGCCTCACCCCCGTGAAGCAAATTGACTATGTGACATTCGGAGAAACAAAAAGGGTAGAGTAAAAGCAATTGACGCTGTCAAGGTAAATGACTCATTCACTCTCAAGGAAGTAGCCCTAGTAGAGTATCTCAAGTACAATCTACTTTCTGTTTCTCAGTTGTTGGATGATGGCAATGAAGTGATCTTTAAAAGGAATGCATCTCGCGTTGTTGATTCGACTGGTGCTTTGATTTGCAATATTTCTCGAATTGACAGAGTTTTCCGTGCTGATTTTGTTTCTTCTTCTGGTTCTCACAAGTGTTTGTTCGCTCAACCTTCTTCTGAGCTTTGGACATGGCATAGGGGACTGGGTCACATGAGCTTTGACTTGTTGTGTCGCTTAAGTGGCCTAGGATTGATCCGAGGATTGCCTAAGTTCAAATTTGAGAAAAACCTTGTTTGTGCACCTTGTCGTCATGGCAAAATGGTTGCCGCTTCTCATCCACCAATCAATTTGGTGATGACTGAGCAGCCTGGGCAATTGCTTCACATGGACACTGTTGGTCCTGCTCGGGTTCGTTCAGCTGGTGGGAAGTGGTATGTTCTTGTGGTCGTTGACGATTTTTCTCGCTACTCTTGGGTCTTCTTTCTTGAGAGCAAGGATGAAGTGTTTCATCACTTTCGGAGCTTGGCTTTGAGGTTGTTCAAGGAACTCCCTGGTGCACTACGAGCTATCCGCAGTGATAATGGCACCGAGTTCAAGAACTCCTCGTTCAGTGCTTTCTGTCTTGAGAATGGTCTTGAGCACCAATTCTCTGCACCTCGTGTTCCTCAGCAAAATGGCATAGTTGAAAGAAAGAACAGAACCCTTGTTGAGATGGCCCGGACGATGCTTGATGAGCATAGGACTCCGAGGCGGTTCTGGGCTGAAGCCATTAGCACCGCTTGCTATGTTTCTAATCGGGTTTTCTTGCGCTCAATTCTTAATGTGACTTCTTATGAGCTACGTTTTGGGAGGAAGCCAAGTGTTTCTCATTTGCGTGCTTTTGGTTGCAAGTGCTTTATTCTCAAGCGTGGAAATTTGGATAAGTTTGAGTCAAGATCTTCCGATGGCATTTTTCTTGGTTACACCCCACATGGTCATGCTTATAGGGTTTTGAACTTGGAAACTAACACCATCGTGGAGTCCTGCGATGTAACCTTTGATGAATCTATGCCTTGTACAAGTGGTGTTGTTGAGTGTGCAGGTGACAGGGAAATAGAAGAGAGCATCTTTGTAGACGGTGATCTACCGGCTCCAGGTGAAGATGAGGATGAACCACTACTTCCTACTACTTCGCCTGCTCCTGAGCCGGTCCCTGCTTCCACAGTTCAAGCAGAGGGTCCCGTAGCATCTACATCCTCTTCGGCGGCCGTCGATCCAGCTCCAGCCGTCGTCGAGCAAGCCCCAGCTGTTGTTGAGGGGGAGGTACGCTCCGAGAGAGAGGCCCCTCGACACATCCAAAGTCGACATCCTCCCCACCAAATGATCGGTAATCTAAATGAAAGGACAACAAGGTCGAGGTCTGCTCATCTCGCATGCTTTACAAATTCTGCATTTGTTGCCTCCTTTGAACCTCGAGATGTTGGACACGCTCTTTCTGATTCCGATTGGGTCAATGCCATGCATGAGGAGCTAGAAAACTTTGAGAGAAACAAAGTCTGGACCCTTGTTGAGCCTCCTCCCAATGTGAATGTGATAGGAACCAAGTGGGTGTTCAAGAACAAACAAGGTGAGGATGGTCTAGTTGTGAGAAACAAAGCTAGGCTTGTGGCTCAGGGGTTTAGCCAGGTTGAGGGCTTAGACTTTGGGGAAACCTTTGCTCCTGTAGCGCGTCTAGAAGCCATTAGAATCCTGCTAGCCTTTGCCGCGTCTAAGGGCTTCAAGCTTTACCAAATGGATGTCAAAAGCGCTTTCCTAAACGGCTACTTAGAGGAAGAGGTTTATGTCAGGCAACCCCCAGGCTTTGAAAATCCCAAGTACCCAAACCGAGTGTACAAGCTTCAGAAGGCTTTGTACGGGCTAAAGCAAGCACCCAGGGCATGGTATGCTAGGCTGAAAACCTTCTTGCTAGAGCGCGGGTTTGAGATGGGGTGTGTGGACAAAACCTTGTTTACCCTCAAGCATGGCACTGACTTTCTTTTGGTTCAGATATACGTGGATGATATCATCTTTGGTGGTTCATCTCATGCTCTTGTGTCTAAGTTTCAGGCAATGATGGAAAATGAGTTCATGATGTCCATGATGGGCGAGCTGACCTACTTCCTTGGTCTTCAAATCAAGCAATGCAAGCAGGGTACCTTCATTCATCAAGCCAAGTACACGAAGGACTTGATGAAGAAGTTCGACATGTCGGATGCCAAGCCCATGTCGACCCCGATGGCCACTTCCACCGTGCTCGATCCGGATCTTGATGGTGAAGCGGTGGACCAGCGGGAGTACCGGAGCATGATCGGCTCCCTCTTGTACCTCACGGCGACAAGGCCCGACATACACTTCGCGGTGTGTCTTTGTGCTCGCTTCCAATCTTCACCAAGGGAGTCTCATCGTCAAGCGGTGAAGCGCATTTTCAGGTATCTCAAGTACACCCTTGAATTCGGCATTTGGTACTCTGCATCATCTACACTTTCTCTTTGTGGTTATTCGGATGCGGATTTTGCTGGGTGTCGAGTTGATCGGAAGAGCACTTCGGGTACTTGCCATTTTCTTGGGTCTTCTCTTGTTTGTTGGTCTTCTCGCAAGCAATCTGGCGTAGCCCAATCCACAACCGAAGCTGAATATGTTGCTGCTGCTAGTTGCTTATCCCAAATCCTATGGATGACTTTCACTTTGAGGGACTATGGGTTAACCTACAAGAGTGTTCCATTTTTTTGTGACAACACTAGTGCCATATGCTTATCCAAAGACCCAATCCTACATGGGAGAGTCAAACACACAGAGGTGAGATACCACTTCTTGAGAGATCATGTTGCAAAGGGGGACATCGAGTTTACATACATTGATACCCACAACCAATTAGCCGATATCCTCACCAAGCCCCTAGACGCCGAGCGCTTTGCATTTCTTCGGGGGGAACTTGGTGTTTGCTATCCTTATGGCATTGTTTGAGGGGGAGTTGGCTTCTTTGTAAATATGTATCTTACTTTTCTCGCATTTGCATTGCATTGTAAGATAAGCATCATGTATAATATGCATCTTTAGAAGAAGCTTCAACCTTTATGTCTCCTTGTATTTATTGTTGCTATGATTGAGATTGAGCTAAGTTGTATGATTGCTAGTAGCATGCTTTTAAACTTAGGCTCTTTTAGATAGTATGGTATAGTTTCATTTGAGCAAGCTAGCTAAACCTTGAGATGAAAATTGGCTTTTGTGAGGCTTATGATCTATGCATGCCTATGTTTGTTCACCATGTGTATACTTGTTTTTATCCTTGTCAAGACTTGTTTTAAGGCTAGAATTAGAAAATGTCTTGACTTCGGCAACTTATTGTTTGGGGATGGACTTTGGTAAATGTTTAGCTCATGATGGGACTTTGGGGGACAAATGTCCTTTTGCCAAAAGGCATACTCATTTGCTTCTTGTGCTTAATTTCTAAAATCAATTTGATCTCTTGTGCAAAATGCTAAAAATCCAATACGGTGCCTGGAAGCCTCGGGGTTTGTTGCATATGTCGGCGTTTGTGAGCGTTTGTGAGCGTTTGCTAAAAATCCAAAAGGTTACTTGAGGATGAAAAATAAAAGACAAGCAAAAGCTTGCAATCTTCACTTGATCAAATTGAGTCTTTGTTGCATATGTGAGCGTTTGTCAAAGCACATCTTTCCGAATGTTTGTTGCTTGAGTTGAGATTGACACTTGCTAGTTTTCATGATTCACTTAATGCTTGTTTTGCCTTGGATAGGGATGATCATACATGTGGTGACCATGCTTTTCATGATATAGCAAATTTGAATCTATCTTGCTTAATTTAATCTTCATGCTTAGCTTGTCTAGCTCTTTGTTTTTGTGCTATGCTCTCTATTATGGCCTTCGTGCAATTGTGAGCTCATGCTTTTACACTTCAAGGTTCTATGCTTGTTCATAGCAATGATAAATGCTTGTTGACATGATTTTTGAAGCTTGGTAGGATTCCCACCTCATGCATTGCATTTTTGGCTCTCTTGTATCTTGATGAGTTCATTGCCAAAGGGGGAGAAATATTGATAAGTTTGCATCTCAGATAGATATTAAGGGAGAAACTACCTTTGAAATGCTTTTGGGGGAGTTTTGGTCGAAAATGCATCTTTTCTTGTTTTCAGGACAGAAACCCCCCACCGGACTATCCGGTTGTCTACCGGACTATCCGGCCACCGGATCATCCGGCCCAGTACCGGATTATCCGCGCATTTCGCATTGCATGAGAAGTTGCACCACTTCAGGGGGAGTTTTTCTTTAAACCCTTTTGTTCTGACTTTTTCCTGAGTCCTTGTGGATCTTTGCGACTTTGTACCGCTTTCTTTGCCAACTCTTGGCTTTTGTGATCTTTAGCTTTCTTGTTTTCGTATTTCAAACTTTGGATTCTTGAGATCGGTGTTGTTGTCAATGTACTCATCAAGGGGGAGATTGAGGAACCATGTTGAGATGTGCCATGGTTCATGATGTGATGAGTAATTGACAACGACTTAGTTTGAGTTGACATGGGGTTCGAGTTTGAAATGTGAGAACTTGAGGTTTGCATGAGCATGTATATTGATTATGTTTATGGCTAACCGGAGTTGGTGAAGGTGATGGGAAGTATGGAGGAGATGGAGAAATGTGTTTGCTTGTCTAATGATGTGTAGGTCAATGGAGTCAACTTGATGGTCAACGGCGAGAGGATCGGGAGGAACAAGCGGGAGGCTTGGGTCCGGGCGATCGAGAGGCCGGGTGAGGTCAAGGGTGATCCACACCGTACACATGGCGGACAAGAAGCACGGAGGGTTTCGCGGTTTGGCCTCAAAACCGTGGAGGTGATGAAGACGGCGGGTTGACCAAGTCAAGAGGCGAACGGGAGGCCGAGTCAAGTGAAGGGTCCCGACGGGCTGGGACGAGAAGACTTGACGGCAAGGTTCGCGGGACGAGGTGACACGCGTCGACATCGAGGTGGTTTTCCGGTTTATGCCTCAAAACCGGCGGGCGGACGGTTTCCCGGTTTTGGCCTCAAAACCGGCGGCGGCGCGTGGTGGTGTACGTGGCACCATCGCGAAGGTTGCGTCGAAGCGAAGTCGTGAAGGGCCCGATGGCGTTCGGGCGAAGGAAAAAGAGTTGGACGATTTTGCCCCTAGTGATAGGTGGGAGTATGTAATACCTTAGGAGTATTTTGGGAAAGAGAAAGTGCCCATATAGGGAGGTGGAGTTGGCTGGCCACCTCGAGCCTTGAGGGACCAAGTCATTTGCATCTAGGGTA
This sequence comes from Eragrostis nindensis, assembly GCA_012490785.1. NCBI lineage: Eukaryota > Viridiplantae > Streptophyta > Magnoliopsida > Poales > Poaceae > Eragrostis > Eragrostis nindensis. Next base: position 144,320 of record JAAXCT010000216.1, on the reverse strand, counting down.
TAGGACTAGCTAGGGGAGAGCTAGAGAGAGATGAGAGGAGAGGGAACAAGGTGAGAGCTTGTATCTTCAACTTTCAACAAGAGAGGGAGGAAGAGGGCGGCGCCCTAGCTTTGTACCTATGGATTTCGTGATTGAATCAATGGGATGATGTTTGTTTGAATCAATCTTGTGCTCTTGTTCTTCCTCCCCATCTTATTCCCGAATTTATCTTTTTCCTCATTTTCGGAGCTATTTTCGGGTGATTTTTCGATCTCCTTTTTGGCTGCGATTTGGGATGGTTTTCTTGGATGGATTCGGGGCTAGGATGTGTGGGAACATGCCTTGAGTGATCTCGTTCAAGATCTCCCCACGAGTACCTCGAATTTGTGGATTTCGTCCAAGTTTGACCAAACCCTTGTTCTTGCACGTGATCTGAAATTCGAGGGGATTTGGTTGGGTTTTTGGTATGGATCCACTTGGATGAGGTTCCCAATCTTGTCACGCACCTAGGGTTCAAGTTTGGTGATTTTTGGAGGTCGTTTGATTGGGTTTCGGATTTTGGAGCAACCGGTCGCGCGTTTTTGTTCTTGCTGTTCATCGCCTACCGGAGTATCCGACCGAGTACCGGAGTATCCGGACCTGGTACCCGACCGGACTATCCGACACATTACCGGAGTATCCGGACCTGATACCTTCCGGAGTATCCGGCACCCTACCGGAGTATCCGGACCTGGTATCCGACCGGAGTATCTGACACCTCACCGGAGTATCCGATACTCACCGGAGTATCCGATACCGGAGTATCCGACAGGTTACCGGACTATCCGGTGGAAGGTCTCGGTTGGATTTTCATCGGTCCATCTCGTGGAGTGCGTGTTCACTTGTTTTGCTTCCGCAAGTATTCCTACATCATCTTTGATCACTCCTAGGGTCAGCACAACACTCCTCATGTGTGTGTGTGATCTTGGTGATCATTCTTGAGGCGGGTTGGGACATAGGCCGAATTCTTTGCAAGAATTTTTATCGGCTCCCATTCACCCCCTCCTCTGGTCGCCTTCTCGGTCCTTCACTTACTCTTGAGTTGAAGTCCGCATTTTCTGGTGCGTCATTTCTATTTCCACGTTGATAAAGTCTTCAGGTGAAGGACGTGTTGAATTATAAGTGAATTGACTATTTTTCTCTGTCGGTTTAAATTTTTGGATAACAAAGCTATATGATTGTCAATTTCAGTCAATCAAATCTCTGCAACGGAATATTAGTACATTGTTTTCATTTGGCGTTTTCCGTGGATGGTTCGGTTACTCGCAGGATCAAGGTTCACACGATGGAGCAAGATCCGGCGGACACCAGCAATGTATGAATGGATGGATGGCAAAACCAGCAATGTATGAATGGATGGATGGCAAAACTACACGTTGCATTTCTGCTGAAATCCGAAACCGCCCCCGGGTTTTTTAGTTAGTTGCGACGGAATCATCAAGGAATTGAAACCCATGGGCGCGTCGATCTCGCCGGTTTGGGCAGGTGCATGAACCTCCTCCCAAAGACTCAACCGCGGTCCACCAGTTCTCCGTACGCGCCGTCCTTCTCAGGAAAAGAAAGCCCCTTTTTATCTTGCCTTCCTTCACTCTCACCACTAATGGCTCCAGCTCAGCTACGAATTCCGTCCAAGATCGATGAGCATATGAACGGTGGCTTTCTCTATTAATTCTTCACGATGCTTCTTTCCTCTTATGCGAGCGCGGCCATACGAGCTGCCTTCTTCAAAACTCAACCCAGCCAAACCGAGCCCCGAGCGACGTGTCTCATTCAGTTCAGCATCTGATGGCATACGTGCTTAACCTTAATTCCACTTTTGGTTGGTGGCAGGTCATTACTTCGTAGTAAGAGTCATACATCGTCTTCATCCTACTGGCTTTGCATGTCAAGTAAAAAGCATCAACTGCAAACTGGACAGAACAGGCTCCAAAAAAGTATGCGTCCTCGATTCGCTAGTAGTACCAACTTGGCCCAGAAAATGGGATCCGTGCTCGATCCCTGCATCAACTAGTGTCCTATATGCAACCGATGCAAGCTTGGATCTCCTGCTCATGCATGTGCAGCAGTCAGGCGGCTCAAACAGACCCTGTTCGGCAGCCAATTTTTTTAGCGGAGAGAGAAAATGTCGGCACCGTTTAGGAGTACTAAACAAAGTCTAATTACAAAACCCATGTCACAACCCTAGGGCTAATTCGCGAGACGAATCTAATGAGCCTAATTAATCTATGTTTTGGAACAATGATGCTACAGTAACTATCTTCTAATCACGGCTTAATTACCCTCATTAGATTCGTCTCGCGAATTAACATAGGGGTTCTGCAGTTAGTTTTGTAATTAGACTTTATTTAGTACTCCTAAATGATAAGAATTTTTTCTCTCTCTACTAATTTTTAGAGCCTCCGAAAAGAAAGGAAACTCCTATAATAGCAGTTCCTATCCTTGTTTCTGGAGACTGATGTTGTAAAAACTCTGTACCTCTTGGTACAAACTCTTGACTTTGTTTTTCGTTATGAAAGCAATGGAAAGAGGCGAGGCCAGCCATATAACTATTAGATCCATTTCTCTTCTCCCATCAACTAGGAGACCGGCTGATAGGACTCAATGTATACGTAGTACTAGATAAGTAGTAGATTAATATATGGCTTACCGGATGATTAGTGGACAAGTGATTTACCATAATCGAGAGCGATCGAGAATCTCGTTAGCATGGCGTTTTGCGGAGCGCATGACAGTGGTGCTTCTTCATTAGGCAAGCGTATACGTAGCTGTCATGTGCAGCAGATGCACTGAAACTAAATCTCTGGCCCATAAGAAAAAAAACACGCAAGTTGAGCTAACAACCATGCTCTAATAATCTACTAACACAAGTGGGTCAACTGGATGACCACAGAAACCAACTTGATTTGGGAAGAAACGCAGCCGCCAGGTGAGGTGCGGTCACCCTGTTCATTCTATATCGGCATATCGCCCACTTGCAACGACCTTGTTACTAAAATTCGGACCTCGATCAGTTCTTGTTCATAATCAGAAGCGGGGCAGGTAGCCAGGGAGATAAAGAGGTCCATTGATTACAATTCCAATTGGCATGCGGGTTCAGTCGGGTCACGTTCAATCTATAATCAAGTATAGTAAAGATCAAGTTCAGTCAGCCCTATTCCTAAGCGGAACATCAACACTAAAAAAAAAAAACCTTTATTCTCCACCAAACGTCGTCTGGTTCTACAATATATTCAGACCAAAATGTGTAAGCACATCCTTTTTATCATGTGGGACGTTCCAATTGCAGTCAGGCTACACAGGTTGATCAAAGTCTGGCCTTCGAAGAAGCTGTTGTAGCCGGTGTATGCTGCTGCCTTCTTCCGCAGATCGATGAATTTGGATAAGCCACTCTGCGCATTGTAGACTGCAGTTGCATCCTGCAGGCTATTCCATCAGCTGGCAATGAGATGATACCTGACGCTCCATATGCCGCGCACGGCAAAACCAAAATGGCACGATGCCTGCGCCGCGACAATAGAGATCGAGTAAGGACACCGCCCAACTTTTCTGGGTCGGTCGGCGCGCACTTCTTCCATCTTCTTCTGCTTCTGGCTACAGCAAATTAGATCACGTTCAGCTCTCACCTGCCTCATATCGCTTGGGAAACCCAACCCAAGCTCACCATTATTCTTGGCTCATGCATCGTCCGTCGTTCCAGGCACCAGGCACCTAACAAGATTGCATTGTCAGAGGATCACAAAATACATAGTATATTGTATTGTCAGTTCCCCACCAAAAGAACAAGATCGCATTGTCTTGGACAAAAGAACGCCGCATCAACCAGTGCATGAACACTACTCTGGCACGTAGGCCGTTCCCCTGCCACAAGCTTCAAAGTTGGTCACGACATGATACGTGGCTAAGCAGACGGTAACTGTCAATTAGTGCACAGCGATGCGGTTTAACGTCTCCTCTTCCTCTGTCCTTCGTGGCGATGCGCGGGCTAGACTCCCGGCCTCACTTTGTAATGAACCGGTTCATTACTATTTTCGATACTATGTTGCTCCTTCACTACTGGCTTCTACTAATCACCTGTTCCCTGTCACCTGTCTTTCTAGAAGAAATGGACAACCGAGCACTGCGCACACGCTAGAGATTCAACGCCGGAAAAACACGCACGGATTGAATGTTCCGAGTTGAACGATCTAGTTACTCTCCTGCAGAAATGACGAAACGTTTAATTATTTCTGGGGCCGGAATGATGATCAATAATATGTTCATGGCACAAATTAAAGTATTCACATAACAAATTACTCCCATATATGCATATCTTTGTCTTGAAAAGTGCCTTACATTTCTTTGTTTATTTAAGAAGATTTTAATATAAAATGATAATCAAAGTTTTATTTAAAGACCCCACGTCGCAGAGCAACTAAACGTAAGGATTGAAAAGTATTGTCAAAACTCATGACAATTAATTGGAATAAAACTCATGACAATTAATTGGAATAACTAGCCTTTCAACCCGTGCATCGCACGGGCTAGAAATTAAAGAGGCACATAAATATATTTGAAGAATATTTTTTGATATGTCAAATTTAACTATTTTTTGACTCGTAATGGCATAATGGGTAATTTAGAAATATGTGTGAAGGGTATTTTTGACATACTTTTGCATAATGGCATTGGTGGTTAATTTAGATCATGTTAGATCTAAAGGCTACCGTTTGTCTTACTTTAATTTGTAAGGTCAGATGTTTTGCTTTTTTGTGAGAATTTCGAAGAGCTTTCTTCCAATTAACATGGAGGCTTCAAAAAGAGCAATATAAGATTAGTTTGGTGGTGCCGAATGCCGATGCGGGCCTAGAGGCCGGCCTTACATTGCGTGGCCTAAGATCCTACTGTCCTGCACGCCATGGTAGCCAACTCAAATAAATGAAGGAAAAAAAAGACAAATGAAGCAATCTGGTTGAGGGAGGAAGGCAGGGCACTTTGGTTATTTCACACCTCCATTAGCGTTGAAAGGGTCAACAGTGGCAAATATGTGTAGGAATTGTAACCTGGATGGCATATTTGATATTAGCGTTTTTGCGATGGCAAATCTCTTGCTCCGAAGAAATTGCAATGGCAAGTAACTAATTATTCCCCGTTAATTAGACTAGATTCACATATCGACCATGATAAGAAAAACAGCAGGTCTAGGAGCCCATGCCCCCATATCCCACTACATGCTCTCTCCGATCTCTTGCTCTAGGCACAGGTACATCGGGTTTCCTGAACCACTGCTCCATCATCATCTTGTTGAGAATAGTTGTAAGCTAGTAAGGAGTTAGAGAGGTTTTCCACGCAAAAAAGGAGTTTGAGAGGTTGTTGCATAGACAGAGTCCCGTGCCTCTGATTAGTGATTTTTTTTTTGATGAAACTGAAGGGGCAAGCCCCTGCAGATTAGTATCATGGAGAATGCGACGTCACTCGAATGCTTCACATTGGACACAACTTTTGGTCTTCCTAGGTGCTCTGAGAACAAGCTTGGCATATGCTTCCCAATGGAGACGGATATGGTCAGGGAATCCCAGAAAGCGATCTTGGCCGTCGGAGAACACATTGAGCGGAAAGTCCCCCCTGCAGTTAAGTTGAATGTTCTGGGTCCTTGCAGCTTGTGCCGATTTGAAGCTACCATGATTATTATCCGTTGGATTATGGCAATTTAATTTTATATGGTTCGTGAAATTTTTTAATTAATACTGTGATTATTTATTACTACTTTGCCTTTTATCAATCATCTATAAATGTTCATTGGGTAGGTCTGTTACAATACAGCCAATGATTAGCATCTTAGCACGAGTGCGTGGCTTAACAGTACGTTTTTGTTTAGAAGTTGTTTTTGGTCGGCATGCACGTGTGTTTTTGGGCGGCTACGTTTACGATCGCTGCTGGTCTGGTCCGTCCCGAAGCAGAAACTTTCATGGCCCAAGTATTTGGTGTTGGGCCTCCTCGACCTCGCGCAAACGGCGGAAACAGAAACGACGGCCATGGCGGCGCGCACGAGAGGAAGTGGACGAACTCCTCGGCGGGGCCTCTGCGTCTCCCTGAGCCAGATAAGAAAGAAAGAGGATGAAGACTCCTGCTGAGATGCGCTTCATCCGAACCGCCCACTTCAAATCGGACGAATCTCGGATGCCCAAGGGGCGGTCGCTATTTGAAATAGCGACCACCCCCGGGGTCTCCACGAACGCTGCCCCTGCTGCACGGCGCGGAGCAGCGCCGCATTCAGGCCGTCTCTTGCGTCCCTTCGCCTCCTATTTCATCCCTCGCAGCTTCCCACGGCCGTCACGAACAGAACCATTGCCTACGCACCCGTTGGCTAACTCTGCTGCTGCCTCCTGCAACCGCGTGCGCCAATTCCGCGAGCAGAGGCCAGAGGCGCATCCACCAGTGCGCACGGCACACGGACAGGGCACGCCAGAGGCCCGAGCTTTGTGTGAAATCTCCATGAACACGTCTGACCAAGTGAACCGTGCTCTCAGTTGCCGGCAGACCACCATGCTGTCTATTCGAAGCTGCGCGGTGTCGTCGACCGCACGGCACGGAACGCCGTCCGTGCTGAACCGAACGCCGCAGGTAGTGTACGTACATCATCTCCATCCGCCTTACTTCTTGCCCTGTCACAGACATACTAGCGCGGCGTTGATTGAACATGACGGGATGAGATCCACAAATCTGTGCTGGCTATGAAACAGATTAAACGTTTTGAGGTTGGAGGATGGCCGATAGTCCAAATTAGCAACATGTCACCTTGTTTGTTACTAGTACACTAGTATAATCATCTCACACTGACGTCATTGGTGTACCCGGCACATTTTGTTTTCCTTGGGCGTCGCGGTGACGCGACGGACCCTGCTATACGTACGTACGAACACAATTTCCACGTACGTGAGTCGCTCTCACCTTTCGCGTTAATTGGAAATCATTTAATTGTTTTTTTTTTGCGAAAAGGGAGGGAGTATATATTAAAAAGGTAGCACAGTACACCCCCACTTTTTACGGGGAGACCCCTGAGGAACTTTTACAGAACAGTCCACAAAGAAAAAGAAATTACAACTAAATCCTTCTTCTTCTTGAACCATCCCGATCCCAAATCTTCTCGTCTCCGACGTCCGCCGGCAACAGCAACCAGCCCCCTCCTTCCTCCCGTCCCGCGACCACAACGCATGGTTGGAGAAGCCGATTAGATGGACACGAATGCCCATGTCACGAAGAAGGCGTCGAACCGGCCATCGCGGCATCACCGGGAAGAAAAGAACGAACCAAATCGCCACCACTGAGGACTCGGCGACTCGAAGAACAAAACCGGAGGAGTCGACACCAGATCCTGACGCCGACAGCCCGGAAACCAACTCCACCATCACCAGCAACGCCGGCAAGGGGAGACAAAAGCCCATCCCCCTTTTCGCAAAGGAACGGAAGGCAAAGAGACTCCACACAGCCTTACCGGTGATCTTGCCGCCGCCGACGACGACAACCTCGCCAGATCCGCCGAGGGAGAAGAAGGGAACGGCCGCCATCGCCTCGACGGTCAACGGCGCCGAACCCTAACCCTATACAAGGGAGGAGACCTAGACTACTGCTAATATAGTAGCTAGAAGACGGCCGGACGGCAACTCCGGCGATTCCCCGGCCCTCCGAAGCCCCACGGGCCTCCGGAGGGGGGAGGAATCGGCCGGAGTCGCCGCCGGAAAGGGAGTCGCCGCGAGTCGCCCTCTGTGAACTGTAGCAGGGGGGGGGGGGGGGGTCGCGAGACAGGAAACTCCAAAAGATGGAAATCATTTAATTGTTGCTAATTTGGAAAGCATATATAAAGCATCCATTCCCAATTTCTCATCCCTGAAATCCATGTCCAGAAGCTAGGACGCCAACATCCACAATTCGACATCAGGAAGAGCAAGCACCCTAGCAGCCACGGCCGGCTATAGAGAAGTGCTGGTGCACCATACCATGGCGGAGTTGGTGCATGGGCTGACGGACCAAGACGGCGGTGAGCCGGGTGCAGCTGGGCGCTACAGAGGAGGACACGGAATTAGTGACCTCGAGCAAATGGGCGAGAGCAGGTGCCCCACCTCAAGTCCCTCTCCCTACGAAGCTGCCGATTTAAGGGGCCGTTCGGATCCCCCTCTATTTCACCCTCTAAACTTCTACCCTCTAAAGTAAAAAAGAATCTTACTATTTAGGGATACTAAATAAAATTTAATTGCAAAACCTTTCTGCAGACGGGCGTTATTTTTCGAGACGAATCTAACGAGCCTAATTAATCAATGTTTTGACACAGTGATGCTACAGTAACCATCGTCTAATCGCGGCTTAATTACCCTCATTACGTTCGTCTCGCGAAATAGAGGGGGGTCCTGGACTTAGTTTTGTGATTTGACTTTGTTTAGTACACATAAATCGTGCCGGCATTATTGATGTGACTGCTACAGCACCCTCTAAAGTTTTTATAGCCTCACCCGAACGCAACCTTACCCACTGCGTGCCATGAGTCGGTTTGCGACTCTGGTTCTGGATGTCAGACACGCCTCCATATAGCAACGCCCCCACAATGTCTCACCAAACTACGGAACCTAAAGTACGTTCCTGCTGGCACCACCGCTGCCCTGCACCATGGGACGAAGGTGGCATCATGGCCACGCGTCAACCGGCAGAGGAATCTACATCGCATCATGGTCACGCCGCGAGTCACCGCTTCGGACGAGGAAAACGAGATGAACGGCGCCGATGAGCGCGTGCTGCAGCGACGTGTGAGCTAGCATGGCCGCGGCCACCGGCCGGCGAGGCGTGCACCGGACTGACTCTGGAGCTGCCCTGATGACCTAAAGAGCGAGGCGTGGTTTAGAAGAAGGCCCAGGCGCTGCTAGAACCTAGAACGTGCGAGGGTGAAGTTCAGACGCGTACTGGGGTCGGTTGCGCGGAGCGGTCCAGGGAATTTCTCACCTTTTTTTTTGTTTTATTGTGATGTGATGTTTGGTCGTTACCTTGTCCACGAATGTTTACATGATTTATTACGGCATCCGAATGTGATGTTTTGTTTGGTGCTGATCAGGACCCTCGTGTCTACTCCTGCCGTATGAAATTTCTCTCCAAGTTCAGTCCAGGCAGCACGCTCCATGGATTGTTCATCAGGTACCGGCGATAACAAAGAGTCGTTGCAAGTCTCTCGCGTGGGCGTGGAGATCGATTGACCAGCCAGGACATCCACGATCGACGGGCGCTGGTGGTGCCACGGAGAAGACGCATCATCCTGTGTTATCGAAGCCAAGTAAGAGCATCTCCAGCAAGGCCTCTATTTGAGCTCCTACTCTATTATTTAAGGGTTTAAGCAAAAAATCATCTCCAGCAGGAACCCTACTTAGGCTCTTATTTTGCATGCCCCCAAACTCCATGTCCAGGCTCTCATTCCTAGGGTCCTCCTATCCCCCTCTTATTCGTGGGTCCCACCTTTTTTTTTTTTTCCTTTTTTCTCTCTCTTTTTTTTCTCTCTTCCCCCTCCTCCTCCCGCACGCCACAGCCGCGATCTGCGCGCGTCGTCGAGCCAGGACGCCACGCCGTCGCCTCTCCGGCCATCAGCGGCGAGCAGGCGAGCCTCCCCCACCAGCTACGCGCCACCGCCCTCCCTCATGCTGTCGCCAACCGCGCGCCTCCGCCCTCCCTTGTGCCGCCGCCAGCCGCACGCCGCCGCCCTCCCTAGTGCCGCGTGCTGGCCGCCGCTCGCCCGTGCACCGGGAGAGGGAGAGGGCGGGGAGACACGGGGGGAGATTTGGCGCGGGGGGAAGAGCTCGGCGTAGCTCCCGCCATGGCTGCCGCGATGCCGCCTCGCCGCCAAGCGCCACGAACTCGCCCCGCCGGCTGCCCTGCACACCGCCTCGGATCTGAGCCGTTCGCCGCCACGCCGCACCAGCCCGCCGCCGCCTATTGCGCGCCGTCCTGCCGAGCCATCCCGCCGCCGCCTGCTGCGCGCCGTCCTGCCGAGCCATCCCACCGCGCCTCCTTGCGCGCTTCACCCCCAATCTTGCAAGAAGGAGAGGGCGACGTCGGCACGGGGAGAGGCGGCGCGCAGGTAGATGGAGGGGCACCGCGGGGAGCAGGAAGGGGCTGCGCAGGTGCGGCTCGCTTGTGCTGGTGGGGAGATAGGAGAGGGGAAGGGAGAGGATAAGGTTAGATGGGCTCAGACAATGACAAATGGGTCCAGCAAAATAGGGGCTGAGATTTGAGAGTTATTGCTGGAGTCGGTGTCAAAAACTGAGACTCTAAATTGACATGTCAGCTCTCAAATGACTTTTGAGGGCTCACTTTTACATGCCCTGCTGGAGATGCTCTAAGAAACTCTGTTATTATGGGACCTGACGACTGATGATAGGGGTTCGCTCGACATAACGGAAGCAGTTGGAATTAGCGCTGCAAGCGGGGCGGATGCGGCTGCCCGCGCCGCATCCGCCGAAGTGGGCTGATGCGGCGGCCCGCATGCTGCCGTTTGCTGTTGGCAGGCTGCCGCAAGCCGCGCTGCTTGCAGCATTCCTGGCATGCGCTGCGTCATTCGACAGCTCTGATCCTCCTATGGATTCCTCCCGCTGAGATTGAGCGCGCGGAAATCACCTTCACCTTCCTCACGCTGGGCGGCTTCTTCATCCAACACTGATCTTCCTCTTCTATTGCTTCGCGCGCTGCCGCGCTGGTACCGCCACACCGTCGGGGCGTGCTCTGGCCCGGGCGGCGGCGACAAGGAGCAGCCGTCGTCTTCCGCCAGACGCACTGCACCGTCGCGCAGCCACGGGACAGACCGTCGTCGTAGTCGAGGCGCTCGAGCGGGTTGCGGCGCCGCAAGTCCCGTGAGCCGCGCCGCTTCATCCCGCTTCCATGAAGCGGCGTTCTGAACGGGCCGTGTGCGGGTTGCGGCGTGGGCCCACCCAATGGCGTTGCGGCCAGGCCCGCGCCGCTTGCAGCGCTAGGAAGGAGCACAAACAGAAAGCACCCTAGCAGCCACACGGGCTATAGAGAAGTGCTGGCGCACCATACCATGGCGGAGTTGGTGCATGGGCTGACCAAGACGGCGGTGAGCCGGGTGCAGCTGGGCGCGACAGAGGAGGAGGACACGGAATTAGTGACAGTTGACGACCTCGAGCAAATGGGCGAGCAGGTGCCCCACCTCAAGTTCCTCTCCTACAGAGCTGCCGAGCATGTTACCCGCGTGCCGGATTCGCTGCGTGCCATGTGAGTCGGTTTGCGACTCTGGTTCTGAATGTCAGACAGACCTCCATAGCAACGCTCCCACAATGTCTCACCAAGCTACGGAACCTCAAGTACGTTCTCTGCTGGCACCACCACTGAACCATGGGACGAAGAAGGTGGCATCATGGTCACGTGTCAACCGGCCATCGCACCGGCAGAGGAACCTACGTCGCATCATGGTCCCGCCGCGAGTCACCGCTTCCGACGAGGAAAACGAGACCGACGGCGCCGATGAGTAGCGCGTGCTGCAGCTGACAGGTCGCGTTTGTGCTCGAGTCTGACTGTGTGCTACTGCAGTTCAGAAGCTCCGGGCGGGCATGGAGGGTCGATCGGTTATCGGTGGCGCCGATGAATGAGCTGATGCATGAATGCTCGGGGACGCCGTCCATGTCCTGTCATGGCCGGCGCGTGTGCATGGCGACGTGTGAGCTAGCGTGGCCGTGGCCACCGGCCGGTGAGGCGCGCACCGGACTAGTCTGGAGCAGGGCGGAGGCTCTGCGCGAGGAAGCGGGCGCCTACACGCGTCGTCGGCTTCATTAGCAACATGGCGGCACTCTCAGCCCTGCTCAGCCGCAAATCACGCCAGTGGGTCGGGGCGGGCGGGTACACAAATTTGCCCCGGAGACTCCCACCGTAAACAATTTCAACGCACACGCGCGTCACGCCATCACACATCACGTAACGCTCCTGTGACGGTTTGGAGATCAACGATATAAACGATTTGGAGGTGAGATCAAGGGTGGATTAGAGCCGAGGGGTGGGTACATAAGTTTTGAGTGCATAGATTGGTCGCATTGACTCGTTCTTTATTAGTTTAGATTTAGATGAGTAAAGATTCATGCTTAGCGCCAGAAAAATGATAAAACTTCCAAATTAAATAATCCGTGGACCATGTATGAGAAATGAGGCTGGCGCTATAATGATTTGCAAATAACAGTTGTCCATACAAAATGATTATATTTACTGCTATAATTGCTTGAGTAAAAATATTCCATACTACAGTGTTTGAGAGAAGCCATGATATTGCAACGTACGCAGCCTATACCTCTATATATAGAGGAGGAACCAGGCCGAGTTAACTCTCATTGCTCACGTCCAACCATCTCTTCATACCTCTTGTCAAAAAAGAAAAGAAAAAAATATATTCTAGTGGCTCTCGGTTCTTACCATGAGATCCAATATGGGGCATGGTCGTCGTCTTGTATGTTTTACTCTTTGGATCCCTAGCACGTCCTTCACAGTGTAAGTTATTATGTTCACGTTGCCTTCTTATCATTAGATTTTTGACATGTCTATGTAAGTATATTGATGAACACGCAAATACCACAGGTCGCACTCACCTAATGAAAGTTGGAAGTGATTCTATCGCTACTGCTGTCAATACTTCATCATCAGATGATAGAAAGCTCAACCTGACCTTTTGCATCAAGTCAGTTTGCCACTGGATCGAGTATGGCAAGACTTGCTACTGCTGCCCTGTTGTCGCCAAGCAATATTGCCACTTGAATCGGGGAGAATGCTTGGCCAACTGCGCCAAGTGCACACCCAAATGCTTACCTTAGCATGCATCGCTGATGTATTGTATTTGATGCCAGTGGCGGATCCACGGGGTGGGCCGCATGGGCCTTGGCATAGCTCAAAATCCTGGCCCAAACACACTTCTTTTTTTTTTTTGGAAGCCCAAACACATTTCCCATGCTACAGTTACCGAAAAAATCGCTGGCCCTTTTGTTCTTGTTGGCCCCCCCTAATGGGCCAAGCTGGGTTCGCCAAGTCGTCAGGGTGTGGTCGTGACAAATATGTCCATCAACTTTTGTTTTTGTAGGGCCTACCTATCCCGAGGGAGCAGTTGAGCCCCGATGGCAATAATTACCATGACGTTATTTCTACGCACAAACATGCACCGTGATTCGGTCACTGGGGGGGGGGGGGGGGGGGGGGGAGGGGGGGAGGCATCTAGAACTCTTTCATTTCAAAAAAATAGCCTCACTAGTCTTCATCGAGGAATCTCCTTGCCGCCCTAGAAGTTTGAGATGTGCCCGACCGTTTTGCCGTTACAGTAGGCCTCATCATCTTACATGATGTCGGTTTTCCCTTAAAAAAGCACAAGCTTCTAGAAGGTTAGGTAGATGAGTACCGAGCGGCTTGATGGTAGTTGTGACTTACCCTGACTTGCGATATAAAACTGAGAAAGAAGCTATAGGAAAGCCTTATACTAGCTATAGGAAGCACAAATGGGAAGGAATGAGTCAATTAAAGAAAATGAAATCGTTGTGGTTTAGTTTTTGCTTATTTCAATCCCGCCATCTCATCTTCCTTTTCATATTGAAAGTAGCAAGGCGCTCCACTATGGGTACGGAGGCCAGATAGAAGGATTGAAGAATCCTGATGTGCAGTTCCGGGGAGCCTATTGACAATTTGGGTCATGTAGATAGTAAAAAAATCATGAGATATAGATTCCCCTATAAAAATGTGCTCCCCAGCAGGCACACAGCGAAGGCGAAGGCTTAATAAAGCGAAGGGCGCACTGCCAAGAAGACCTGCGGCCTGTAGATTTCCTTGTTTTCAATACCCGTGATGTATAGTACAACTACAATATATAGTTTTTTGAGTTCAGTCTTTCCCCTAAAAAAATGTATGTGGGTTTGTGGCAAGACAAGAGCACAATGTGAGCGAAAAATCTCGAGACTCACCACCAGAGATCCCCTGAAGCTGGCCTGCCTGGCGGTCGCTGCCTCATGGATGAGTCACCATCAAATAGACATCAGCGGCCGCCACGGCGTGCTGACTCTGCTCGTCAAGCTCATGCCCCGACGACACCCGCTGGCCAGCGCTCGGTTGCTGCGACAGTGGACCGACTGTGTCCATGCAATGATCAGGGCTCGTGTCGCAGCCGGCAACGTACGTAGATCTCGCACAAACTATCATGATATAATTTTGAGTAGCTTAGTTGGCTAGGTTTATTGTGGTGCAACCAATCCGCTCATGGTGTATTTACAGCTAATTATTCTTGTTGTGATAGTCGACAACGAGATGTCTGTGGTAATTTTATGAATCTCAAGAACAACCGACCTTGTCTTTTGTTGACACGCATAGGGGTAGGGTGTGCATGCTTATCGTGTTTATGTAAGGATGAGTACTAGTATGTGTATGCGAGTTTATGCATTTGTACTGTGTGTTTTTTTTAGAAAAATACAATATTAGCTTGCAAATAGATTAGGTCCTTTTGCATGATATTTAATACCGTTAAGAGTTTGCATATGACATATAAGTCCTTTATTGCACGGCCAGTACCTCCAAATAGATTAGGTGCAACTCATTTCTTTAGATTTAAAAATAGGACTCATTCTGCAAAGTTGAGGAATGGGGACCGTTTTCTAAACTGTGATTCAAAAAGAGATTTGATTTTGCAATCACCCCTATATTTGAAAAGGGCCAGGATTCCGGCAATCAGGTCCATTCGACTCAAGGCCTGTGCAACAAGAGACTTGGACTATAAAATGAGGGCGGAGACTCGATCACATTAGTGTTTATCAGCGTTGCAGCTCCGCTTGCCATCCGCTACCACACGCATCTACCCGCATGCTGCCGCCGCCGCCGTCGTCCAACCTATGGCGATGGAATTGTATGTTTCTCCTCCTCCGATCTCAACATGAATTCACTGCTATCTCACGGGTCATGATCATCAACTTTGCCCGGATATTTGAATGTTTTGGGAATGGGCTAGGTTTCTGGATATTAGAAGAAGGGTCCGGTTGTGGTGGCAGGAGAGAAGGCGGAGGCGGGGGCTAGAGATGGCGGTTGGGTAAGGGTTGGGGCGGGGACAACGTCGGAGGTGGGATACAACAAGGGAGGGGTAGCAAGGGGGCTGCCTCGCCCGTCTAGGAATAATGGGTGTACAAAACATTCTTTATGTCTAATCATGACTAGTTTAGTATAATTTAAAGACTTATGACATCATACATATATAAACTTTTACCAAATTCGTATTGTACCAAAATTTTAAAATGGCCAATGCGCTCTTAAAGCTATGTTCAAAATTTATATTAGGTTGGTCCGAATATTATGCCCATATGTGAAGGTTTCAATCTCATTCATGTGTTGATATCCTTCGTTTGTTGTCGTGGTGTTGGTTGGTGCTACCTTAACTAAAAGTTCATTGACATGATCACTCCGCTTGCTCAACGATAATTTTTCTCGCATGCATATAACTGTTGCTAGTTATTTAGATACATAATTTGTGTTTTCCTTGGAAAAATGACATGCGGCTTTCTTACGTTGATCAACAGAATCTTAAATTTACATCCCAAGAAAAAGATATTTTGTTGTTATATTATCAAGTTAATTTCTTTTCAATGAATATTATCAAGTTAATCTATTATCTTAGAATTTGAAGGTCTAAAGGAGCTATCACGTTCGCTCTCAAGGCCACGAAATTACCACGTTAATCAGGAAAAAAAACAAAGATATGAACCGTTGGATTTATGAAGATCTAACGGTCTAGATTAACCAAAGAGTCCACAACAGATACAATTTGAACATAGATAAAATTGGAATAGATTGTAAACAGAAAAAATAATAAGTACTCCCTCCGTTTTTTAATATATGACGCCGTTGACTTTTTTCGTTACGTTTGACCGTTCGTCTTATTCAAAATATTTGTGTAAATAGCTAAGTGTATAGGTTAATCTTAAAGTGCTTTTGATGATAAAGCCAATGATATTCATTTTACATTCAAAAAGTAATTATTTAAATCTATATTGTTGGTCAAAGTTTAACGAAAAAGTCAATGACGTCATTAATTAAAACGGAGGGAGTATATAATTGGGAAGAAAAAGGCTACACGTGTAGATGGATTTATGGCTACACGTATACATGGATTTTATATCAGGTAACTCAAGTCCTTGATCTACACGTTCACAACAATGACAGTCAAAGTGATTGCCGAAATCATCATCACCAGACTCACGAGGGACCTCCTCATCGGCCAATCATGAACGGCGGCAACCCGAGGCGGCCAGGACATATATGCGGCATCGTGCGACGGCACCTGCTCGACTTCGCCACAGAAAAAAGGCTCCAGAAGGCAGTGCACTTGAAGGTGCGCATACGACGACACAACCTCGCGCAACCTCGCCTACAACGAGCTGTTCGGTGCGAGCTCTCCGAGGCGTGATTGGTTCCCTTCGATGGTGCCAGCTCGGTCCGCCGAGCCAGGCCGCTGCTGGCCATCAGCATGCGAGTCAGGCCCGGGAGAAACAAAATTGGATTCCGTTCCCCGCGAGACAGGCCGAGCGTCGATTTCTGCATGTGTTCTTACATGCTGGACGAGAGTTCACGCAACCGAACAGACTCAAATCGCATGCGTCGGGCTTGGTAGGGGCCGACGAGCAATGCGAATTCGAAGCCGTCGAGCTTGGCCAGGTGAAGAGCAATACGTGGAAGGTTTTCATGAACAGCGAGAAGTTGAAGCCCTCGAAGCGTCGAAGAAACCACGATCGTTCGGAGCGGCCAACGAGCAAGGCAACATCAAACCCGGCCCGTCGAGCCTGGCTAGATGAAGAGCAATACATGAAAGTTTCTCCATGAACAACAAGATGTTGAAGCCGTCGAGGGCTCGAGGCCATGTTGGGTGAGCAACAATTCTATTGAATGAGAACAGAAGTAGCTAGCAAGTGGGGTGTCTCGATTGGATCAAGATTGCTAGAAATCTACGGGCATGCAGGATGCGGCCATAGCATGAAGCTTGAAAGAAGAGAGCAGAGGATGGCACATGATCGTTCCCCTGATCATGATGGCAACTAAAGAGGTAAGGATAGACTGGAGTGTTGTGCTACAGATCCGCCTCAGCCCAGCCCCCCTGCCGAATTATAGCAGTGGCGCATCGTGAGAGGCAGCCAAGCTCATCCAAGTGAAAGCAATTCTACAAGTCTGCATAACCCGCGAAGGAAAGTCTAACATCACGCACAGACTGCAAGTGCTTTAAGAGAGCATGTACGGGTGAGCAGCCAAAGGCTATGTGGTCAAGCGCAGAAGCAGGAGCTGAAGGAGGTGACGAACGAAGCGCATACATTTTCCTTGGTTGAAACGGTACTGACATGTTCCCTTGCCCATTTGGATTGATCAACGTTGCTCTCAAAACTTAATACATCATTGGTAGTACAGCACAAAACATACTATGAATTATGAGTTTTAGACCCCTATGAATTATGAATCAATATAGTTGCTTTTATAATTTTGTTATGATAAGTCTAGCTGCGCTATTTAGCGCGGGCCACGAAATTATCATGTTCGCTCTCAATGCCACGACTTCAGTGGCGCTATGGATGTCGACTACCTCAATCCATGCGTTCAGCAAGCTCATCGGTTGGTTGGCTCATGAACTGATTTAAGACGAACGTCAAAGAAATCGACAACACTGAGCTCAGCTTATCTGACGTGCAGAGATGCAAATGTTGCTAGAGTACGGAGGCGATGGCAAGCCGAACTATAATTAAAGCGTGCACCAGCGGGAGCGGCTGGGTGAAAAGTATCGATGGCTCCGGCCTCGCCACGATATATATATGACTCATCGTCCAAGGCGAGCGAAGCGATGCACAGGCTATACAGCACGATGGAAAGGCACCCACCCAAGGGCGTGACCTTCATGGACAACCACCACAACAGCTCGGTCATGCCAGAGAGGGAAGACCAGATGGGCAGCTTGCTTGCGTGATGACACGACAACGTGATCAATCATAGATAAAATGGTATTCAACAGAAAAAAAAAGCAGCCGCATAACAATAACAGGATTGATCCGCTACTAGCAGGACACTGGCGGACAGATTTGGATGGGCGCTATTGGAGTAACAAAGTTTGATTACAGAGTTAAGGTGTTTGTGTAGGACTACATGTGACATGAACAAGTCACATCAACAAAGATGCAGATCAGCATGACGAGGAGACCTGGGCTTGAATTGTGCAAGCCAGCAGTCACAGTAGATTAAACATGGTATAAATCTTCCTACTCTCAGTTGGACAAGCCCATATGACAGCATATAATTAGTTTATCAGAAAAATAAAATAAATAAACAAAATGTATGTATATGAACCTATGAAAAATGTGTAACATGTCTAGCCGCGCAATTTACGCGGGCCACCTGCTAGTTTAATATAATATATATCATCAGAGATAATATAAATCGGTAGAGGAGTTGGCACTTTTGGCTGTTTATTCAATAGCCGGCGCGAATGTAATGTTTAACTAAGCTTGGCCAGAGCATAGTTTTGTAATTAGACTTTTCACGTCTCCTTATTATAAAGATGCACGGCTCTTCTAAGAAAAAATAATATATAAGTAAGATATATAAAAATGTTTTCATATGTTGTTCTTTCAACTTGATTTGATGAAGCTACATGACAAACATTTTTAAAAAATATATTTGTTTTCGATTCAGTGAACCTTTTTTTTTAGAGAGAGAAGGCAAAGAGTGTTGTGGCTCGACATAGTGCTCTGCTCGGGAACGCCGTCCTGTCATGGCCGGCGCGTTAGCTACTTAATTAGCTGTCGTCGACAACCTCCTCCGCACGCATGCGCCGGACAGGGAAGCAGTGGACCTTGTACACGGAGGAGCCGCCAGACGGGTGTTCACAATTCACGTCGTGTGAAAAGTGAGCTTAATTGGCTTGGAGTGCACACGATGCGTTCTTCCCCGATGGCCAAGCAGTCGCGGCTGACAACGTACTCCGACTGGACTTGCTGTGCAGAGGTCCCAGAACGCACGGCGCGACGATATCCAAGATTGGGGCTGGAAGCGGGAGCGGCAGCTACGGCGTGGCCGGCTCCATAATATCCTTGCAGTTGTTATCTGCCGAGGTGGTCCTCCTCACTCCTCACCCATCGACGACCCGATGCTCCATTGTCCTTGCCTTTTCCACCGTGATGCAGCTCTCCCGACCATGGAGCTTCAGCTTCAAAAGATGCTTGAGGCCCCCCTTAACATTTTTGAGAGAAAAAAAAGGTTAACTACTATTTTCATTTTGAGGTACCTGCTCTCTTATGTTCCTGTTCTTTTGAACTCGCTTGAACATTTGGAGTTCATTTTGCATTCTTCTTTTTCTGTTATTGGTTGGAGGTCATTGGGCTTACTTCGAAGTTTCATAGGATCGTCTGTACTGTTTCTTTCCATGTATTACGTAACTTTCTTTCTTAATATTATTATAAGAGTTTCCTGCCAAGTATTAAGTCCGTTTTAAATCTTCTCTTCATACTATGATAGAGTTATATGCTCCACTATTTTCCACAGTCCAATGTTTTTTAAAATGCTTAATCCTTCTGCAGTCCTCGTAGATCTGTTATTGCATTTAATATTGTTGAGTGATGCTGGCTATTAAAATAGGGGCAAACATGGTGCTTTGATTAGGTAATTGACGAATCAAACACACAATATAAAAACAACGACCAGTGACAGTCTACTAAACCTGACCACGCGAGCCTTTGGCCGAAGCAGACGAACAAAGAAATAGACGCGAGCCGAGGCATGCTTCAATGGAGCAAAAGCGCCACCGCTCCAATATATAGCAGCCGTGACAGCGAAACCCGTGATCCCATCGCACAGGTAAACAATAAGCTCAATCGCAAACACCAACAGCACGCATACCAACACCATCAGGTGCATGGGCACGGACTTATCCGCTTATACGTCGAACAGGAATAGGGCTCACCGACGAAAGTCACCGGGGACAGGGGCTGATGAGGAAGATAGCAAGAATGGCGCGTTCATGGAGCATTCTATGCCGAGAGGACGAAAGAGAAGCTATGGAGCGGTTGGTGCAAAAGCTGGACGGACAGGCATCCTCACCGCCTGCTCTGCTGTGGAGACAAGAGACTACAGCTCCCCTTGCTGGGGATTGCGCAAGAGACAGCCCTGGGGTTGAGGATGTGCTGAGTCGTAGTGATCTTGAAAATAAGAGGGTCGGTGTGCTGGCACTTGAGCAGGACATGCGTAGTGTGGCGTTGGGTGATACTAGTGGCCTTGGGCCAGTGAACTCTCATGTAACAGACTCGGTATTGCTTTGAATAAAGCAGGGGAAACCTTTTGTCTAAAAAAAAAAAAGTCACGAAACACGACCGCGAGGCTATCTCCAACGGTTTTCAAGACCCATACCCAAACTGTGTGTTCCTCAATATCAAAATCCAACACCTAAAAAATTTCATCTCCAACAACGCGACTCAAAACACCAATACCTTCTTCCTCCTCCGGCTCCCACCGTGTCGCCCGCCTCGTACGCTCCGGCTCCGACCATTGCTGGCAAGTGGGGCCACGCGCTCGGCGCCGCCGCGCGGAAGGAGTGGGAGGCGGAGCTGCTGGCCGCCGGCGACGCCACCGCCCGCCGCGGAAGGAGTGGGAGGCGTCAGGGCGCCTCGCCCACCGCGCCTTGCCGCGCCGGCGCCGCGCCTCGCCCGCGCCGCGCCGCCCGCCGGATCCGCCAACGCCGCGCGCCGCACTGCCCGCGTCTCGCCCGCTCGGCTCGCCGCGCCCACGCTGGAGCGTCGGAGCGGGAGGAGGAGGAGGGGGAGGAGAGAGAGGGGCCGGAGGGAGGGAGGGAGGGAGGGAGGGGGAGGGCGCGGCGGCTCCGGAGGGAGGGGGAGGGCGCGCCGCCGCCCCCACGCGGCTTCTGTTTGTGGAGAGAGAGGAGGAAGATAACGTTTCGAGGCTTGGGTGAGAGAGTTGTGGCGACGCATTGCTGGGTCGCGGGGGGAGCGGTGCGTAAAATGGGTGTGGTGTTTGGGTCAGCTGTTGGAGACAGATTGGAGTCCTATTTTGCCATTTAACACCCATTTTGAGTATATAGGTCATGTTGTTGGAGATAGTATAAGCAAGTGTATTCTGCGGTACTCGGTTATCCCCCACTAACCTACTTTGCATTACTTAATTAATCGAATCTTATTCGTTTCCGTGTAAAGAACTAAAGATGTGTCCGTCCGTGTAAGAAACGAAACCTTTACAAAACATGGCTCGCATGAGTGAGCAAGAAACTTCCGCATCATATCATCGGAAAGGCCGTCGGTGGGCGGTGCTTGCCCAGTAATCTCTACGTTCTCACCATCACAAGCAACACCGCCTCCTTTCAGTTCGTTCATCACCGAGATTCAGCTGTCCCTGCCGTCCGTCCTCGATTGAGTTTTGAGTGCACCTGTCGCCTCCTCCTCTCCCTCAGTAAGGGACGCGCAGCTTCTTGATTGAGAGGCCAAGGTAGGTCTCCTCCTCTCAGATCCATAGATATTTAGTGGACTAATCAGTACGTACGTTAGCAGTTTTTAGAGCAAAGTTTGTTGCCCTGACTGACCCCCTCGAGCTCTTTGCTCAGGCTCCGCCGCTAGCTGCCTGCCTGCCGTGCCGAGGAGAACCATCACAAGCAACACCGCCAAGATCCAGCCAGGAGGGCGCACAGAGGAACCAGATCTGGTCGACGAGCATGGAGGCGCTGCAATGGATCTTCTCTACGGGGATCCACATGAGCGAACAAATCCAGCTGAAGGAGGAGCTGGACCGCCTCCGAGACACCTTGCCCATGGCTCGCCTCCTTATCAACCGCGGCGAGTGGGGCAGGTTCAAGGACAAGGACCTAGCAGAGCTTCTCTCGCATCTCAGGGACACCACCCACGATGCTGAGGATCTCCTCCGCGAGCTGGATGATCAGGAGCTGCGGCAACACATAGAGGACGCTGGACGGAGCCGGGCAGGACAAGTCTTGTCTTCCTCTCTGACTCTAGCAAAACGATTAGTTTATGGTTCCAAAAAAAGGGTAAAGGAGATCCAGGATAAGCTCAAGAATTCTATGGAAAAGGTACAGGGGATGCTCAGCTTTATGGGTCTTAATGTCGAGCCCGCAGAACGGCTCATGCCGGAAACGAGTTCACTCCTCATCACTGAAGTTTTTGGCCGAGACAATGAGCGAGAAGCGCTGATGGATAAGATGGATGTGATGATTGAGCGTAAGGATGAACGTGACCAGGTGATTGAAAATTTGGGTGTGCCACTCACTAGATCTGACAGTTGGGGCGCATCTACATCTAGACCAGCCAAACGACTAAAAGGTGCCAACGAAGTTTCTGTTATGCCGATTGTTGGCATTGGTGGGGTGGGGAAGACTACTCTGGCTCAAGTCATATACAACGATTCAAGGGTGAAGCGCCACTTTGATGTGAGGATATGGGTTTGTGTTTCAGACGTCTTTGACAAGAAAAGGATTACAAAGGAAATTGTCGAATCCATCTCCAGGAAAGAGGGCCCATGCAATTTTAATGATCTTCAAGAACAATTGCAGGAACAGCTCGAGGGCCAAAAGTTCCTTTTGGTGTTGGATGATATTTGGCCGAATGCTAATTCCCAATGGGAGGAGTTTTATGCACCACTGAGGCAAGGGTCTGAAGGTAGCATGATCTTAGTTACTACAAGATACCCAAAGGTTGCTGATCGTATCAAAACCAGCAACTGTCAGCCTGTCCAGCTCGGGGGGCTGCCTGATGATATTTTTTGGGAATTCTTCAGGAAGTGCGCATTTGGTGACAGGGAGCCACAATCATATCCTGAATTGCAAGTTATTGGTAAGAGCATTTCCTCTAGGTTGTGTGGGTCTCCTTTGGCTGCAAAAACCCTTGGACGCTTGTTGAGTATGAAGCTGACCTTGGAACATTGGAGGACTATCCAGAACAGCGAACTGTGGCAGCTCCAGCATGAGGATAACGAGATATTACCAGCCCTTCAACTGAGCTACTTGTATCTCCCACAAGAGCATAAGAGATGCTTTGCATTCTGCTCTATGTTTCCAAAAGATTACAGCTTCCAAAGACATGAGCTAGTTGACATTTGGGTGGCAGAGGGCTTTGTTGTGCCAAAGGGAACCGAGCGTCTTGAGGACATGGGGATGGGATATTTGGATGATTTGAGAAGCAGATTTCTTTTTCAAACTGATCCAAAGTTCCCCAACCAAAATAGATATGTAATGCATGACTTGATCCATGATATGGCGCAGTCTGTGTCTGTGGATGAATGCTTCTTGATGCAAGATTCAAGCCATCCGGACCAAAGGAGAGTGCCGCAGACAGTTCGTCATATGTCTCTGGAGGTGGATGATGAATCCTTGAGCAGAATGAGAGAGATTCAACATCTAAATAAAATGCGTTCACTTAGATTTCGACCCGGACTCAATGTTGAGATCACCTACTTCAATCAGCTCACCAACATCCTATTTCTGAGCCTAAAGGGTTGCAACTTGGAGAAGCTACATGAAAGCATATGTGAGTTGAATAGTCTCCGCTATCTCGACATATCTCATAGTAGGGTACGAGAATTACCAGAGAAATTCTGGCGCCTTTGCAGCCTACAAGTTCTTGATGCGACTCGTTCGAGTCTGGAAACAGTTCACCGGGATGTAACAAAGCTAATCAATTTGCGCCAGTTAGCACTGCCATCAAAAGCCTATGAGGCTTTCGAAAGGGTATGTGGGATTGGAAATCTGTCTAGTTTGCGGAATTTGAGCCAGTTTAGAGTTGGAAAAGAGAACGGGCGGGGAATTGGCGAGCTAAAGGGCATGAATCAGCTCAGTGGAACGCTAACTATATTGGCACTTCATCTCGTTCAGAGCAAGGAAGAGGCTTCTGAGGCTAGGCTTGCTGACAAGCAATACGTCAATGTATTAGATCTATGCTGGAATGGGCGGACGCGCAACGCGAATGATGTAATCGAAGGCTTGCGTCCTCATCCAAGAATTGAACATCTTAAAGTCAGGGACTTTTGTGGTGATAGGTTTTCTACAAGCTGGTTTAAGCCACAAGATCTGCCGAATTTAAAAAGCCTGGAGCTCTCTCGTTTTTCTCACATGAAAAGTTTATCAGTCTGCTACAGTGCTGATGGTACGCTAGCTCGGCAGAACCATGCAAGCAGCAGTATCAATTGCTCTTCCTTCTCACACCTAACTGCTTTACGTCTTGACCGCTGCACTGGCCCAACAGACCTTGGCGAGTTCTTGTCCCCAGAGAACCTGCCATCCCTCCGGTCGATGAAGATTGTATACTGTTTCAGATTAGTATCAGTAGCAGCCCATAACTTTGTGGGTTTTGCTTTGCTACAAGACCTGCGAATCGATTGTTGTGAGAAGTTGGTGTGCCCACCGGAAATGGTTTTGCCCCCCTCACTCAAACGACTGAGTTTGAGGCGCTGTGGTGAGCTCGACAGGTCATTTCCAGCCTGCCTAGAGAACCTCACCTCTCTCACCGTCTTGGAGTTGTTTGCCTGTCACAACGTCAAGTTCATCCCATTGAGGTCGATCGCCAGTACAAAGACGCTCAAATACCTGAGTCTCCGCTTCTGCCGGGAGTTGTCATCCATTGAGGCACCACATTGTCTTTCATCCATACAGTATGTCGAGATATTCGAATGCCCTAAGCTTACCGAAGTAGAACAGCCCTTCGAAACGAACAGACTGCAGACCAAGGAAGAGAAGGAACTTCTCGAATTTTAGACACATGAGTGATGTGCTTTGGCTCTATAATCATTTCCTTCAATATGAAGGCTTGTGTCAATATGAAAGTCTTTTGCGGATGTATGGATGTATGCAGGCTTGTGTTTATTCTAAGATGTATCTTTTGTGAGTTTTGCATCCTCCGTGCATGTACTTCTGTGTGCGGGCTGTGCTCGCAGTCTGCCCAAATAAATCAGGGGAGCAAAATTAAGGGCGCTGCATATTGCAGATGATTGGTTGCTTTTTACTGCTTACGAAGTCTGTGGTGCTATATGAAGGATAACAATATGTTGCCAGTCAATCAACAGCAGTTACGGCGATGATTAGAGGAGCCGTCTTCCTCTGCTCAGGGGCACTGCTCCTCCGCCGCGCCGGCTCAGGAGAAGCAGAGACCAGGTTCCTGCCGGGGAAGTGGGTCTAGCGGCGGCGCGATCCGAGACGCCTTCATGGAAGGGCTTGCCGCCGGCCGTACGCGATCCAGCGGTGAGCGGTGCCGGTGAAGAGGGTCAGCTGTGGCGCGACCACGACTGTTCTCCGTCACCAGCGCTTGCGTGGAGCCGAGCAGATCAAGCTCTCTGCACACTGTCCTGAGTACGACGAATCGGCTCCAATATGGCCTCGTGGTTGTCTTCCCCCTGTTTCCAGGCCGTGATTCGTGAGCACTGGTCAATGCGTGCTGTGCCAGAACTTCGGGACAAAGAGGAGGGCCTGAACGCGGCGGCGTTCCTTGCGACCTTGGGTGTGGTCGCTGCGGCGCGCTGCCCGACAGCCGCGCGCGTGCACGGTGCAGTGGCGCCCAATCCACCGGAATAGTGCACCGGCAGCTGAACGCCAACTCGATCGACGCGGCACTCGATCGTGTCGTACCCTATTTCTGAAGTACTTAGACTGACTGCACTCATCATACTCTAAATCCATACTCTAAAAGGAATATTCTATCCTGGTCAGCAAGATTCTTTCCTCTATACCAATTTTTCCCGCACCCATCATACTCTATATCTCATCCTCTATATCAACTACCACCAAACGGGCCCACACATCAGCCTCTATATCTCTCTCTCTCTGGAACTTTCCGTCTCCCTCTCTCGATCTCTCTCTCTCGATCTCTCTCGACCGGCCGTGGGAGAGGGCCTCGGAGAGGTCGCGGCCGCCGCCCTCCTCCTCCTCCCACACGCGCCGCCGCCGGGGCCTCCCTCCCTCCCTCCCCCGCGCGCCGCCGCCGCCGGGCCCGCCTCCCGTCTCCCCGCCATCGCCGGAGGCGGAGATCTCGGCGGCGGCGGGCATGGCAGGAGCAGGAGGCGGGCGAGCTGCCCCCGACACAGCGACGCGCGCACGTTCGGCCTCCCCATCCCGGCGTCGGCGGCGCCTCCCTCCCTCTTCTTCCCCGCCGCCTCCCCGCCATGGATCTTCGGCGTCGGTGGAGCTCGGCCCGCCGGTCGCCGGATCCGGCCGCCCCGCGTCTACTCCGGCCCTCGACGGCGGCCCGGGCGGGAGGCGGCCTCAGCAAGCGGGCGGGCAGCGCGGGGCCCTTGACGCGCGGCGGTGAGCTCGAGACGGCGCGGGCCGCCTCTCTCCCTGCTCCGCCTCGTCCGAGCGGGCAAGCCGACGGCGGTGCGAACGGGCGAGCCGACGGCGGTGCGGGCGGCGGATCCGGCCTCTCTCCCTGCGCCGGCCGCCTCTCTCCCTCCTCTCTCCCTCCTTTCTCCCTGCGCGGTTGGGATGGCGCGCGGGCGCGTGGGCCTCGTGCCACGTCGGCGCGTGGCGGACGTCCGGGAATGCGCTTGATTTGGCGGACGTGAGGCGCTGCGCTACTTTTACCGGAGGCATAGCGTCCCCCGGTGCAGCAGATTTTACGCTAAATGGATCCTGCAGGACCGGGTGGCGTACCCCGGTGCGGTCAGTCTTAGTGTTTACCGTATCAGTCCCTGGATCAGCAGCTGATACGACACTTTCACAGAATGCTTCACAGCAGATACTTTATTTATATTACCGAGAGTCATTACAAGCCTTTTAATACATAAAGGTCTTTATACAAATGAGGCGGGCGGCCTCAACACACACAGGCATCACGCTCAAAGGCTGACGCAGCAGCCAGAGCTAACACTAAAACTAGCGGAAGACGACAAGGCTCCACTCCTACAGGCATCACTTGAGCGAAGGCCGAACTTTACTCTTCCTCTCCGTCAGCTTGGAAGTCATACTCGGGTTCATCTTCTGGATGATTTAAGCAAGGGTGAGTACTTAAGGTACTCAGCAAGCCTAACACGAGGGGTATGATTATGCAAGGGATTATCAAAGGATTAGGCTTATGGTTAGAGACAAGGCGAGAAAGTCAAGTTTATGCAAGGTTGTTTTTGAAAACAAAGCATTTCGCAATTCTAATCAAATATCTGTAGAGATTAAGTGGGGTTGGGCGGCCTGGGGGAGATGCAATCCATCCCGCCAGTTCCTCAATTTTATCGCTGGCCGACAACCAGCACACGGCTCCAAACCGGGGTTTTCCAAAAACACACCAAAGAAACTCACGCAGAAAAACTAATCATAGTGTGGCCGATGCTTTCGCGTTGTCCAATACCATGGAACACGGCTTTCCGGAAAGTTTCTTAACCTTGGCCAAGGGTGCACAAATTTCCCCACAAGGTGGTCCAGTCCTCCCTATCGTCATAGTTTGGACTGTCCCACTAAAGGTTCTATACCTACTTCGTACCACCACGGCATCCCCCACGGACATCACCAGGGGCTTCACAATCATAATAACTAGATGAATTCCCCGCACGTTGCTGCGGGATTTTTGGTGTAATTTTTAGCGTAATTTATAATTACCACCGAATGAATGCAGCAAAGAGTAAAAGGACAGATTTTTTTGACATTATCCGCTATTTATACATGAGAATAACCTCTGGCTTTGGTAGCTTTGAATGAGAACTTCGTCAATTGGAAAATTCTTCCACAGGACATACCTTTCAGAGAGAAATTTGAGACGAATTCGTGCTCATTATTATGGAAAAGAAAAGGAGTAGATCGTCATTAGGGACTGAAAGTAATAAATATCAACGTCCAATGGGCATATGACAAAATCAGAGATATATGTCTATTGTGTAATGCTCGAATGCTTGAAATAAAAGAGTAGTTGAAAATTCATTACTGAGGTATCAGGATGCGGACAATTTAACACTTATAAAGTTTTTCTTACCCGAATGACTCGAGAGGCCCAAAGATCTTTCCATATCCGAAGAGGAAATCAAATAGACATATGCAGCGGATGTGGACTACTGTAATGTTAGAAATAAAATGCCGATAGGGACAGTTGAACACTTGTATAGTAACTAATGAACAACGTATAGAGCTTGAGTTTTTTCTTTTTACCTGAACGACTAAAGAAGGTCAAAGATCTGGCTAATCTAGAGGGGAATCAAACACACATGCTGCGGTAGAGATCCATTCATTTGAGTAGGACGACCGCAAAGGCGGTTTTATGGATGATTTCTTCAGGGACATTGCATCGATCAGATAGTTTGCGAAAATCTGAAACATGGTCAATGAAAAATGGAATGAATAAATTAGAAATCGAAGGAACCTGTCTGAATTGAGGATGAATCCAATAGCAATGGCAATAGCTAGCTGGAGGAGCAGGGCAATAGCACATGATACGATTGTACTGCGAGGCAAGAATGTGAGGCAAGGAAAAGGGCATGTAAACGGGCAGGATTTGGACGCTTGGATTAGTAACCTACGTAATTGATGCATGATTAATGCCATTAGAGCTATTAATCGGCAAACTCTCCCTCTACAGACATTAGTGATAGCTGTGAAGCGCTGAGAAGAAGCTTGCGAGTGGGAGGGGCATAACAGGAGGACGGCCAGTTGGAAAGTGACGGATAGGATGTGCTTTTGATGGTGATCCAATGGATGAAATAATTCGGGTGATGTGGCCTCATGAGAGTTAAGCTTTATAGGAGTAAATGACTCTTAGTGGGTTGCATCTATATAAGATATATAGATATGGCCAGTCATAAATGCCGGATCTCGAACACCCACCAACGAACGAGTCTTCTCCTGCGACTCCGTTGCATTCTCCTGCCTCCGGGGGGTACCGGGTGAGTACTAGTAGGGTGTGGTTCCAATTCCGCGCCCATTCACGGCTTGTGGCTGCGCGAGGGGTGCTAGGCAAAGGCGGCACAAGAACCGGTCCTTATACGACCGAACCAGGCATCTTCAATAGCCAATCCACAAGTGGAAGGGCGTCCCAGAGATAGCCTCCCCACTGAGGACTACCTCGCCTGGTCCCGCCAAAAACATCCCTCACTAGGGTTGCACTTAGTATTAAACCACCCAAATTCACATTTACACACACACCACCAAGACACACGCATTTACACGAAAATCATGTGAGCAATATTAATTAAACACATGTGAAAGTCCTAAGCAGCGAGCATATCAACAACTCATTAATTAAATTAATGATGTTGATTCCTAGGGCTAACAAGAGTACAGGATATAATCAAGTCAAGGCAGGCAATCAAATATTGCATAGGACCATTCTAGCATTTAAATTCATTTAAATTCCATGCAATTTATTTATAAACAGCTCTATTTAGGATATTTGCAATCTTAGGATCAATATGATCAAGGGAAGTTAGACTTGCCTTCGCCAAGCTCTTGTTCCTCTAAATCCTCGTAATCAGGATCCTCAGCCTCTTCGTCTTGATTATCTAGCGATTTAACAGATGATAAATCTACCGCCATAAACAATTTAACAGAGCAATAAATCCAAATAAAATCCAAATAAGATTAGATGGGAGTTGATTTTGGTGGCACTGGATAGATTAGGATTTTAGATGAATTTTGGCGCAAGATTCGCCAAAATCGGAGCTAGAATGAAAAAGATATTGACTTTTGAAGTTTGAATGAATTGATTCAATTGAATTTAGCTTGATTAATTTTGTATGTGAGATACATAATTAATCAGAGGCTAACAAGTGTTGGAAGGTGTTTAGGGAGTGGTAAAGTATTTTTAGGAATTTTCGGGAAATTTTCTGATATTGAGAAGTGATCGAAATAGGATTCTGGGTACACTTATCTGTGTGGACTTAGCATTTACAGAGAGTTTGTGAGGCTGACGCGTGGGCCAGATGGGGTCGGGTTCACTGTGCGTTACTGTTACGTGGATTCGGTCCACAAGTGCGTGGACCGGAGCGACACGCGTGGCTGGTCCACGATGGACCGGGTGTGCCACGTGTGGACGGCGACCGGGTCGCGCGGACCCACACGGCGACGTGACGCGCCACGTCGGATGCCGACGCGGCTGGGTCGGCGCGCGGCGGGGGACGACGGCGCTCGGCGGGGTCTCGCCGGAAACCTCGCCGGCGGCGGCTACAGGGGTCTAAGGGGGACGCGGAGTAGACGACGGCGTCCTACGGGGAACGGCGAAGGTGGTGGTGGGTGATGTCGTCGACGAGGTCGACGGAAGCGACGACGCGACATCGCCAGAGATGGGTGGCGCGCCGGCGAGCTAGGGGAAAAAGGTGAGGGAGTGCGTCGCGGTCGAGTGTGAGCGGTCGGGGGCGTGCGCGCGAGGACGGTGAGTCGCGCGGATGATTCGGCCGGGCCGGAGGGAGCTCACGGCGGTCGGCGGCGAAAGGGAAATGCGGCGGCGGAGTCGGCGCTTGGTGCGCGGGTGGCGCGGAAGTGCGAGAGAGAAAGAGAGAGAGCGCATGAGAGAGAGGGGGGGGCACGACGAAGCTTACCGTGGGCTCGGACGGAAGAGAGGAGGAAGGAGAGTGGCCGGCGTCGGAGAGGGCAGGGCTAGGGTTACGGCGTCGATCTCGCTTCTCAAGCCACGGCTGCGGACGAGATAAGCACGGTGAGATCGAGCGCGGAAAGGAGGGGCTAGAGGAGAGAGAAGTTGACGGCAGGACTCACCGGAGAGGAAAAGAGAGCTCGTCGGAGTTCTCGCCGGAAATGAGAGAGAGAGGGGAAAGGAGCAGTGGAGAGCTTCGAGAGCGAGTGGAGATGGGAAATGGAATGAGAGGAAGGAGAAGGGGGCCTCAGTGCTCATTTATAGGCCGGCGAAGTCGGTTCGTGGCGGGGAAAATATCGGGCTCCCGACGAGAAATATCTCGCCGGAGTTGGTGTTCGACGAGACGCGGCAGGAGGGGGAAGGACGGCGATGACGCGCGCGGAGGAGTGGGAGCAGTGCGGCGGACAGGACGAAGCGAGGTGGGGCTGTGCTGTAGCTGGCGTCATGGTATGGAGCTCGCCGGGGCTCCGGGGCGGTTCGGCGCGAGGGTCGAGATAGAGGGATGGGCGCGTTCCTGTGCGACGAGACCGGGCGGAGAGGTAAGGCGGCGGGCTCACGAGCTTCACATGGCGTTACTGGAGCTTGGACATGACGGAGGCGGCGAGGGAGCACGCCAGTATGGGCGCGAGCGCGATTTGCGCCGGCGCGGCTGGAGGTTGACGACGACGTGGGCCCCACCTGTCAGTGTCTCGGCGAAAAAGAAAAAGGGGGCGCGGTGCTGGGCTGGTGTGGACGAGCTGGGCCGGGAGCGGAGCGGCCCAAACGGGGAAGGGAAGGGAGAGGGAAGAGAGGAAAGGGCGGCCGGGCCGACGGGGTTGCTGGGCCGGGGAAAGAAAAGAAGAAGAATAGAGCGGCCCGATAAAAGGAAATGGTTTGATCTTTTGCTGGGATGGAATTTGAATGAATTTCGAATTCATTCAAAAGGAGGGATTGAAACCAACACTCAAACAAATCAAGGAAAACACGAAAATGCACATGGCGACTTTTATGCACGGTTTAAAATTCAAAATCTTTTAGTTTTGCTACTAACTAAAGCTAGCAAATTGATTTTAATTGGAAAATTTTAAAAAGTTCAAATTTTTAGTGATTTTTGACAACGGGCAAAAACACGGGTCGCTAACTCGATCGACGCGGCAAGATCGCATAGCGACGCAGAGCTCTGGAACGCCGCCCAGACCCGTTTCTCCCAACCAAGCAAAGCATTTTCAGAAGCAAACCTCCATAAGCTAGCCCAGCGTGGACGCGTTCTTCTCACATTGCCTTTTGTCTTGACTTCGTCCAGAACAAGGTGAAATTGGCTTGTTGGGGGCTTGTTGCACAGACTACGGGCAAATAAGGCAATGCGACGCCATGCGTATGTTGTATACCTATCGGCTCGGCCTCGACCTCGCCACATAGTGTTGGTGGTCAAATTTGGCAGGAAGTTTGTATTTTGCAGGGTGCAGAAGAGATGGAGCTGGAGATAAGTTGCAGGGGTGAAAGCATGCCAGATTAATGTGCTCATGATGGACGTCTACCTGGACGGCATTGGTGAACACAAGTCGTATAAAGTTTCCAGTACCTAGGATGATTAGCATCTGGCCGGAATAATTTATTGTTTGCATTGTCGATCAAGGAGTACTAGTACTAGTACGTGAACCTGATATGGTGCGGTCATGTGTAGAATTCCGGTAATAGGCAACAAAGTTGGGTCGGTTTAAGTCTGGAGTCTGTTCGGTACAGCAAGTCCATCGGCCTATAAATAGAAGAGGGTCACGGCCAATTGTAAGCGCAGTCAATTATCAAACACATCTACTATTTCGTTTATCCCTTTTGTTTCCCTTTACTGCTTTGTCGAGTAAAGTAGTCGCCTCTTCCGCGTAAGATCTCTTTGTTGATTTGTCGTGTAAATCATCCGGTGATCACCACGTTAGCGTGATCGGTATCCTTTGCTGTTCTTGCTTGAAAAACAGCCGGCGACCTCGCCGTAATCGAGGTCTTTACCCTTTATTTGATCGAGATCGTATTGTTGGCCCAAGATCCGAATTTTGGCGCTAACACATAGCTCGGGAACGCCGTCTCGTCATGGCCGCCGTTTTTCATCCGAGCAAACGCATGACGTGTCAGCTAGTCCGGCAAGGCGTGCACTGGAACGTACGAGGGTGAAGCGCCGGTGGGGTTGACGCTCAGCAAATCTTCATTTTGCAATCAAGTGCTGCAGCGTATCTTTGCAACTCTCACGCTTGGTGATTGATTGACCACCCCGGTACCAGACAGGCGTCCGATCAAACTTGTGCTCGGATCAGGCCAATCTGAGGAGCCGTCTTCCTCGTCAGGGGCGCTAGGCACTGCTCCCCCGGCCCCGGCTCCAGCGAAGCAGAGACGACTCCTTTTCAGGTACCTGCCAGCGAGGAGGAAATAAATTCGGTGCAGCCCGTCCGCAAACAAGAACTTTGCGGCCCCGATCTGGATTTCAGCCACGTGGATTCCTCCAGCCATCCAACGATTCTGACGGGAGCAGCGATCGACTCAACTCCCATGCCCACGGCTCCCGAACGCGCACGCGCACGGCTCGGCCGCTTCCCGAGCAGCGCCCGCGAGCTCGACCCACCATCGTCGCCGCCGCCGGCTGCGTGAGTTCGATCGGCCATCCCCACCACCCGGAGCGCCAAGGAATGTGGCCCTCCCTTGCCACTCGTACAGTTCGGTCCCTTTTAGGCGACGCCTCGACTCTACACGCGAGCTGCTGGCTGCGCAACCTCGATCCGCCATCGTCACCGTCGGGAGCGCCAAAGAACAGTTGCTACCTTCCCTCTGCATCCAAGTCGAGATGCTGTCACGGATCTATGCAAGCAATTGCAGCGTCAACTCATGAATCCTCACTACTAAATGGGGAATTTGATGCTTGTTGCTGCAAGGATGGCATTGCAGTTTCCTTCAGACATTTTGTGAAAAAAAAAATCCTTCAGAAATCGACCAATAGTTAAGGATCATCAAGAACTGTATACTGAAGAGCTATCAGCTATGAGCTGATCAAAATCGGTGGTGAATTGAAAGAGGTGCCTGATCCAATGTTTGCACCGACAGGTACAATCCAATCCAATTCGTACAGGAGGTCAGGAGCTTGGCCGAGGTCGCCGTGAAGGCAGCCTCCAAGGAGATCGCCATGAGCTGTAGTAGGAGGCCGTCGACATTCTTTCGTGCTCCCGGCAACGGCGGTGGGCATGGAGCTCGCGCTCCCGGCGGCGGCGGATGGAGGGACTCAGCGAACTCTATGGAGCCGAACGGCTGAGCCGAGGGCGTCTTGGGAGGGGTTGAGCCGAGGGCGTGCGAGAGCCGCGCAATCCTTGGCGATGGACCCCCGTTTGCAGCTCCCGTCAGATTCCTTTCCCATGTCCACGCGTCGGCAATCGAAGAGGGGCCGCATTGGCTGGGTTTGCGAACCGTCCGCACACAATTTTTTCCAGCGAGGAGGGGCTAGCGGCGGAAACCGATCACAACAGCAGCAAGGACCATTGGCTGGTCTTGACCAAATCTTTCGTCTTGAGACTTGAGCTTTCATATACTCCCTCCGTCCCAGAATACTTGGCGCTTTTGACTTTCTGGCATCATCTTTGACTGCTTGTCTTATTCAAATTTTTTTTGCAAATGCTAAAACAAACTTGACATGATTAAAGTATCTTGAATGTTAAAACAAATTATGAAAAATTAAATAATATTTGCATATAATTTTTTAAATAAGACGAACGGTCAAACGTGATGTCTAAAAGTCAAAAACGCCAAGTATTCTGGGACAGAGGGAGTAGCAATTTATAAGGTAAGATAAGACATTGTTCGTGGAGCTTTACACGAAGTATAATGGACGTTACTGATAAAGCAATTTTGTTCTGGTTTAAAAGCTAAGAAAAACTTCAAAAATGAAAAGAAAGGGGGAAAAGTGGTGTGTTTCATAAATCCAAACACTAAGGCACATGCACATTTACACGACATGTCTCTAGTGTGAAACATGAAAACGGCTAGAAACGGGCTTGCAGCAGCGCTGACCGACGAGAAAATCAATACCCAATCCTGCGTGACAGAAAAATTAGAATAGAGCTCCATTACCTCCCGTTATTCCCACACGCAAAAGTGAAACTCAACAGCATCTCCTTCCGGTCCCACGCGCGAACGCTGGCCGTTATGTTTCTCACTCCCAGGCCATGGGCCGCGCCTCAGCTTAGCTTTGCGTAGCTTGCGGTACGCATAGGAGGTCCCGATGCAAACCGTGCGATGTGGCAGAAGCCAAAGAGGGAACCACGTATGTACATACCACCAACCTAGGCTGGGCATTTATCGTATGATCCCAACAACCGCTCCTGACGATCCCACCATTACCTCTCCTCTCAGCACAAGGATCATATGATCCCACCAATCTGTCCTCCCACTCGCCGGCAGCCCTCAAATTTTGGCTCGCTTGCCACCTCCATCTCCTCAAAGAAGACACCTTGCACCGCACGACGGCGTGGACGCTTGAGTACGTTTCAGTACCAGAAGGATACAAGCTGCCCTCCGATTCGACTGTAGAGAGCGCATTGTGGGTCTACGAAGATGGCGGCTTCCTCTGCATTCCTTCTACGCATTGGCAAGCGTGATGGTTTTCTTCCAGGTAGTGGCGCAACATTGTAATAATGAGTGTACAAAACATCTTTACATTATGTCTAATCAACACGACATATATAAATTAAACTTTTAGCAAATTTGTGTTGTACTAAAATTTTAAAATGACTAATATGCTCGTAAAGCTATATTCAAAACTTATAATTAGGTTGGTCTGAGTATTATCTCCCTATGTGAAGATATCAATCTCATTCCTGTATTGATACCTTGGTTAAAACATATTAATTAAAAAATGAGCCATTAATTAGAAATTTTTTGCCACTAAACATGTTTGTTGTCGCGGTGTTGGTGGTTAAGATGACGTGGTGTTGGTGGTACCTTAACGAAAAGTTTACTGACTTGATCACTCCGCTTGCTCTACGATAATTTTCTCGCATGCATATAGCTGTTGCTAGTTATTTGGATACATGATTTGTGTTTCCCTTGGAAAAATGACATGCGGCTTTCTTACATTGATCAACAGAATCCTAGAATTCCATCTCAAGAAAAAAGATATTATGTTGTTATATTATCAAGTTAATCTTCTATTATCTTAGTACTTGAAGGTCCAAAGAAGCCACCTCGTTCGCTCTCGAGGCCACGAAATTACCACGTTAATTAGAGAAAAAGTAAAGATGTGCGTTGGATTTTATAAAGATTGAACGGCCAAGATTAATAGAAGAGTTAACAATGTATTATAATAAAACTCTAAGCTAGGCAATCCGATCGAAAAAGAAAAACTAGGCAGTCCGATCTGTATGTCCAAAACAAACAAAGGAAATTTCTACTACGTAAATATTATATTTCTAATCGGTGAGATTGATTTGGAAGATCTCATGCATGTACTAATTTCAACACATAACAGATTGGAAATTAAATACGGAAGCATCTGAGAGTCCTATTCGGATTCCCAGAACATACCCAATATAAATTACACGGTCAAAGTATAGCTTGGCAAGATCTCATATTTACACGACGTACCATGGGAAGCCAGCCCTTGGGGCTTGCACGAGGCAAAGCTTTGTTCATGTAACTTAATTGCTGCAATGTATGTGCCATGGTTCATTAGCCTGAGACCATTCTCAATGCAAGTTTCATTTGCATTAAATAGCATGTCACATAGGCAAAAAAGATGACATGACACCAAATTTATGAGGTGGGAGAGGTATTGATTTTCATGAGGATTAAACCTGGTGTACACAGTTACCCAAAATTTGAAACTGGAATGAAACTCCATTGAGAGGGTTTGAGTTTCATCTTCACACATTCATTCATTCTCATTGGCCACTTAGATAAAGTATTTGAATGCTATGGTGACACATGAAACCGTGAAAATAAAACTCTGCATTGAGAGTTTTAGTTTCATTCATAAACTTGAAACTATTTAGACGACATGTCACTCTTGAAAATCACGCAATGAAACCTTGAATATATGAAGGTGATCAAGCGCGGACGCGTATCGGGGTCGGGTGCACGGAGGAGTCTTCCAGGAAATTTCTCTTTTTTTTATTTCTCCCTGCATAAGTGATAGTATCTGAGTTGGGAAATTTATGGTGACGTTTGGTCGTTTTATGAATTTTTACATGGTTTTTTACTGCCTTCGAATCTAAAGTTTTGTTTGGTGCTGAGGACCCTCGTTCTACGTACCCCTGTCGCATGAAATTTCTCTCCAAGTTTTGGTAAATGTGTGAGCGCCCTTCAGTCCATCGCAGCACGTGCCATGGATTGTTCATCACCGGCAGTAACGAAGAGTCGTTGCAACTCTCTCGCATGGAGATTGACTGACCAGACCGACACGTACCCTACGAGAGCAAGCCACGACGGCACGGCGACGGGCGCTAGTGGAGTCGCGGAGAAGCGCTCGCGACGTGTGCTGCGTAGGCGGACGCGAGGACGCTGTCGTCGACCTACCTCTGCGCGCATGCACCGGACAGGGCAGCAGTGGAGCTTGGACATGGAGGAGGCGGGCGCCAGACGGGTGTTCATGTCGTTGAATTGGCTTGGACTTGCTAGAGTTCACGACGCCTTCTTCTCCGATGGCGAAGCAGTCGATGGCGAAGCTCTGCGAAGAAGAGTCCAACCAACCTGTAAAGCGGTATCGCATAGCGGACGCCGGCGTCGTGAGGTGCCACCCGGTGAAGAGCACGCGCTGGACTGCTGGTCGGAGGCGGCGCACCTCGGCGACTGGGCCGTGCTCGTCGGGAGGAGCCAAACGGTGGCCGTATGCACGGAGAAACGACTCCGGGAGGAAGAGGAGGGCCCTGGTGACGGCCTGGACGCGGCGGCGCTCTAGTACGTCGCGGCGTGAAACAGAACGCGACCCCGGGGGTGGTCGCTATTTCGACGCTATTTGAAATACTGCCCGGACGCTATTAGAAATAGCGACCACCCCGGGCACCTGAGATTCGTCCGATTGGAATTGGGCGGTTCATCTGAGGAGCCGTCTTCCTCGTCATGCTCGGGTCCTCCGCTGGCACAGGAGAAGCAGAGGCGAGCCCTGCTCAGGTGCCTGCCGGCTGCCGGCGAAGAGAGGCTAGCGGCGGCAAGATCAGAGACGCGTTCATTGAAGTGTTTCGCTCCCGCTCTGCTTCCGGCTGGGATTTTTGGCAAGAGATGGCGGCGCGGCAACCTTGTCCTCCATTGCCGTCTTGCAGGCCTCAAGAGCTGGCCGCCTATACGGAGCATTGTTTCACGCGGCGCCGGTATTTGAGTCACCGTCCGTACGCTCTCCAGCTGACAAGCCATCCTGGATCATCGCAACAAGGGGCAGCAGACAAGACACCAGGGGAGGGGAGGACGAGGGGATCGAGGAATGCAAGGGGCGGCCGGCCGGGACGCGGCGGCGAACCACGGCGTGAATCGACGGAGGCGTTTCTCGCTATCTTACTTAAGGAATCATCCTGATCGCGGCCGGGCCTCCAGGAAGAACGCCGGGCACATCCTGAACACGGCGAAACTCCGGCAGCGGCCGGAGTGGCACGTTTGCTGTTCAGATATCTTAGCAGGCGTCTTCCTCGTTCAGGCTCACGTCTCGCCTCTCGCGGCGCCGGAGAAGATGGCCCAGCGGCAGGCATCGCCAACAGAGACACGGCTGTGGACTCGCGTACTGGCCCACCAAGAACTCAATGGACCTGACGACTGACGATAGGGACTCAACATTAATTGAGCCAGTCGGAAAAATTCGCACTAGATAATCAGAATGACATGAGAACACCCCCCAACATCTAGCTTTTCGGTCGTCTGTGTTTTTCCAGCCCGGATGATGGCGCGAAGCTAATCTGAAGATTTAGTTTTTCAGAATGTTACGATGCACCGTGGAGGTTGCCAGTAAATTAGTTTTGTTGCGGTTTCAGAGCTGATAGAAACATCAGAAAACAAGGATCAGGGAAAAACGTTTTTGTGCTGTTCTTCATAAATCTGAACAAAAATCAGAAAACGAGGATCAGGGAAAAACGTTTTTGTGCTGTTCTTCATAAATCTGAACAAGAATGCGCATGTACATTTTAGACAACTGAACTGGGAAACAGACATGTGACATGTGTTCTGCTCTGCTGGACAAGAATCTTAACTGTCACTTCAAAAGACTAGCTACAACAGCACTCATTGTGCAAGAGTGCAACACAAATTTACAAGAGACTGCACTGCGTGAACAAAATGGAGGAACAACGAACATTTGTGGTATCTCTCCATTCATTGAGGGTTACAATCAAGATTATATGCAGAGACCACTGAATCGATGGCCCTACTTTCAGTTGTTTGTGATACTACATGAAGAGAGAACGGTATACAGAATATGCCGGCCATCGTGTGGACAATTTCTTTGATGAAGTGATGGCGATGCAATTAATAAGGGCATTCTGGTAATTTTATCATAGCCTTCCTCTCCACCCCGAAGTGCCAGAACGACAGTCCTTGAGGGAAGGAGGGAGTAGCTACTAATAATTAAGTAAGTACAGAGAGGTTTACCTGGCCAGGTCGACAAAGCCCAGGAACGCGAGGAAGGCGATCGCGACTACGTCATCCGGCTCGGAGAAGGAACTGACACTTGCTCTCATCCTGCCCAACTCCTCTACTCTGCTCTGCTGCACGAACTGCTCTGCTCTACTGCACCAACTGCTCTGCTCTGCTCTGCTGCACGAACGACGACCCCGTTTTATAGGCACCCACGAAACTACGTGCACACGAAATGGGTCTGGCTGGGACATGACCCAACCCCGATCGACCCGATATCTGATAGCCTTTCCACGTGGATTAAAAACTGACCCTTGGCGCTCGCAATGCAAAGCGGACGTTCTGTCCCATTTGATGAAGTGATGGCGATGCAATTAATAAGGACATTCTGGTAATTTTGTCATAGCCTTCCTCTCCACCCCGAAGTGCCAGAACGACAGTCTTTGAGGAAAGGAGGGAGTAGCTACTAATAATTAAGTAAGTGCAGAGAGGTTTACCTGGCCAGGTCGACAAAGCCTAGGAACGCGATGAAGGCGATCGCGACTACGTCATCCAGCTCGGAGAAGGAACTGACACTTGCTCCCATCCTATCGAACTCCTCTGCTCTGCTCTGCCGCACGAACTGCTTTGCTTGCTGCACGAACGATGACCCCATTTTATACCACGAACCTACGTGCACACGAAATGGGTCTGACTGGTACATGACCCAACCCCGATCGACCTGATATCGTCGTCGTTCGTGCAGCAGAGCAGAGCACTTCGGGGTGGAGAGGAAAGCTAGACAGGGGCCATGCCCCCCCCCCCCCCCCCCCCCAACATCGGTAATTTCTCTGAGTTAGTATTGCTCTACAGGTCGATGCCTCACCATCTGATCTGCGTTTGTCTTCAGAGTTCAGACTCTTCACACGTATTGTTCTATTCACGGGCCCTCTCGGTCTTCATCCAGCCTATGATGGCGTCCACCTAATTCAGGAAACTATCTACTCCCTCCGTCCCCCAATACATGTCGTTCTAGCCAAAACAATTTGTCCTCTGTCGCTGCCGCTCCTGGGTCCACGCTCCCATCTAATCCCACGCAGGGTCGTACTCCTCCCAGAAGAAAAAAAAATCTCTCGGTCTCTCTTCTCTCTCTCTCCAGGCGAAATTGCCTCACTCCCCGACCAAATCCCCTCCCTCCCCGGCCAAATCCTCGTCGATCTGCGGAGGTCACGGCGGCGAGCTGGGCGGAGGAGCGCGGTGGCGAGCTGCGCGACGATGCGGAGGCACGCGGAGGCAGAATCGAACTGCGCGGCGGACGACAGCGACCTGCGCGGAGGACTTCCCCGACCTGCATGGCTACAGCGGCGAGGCACGCGGCTCGACGGCGCGGCGCTCGGGCGTGGTGGAGCCGGTGCGCAGCTCGCCAGCGCAGCGGTTGCTCGTGGCCCTCCGCCGCGGAGCTCACGCGCGGCTTGACGGCCGGAGCTCGCGCGTGGCGGAGCTCGTGCGCAGCTTGACGACCGGAGCTCACGCGCGTCTCGCTGTCGTGGCGCATGGCGCGCGGCCCTCCGCTGCAGAGCTCGCGCAAGGCTCGACGACGCGGAGCTCGAGCGGGGCTGAGCTGGGGCGCGGCCCTCCACCGCAGAGTGTTGAGTTATGATCCAAATTCGGCCGACTTCTGACGGAGCGAAGCGGAGGCCCGTCGCCGGAGGCATGGGCCGTAGCGAAATCATCCTCTTGTAAGCCGCCGTTCGGCGTTGTAACACCAACTCTTGATAGTGCATTGTTGCTGGCTGGCGCCCGTGGTTTTTCCCTTCCGCATTGGGAGGGTTTTCCACGTTAAACTCTTGTGTCCCCTGTGGTTTGATTTCTCATTCTTCATCGTCGTTTCGGTCATCGGTTTATAACAAGTGGCATCAGAACCTGGTGGTTTCACATCTTGGTTTTTCACGATGTCGTCGGTGAAGTATGATCTACCGCTGTTGGATTACAGCACGAGGTTCGCGCTGTGGCAAGTCAAGATGCGGGCTGTTCTGGCGCAAACTCAGGACCTGGATGAGGCGCTGGAAAGCTTCGGCAAGAAGACGAAGGATGCGTGGAGCGACGAGGAGAAGCGCAAAGATCGTAAGGCTCTGTCCTTAATTCAGCTTCATCTATCTAATGATATTTTGCAAGAAGTGCTGCAGGAAAAGAGTGCTGCAGAACTTTGGCTCAAACTGGAATCGATCTGTATGTCCAAAGATCTAACCAGTAAGATGCATATGAAGATGAAGCTGTTCACGCTCAAGATGCAGGAGGGTGGTTCGGTGTTGAACCACGTATCTGTTTTCAAGGAGATCGTTGCCGATCTGTTGTCCATGGAGGTTAAGTATGAGGATGAGGATCTAGGTCTTCTACTGTTATGTTCTCTGCCCAGTTCTTTTGCTAATTTCCGTGACACCATACTGTTGAGCCGTGATGAACTAACCCTAGCGGATGTTTATGAGGCACTTCAATCCAGGGAAAAGATGAAAGGGATGGTGCACTCTGATGGGTCGTCGTCCTCAAAGGGCGATGCACTACATGTGAGCAGAGGTCGAACTGATCAGAGATCCTCCAATGACGGCAACGATCGTGACAAGAGCCAAGACGGTAGAGGCCGCTCAAAGTCCAAACCGCCCACCAAGAAGTTCTGTAGGTACTGTAAGAAGAAAACTCATCTTATTGAGGATTGTTGGAAACTGAAGAACAAGGAGAATAGGAAAAATAATTCTGATGGTAAAGCATCTGTTGCCGCTGGTAACACAGATTCGGGAGATTGTCTGGTTGTTCTTGCTGGTTGTGTTTCGGGTCATGATGAATGGGTACTTGATTCCGCATGTTCATTTCATGTCTGCACTAACAGAAATTAGTTTAGCTCTTATAAACCTGTGCAGAAGGGAGATGTTGTGCGTATGGGAGATAATAAGCCGCATGACATTGTGGGCATCGGCTCTGTTCAGATCAAGGCTCATGATGGCATGATTCGCATACTGACAAATGTAAGGTATGTGCCAACCATGACTAAAAATCTTATCTCGGTTAGCACACTTGATGCAGAAGGTTTCAGATACTCTGCCTTTGGTGGAGTTTTGAAGGTTGCAAAAGGTTCCCTTGTTTGGTTGGTAGGTGATATGAATTCTGCAAAGTTATATGTTCTTAGAGGAAGTACTTTACATGGTTCTGTTTCCGCTGCTGCTGTTTCTAAATCTGAACCTAGTAAGACTAACCTTTGACATATGCGTCTTGGACATATGAGTGAACTTGGTATGGCAGAATTGATGAAGAGAAACCTGCTGGATGGCTGCACCTTGAGTAGCAAGGAGTTCTGTGAGCATTGTATCTTCGGGAAGCATAAAAGGGTTAAGTTTAATACCGCTGTTCATTCCACCAAAGGTACTCTTGATTATGTACATGCTGACTTATGGGGTCCCTCTCGTAAGCCTTCTCTTGGTGGTGCTCGTTACATGCTTACTATTATTGATGATTACTCTAGAAAAGTGTGGCCTTACTTTCTGAAAAATAAGGATGATACCTTTGCTGCGTTTAAAGAATGGAAAGTTATGATAGAGAGGCAAACTGAAAAGAAAGTAAAAGTGCTTCGTACTGATAATGGTGGAGAGTTTTGTTCGGTTGCTTTTGATGATTATTGCAGGCAAGAAGGGATTGTCAGGCATCACACCATACCGTATACCCCGCAGCAAAACGGTGTGGCTGAGCGCATGAACAGAACCATCATCTCGAAGGCACGATGCATGCTGTCCAACGCAAAGATGAACAAGCGTTTTTGGGCAGAAGCTGCGGCTACTGCATGTTACTTGATTAACAGGTCGCCCTCTATCCCACTGAACAAGAAAACTCCCATTGAGGTATGGTCTGGTACACCTGCTGATTATTCACAGTTGAAAGTTTTTGGCTGCACTGCTTATGCTCATGTTGATAATGGAAAATTAGAGCCGAGAGCTATTAAATGTCTTTTCCTTGGTTATGGTTCGGGAGTTAAAGGATACAAGTTGTGGAATCCCGAAACTGGAAAGACTTTCATGAGCAGGAGTGTTGTTTTCAATGAATCTGTGATGTTTACTGACAGTTTGACTTCAGATCATGTTCCAGATAGTTCTGTAAAAGAGCTGCAGCATATCAGTGTGCAGGTGGAGCATGTGATTGATGATGAAGTCGAGCAGGTGGAGCCTATGGATGATACGGAAAATGATGTTGTTGATAATGATGCTCATGATGATGATGTTCAGCAGGACTCACCTCCTGTTCTGCAGCTACAGGAGGATTTGCCTATTGCTCATCGCAGACCTCATAGGGGTTGTGGACCTCGACCCCGTCTTATTGAAGAATGTAATATGACTTATTATTCTTTGAGTTGTGCTGAACAGGTGGAGAGCGTTCATGAGCCTACAACTTATACTGAAGCTGTTGATTGTGGTGATCGTGAGAATTGGATTTCAGCTATGCATGAGGAGATGCAATCTCTGGAGAAGAATTGTACATGCGATGTTGTGCCCTTGCCTAAGGGAAAGAAGACTGTCCGCTGCAAATGGATTTACAAGAGAAAGGAGGGTTTATCTCCTAGCGAGCCTCCTAAATTTAAATCAAGGTTAGTAGCTAAAGGGTACAGTCAGATTCCTGGTGTTGATTACAATGATGTGTTTTCTCCTGTGGTAAAGCATAGTTCAATTCGCACATTCTTCAGTATTGTTGCTTCACGTGATCTTGAGCTTGAGCAGTTAGATGTGAAGACTGCATTTTTGCATGGTGAGCTTGAGGAAGAGATATACATGGACCAACCTGAAGGGTTCATAGTGCCTGGCAAGGAGAATTATGTTTGCAAGCTGAAAAGATCTTTGTATGGTTTGAAGCAATCCCCTCGACAATGGTATAAAAGGTTTGATTCATTTATGTTGTCACACGGTTTTAAGAGGTCAAATTATGATAGCTGTGTTTACATCAAGTTTGTTAATGGATCACCTATATATTTGCTGTTATATGTTGATGACATGTTGATTGCCGCTAAGAGTGGTAAAGAAATCACTACATTGAAGAAATTGTTGAGTAGTGAGTTTGACATGAAGGATCTTGGTGCTGCTAAGAAAATTCTAGGTATGAAAATTACTAGAGACCGTAAAGCTGGTTTATTGTTTCTTAGTCAGCATGGTTACATTGAGAAGGTTCTTCATCGTTTCAACGTGCATGATGCTGACCCTGTTAGTACTCCTATTGCACCGCATTTTAAGTTGTCAGCTAAGCAATGTGCTAGTACACGTGATGAATTAGAATACATGTCAAAAGTTCCATATTCTAATGCTGTTGGTTCTTTAATGTATGCTATTGTTTGCTCTCGCCCGGATTTATCATATGCTATGAGTTTGGTTAGCAGATACATGTCTAATCCTAGTAAAGAACATTGGAAAGCAGTTCAGTGGATTCTCAGGTATCTCCGAGGGACAACTGATTACTGTTTGAAGTTTGGCA
The DNA here is from genome assembly GCA_012490785.1 of Eragrostis nindensis. Classification (NCBI taxonomy): domain Eukaryota; kingdom Viridiplantae; phylum Streptophyta; class Magnoliopsida; order Poales; family Poaceae; genus Eragrostis; species Eragrostis nindensis. The sequence continues at coordinate 99,690 of JAAXCT010000216.1, read as the reverse complement.
GAACTGATAAGGGACTTATTGGCTATGTTGATTCTGATTATGCTGGTAATTTGGATAAGCGTAGGTCACTCACAGGTTATGTGTTCACAATTGGTAGTTGTGCTGTGAGTTGGAAGGCTACTTTGCAGTCTGTTGTTGCTCAATCCACCACCGAAGCTGAGTACGTTGCTATTGCTGAAGCGGGTAAGGAGTTGATTTGGCTGAAAGGGTTGTTTGCCGAGTTATGTGGAGTTGATTCTTGTATTAAGCTATTCTCTGATAGTCAAAGTGCTATATGTCTCACCAAAGATCAGATGTTTCATGAGAGGACAAAGCACATTGAGATCAAGTATCATTTCATTCGTGATCAGATTGAAAAGGGTAAGCTAAAGGTATGCAAAATCAGCACTCATGATAACCCTGCTGATATGTTGACAAAGCCTGTTCCTGTTGCTAAGTTTGAGCTATGCTCAAGCTTAGTTGGTATTATGAATTAGCCCAAGAGGCTATTTGGCGCCAGAAGCATTTCTTTTTCATTGTTCTGTTCAGGATGAAGGTTTTGATTTATGCTACAAGAAGAATTTGTCTCAAGGTGGAGTTTGTTGAGTTATGATCCAAATTCGGCCGACTTCTGACGGAGCGAAGCGGAGGCCCGTCGCCGGAGGCTTGGGCCGTAGCGAAATCATCCTCTTGTAAGCCGTCGTTCGGCGTTGTAACACCAACTCTTGATAGTGCATTGTTGCTGGCTGGCGCCCGTGGTTTTTCCCTTCCGCATTGGGAGGGTTTTCCACGTTAAACTCTTGTGTCCCCTGTGGTTTGATTTCTCATTCTTCATCGTCGTTTCGGTCATCGGTTTATACCGCAGAGCTGGCATGGAGCTCGCGCAGAGCTCGCGCAAGGCTCGACGACGCGGAGCTCGCGCGGGGCGGAGCTCGGGCGCGGCCCTCCGCCGCAGAGCTGGCACGGAGCTCGCGCATGGCGCGCGGCGCCTTATGGCTGGCGACGGGGAAGGAGGGGAAAGGAGGAGGAGGACAGGCGGCCGACGGGCTACGGGGAAAGGAGGGGCAGGAACAGGTGGAATGGCCGACAGCGTGCTGCACGAGACGGGCGAAGGGTTGGAGGAGAAGCAATGAATGAGGGGCAGCAGCGTAAAATGACTCACCGCTTTGGTTTCGGTGTGTTGTGCTAGAACGACACCAATTCAGGGACAGAGGGAGTAGCAACCATTTATGCAAGGAGTCGGCCCAGGAAATTAATGGCATGCTGGGGCAGCAAGGAGAAAATCGATTTCCAACCAAGGAACGAAATCAATTTGCAAGGATGACGCTGGAAAGTTGATGGCTGCAAGTGCTTGTGTTTGGGATGGTTTATCACACCCAGCTACTTTGGAAGCTCTTGGTCGCAACGAAGCACTCTGCATTGCGACTGATTTAGTCATGAACGCGGAGATTAGAAAACTGAAGTAACAAATAACATCAAGACGATGCCAACCTATGTATAAAGCGGTGGAGTTTCTTCATGAAAGGGGAGATTAGAAGGGGAATAGATAGACAGGCCCGGCGGGCGCGCGGGGAGCACGGCGAGGCGGCGGGGTCAAGAGGCGGTGTGCCCCCACCCCCCTAATTTCCTTTCCAGCTCCGCGCACTGGATAAAATTACCAGAATGCCCTTATTAATTGCATCGCCATCACTTCATCAAAATGGAGGAACAACGAACATGTGTTTTTCTAGCCCGGATGATGGCGCGAAGCTAATCTGACGGAATTCTGCGTGATCTAGTTTTTCAGAATGTTACGCGATGCACCGTGGAGGTTGCCCGTAAATAGTTTTGTTGCGGTTTCAGAGCTGATAGAAACATCAGAAAACTGTGACGTGTTCTGCTGGACAAGAATCTTTGAAAGACTAGCCAGTAGCCACAACAGCACTCATTGTGCAAGAGTGCGACATAAATTTACAAGAGACTGCACTGCGTGAACAAAATGGAGGAACAACGAAACACATCTGGCATCTCAGTCAGGGTTACAATCAAGATTATATGCAGAGACCACTGAATTGATGGCCCTACTTTCAGTCGTTTGTGATACTACATGAAGAGAGAATGGTATACAAAATATGTCAGCCATCGTGTGGACAATTTCTTTGAACACAGAACATGGTTCTGGAGCTAATCTTCTGAATGCTGCACAAGTGATCACTGATTTACATTTAGCGTTGCCACGAGTTTCACATGAGGGCCATTGACAAAAATGTGACATACTGCAACACTACAAAATTTCAACGTGTTGTGTATCCTTAGTTGCCTCGAGCTACTACAAACTACGGGTAATCTGGCGAGTGTGTTTTCTCCACCGCCTCAACATATGAATGCAACCACCAGCTCCTAACAAGCCAAAGGATGCAAGACCAAGAAAAGTAGAATTTGCAACGTTTCGATGGTAGGCGCCCTGCAGAAGAAAGAATGCTCTCAGCAAAATATGGACACATCAAAGTTCATCAACTAGGGGACTTTAGTTAACTACCTGTAACAGGAAAACGAAGGTAGCAGCATTTGCCAGTGACAGCGAAAAGCTCATCATGCCACCACGCAGTTCGTTTGGCAGGTACCTACAGCAGTACCATCTATGTAAACAGAAAGCACTAGTAGATATTTTATACTCAATTCTATTTGCATCATTAACTTACATTGTTCTCAATCTCGCTAGTGAAGGTAAAATAAAGCCTACACATGCATGGAAGATGCAGAACAATATCACCAATACTCCAATCTCCTGTCGAAAGAACAAAACTTCTTATTAGAATTCGGGAACAAATTTTGAACTGCATGTTGCTTTGGAAATGTGTATCGCATACCTGGTAGTCATAAGCTGCAATAGACAAAGCGAGCCCAGCAGAAACGTATGCTATTGTTAGGCTGTCCTCATTTCGGAAAGGAGCTGTGGCTCCATAAAACCATGGAAAACCAGCGCTTCCAAGCATTCTTGAGGCCAGGAAACACGGGTAAATTAGTGACAGTTGAGCATACCTTCCATCAGCCTGCGCCAATCAACGTATTTATGAGCATGATAGCATGATTTCAATCTTTCGGTTGTCGAAAATCTAATCATATAAAACACCAGAAAGATTGGCGCATAGGGAAAAAAAAACTTCAGTGCAGGCACATACCACTATGGTAGGTGCCCAGAGAAACCAAAACGCTGACACAGCAAAATGGATACTTGCTTGAGCAAAGACAAGGATCAGTACTCTTTTGTCTGAAACATATAGTAATCATACTATGTTGGTCAGAAACGAGAATGAAACAGGTAAGTATTGAATAGCCTCTGACCAGATAAATGAGATGCTGCAATAGAAGTAACAATGACTCACAAGTTCATATTTGTTATGGAAATACTACATTCATTTATGCATTTTCCAAATCAGGAACCATCTTATATAACAATCATGAACTGCAATACTAAAATTAAGCTCCAGAAAACGAAAATATATGTATTATAACATGATGATGCAGCCCTGGATGTTTTTATTGTTTACGATCAAATTTCCTGATGGCTCAAAGTTTTCATGCTTCAAATTCACAAGGCAACATCATTCCATCTAGAAGGCAACAGAACTGTGAAAGCTGAAAATGTAAAGATTAGAAGGCTCAACATTTTCAAACGCAATGTCACAAAAAATTGGCCATCTCGGATTTCTTAGTCATAATCCAGACATTCATGACCTTATCTACTGAATCAAATAGAGTTTCATTAACAGAAGTGAGAAAGAGAAACAGAAAGGTATGGCAAGGCAAGCAAGATGACTCACCACTCACCTCTGAGGACGTGAGCAAAAAATGATTTTTGATAGCTCCCAATGGCAGATGCATGCTGAGTGGTACTTGATGCATTTCTCATGTACAGAATTCCCGCTACTGATAATGAGGCTGCAAAGGCATAGGGAAGCAAGAACCCATTACCATCATCATTAACCAGTAAATTTGTGATCCCTTGGCTTCCAACAAGAGACACGGACTCAAAGAATGTCATCAGCCAGAATGTATCAAACAGCAAGTCTTGCTTCTGATCTTGCTGAAAAAATAGGATGAAACTAGTTAACAGTTCGGACAACATTAAAGAATGCAGTAAATAGCTCATGAAGTCCAAAAACACAAACCTTCTCATGTTCCACTACAATCAGTGTCTCAAAACAGAAAGAGAAGACTGAAGAGGCAAGAGCCAGAATAAAATTGTTGATCCATGCACAACGAAGCCCACTGAAACTCTTCATGGCACCCACTGCAAGCTGAAGTACCCAGTAGAATATGCAAGTCCGTCGAGGTCCCCTATGAATATCAGTGAATATAAATTGTTATAGTATAGGAAAATTATAAAGTTGACAATTGCTGCAAAGGACTATGTACAGCTGAAGAACAAAATTCTACAGACACAAACAGAATCATAATCTTTTTTTCTTCTTCTGGACAAACAGCATGATAATCTGAAACTACTCCAAGTTTTAAGATTATCATCTCCAAGATATGACTTCTATACCGTCAAAACTGCATGTGGCACCCACATAGGTTTACCATTAACAAGTAATGCATAGAACTGAAACAAATACTGGATGATATAGATGCATCAGCTAAACCAGGGGCCGACCCCGATGATTTCCGGCAAATCAGTATAACCCCTTCTTAATCCCAGCTAAGATCCCATTAAAAATCCAACATTATACTAAAGAGACCCCAATGAAACTTTCTGCTGGCTTCACTCCTGAGCTAAACTAGTCCACAGGATTTTTATGGTGTACCATCAGACAAATAGTACTAGACCGCTATACCTGTCGGGACTCAAAGGCCATATGTCAAGGCAAATAATGGCTAAACCAGGTGATGAAGGATTGTACAAAGGTATAAGAACGGGACAGTTACGCCAATGGAGGGTTCAAAAAATATATGTTGAATCATTGGTTGTTTGTCACTCTCCATCACAAAATGACATTGGTAATCCTAGTACAGTATATAACACGAACTGATTAGGCTAGGCATCAGAACTTGCTCGCCCAAATGAGTATAAATGATCACAAAACGACCTCTAGAATGATCGATCAGCCAGACATCAAACTTGGCCAAACAAATCCGTGTATGTAGAATGCATAAGCTGGTGTGGATTATACATGGGCTGGCTCAGATATGAAAGCTGGCACAAGCACGCCGGTCAGGCGGTCACCATATTTAGATACTGGAATGGCAACAACCAATGTGGGGCGAACTGAACAAGCTATGCAACATGTTTTATCACCTAGTACAAACCCATGCTATAAAAGCTAAAAGGATCGATAACACAACTGCACAGAATAATTCTTCAAAGAAACTCACATTTTGTCGGAGACAACGCCGGAAAAGCCACCGAGGAAGAGCGCAGCAGCCGCGGCGCCGGCAAGGCGCGCAGCCATCTGCTCCCTGCCGAGCCCACACCGCGCGAATTCATCCTCTCCGAACACGGAATGGATCCCCTCTACCACTACACAGAAAAACAAGAATCAAAGTTAGCCTCGCATGCTAGCTCAACAAAGTTAGGAGATCGGGACGCGCCACTCACCGGACGCGAGGCAGAAGAGAATGAAGAAAGCGCGTCGGAACCGGAGGAAGGGAGCCGTGCCGACATCGAAGGGGGAAGAGGAGCCGATGGGGTGCGTCGCTGTCCTCGCGGAGAAGTAGGGGAGGAGGAGGACAGCGGCGAGGGCCGCGGCGGAGAGGAGGGGGTAGGCGAGGGGGGTGAGGGCCCACTCCTCCCGCTCGATCACTACCCCCATCGCCCGGCTCGATCTCGATCCGTGTCTGGATAGGACAAGGAGGAGGTGGATGTCGCCGGCGCGGCGGAACTGGACGGCGGAGTAGTGGTGTCGCCGGCGAGATCGGCGGGGATGGCCGAGTGGGGAGAAGAAATGTGGGGACGCGGAGCGCGAAGTTTGGGCCGAGGATGACCAGAAATTGGGCCTTTTGGGCCAAGCCATAACTTCCCTAGAACAAATGTAAATTGAACCATAATTTTGAGTGAGCTCAGCCTCCTCCTCAAGAAAGAAGAAAAAGAAGTGACCTCAAATTCTGTTGTGGTGATCCTGAACTGTTTTTCCATTTGTTGATGGAAAAATATAGTATACAAAATGAAATTTGTATTATGACTAAAGAAATATTTATGTATGGGGAAAAAAGAGAGGAAATGTTTATGTGGACTTGTGGAGTCGCGTTTGCCAACTAAAGAAATTGAAGGCATGCCGAAATTTGAAAGCTGTCCCTATCAGACTTGATTTGCCATGACTCAACGCAGCCTCCAGGAACTAAACCTGCGCAAACTGAACTATCACGATCGAAGAAAAGAAACGCAACGGGAATAAACCATCATGATTTTGTAATGGTGAAGAACGTGATGAATCCACTAGGCTCGACGGAGACCGCGGGGCCACGTGTTGTTCTTAGAAATGTCTGCACGACACGCACGATTGATTTATGTGCGTACACATGGAATCCGGAGTAGTATTGTTAACATCTTTGTCTGGGACAGTACGACGGTTCCCTGCAGACTCTAGCTTTTGCAAAATATTCATCAAAGTTATTGCCATCTCATTTTTCTTGAGACAAAAAATCTGTTTATATCACATTCATAAGATCAATACTCGCTTTAATTTGGCTAGCATCTCCATCATGGTACAATTTATCAGTCTGTGATGGCATGAATTTCCTCGGTTAATTTCCATCCTCATATAATTAAAACGTGGAAACAATTCGATCCAAATTAACTTCTCCATTTTTGTACCTTTGTCCTCTGAAGAAGCTGATACACACACAAAGAAAAATACGGCACCTACCTACACTGGGTGCTGCAAGTCCCAGATAGATGATTAGCGCGCTGTTTTTGATTTCTGTCTAGTGGTGATCGAGAACAACGTCTAATGTACGTAGACGTAGCTGAGGCGGCCACGCTCGTCACAGGAGAAGTTGACGTGTACCGCTGTTGACCACCTTCCTCTCATCACTTTCCTCGTCGACTCGCCGTCGCCGTCGTCGTCTCTCTTCCGATTCTCTTCTCCCCCAGTATTAATTAATTAGCAGCACCCCTGGCCGCGAAGGAGACCGTGATCGAGGCCCAGGCGCCCAGCTAGCTGAAGCTGATCGACGACATGCTTCCCACGCAGATAATGCACTCCGCCGCCAGCAGCAGCAGCAGCAGCAAAGCGGCGCCGCCGGCGACCGACGACGGCGCCGACTCGGCGCTGCTGGAGCTCGAGAAAGGGCGGAAGAACCCGCCGTCCGCCGCCGGCCGCGAGAAGAGGAGGGCGGTCGTCGCCGCGGCCATCGTCGACGTGTGCCTCGCCGCGGCCGCCCTGGCCGGCGCGGCGGTGCTGACGTGGTGGGCGGTCGCGTTCCACCCGTCGTACGCGCACCTGTGGATGGTGCCCGTCGGCCTCGTGCTCGCCTGCACCCCGGTCGTCGTCTGCGCCGCCCTCCACTTCTCCTCCTCCTCCGGCGCCGACACGCGCGCGCCGCGCAAAGGCGGCGCTGGAGCGTCGCCGCCGTTGTCCGCCGTGGTCGTCGGTAAATAGTACTTGTACCTAAGTGTGCATCGATCATGCCGGTATTAATTGTGTTCTTTCTTTCGTTTCTTGGAATTGCTTCATCACTCGAATTCTCGATGTACAAGAAACGCATGTACAGAGGTTACAACACCTGATTAGAACAGTCTTGCTATTTTGATCATGCGCTGGAATGGATTCATTTTTTTTTTCTTTTTCGATCAAACTACTTTAGGAGGCGGTGATCTCGATTCTTTTTAACCTTCTGACAATATAAGATGCATGCATAGCAATGGGCTGCGAGCCAGGGTGTGTCAATATGTTTAAGAAGATTAGCTATACCAGCTGGCGGCGCGTTGAACACCAGCTGGGAACACACTTGCTTGCTCTTTTTTTTCATTTGATTAATTTACACCAATTTAATTCGTTAGTGAAAACGACATTATATTCGGGGAGACGGCGGCGACGCAGCTAGCGAGCGCAACTGGTTTGATGATCCCTTGGCTGTGAAATTAGCTAGCTATTGGCTGAAGGAGATGGAAGCGAACGAACCTTCCTAAGCTCGTTCGTTCCCGGATAAAGCTTGGACAGCGTGCAGAGGAAAGTTGCATGCTTGAGAAAGAGGGGCGAGCTGAGGTGGACATGTCGATCTGCCGCAGTTTTGGACGATGCGCTTTTCTTTTCTTTCCACCTTGGACTCGCTCTCCTCCTCCTCCTCGTCTTCGTCGTCGTCTCGTGAGAATTCAAGAGCCAGCAAATGAGCAAACGGTGGTGGTGACGCCTGGGAAAGGCATATCTACGCTGCGGCCAACTTGTATTCCCAACTAGCTAGGAGTACTAGCTAGCTAGCTAGCTGGCCTAGATGCAAACTCGTGCCACTTGCAAGAATAATAGAGATCGGTTAATCGCTTTGCTCGTCGATCAGAGTAGTGTTACTGGGAAGAACCTTGTGCTTGCGTCTGGATCTAGTTAACATTAGAGATTTGAGAAATGGGGGAAGGGAGGTCGTCGTTGATGGATCAAAGAGAAAGAGGCTCATGTGGGCATGGAAACCCCCGTGCGGGTCTCATCTCGACGCGCCACAACTTGTCTAGTACTGTAGCTATGTTATGTGTACACTGTAGCTTTGCCAGCGGTGATTACTCTATCGATCTCTTTCCCACGATCACTTTTTTTTTTCTTTTTGGTCTTTGACGATCGAGACGTGAGCGCGATCGATGCACGGTGGCGCCCAGATTAACAAAGAAGGCTCTCTGATTGGCATGCTTGCTGATGTGACGATCGGAGTATCATGTTAAGACGGATTATTTGCACCCCTGCCTCCTCTTCAGATGACCAAAGGATAGTGGCAACGAGTGCTACCGAATAACGACAAGAGTGTTCGGCAACGAGTGCTACCGAATAACGACAAGAGTGTTCATCGCAAAAAAAAAAAGAAAAAAAAAGATTGATTCCGATAAGTCAGGTAAGTAGGCAGAGTTGTGAGACAGAACTTCAGGAAGACGATATATATCGCGGAAAAGTAAACAGGGAGAGAGATTTTTTTTTTTGAGGGAAAAAAGAGAGAGAGCTGGTCTCCACTCCAATCTAATTCGGGGACACCATGTGGAAGCCCAAATAAGAAGAGCCCAATGTCTCTTTTTACTTGGGGCGTTTTCAGCCCACGAGCCTGCCTGCGTGGCCGTGGGCCCGTGGACACCACACGCCAGTCCATTCGTCTCTGGCGAGTAATCGTCGACGAACGCTATCCAAACCGCGCGCTAATTATCGTGGCTGTCGTGCCACCTGGAGAAGCCCAGCTCGATACCACCAGTCGCCGGCGCCACCGTGTCGCCCGCGCAGCCTCACGACGCGCGCGTCCCGGCGATGCCAACAAGGCGATCAAGCTAGGGCCACCGCCCATTGCAGGCAGCACGAACTGTAGTTTGCAGCTCGGCCAGAAGCAGCTCGCCGAGAGTTGATCGACGATGTCTGCGCTGCCGCCCACGGAGCTCCTCTGCTTCGCCGCGCGCGCCTGCGCGACGCCGAGGCTGCATCGGCAGCGGCGGCGGAGTGCGAGCACCTGCATCGTGCGGTGCGCGGCGGCGACGCCGGCGCCGATGGGGGAGAAGACGGAGTACCGCGACGGACCGCTGGAGCGCGCGTTCATGGGCCTGTTCGCGCGCAAGATGGAGAAGTTCGCGTCCTCCTCGCCCAAGAGGAAAGAGAAGCAGACGGAGAAGCGGTCCGTGTGGGACTGGGACTACGAGAGCTTCGTGGACGTGTCGCGTCGCGTGATGGTGGGCCGCACGCGCGCGCAGCAGCAGGAGGCCGTGCGCGAGGTGCTGCTCTCCATGCTCCCGCCCGGCGCGCCGGAGCAGTTCCGGAAGCTGTTCCCGCCGACGCGGTGGGCGTGCGAGTTCAACGCCGCGCTCACCGTGCCCTTCTTCCGATGGCTCGTCGGGCCCTCCGAGGTCGTCGAGGTGGAGGTCGGCGGCGTGAAGCAGCGCAGCGGCGTGCTCATCAAGAAGTGCAGGTACCTCGAGAACAGCGGATGCGTCGGCATGTGCGTCAACATGTGCAAGATCCCCACCCAGGACTTCTTCACCAACGAGTTCGGCCTCCCGCTCACCATGAATCCCAGTAAGCTCACCTCCCCTCTGCTCATGCTCCGAGTACTTCAGTTTGACAAAAAAGAACACTGAAACTGCAAATGAATCTGTCCGATCATCACGCGTCGCACACTGCCTGACAGATTTCGAGGACATGAGCTGCGAAATGATATACGGTCACGTGCCACCTCCCATTGAAGACGACCCGGTATCAAAGCAACCTTGCTACCCCAACCTTTGTGAGTGTGCCTCAAGTTTGCTAACACCTTCTCAGCCCTGAGCACATGACACGGAGCAGCACGCTTGTACTGCTACAGCGTCTATATGATTCTGTTTTCCTTTTCTTGCAGGCTCCATGTCTACGCCCTCTGCCCCAGTCTGCCCCAAACTTCAGAACTAGATACCGAATTTTGTTATTGAGTTCGGTTCGGTTATAGGTGCAATTAGTATATTCTGCGAACACTGGATCAAACAATGGTTGATACTTTGTAGTAGTAGCAGTCCATAGTAGGTGAGACTCGGCTTCCGACACTATTGTCTATGTTTCTTGACATGCGTAACTATGATAATCTGATCCATTCTATTATATATATTTGCAGGCCGACTATCAAATTCAAAAGCACTATCATAAAAATATCTTTTACTTCCTTGGATGATATTTCATAGTATTATCTATTTTTAGAGTATGAAAAGGAAACCTAACATTGAACAGGTAACAACCAGAATGCATCTAATGCTTTTAAGTAATTACAAACTGCTACAACGAAAACAGCGAACAAGCACATTAATTTATACATTGCACCTATTACAAAAAGTTATTACACCTCAAATCCTCCAGCACAGCACCGGCTGCAGGGCGCTACGACAGTCAGTTTAACTGAGGAAGGAACTCTATCCTCAATGTATGTTTTGATGGCCATGACTGCTCTAGGGGCTTCCACGAGCATTCCCTTACTCAATTGATTGCATTCCACGATATAACCATTACCCATGGGAATGCAGCTGCTAGAATTTTCGGAGTCAAACGTAACAGCACCATAAGTGATGTCCAGTGTTAGACAATCAAGTGACCTTGCGTTCTCAAGAATATAACATGTTAGCTCAATCAAGGTCTTTGCAGAGCTGAACCCTGTGATTTTCACACTCTTGAGGTAGCCATGGTGCCGTTCAGGCATCTGCCTCAACTGTGACAAACCTCCAACAACAGATTCATGCTTCATCTGTTGCTGCGCTACCTGAAGATGAAAAAGACAAATCAATAAAACTTAATCGAAGGATGGATCCAACAAAGTGACCAGATAACTTCACAGGATGGAATGAACAGTGCCAGCCTTACATCCAAGTTCAAAGTCTCCAAGGAAGGAGACGCATCAAGGAAAGAAGCCAGAGAAAAATAATCATAGGATGGACAAAAGGTCCATCCACTAACAAGAGAGATAGTCAGGCGCTTGAGGAACAGGAATTTAGTTGGCAGCGTTGGTGTGTTGACCTTCTGCATAAAAAGATGTTTCAAAATTAATTATACACAAGGTATGACTAGTATGATATGCTAATATATTTAGCCTACAAAATAAATAATATCAGTTTTAGGAGATTACCTCATAATGTGAACTGATGGCAAGAGCCTCAAGATTAGGCATAGTGGACGGTAGCTCGGTACGAGCATAACTGACAAGGTTTGCACGGTGCAAGCTCAGTTTCTTCATTTGCAACGTTTCTCCAAGCGAGAGCTTTTCAACCCAGTCTGCGCAGAGGATAAGACTGGAGAGATTTCGAGCATTGCTCTCTATCACCCGCAGCTTCCGGCAATACTTTACCTTCAGGCAGCGAAGCTGCTGTAGCTCACCAGGTATCGTCAGGCAGCTTATCTTATTGCAATCACAGAGGTCCAACTGCTTCAAGGAAGGACAGTTGGAAAGAAAACACTCTAGCTCATCCCCCGAGATTAGTACAGAGGATAGGGACAGACTTGATAGGTTTCTCAGGGGACCAAGTTCGGCTGTGGGGCGGAAGGCACACAACGAAAGTTTAAGACACCGAATTGAGTTTCGAACCCCATCAGAAAAAACCGAGCATGGAACACTGTATGCTTTCTTGCCTTTTCTGCGTAGTATAACGGTGAGATCTTCAATCCCTGGTGTAACAGCAATCTGAAGCCAACTGTCGAGATAATGACAGGCATCAAAAACACCATCTAATTCAAGCCTGAATATCTTAATGCCAGTGCCTGAGTGGTTCCTCAGAATGTGATCAATTTTGCTGCTCAAATTCTCTTGATGCACATTTGGACTCAAGCCAAGCACATCCCTACTCAGGGTGAGTATTGGATGACATCTCCAGGAATGTAGAAAGGCTTGAGACAGGCAAGCAACGCGAGCAGCATCACGCATGGACATTAGAGAATGTATATGGTGCCAGATTTCCTGCATGCGCAAGCATGGGATAAAAGTTCAACACTGGGATGGTAAAGCCAAATGGCCACTTGATTAGGGGTTAATAAAAAAAAGGTAAAGCACATGCATATGGAATAACATTCTACCCTACATAGCTCTCCACATGATTGCACAAGGGGCTTCGCATTACATTGGTAGGTATTTCTGATAAATGTGTGTGTGTGTGTGTGTGTGTTAGTAACTTGGTTACCAAGTCTGATGGTTTTTTAGGAAAGATCAGATTGCATTTGTTATGTTTGTTAGGATGGCTCCTATATAAAGGAGACAACGACATCCATTAGTCGGCAGCCCCCGACCATGATGCTAGAATATGTCAAAGTAGCAAAGAAAGGAGTAAAATGAAACTTACTACACCAGAATACTTAACGAAAGAAATCCTATAAAACACGAATCAAATAATTTCGCCAGAGTGTAATATAGACATAAACCCTGGTAACTTAGATGCATGAGACAATGGATTAAAAAGATGACTCAAATGAAAAAGGCGTCATAAAAAAACTTGCAATTCAATTGGTCAGTTGTCGGGACTTAGTTACACAACAATATAATCAAATTTCTAAAGTGAATTATTATGACAATGGAAAGATAGATTCATCAGTTCATTTGTTTTTCAATAATGAATATGCCAATCAATGGTCACAGGAGCTAGTTACAGAACACAGTTCAACGGCTACGATAAGTAGTCAAGAATTAATATCTAGGTTCTGGTGAAAATAAACAGCACCTCAGTGGATCTAGTGCACAATAATCACAGCAAAAGAGGAGCGAGGCACTACTAATTCGAAAGAAATTAAAATAATTCACAGAGGTCTATACTACTTATAGGTAAAAAGGGGATGTGAGACTCATGATAGACATTTCTCTGCTGGAGTCAAGCTGCAACAGTTTTTTAGTTTAAAGTTGCAACAATTAAAACAAAGCAGAGCTAATGAATTTTGTGGGAACGTAAGGCTCTGACCAAGTGTGGAACTAGAAGATATGTTCTCTGTTATCTGTTATAGTTAATATTTTGCTATCATAGCCTGAAGAATAAATGTCCCAGTAAGAGAATCAATGGTAATTTGCTTGCAACCTGAGCATCCATCATAATCAGAATCTTATGGCATCGTACCTCAGGAAGGTCGGGGGTAGAACATCTCATTATTTTGGCAGCTTGAGAACCACCATCACCATCGAGTTGACAGGGCGAGCCCTTCCTTTTAGCCACTGAAGAAACTGATCTAACTGAAACCGAACAACCATGATTGTGAGTTGTGACAGACCATACCAGAGGTGGATAAATCTGAACTCGAGCAGAAAAGGCGACGATCCCTTGAGATCACCTACCCAAATCAATTTGTTTTCAGGAATTAACGAGGTAAACCCACCTGAGATTTCTCTGGCGGGGAGGAAAGCATACACTACTAATTATTTCCAGTAACTGTGACCACGGGTCTACATTTGTAAAAACCAAAAAGACAGTTGAAAAAAAATACATTTTTGTATCGAAGAAACGCAGATATATACATAAAGGGGGTTAAAAAAGCACAATTAGGGATCTAGCCAGCTGAAAGCGAACAGCAAAGTGAAAATTTAAGCTCTATATAACAAATAAAATGTTGCTTGCCGGCTCAGAGCAGTTTTCACGAACCAGTTACGGGACACAACAGATAAAAAGATGATTCTTTTTTCATGATTTGAGGATAGCAGCGATGGAGTTACAGATGAGATGCCGGACACGGAGCATGAACATCACAGAACAAAGGGCAAGGGAGCTGCTCTAAGGGCTTACTCTGGGGTCGGATCTGCCTTTGACGCTGCCGCCGGTTGCGCTGTAGGGACATAAGCCACTGTAGCGCCGGCAGCCCCATGGTACCTTCCCTGCCGGTGGATCTCGGCGAGAGACCACTTCGGTTCCGTTTTCCCTCCCTCAGATCTCTACTACTATTATCTACTATCTATCTTATATCTATGCAGTGTATGCAGCATCGCCCTCTCTGTGTTTTTTGGTCTGGTTTTCAACTCGGTCCCGGTTCGAATCCTACAAGGCGCGAAACAAATCGCGCCTGCGCCGACGGGCGGAGCTGTCTACTCTGGGCAGCTATGAACGAGAGCAAATCCCCATGGGAGGTGATTTTTTTCTTCCTTTTTTTAGCTGCCACGGAGAGAGACACCTCCCTATCTGCTATTGCACTCGGCAGTGGGGGCGCATGGTTGGAGCGCGGAGCGGACCTCGGTGGCGGCGCGAGGAGCCGGGGAGGCGCGGGCGCGGGCGAAGCGAGGAGCGAGGGCGGCGGCGCGGGGCGCGCAGTGCAGTCAAGACCAGCGGCTGAGGAAAAAGGTAGAAGAAGGAACGAGAAACGTTGGATGCAACTTCGCGCGCACATCTTAAAGCGCGGGTGCCGCAGCGGGCTGTATAGGATTTTCCTAGATTTCACGGCACTGAAATTTGTTAACGGAAAGTCTCGCACCGGCGACCCAGTGGGAACCGGCCCAATAGCTAGAGCGGGGCGAGCAGCCGGCCGATTTTTTTTTTTTGAGAGAGATTTCTTGCCAGTCAAAACATCCCTTTCTCATTCTTCGGAAAAATATTTTTTCCTTATGTGTTTCTGTTTGATTTTTTTTCTTTCTGCGCCACTTCTGCTCTTAAAAAAAGCAATGCTTTAATGTATTAACATACTTTAAAATTCAAAACTAAAACAAATTTGAAACTTTGCTAATAATAAAAAAAAACTCATGTGTTTGTCTATCAACACACAAAAAACAATCATGCTCGATAAGTAATTGTTCCGATTCAGAAAGGAGGGGCTTTTAATGATTTGCCCCTCTCCGGATGAATCTTGAGATTTGCTCCTCTCTCTAACGTTTTTAGAAATTTGCCCTCTTCTTCCACCTCTCTCTCTTCTAACCATACGGGGCGCTCAAGCTCGCCGCGGTGGGGCCGTCACGCCACGCTGGGCGCCGGTCCTTGAGCTCCCCGCCACGAGTGCTGCCGCGCTGCGCGCCAGCTTTAGGAAGAGCCTGCGGCTATGACATGTCATGATACAATTAATAATACTCCCTCACAACAAAATACTCCCTCCGTCCCAGTTTACTTGGCATCTTAGCTCCATCTAGTTTTTCCAAAATAATTAGCATTGTCACTTCCCGGTGCATCTTTCTCTCTTCCCAACACATCTCTATCTATATCTCTTTCCTCCTCATTTTTTGTGCCCCGACCTTTACTTAACTTTCCTTAATCTACGTATCAAAAGCTAAAACATCAATTATTTTAAGACATTGGCAAAATGCTAACATTGAAGAGTGTCCATAAGGAAATTTTGCCTTTCCTTGACTCCTCCAACACTTAAAGGCATTTGTATTTTGAAACTCTTAAAGTTTTATTTGGCTCTTTCAACCACTCCTCTCTGAAATAGTGAAATTAAAGTTTTCGTTAAATGAAAATTAACTGAGAAACGTGGGTAGATCTGCATTTCGTTCGGGTATTAATTTAGTTATTTAAAAAAGTGTCACTCATGGATGCCTCCGTTGACTTGCTGTATCGCTTCTAGGATTCTCTGTGTCTTCCTGAAGGCCTGTGCTCGCTAGTCGCTACGCAGGCCGAGTAGTAGTTGCTGCAGCTTTCGCCGCAAGCATCCATCCATGGTGTCAGCAAGTTTTGACCGCTTGACCAGGGAAGGAAACAAGACCTGAACAGACCGGTCATGTTGCTGGCACTACTCATCCGATTTTCATGTAGTAATGGTCAGACCTAGTAATACAAAGATTATAAACAGCTTAACCTCTTTTCTTTTTAAGCGTAATCAGGCATGCATTCAGCCGTTGCTGGTACACCGTTGTGTCCCCAATTAGAGCAAGTAACAACAGCAAAAAATCCTGTGCTTCAGGTCGACCAGCTCTTGCCTTACACTGTGCTTCCATCCATCCATGGCGCCCCGTGATCGATGTGCAGGAGCCCGAGGTCAAGAATGGATGCTGTGTCGGACAGGAGGAAAGCTGCGCCGTGGCAAGGTGACAAGCCACGGGTCCCGGAGCGCGGGAAAGCCTCCCTCCTCTTGTGCCCGGGATGGCGGGAACCAACCAAGATTTTTTATACTCCATCTAACCATTCCAGCCTCGAGCTCCGTTTTCCGTAATCACTGTTGTCCTGCTGGTATTAGAGCAAGTATTATAAGGCTTTGTTAGCAGGCTGAAACAAACTCCATGTCATCAAAATCTTAGCTGGAAGAGAGAGAACAGAAGAGAGAGAGTGAAGCGAGCGTTTTATCAGTCGCTCGCCTGAAGAGCAAAGACCCGAGGAGAAAACGTCTGCATGCCTTCCGTTGCCCAATGACTGAATAGTATACGTGCAAGCATTCAATGCTAAGGCGATTAACCCAAATAAACTACTCCCTCCATTTCAAATTACTTGACGTTTTTGACTTTTGTAAATCATGTTTGACCACTCGTCTTATTCAAAAAATTTGTGTAAATATCGTTTATCTTGTTATGATTTGTTTGATCATTAGAGATACTTTAAGCATGATTTATTTGTTTTTATATTTACACAAAAATTTTGAATAAGACGAACAGTCAAACGTGATGAAAAAAATTAAATATGTCAAGTAATTTGAAATAGAGGTAGTACGAGCCAACCCAGTAGCCTGATTATTATACGGACGAACGATTAGAATGGCGTGGAAGCAGAAACCGCCGGGACACAGCCAGCAGCTGGCGATTTATTATCCTTGCTCTTAGTGGCACATAGCCACTGCTGGTGGGGGCGGGCCGGCGGAGCTTTGGAGGCAGTGAGACATGACCGAGGCGCACTTGGAGTCAGTGTATGTGCGTTTATTTGACCACCACCCACCATCATCATCGAGTGCCTCCCTCCCTGCTGAAGAACAAAAGGAGCAAAGCTAGTGCATTAGTATACTGTTCGAGCACTTGATGATGAGGATTAGGGACATGCTTGCGAGTCGGGGCACATCATTAGCAGGCTACCCCCACAACTGCCCGCCCAGGCGTAGCAGCGATCACGCACGCATGAGATGGAGAGCAGAGAAAGGCAGCAGCGTCCATCATCCATCAGTCCACGGTGACGAGAGGGAGAGAGAGGGCAGCGCCGCAGAGGCATGGCTGCACGCTGCCGTGCTGTGCGCGCCTTGAAGACGGGACACGGAAATTACAAAACTGTCCAAGCCAGTGGGACTGATGAAGAACTGCATGCAAGCAGAGCAGAGGCTGAGCCATTTGTGCCAAACTGCCAATGCATGTTCCTGCTTTTGCTTTGAAAAGCCGACCGGTCGCCGGGGGCCCTAGCTACTGCTATAGCCTCACCATGCCCCGGTCCGCCGCAGCCGCATCCTACGCTGCCTTTGCTCTTCGCTTTGCGCCGCACCGCCCCATTGCCATTGCCTTTGGCTTTTCTCAACTACTGTCACACGAAAGAAGAAGAGAGCACGGCTTTTCGGTTCGGGACGCCCAAAAAGAAACTGCAGAAATTGTGCATTTCATTTAGCTGGTGTTCACTTCGTCCTCCTTCCGCAACAAATATGAGCCGAAAATCATACGAGTATTTGTGTGCTGGAGGCACTATGGAGCGGTGCAGTGCCTAGTGAAATTGGAACAAGTTTTTCCCCGTCTGTCTGTCGCAAACAAAAACAACCAAGAGTGCACCTCGATATATTCAGGAAACGGGGAAGATAAGCAATGATACTCAAAACACTGCGAGCGCTGTTATCACGGCGGAACTTGAGCTATTTTTACAAGAAAACAATTCGATGCTACTTTTGTACAAATACAATCTCAAAGCCGAAAGTCACACTAATCAAAATTTGCGAACTTGTTTGGATCTCTCTTTTTTGCTGCTTTCCTTCTGAACTCCTGTGAATCGTGTCCCACCCCAACTTCCCCATTTCTGGCAGCTGAGATACTGGTACGAAAAGGCTCCTAACTAACTTAACCGTCTCGGTCGCCTCTTTCTCTTCTACAAATAGCCTCACCACTCTCCTTTGCTCCTCAGTCACGAGGCACTAAACTCAACTGTCACTGGCTAGCTAGAGGAGTCCCCTTGGCCATGGCGCCGACGAAGAGCAGCAGCTTGTTTGTGGTTGCCGCCGTGGTTCAGCTCCTGGTCCTGGGTCCGAGCTTGGCCGCGGCGTTCAACTACGCCGACGCGCTGGCCAAGTCCATCATCTTCTTCGAGGGCCAGCGCTCCGGCAAGCTGCCGCCGGGCAACCGCATGTCCTGGCGCCGCGACTCCGGCCTCAGGGACGGCGCGCAGCATAATGTAAGTGCTGGACCTCAGCGTTGTCACGCAATATTGCACATTTTGATTTCTGACTGACAACAATAATTTCTTCTTGTTCCCTGAATCCAGGTGGACCTGGTGGGCGGGTACTACGACGCCGGCGACAACGTGAAGTTCGGGCTCCCGATGGCGTTCACGACGACAATGCTGGCGTGGAGCGTGGCGGACTTCGGCAAGTTCATGCCCCCCGGCGAGCTGGCGCACGCCCGCGCTGCCGTCCGTTGGGGCGCCGACTACCTCCTCAAGGCCGCCACGGCGACCCCCGGCGCGCTCTACGTCCAGGTGGGCGACCCCAACCAGGACCACCGCTGCTGGGAGCGGCCCGAGGACATGGACACGCCGCGGAGCGTCTACGCCGTCACCGCCGACAAGCCGGGGTCCGACGTCGCCGCCGAGACGGCCGCGGCCCTCGCCGCGTCCGCCGTCGCCTTCCGCCGCGCCGACCCGGCGTACGCGTCCCGCCTGCTCCACGCCGCCATGAAGACGTTCGAGTTCGCCGACCGGCACCGGGGCTCCTACAGCGACGCGCTGAGCTCCGTGGTGTGCCCCTTCTACTGCTCCTACTCCGGCTTCCAGGACGAGCTCCTGTGGGCGGCGGCGTGGCTGCACCGCGCGTCCAACAACGCGACCTTCGTGGCCTACGTGCAGGCCAACGGCGCGCAGCTCGGCGCCGGCGACGACGACTTCTCCTTCAGCTGGGACGACAAGCGCGCCGGCGCCAAGGTGCTCCTCTCCAGGGCGTTCCTGAAGAAGCAGAAGCTCAACATGCCGGTGCCGGGGCTGCAGCTGTACAAGGCGCACTCGGACAGCTACGTGTGCTCGCTGGTGCCCGGGACCAGCAGCTTCCAGGCGTCGCAGTACACGCCGGGCGGGCTCATCTACAAGGAAGGCGCCAGCAACATGCAGTACGTGACCACGGCGACCTTCCTCCTCCTCGCCTACGCCAAGTACCTGCGCTCCGCCGGCGCGTGCGCCGTGTGCGGCGGCCGCGACGTGGCGCCCGGCGAGCTCGTGGCGCTGGCGAAGCGGCAGGTGGACTACATCCTGGGGAAGAACCCGGCGGGGACGTCCTACATGGTGGGATTCGGCGACCGCTACCCGCGCCGCCTCCACCACCGCGGCGCATCCATGCCGGCGGTGCGCGACCACCCCGGCCGCATCGGCTGCGACGAGGGGTTCCGCTACCTCCACTCGCAAGACGCCGATCGGAACGTGCTCGTCGGCGCCGTCGTCGGAGGGCCCGACGCGCGCGACGGCTTCGTCGACGACCGCGACGGCTACGGCCAGACCGAGCCGGCGACCTACATCAACGCGCCGCTCGTCGGCGCGCTCGCCTTCTTCGCCGGCAACGTCAAGCACTGATTCATGTCATGGCTACTCAATCAGTGGTTGATGCCGCCGTTATTACTTAGCAGCAGCTAAGCGTGGCGCCGTGTTGTGTTCAAGTGTGTCAGTGTCAGTGTCGTGGGAGTGTGACAGTGTGGGAGCGCCATGGCAAAAGATTTGGTCGAGCTCCCCCGTCAGTTGTTCTAGCTGTAAGCTGTATGGCTGTGTTTCGCAAGCCTCTGCTCGTGCTATTGGAATGGAATTGAAAATTGTTCTCACTACTTCTAAATTTTGAGCATTGTCGTGTCCAGCTTATTGTGAAATTGTTGCAAAGTCAAATGATGAGATCCCCATTGTTCCTGTCATTGGAGCCCATCCCCCTACTTATCATCTCCAGCAGAGCTGCCAAATCAGAGAGGCTACTTTACTGTACTTGTTATTTGCTGGAGATGGCTCATCAATGTTGGCTAGCAGCAAGCCCAGCAGATTGGACTCCATTTTCGCTGCCAGTAATATATGCTGAGAAACAAACAGTAATACATGTCACGACTGAAAATCTCAACATCAGACAAGATCCACGTACATTGTTAGCTTACCTCTAGAAACAAACCCGCATGTTTTTGTACGAAAATTAAAGAGTAAAATGCACTAGAGGTCTATGAACTTGTTTCCAAGTGTCATCTTGGTCCATGTTTTTCTACGAAAATTAAACATTGAACATGAAGCAAAGCATGACGCATTGGGCCATCACCATAAATAATTCACAAGCATGGTTCACATAAAATGGTTATACATTGTAATCATGGTAACGAAGGCTAATAGCCTCTTATGTACTGGCATTTGCTGCAGGGCTCCACAACAGTCAACTTAACTGAAGGGGGGACTTTATCCTCAATGTACGTCCTGATAACAGAGAGTGCTCCAGGGACTCGCCTGAGAATACTATCTGGAATGAAACCGCAGCTTCTACCAGATTCTAGGTAACACTTTTGTTGACCATAAATGGTGTCCAATGTAATACTCTCAAGTGATACTGCGTTCTTGAGGATATAACATGTTAGTTCAACCACGCCCTTTGCAGCGTGGAAACAACTGATCTTCACACTCTTGAGGTGGCCATGGCGGTGTTCAGGCATTTGCCTCAAATCTGACGGATTCGAAAAAGTAGATTCATGCTCCATAGATCCCTGACACACCTGAAGATGAAAAGGATAATTGAATTAAATGGACATAGAGTGATCAGATATATTAGCTTCACAGGACAGAATGAACGAACATCACCTTCACAGTCATTGTAAAAGTCTCCAAGGAAGGAGACGCGTCGAGGAAAGAAACAAGAGAGAAATAGTCATATGAGGGTAAACGGGTTGATCCTGAAACAAAATCAATGTCCAGGTGCTTGAGGTAGAGGAATTTGGAGGGCAGCATTGGTGTATTGACCACCTGCACATAAGTATGTCATGTCTCAGATTATACACAAGGTAACACATAGATATCACCAGCCTGCAACATAAAAAGTTTTAGAGTATATATACCTCATGAAATGAACCTATGAGAAGGGTTTCAAGATTTGGCATATGGAATGGCAGCTCAGTTCGAGCACTACTGACCATGCTGTCACGAAACATGTAGAGCTTCTTAACTTTCAATGTTTCTCCAAGTGAGAATTTTACCGTGCATCCCCTAAAGCCAAAACTGGAGAGATTTGGAGCTTTACTCTCTATCATTTTCAGCCTCTTGCAGTCGAAGACATTAAGGCTGCTGAGCTGCTGCAGGGCGCAAGGTATCTTCAGGCAAATCATCTCCCTGCAGTTAGTGATGGCTAACTGTTCCAAAGCGAGAGAACTAAAAAGAAGGCCCTCTAACTCATCCTCTGTAATGCTCACAAACGACAGTTGCAGAGTTGTTAGGTTTCTTAAGGGGCCAAGTTCAGCTGTGGGACGGAGGGCACAAAAACAAAGCTTAAGGTGCCGAATTGAGCTTCCTATCCCATCAGATAAGAGCGAGCATGGGAAGTTGTACTCTCTCTCGGTTTTAGACAACATGAGGGTGAGTTCTTCAATCCCTGGTTTGACAGCAACCTGGAGCCACCTCTCAAGATAACGACTGGCATCAAACTCAAATAAGTCAAAAGTAATCAAGCCTGAATATTTTCACACCAGTGCCTGAGTGCTTGCTGAGAATGTGGTCAACTTTTCGGCTGAAAATCCCTCCATGCATACTTCCATCCGGATCCATGCCAACTGTATCACTATTAAAGATAAGAATGGGACGACATTGCCACGAATGGAGAAAGGCGTGAGACAAGCAAGCAGCTTGGGCAGCTTCACGCATCGGCATTAGGGAATGTATACGAAACCATATGTCCTGCACATACACAAGCATGGGATAAAAGATCAACATCGAATTCCAAAGACAGATGTTACTTCATTTGGAGAAAGAAAAACGACAGGACCACATAGAGTAACAATCTACCCCAGGAAGCTCTCCACATGGTTTACGTAGTTAGAAAGTTTAGATGAACTCAATTGTTGCAGGTAAACTCTGCATACATAAGTTTTCCTAAGAATGCTATTAGAACTTCCTAATGTGAGAATGCGACAGCTGCCAACAGTAGTATGTTAAGTAAGTACTGGCCACCGAAATGTGCGGTTAATCATTTTTTGGTACTAAATCGGTTATCAGTTTCCATTAACCGAAGTCCCTCTTAACCGGACCGAATTATCCGGGTTAACCGAACGCCCAGCCCTAAGTTCTACCTAGAGAAGTTGCTAATTAGAGCACAGAGCTAGTCAACAATATAGTTTTTTATGCATGCGTGTCAACCGAAATCATAAGGTGATGCTTTATTGTGCACCAGCATGCTATAATATGTCAAAGTAGCAAAGAAAGGAAGAGACATATTAATACACCAGCAACAGTGTAATATAGACATAAACCCTGGTAACTAAGATGCAAGAGACAATAGATCAAAAAGATCATTTAAACAAACAAAAAAAGCGTCATGAAGAAACTTGCAATGCAATTGGTCATTTGTTGGGATTTAGGTAGCACAACAATATAATTAAATCTCTAGAGTAAATTATTACGCCAATGGAAAGAAAGATTCATCAGTTCAATTGTTTTTCCTAGAATGAATATGCTAATCAAGGTCACAGGAACTTGGTTTCAGCATAACAGTTCAGCAGCTATGGCAAGTTATCAAGAAAATTAAAAAGCACATCAGTGGATCTAGAGCACAATAATTACAGCAAAAGAGGAACGAGCCACAGCAAATCGAGAGAAATTCAAATAACTCACGGAGGTCTACTACTTATAAAGACATAAAACGGGATCTAAGACTCATGCTAGACAGTTCTCTGCTGGAGCCAAAGCTGCAACAGTTTTCTAAATTAAAGTTGCAACAGTTAAAACAAAGCTTGGTGCAACAGTTAAAACAAAGCTTATCTATTGAATTTTGTAGGAATCTAAGAGTTGCAGGACTAGTTCCCTGTTATAGATAATTTGTCTTTCATAGCCGGAAGAATTAATGTCCTGGTAAGAGCAATCACTGGTAATTTGCTTGCAACCTAAGCATCCATCATCAGAATCTTATGGCATCATACCTCAGGAAGGTCTGGAAGAGAACATCTCATTATTTTGGCAGCTTGAGTATCATCATCATCATCATCGTTGTGCTGACAGGGCGAGCCCTTCCTTTTATGCACTGAAGAAACTGATCCAACTGGAACCAAATAACCATGGTTGTGACAAATTATCCCAGACATGAATAAAAAAAATGAACTCAAGCAGAAAAGCGACGATCTCTTGAGATCACCTACCCAAATAATTTTTTTTCCAGGAATTAACTGAGGTTGTTACCCAACTAAGATTTCTCTGGTGGGGAATGAAGAACACACTACTACTAATTATTTTGCACTAACTGTGACCATGGGCCAACATTAGTAAAAACTAAAGGACAACACTGAGAAAAACCACATTTTTGTACCGAACAAACGCTGGTATAGGGGGTTAAAAAGAGCACAATTGGGGGATCTAGCCAACTGAAAGAGAACTGCAAAGTGACAATTTAAGCTCTATAACTAATAACAAAAGTTTGCTTCGCCAGCTGACATCAGTTTTAACGAACCAGTTAGGTGCTACAACAAATAACAAACGACATTTTTTTCTGTCATCATGATCTGGGGAAAGCAGGGATCGAGTTACAGATGAGATGCCGGACCCCAATATGAACACCACAGAAGAACAAAGGGCGAGGGAGCAGCTGGAAGGGGTCCAGTTTCCCTCCTCAGATCTCTACTGCAATGTCAGGACCTGAACTAGATCCTACAGGTAAACAGCAAGAACAGAGCAACACAGAACAGGATTCAGGGCAGAGAAGCTTCGATTCGCCTACAACTTGGGCCTGTTCAGCATCACTTGTCGGCGCAGCTGCATCTTCAGGGTTGGTTATGTTCAGTAGGGCCTGACATGCAATTCTCAACGTCTATCTATCTTGTTGGAATCCAGCACCCTCCCGGCTACTCTCTCTCTCTCTCTCTCACGACACAAACGCAAGGTAGAAGATGAACAGCAGCTGGAGCACGCAAGAGTTTTCCGGCGACGAACGCCGCGGCGACGAACTCGCCTGTATCTTGGCCTTTATTCCCTGGACTCAAGTTTGATCGGAGGAGTACATGGCAACTTATAGTCCGGCCTAGAGCTTACCTCCTGCGCAAGACTCGATCTTCAACTTGCACACCACGCCATCCAATCCTAACCAACTCTATCTCCTGCCGCAGCTATCCTGCACACACACGAACACGCATGCAACAGACTCAAACGCAACACACACACACCTACGTCCATGTCAAGATTATCGCTAACATAACATTCTCCTCCTAAACTTGACATGGCACACACCAAAAATCACAGCAACGCCGGCTCGTCGTCGGCGCTCGCCAGCAACGCCTTGCCGTTCAGCTTGTCGGGGCAGAACCTGGCGATGTGCCCACGATCGCCGCAGGTGAAGCACCACCGCCCACGATGGCGCCTGCCGGAACGCGACTTGCCCGAACATGTGCTGCTCACATCGTCGTCCTCGTCATCATGGCCGCTGCTACGGCCACCTCCCTTCTCACTGCTGCGCCGCGCATTCACCGCCACGCACGTTCCTTGCCATGCTGACACCGACGCGCTTCCCACTGCTCCTCCGTGAGCAGCACGTGCTTGACGCTCGCGCCAACCTCAGCCGCCTCGTCCTCGTCAGAGCGATCCTCCGCCGGACGCAGCCTGCCGACGAGCTCCTCCACAGACATGGTGTCCAAGTCCAGGAGCGTCTCGATCGCCAACGCGATCTGGCGGAATCTTCTGGGGACCACGCGTAGGATTTTCCTGACCACGAGACCATCCTCCAGCTTCACGCCAAGATCCGTCAGGTTCCCGGCGATGCCCTTGATGCGCAGCGAGAAGTCATCGATCGTCTCGCCGTCGAGGAACGCGACGTTCTCGAATTCGTTCAACAACCGCTGCGCGTTCGCTTGCTTCACGCGTGACTCTCCCTGACGCATCGTCTTCACCGCCGCCCACGCCTCTTTCACCGACTTCTTTACGGCGAGCTCGGCCCTCATCTCCAAGGGAACGCCGCGCAGGATGGCGGCCAACGGCATCCGGTCCTCGCGACGCTCGGTCTTGTCCGCCTCCACCACGTCCCACAGCCCCAGCGCCTCCAAGCTAACCTGCATGACCAGCGACCATTCACGGTAATTGGTCTTGGTCAGCATCGGCAGCTCCACGGCGCCGGAGTTGGCGACGACGCTGGCAGCGACGGTCTTCGACATCTTCCCCAGCTCTGAATACCACTTGTTGGAATCCAGCACCCTCCCGGCTACTCTCTCTCTCTCTCTCTCTCACGACACAAACGCAAGGTAGAAGATGAACAGCAGCTGGAGCACGCAAGAGTTTTTCGGCGACGAACGCCGCGGCGACGAACTCGCCTGTATCTTGGCCTTTATTCCCTGGACTCAAGTTTGATCGGAGGAGTACATGGCAACTTATAGTCCGGCCTAGAGCTTACCTCCTGCGCAAGACTCGATCTTCAACTTGCACACCACGCCATCCAATCCTAACCAACTCTATCTCCTGCCGCAGCTATCCTGCACACACACGAACACGCATGCTACAGACTCAAATGCAACACATACACACCTACGTCCATGTCAAGATTATCGCTAACATAACATATCTGTATCTTCTTCTCTCTCTATTTTTTGGTCGGGTTATGAACTCAGTTACTATTTGAACCCTACCTACAAGGCGCGAAACAAATCACGCCAGTACCGCGGGTATGAGCTACCTACTTTTTAGCTGCGACGGAGGGGAGAACGGCTGATTTTGAACCTCTTGTACATAAACTGCACCATGGCCCAAAAACAAAGGGAGGCGGGTTGAGGTGGAATTGGACCTTGTTCCAGAAGAGGCGGTGATGATGTGCCTGCAGCGGCCTTGTCCGGAATCCGGTTGTGGTGGAGGAGAGCCATGGAGAGTGCACCTTCTTGCGATGGAGAGTCAGCCTGCGACGACGATGCGGCTGTCGCCGGCGGCCGGCGGGAGGGGGCAGCCATGCCTATCCCGGAGGCGCAGGGGAAAGCGAAGGCGACGGCAAAAAGAGCAGAGCCCGAAAAGAATAGATCTGGACCGCAAACTCTTGATCCAACGGCATAGACTTCCCGCAGGAAGGAGTAATGCAGTTCAACCCACTTTACGTTTGACCCCCCTCATTTGGATCGCGACTATTAATCGCGATCCAGATATTTGTGTTGACGGTAAATGTGTGTTCTACCGCTCGCACACGCGGCCTGGGAGATTTGCTTCACTCCGTTCAGGACCAAAACTTGGAACGCGGTGAATTCCGGAGCGTGCCAGTCGATTTTCCCTGCAAATCGACAAAGACAAGAAAAAACGTGTAAAATTCCCGGACTATCGGCCCCGGACAGGCCGATGCGTAACCGCAGCCGATGTTAGTGAATAAAAGATGACAAAATAAACACTCGGCTGACGGCTATAAACGAATCGACATGTCGCAACATTAAATACTCGCGCGATAGATAAAGCAAGGCATGCATCAGAATCGGCAATCGGCAAAACATGCGATCGGCAAAATCTATCGGCAAGCAACACAGTAAGGTAAATCGACAATCAGCAAAAGGAGTTCAGGCTATACTTGAACAGGAGCAATAAGATATTTAAAGGTATGCAAGCATAAATCTGAACGTGGTAAGCAATCGGCTAAACACCCCGAAAGAACGATTAAACCAGTAACCACTAATTATACCCGTAATCTGACAATCGCTTCACCGAGGACACGTCAACTAAGTGAAGTAGAACAGGACACGTCAAACTGCTCTACACGATCGACAGATACAAGTATAATCGGCAACTACCGGTCCCAGGTACTCAGTAAACTAGATCTAACCCTTAGCAACTGTTTCGCCGAGGACACGTCAACTAAGCGAAGCAGACAGGACAAGTCAAACTGCCTACCCAATCACCAAGAGCAGATCTAATCGACAAAATACCTTAACCGTGACTCGAGTAACCAAATCAAACAGAAATCGACATCAGCAATCGGCAACAAGGCTGCGGCGAGGACAAGTCAACTAACCGCAACAAAGAATTGGACCAGGTCTTAAACAATTCCATGCAGTCGACGCACGATGTAAACCCTAGATTGATCTAAATTACCGGATAACTAGCAGCCACATCAATCTTAATCATGGACAAGTCGACATAATCAGATCGATGCGCTTACCTGACGAGATCCAGTCAAGCCGGAGCCCCGATGGGCGCGGGTGACGAAGAACACGTCGAGAAATTGTGGCGATGCGCCGAAAGGTTGATTGTATTGGTTGTTCTTGATTACAAGCACCTGGGTTTATATTTATACACCCGAGGCAAGAGTCCGATTTGGACTTAAACACGACTCCTACTTGACCACAACTCGGTCAATCCTTCCTAAATCTAGGAAATAATTAAAAAAGGACACACCATCCCACACGGGCGCGTGCGGCTTCGGGATTTCTTTGGCTTCATGATAACCTGCGGGCCACCACTTCGGCACATAATCTTTTCCCACCCGTCGCGCACTCCACCTTCCACTGACAGCGGGCCCTAGTCCAAATTTTGGTGTCAACACATGCCCCCCAAGCCGGGGTATGGAATCTCCATGCGCCGGATTATTTCCCAATTTCTCGCGCTCCCTTGATTCTCGCGCCGTACTCAACACACCTGCAGTGCCCCTTCGTATCTTGTGCCGCCTGCAGCACGTCCCATCTTATAAATAGATAGCCATCTACCATTCTTATCTCTCTTTCTTCTCTCGCCGGCGCGTCTCTTCATCTCCTCATTCTCTCTCTCCATCTTGCTGCCGGCGACCAATCCCCTCGGAAGACCAGGAAACGAAAACTTCTCAAGATTTCTCGCATCTTCATCGCAATGGCGCAGCTTACTGCCTCCTCCACCGCCGTCCCCGAGGTATCAATCTTCCACTCCATCCCCGTTCTTGAACTAGAATAGGGTTGTGTTCTTGCGGTACTGTAGATCCCTTTGTTCATAAGCTGTCCCCATACTTCTTAGACTCTTGGCTTGATTAAATTTATTTGCATTGTTTCTAGGAACTGCGAAACCAGATCTTGATCCCTACAGAACTCGCCACACATCGTTTCTTAGGACCCATGGGAGATTCAGATCCAATAACCTTCATCTGCAGCGAAACCCTTAGAATGCCCTTCAAGAGATCACCAGTAGCACTAAAGACATGGGCAGGCAGCTTCAGATCATGGCCCACTGAAATTCCAGGCTGGCGTGAATGGTTCCTTAGAGTGAAGGCTGCTAAATCGGCAATATGGGCGACTGTCGGCATAGATCACTGTTTAGAACTCACCCTTGCCGATATGAAGAAGAATGAGCCAATGTTATCGGCATCCTGCTACCTCTGGTCTGACGCATTGAATGCCTTCCTTTTTGGCCATGGACCAATGACTCCAACCCTCATGGATGTCAAGATGCTTACTGATCTGGATATATCCACCAATGCAAGCCTCCAGAGTTTGAAAGTCAAACCATCACATAAGCTTGATGTCAGAGAAATCGGTGGATGGAAGAAATATATCACTACCTTCCAGAAAACAGGACAAGTGACAGACAAAGAACATGCAGCTTTTCTGACGATGTGGCTTGAGCATTTCTTTTTCTGTGGAGCTCAACTTGGTCCTGTATCCAATCTGCAGAACTTGGCAGAAAGATTGGCAGCTGGTACTGAAATGCCTATCGGCAAATACCTGCTTCGTGCTCTCTACTCTTCACTTCATCAGGTCGCCGAGAAGCTCTGGCAGGATACTCCAATCGGCAATATTGGTGGTCCATGGTGGTTTCTTCAGATGTGGCTCACTCTGCACTCCTATAAAGCCATGGCACTTCAAGATTTGCATTTATATCGTTTCCCAACCCTTAATCAAGCTGGGCGCCGATGCACTTCACTGGGAGAAGCTTTGGTATCGATAGATGGAGTTAAGATGAATGCCGATCTCCTGGCTTCATACTTCAAAGCTTTCTACAGAGGTATCAAAGATGATCATCTTGAATGGTTCCCATATGGAAACCCAGAAATCATGGATCATTTTGAGATTCCCTTCACCTTCAGAGCTGACAATCCTCTACAGAATGCAGTATCGGCAAACATCTTTGTGTCTTGTGTCAAGCCTTGCATCTTGCCGACGGGATTGAATGCATTAGGTCATCAGAGGCCATCTTATGAATTCTATAATCCTTCATTTGCTGCAAGGCAAATGGGTCTCGGCCAGATTCCTCCCAGTCTCTTTTATGCTGATAAGGTCAAAGCTCGGGCCATCGTCGAATCGACATTGGAGTATTCTTGGCTATTCGGTTTGACTGAGAATTTACCCCTCGGCCACATCGACAACATCACACTGGCTCCCTCTTGCACGACGCTCTTCATACAATGGTGGGCAGAATGGTCCAAGCATCTCCACTGTTCCAACACAGCATCCTTCATCTCCAATCTTCCGCTTCCTGGACCGATAGGAGAGGTAACCGATCTCAACTTCCGTCATTATTCCATCAACAAAATTTTTTTTTGACTGTAGCTTCTATTTTGCAGTCTGATGCCGAAGATGCGCCCACAGAAAGCAACAGTGGAATCGGTATTTTGTACGCTGCTCCTCATCCAGAACCTGTCATCGGTTCTGATGCCCCAACACCGGCTCAATTCCTCAAAGGCCAATCTTCTAGAACAAAGCGTCAAGGCCCTCGCTTCAAGGTCCCAGCAAAACGTCACAAGGCCCTCCTGAAACAACCAAGCTCTGCGCCAACTCCTCCCAGCAGCCCGGTAACTATTCTCACATATAATTGCTTCATATTGAACAAATATCAACATCTAACCTTTGTTTCAATTTTCAGGGCCATTCTGAAGGAGATTACGAAGAAACTGAAGCCCATTCTCCTGAAGGCCATGCTGAAGAAACTGAAGTCCGCGTCGATACCGATGCTGAAACTGCTCAAGCACCAGCGGCCACCACTGTTCCACAAGAAATCGGCATCGAGACGCAACAAACTCTGGCTTCAGAGGAAGGCATAGCCTCAGAAGACATCAACATCGAAATTCAGCCGCAGGTTTGCCCTTGAAACTTATCCATCGGCATCTATATCTTTATTGACTTCACATTTGATTAGATGCAAGAGCGAAGGGAAGAAGAATCGGCAAACCTCTTTGTCAATGAAACTGTGACGTCCCAAGCAGCTCAGAACATACCAAGAGGCCGTTTCTCAGATTCTGGAGCATCTTCTTCTCAGGCTGTTCCGATTGAAGCTGATGTTGATTTATCCGAGGTAATGAATGTCGATTTGTTCTCTTCATCAATGTGTTCTAATCAACTTTCGTGCTTGTAGGCACGTGTGGTAGAGCCAATTGTCGCAATGCATCATCGGCAACCACTGCCAATCGAGATCCGCAATAAGCTGATCGAGATAGAAGCCAGACTCAACTTTGCAACTACAAAAGATCTCACTCTTAATGCCAGTTCAGTCCGTGCTAGGTTTGAAGAGATCCAAGCTCGCCTTCCGAGGGATCTGAGAGTTGCCCTTCATCCAGTGGCCTACATGGAGTTCCGGCGTCTTGATTACGAGCAAGCTCAAGAAAATATCAATCGCCGATCCCATCAACGCCAACTTGTTGCAGCAGCAGAAGCAGCTCTTGAGCTCTCACAGCAAGAATTGGAAAAATATAACTCCATGAAAAATCAGCTAACAGAGGAGGAGAATCGGCTAACTCAGCTGAAGAAAGAAGCCGAAGACTTGAGAGCAGCCCTACAGGCTAAGGAACAAGAAGTATCGGCATCGGCAGAAACCATTGCCAAGATCAATGCAGACATGCTTCAACAAAAAGATTCGCTCGATGCCTCCATTGAAGCTTCAACGCGTGCCTGGGCATCCGTTCCTGCAGAGATCGAGTCTGATGATAACGACAACTATGTCTTGGCCGAGACTGATCAGCTCCACATACATGCACTTGATGTACTTCGTGATTATCTGTATCCCCGTCGTGCATGAATTTGTAATCATCAAAAACTATCTTCCAATCATCTGTAATATATATATTTACTTCTATGTTCCTTTATATATTTTCCCTAAGGGCGATACCATTAGCATCGGCCGTCTTGAAGGCGACGCTCTTAACGTCGGCTCCGATAAAACTCAACCGAACACTTTAAAGATAAATACTTTGCATTAAGCGCTCGGCTGAATTTCATCTCTTGCGTCGATCGGCTGATTGTCGATTGCACTCTTTACTTCTTCTCAACCGATCAACGTCCAAATCTGATAACTGCTATAGCAACCGTGGGGTTGCCGATCCTTCAGTGATGCAAACACCTTCATCGGTAACATCCAATGCTTCACCTTCCCAGTAGGTTCCTGATATGCACGGCAAGTTTTCCACCATCATCGGCAAAAAGTCTGCAGTGGCCACACTTACCGATCTATCAGCTTGAATAGTCTCCACCTCGTCGCCGATCCACTGGATAAGGAGCTGATGCATCATGGAAGGGATACAACAATTAGCATGAATCCAATCCCTACCCAGCAGTACGGCGTACGAACCTTTGCCTTCGATTACGAAGAATGTCGTCGGCAAGGTCTTGCTTCCGATAGTAACCTCGACATTGGTGACTCCTTTGACTTCAGAGCTCCTGCCCCCATAATCCCTCAACGTCATGTTGGTCTTGGTCAGCTCTTCAGGCAGTTTGCCGATCTTCCTGTACGTTGCCATCGGCAAAACATTGACAGCAGCACCACCATCGACCATCATCTTGCTCATCGGCTTGCCATTGACGAAACCATTAAGGTACAGAGCCCTCAGATGGAGATGATCAACACCAGACGGCTTCTCGAACACTGCCTGCTGTGGACCCAATAACAACTCGGCAGAAGCTTCTTCTTCCGACTCATTAATGTCCAAAGAGCTAAATTCTCGTGGCAGCATAAATACCATATTGACAGGAGCTTCAACTTCATGTACCTGAGATTTGACTTTTGGTCTCCACACGTTCTTAGACTTGGGCCCCTTGTCATGATCATCCTTCTGGTTCCCATCCTTGTTCAGCTCCCGGCAACGTGCCCTCTGTACTCTTCTCTTCTGAGTCTTGGTAAAAATACCACTCGGACACCATTGGCCTTCTTCTGTGAACTCACCCTGATCTTCTTCACAATCTTCAACTTGATTGACAGGACCAAGTCTTTCATGCACAGAAACCCTTGATGATGGTCTCCTCATAGGACCTCGGCTTGAAGAACCAACTTCCCTGTACAAATCCCAGATCTTCTGCTACAGCCTGGGCAACCTTCAATTGGTGGCAGTTTCATACCCTGCTCCCAACAATACTGGAAGAACGGACAGTTCCAGTGTGGATCGAAGTCATCACCACTCGTCCTCCTGTCTTCCCTCTCCCTTTTCCTTGAATACTTGCCGATCAAAGCAGCAGATCCACCGATCATGTTGACTGGAAAAGGATGCCCATCAATCTTCATCGGCTTCTGACCAGAGAATTTAATGCGATCACTCTCAATTGCCGATTGGATCTGTTGCCTGAACACTTTGCACTCATTGGTGTGATGAGAGGGAGTGTTATGCCACTTGCACCACTTGATCTTCTTCAACTCCTCAGCCGGAGGCAACGTGTGATTAGGTGGGAGTTGAATAAGCTTCTCTTGTAGCAGCAGATCAAATATCTTGTCGGCTTTGTTGATGTCAAAGTCATACTTCTTTTCTTCTGCCTTCTGCTTGACCCATGGACAGAGAACAGTCTTCTTATTCCTGGTCCACTCAGCAAGAGCAACTTCAGCTTCGTCATCAGAATCAGAAGAATAATCGGCATAAGCCGCTTGAAACTGTCTGCCACGTGTATTCTGAACACGTCCTTCATGAATTGACGCCTTCTGAAAGAGTTGTGCCAAGCCATCGACTTCTTGAGACGCAAACTTATCTCTAATCTGAGGCAGCAAACCTTGGTAAGCAATTTCAGCCATTTGCCGATCCGTCAGATTCAGGTTATAGCACCTGCCACGGATGACTCTGAACCTTTGGACAAAATCGGCAACTGACTCCCCAGCCTTCTGACGAACAGCTGTCAAATCTGATATGCTCAGCTCTGCCATGCCAGTGAAGAAATAAGAGTGGAATTTCTTTTCCAAATCGGCCCAATTCTGCACGGATCCCGCAGGAAGGGAGGTGAACCATGAGAATGCCGATCCAGATAATGACAGAGGAAACAATCGGACCTTCAATGCATCTTGTGCCGATGCCTCTCCCAACTGTGCCAAATATCGGCTGATGTGCTCCACTGTAGAGATATTATCTTGTCCAGAAAATTTGCCAAACTCTGGCAACTTGTATCGATGTGGCAAGGCAACTTGTTCCATCCACTCTGGATATGGACGTCGATACATGAAGCTCCGCTCCTTGGGCTTGAGATCAAACTGCTCCTTCATGACTTCAGCCAACCTGGCAACTATGTCTTCTGATGAATTCTGCACTTGCCCCCCAGCCATCTGAGACGATGGCTGCGGTTGTGACTGAACCTGAGCAGGTTGCTCCTTGTTGTAGTGCTCGCTGTAATCTGCCACTCTGTGATAGCCTTGCGGTATTTCCTGGTTGAACAGTGCAGGATTGACATTGGGGGCCAAATGATACCTTGTCTGAGGTGTTTGACTAATCCTTGGCTCAGGAGTTGTACCACCTGCTTCTTTCTGCGTGGACAACGGCGCATCAATAAGACTTGGCGCCGATACCCGAGCAGCCCCTGTAGCCAGAGCTTGAGCACTTGTAGACCACAACTCTGGTGGCATGCCATATGGTTGCCTTTGCTGACCAGCAGCGCTTGTCTCTTCTTGAGCTGTGGGTCGACCACCATGAGGTGCAGGACGTGCTGATGTAGCAGTAGGTAAAGTAAATGATGGCCCCATAAATCCGGAATCAAACTGCAAGGTCCCATCAGCAAATGCCTTGAGCATGTTGTACAGAGTGTTAACAAGCACCCCTGACTGATTAATGAAAGCTTTGTGAACTGCAGTATTCACAACTTCATCCAACAGAGCTTGATCTGGCATCTTCGCAGCTTTGATTGTAGCTAATTCTTCTGCTCTCATCACCACTGGCGAAGCCAACACTGATGTAATCTTGCCACGTGTCATCTTGATGGTCTCAAAGTACTTCACTTGGCAATCATACAGATAACTCTGGTATGCCTTTTTCTGATCCAAAGACACCTTCTCCCAAGCATTGAGCTCATTGTTGCCAGTGACTTCAGAAGCATCTTTATCATCTAGAACAAATGGAGCAGGAATCATGATCTT
Source organism: Eragrostis nindensis (assembly GCA_012490785.1). Lineage (NCBI taxonomy): Eukaryota > Viridiplantae > Streptophyta > Magnoliopsida > Poales > Poaceae > Eragrostis > Eragrostis nindensis. The sequence goes on along the minus strand of JAAXCT010000216.1, from coordinate 64,616 downwards.
GTTGCCCTTTGTATCAACGAGCAAAGTACCATCGTCAGCAACAGCTTGAACGAACGCCATCTGCTTCCAAGAACTTGATCTGTCCCACTGGGCGTGCCAAAAAGTGTGTTGACGGTAAAATGTGTGTTCTACCGCTCGCACACGCGGCCTGGGAGATTTGCTTCACTCCGTTCAGGACCAAAACTTGGAACGCGGTGAATTCCGGAGTGTGCCAGTCGATTTTCCCTGCAAATCGACAAAGACAAGAAAAAGCGTGTAAAATTCCCGGACTATCGGCCCCGGACAGGCCGATGCGTAATCGCAGCCGATGTTAGTGAATAAAAGATGACAAAATAAACACTCGACTGACGGCTATAAACGAATCGACATGTCGCAACATTAAATACTCGCGCGATAGATAAAGCAAGGCATGCATCAGAATCGGCAATCGGCAAAACATGCGATCGGCAAAATCTATCGGCAAGCAACACAGTAAGGTAAATCGACAATCAGCAAAAGTAGTTCAGGCTATACTTGAACAGGAGCAATAAGATATTTAAAGGTATGCAAGCATAAATCTGAACGTGGTAAGCAATCGGCTAAACACCCCGAAAGAACGATTAAACCAGTAACCACTAATTATACCCGTAATCTGACAATCGCTTCACCGAGGACACGTCAACTAAGTGAAGTAGAACAGGACACGTCAAACTGCTCTACACGATCGACAGATACAAGTATAATCGGCAACTACCGGTCCCAGGTACTCAGTAAACTAGATCTAACCCTTAGCAACTGTTTCGCCGAGGACACGTCAACTAAGCGAAGCAGACAGGACAAGTCAAACTGCCTACCCAATCACCAAGAGCAGATCTAATCGACAAAATACCTTAACCGTGACTCGAGTAACCAAATCAAACAGAAATCGACATCAGCAATCGGCAACAAGGCTGCGGCGAGGACAAGTCAACTAACCGCAACAAAGAATTGGACCAGGTCTTAAACAATTCCATGCAGTCGACGCACGATGTAAACCCTAGATTGATCTAAATTACCGGATAACTAGCAGCCACATCAATCTTAATCATGGACAAGTCGACATAATCAGATCGATGCGCTTACCTGACGAGATCCAGTCAAGCCGGAGCCCCGATGGGCGCGGGTGACGAAGAACACGTCGAGAAATTGTGGCGATGCGCCGAAAGGTTGGTTGTATTGGTTGTTCCTGATTACAAGCACCTGGGTTTATATTTATACACCCGAGGCAAGAGTCCGATTTGGACTTAAACACGACTCCTACTTGACCACAACTCGGTCAATCCTTCCTAAATGTAGGAAATAATTTAAAAAGGACACACCATCCCACACGGGCGCGTGCGGCTTCGGGATTTCTTTGGCTTCATGATAACCTGCGGGCCACCACTTCGGCACATAATCTTTTCTCACCCGTCGCGCACTCCACCTTCCACTGACAGCGGGCCCTAGTCCAAATTTTGGTGTCAACAATTTGCATATAAAACCTTGCTTTGGATCGCGACTATTCTCCGCGATCCACATATTTGCATAGAACCCCTTAAACTGGATCACGACTATTCTCCGCGATCCAAATATTTGCATATTAGTCCCTCGTTAGTCGTTAGCCTGTGATGCCCTCCGCTTCTCCCTCCCAGCCCGCCGCCGCCCGCCGGCGACATGGGCTTGCACGGAGAGCTGCGGCCGTAATGGAACGGAACTCCAGGTCGCGCATTTCACTCCTCGTGCCTGTCCTCATGAAACTCCTTTCCTCCGCCTAGTATCATCCGTTAATGGTCCGCTCCCTCCTCCCCTATTCTCTGCTTCCGGCGGGAGCGGCGGCGGGACGCCTTGGTGCGGAGGCTCGATGGAGCTCAAGGGCGAGCGGATCCAGAAACCAGTGGCGAGATCCTCGCTGCGGCGGCCGCGTTCGCTGCTCCCTTCTCGTGGCTTGCCCCGGTGCTCGACACCACGCCAATGTCCTCGGGGTCCGCACAAGTTAAGGATCTCCCGTGAGCGGTAGGTATTTAAAGGCTACGCTTTTTGCGATTTGCATTCGCTTCGGCGCGGGTGGTTAGGTGCAGCTGAAATTTCATCCAGAAAAAAAAATGATTGAGTTTGGATGTGGTCTACATCTTTCGGCTGCTGCTTGCGCTGCGCCCTGTGAAATGATTCAGTTGATAGGTGCTAAGCATGATTGGAGCAACCTGTAGTGAACTGCAAAATCATTTGCTTAGATTTCTATCGAGTGCAGATAAAAAAGCATGCACGTGATGCTGCAATGCCGAGTTTCAGATTGAAGTGTTTTTCCTGTAATTTCTCATCGTTATCGAATATCGAACAAATTTGGTTAGTGCTTTTGCAATGTAGGGCACTCCATCCGTGCTACCCATCCTGTCCACACTGTTAGTATCCTCAACTGATTTGGCTGCTGGAGATGACAAATCTTAAAAGTGACAGTCACTGTAATTGTCTATTGCTTCTGACTATATGAACTGATCATCTGTAATTTGATCCACTAATCAAGTCTATTTTGTTATCCAGATATTTTTTCTATATTATTTTCCGGCCACTTGTTTATATCTAGCACTCGGCTAGGTATTGAGCTTACTATTGGGACAAAGGTAATTTCTGCTGCTGTGCACTGGAAGCCATTGTTACTGTATCAGCTATAAAATTCTTATAGTTGTTACAGGTGCTCTGGTATGTAGGATTCCGTTTGTAATTCTTTATGTTCATCTACTCTATTTTAAATGTTTGCATATGCCTTTGTTTCACCGGGAAACTTCTCTGTGTATAATGTAGGACTTGAAGCTGGAAGAAATTTGAGTCAGCGGTTCAGATGCTTCGAGCATCTGCTATATGGATAGCATGAAGGATGCAGATATACGGGTCGGCATAGTGAAAGCATTTCCAGGTGGCATTTCTGTTGTCACTGGTGGTGGATACACAGTTATGGATGAGCAGCTGCTCTGGTTACCACTACGATAAAAGCTACATGGTCCATGGTTTACCGTAGAAAGCGAAATAGTACTATCGATGAACCTTCTGAACTTCGACTCTGCATTTTAATACTCAACACAATATCCCTTTTCAGCCTAGTTTAAATATGTGCAATGATTCTTCTGTTGCAGACCACAAATTGCTTAATTTTACAAGTATTAATACATTTCAAAAGGAGTTACTGGGAATGTGAGTTTCAGACTTTCAGTATGACATCCATTGAAACTTCACAGTAGAAGTCCATTTTACCCTACTGCCAATTGCTAATAGAATATACATTCACCATCCACTAGCATTTTTCACCCTACTGCCAATCTGAAGCTCTGAGCCTCTGAATAGCTTCCAACTACTAATAACTCTGCTCTGCACAATCTGCTATCATTGATCTATTTTCCAAGAAGGCAATCGAGTTTTCAGCTTTATTATCTAAAAAGAACGCACACTCACCATCAACGATATTCAGAAAAATCATCTGAATTTTAAATTCCACGCGAATTGAAGTTCAGAATAGCTGATATCCAATTGGTCCCAGCCACAAGAAGTTGTGCTAAAAGATCACATCAGATATATTCATAGTGCTATTAGAATTCGCATTCACCATTAAACTCTGGTGTGTTAATTCTGCTACCTTTGAAGTCTAGTTTCCAAACTGGAAAGGGTCTTTTGTCGCTGGCAGGGGCTAAAGGAATAGAGGGATGTTTTCTATTAAAAATCGTCTCACAGAGTTTACAGGGAGAATTTGCAGCGAAGGAGCAGAAGAGGAGATTGTTCTACATCACAAGGCCACATACTAGAGGAAGAGCAGTGGAAGAAATTATGGAAAGTCAAATATCCTGGGAAGATAAGACACTTTATGGGGCCTTTAGCTCATATACAGTGGCCGTGCGAATGAACTTGCAAAGGAGAGGGATTGAGCTTGATACCAGATGTGTTATGTGTCAAATGTTCAATGAAGATGGTGGTCATCTGTTTCTCAATTGTAAATGTGCCAAGCATATTTGGAAGGAAGCAAGTATGGAAGATATACGCAGTAGACTGGGAGAATTACCAGCTGGTGTGCACAAAGAGATAGTAAAGCTGGATATGTTACCGCAAACAAAGGCTGTTAACTTGATGTTGGTGGCTTGAAAGAAACAATGTTAGGGAGGCGAGAGGCACATAGCAGCAGCTGACATATGATATATATATATCTCTCATAGAAGCTGACGAATATTTCAAGGTCGAGGAAAAACAGCAACAGACAACAATACACCAGGTTCAACAATGGAAAAGGCCGATTCTGGGTTTCCTGAAAATTAACTCTGATGGAGCTTTTTCAGAGAGCTTTGCTACTGGAGGTTGGGGATATGAAATAAGAGATGAACATGGATAAGTGGTACAGGCAGGAGCTGGGAGATTAGATCATGTGTTGGATGCTTTTCATGCCGAGCTGTATGTTATTCGAGAGAAAAAAAAAAGTGCCGAGCTGTATGCTTTGCGAAACAGGGATCAATGCAGCGGCAGAATTGGGTATGAGTATGACAGAAGTCATGTTAGAAACTGATTCTGAAAAATGCCTGGAAGGGGGAAATAGCTTTGCTCTATCACTGATGGGTGGCATTATCTACGAAATGAATGTCAAGGCAAGAACTAAGTTTTGTTTCTTATGATATGGTGCAGAGCTCACTTTGTACGATCAGGACGACCAATGTGCGCTGTTGATTTTGCGAACAACGTGGACTCGTGCGGTTACACCCGAAATCGAGTCATTCGTATCTTCGGGCTACATAACAGACGCAGTTTCCAAGAGATCCTCGAATTAAACAAGTCGCCGTGCAACGCATGACTCCACTACAAAAATTATCATCACATTAGACTAATATATCACAAGGTACGTACCATTATGATACCATTCATGAACAGTTGACTAGAAGTATATATTGTACTCCCATCTATCTGAATTCATGTTGTTGAACATGTATGTAGCTAGCTTCTTTTTTTTTAACTATTGCATACAAGGAAAATCTAATCAAATGTCGATATAGACTAGCTTTGATTTGACGACTGATCCATGATGAACAAGTTGGTACGCAGGGAGATACAGAAATTTCGGTTTCCTTTTTCAAGGCTATAAAAAAACATTATGGACTATTCACATGCCTATGTGTAGTGCTGTAGTGTGGCTCATGGTATGAACTGCTATATCTATGGGCTAGGTTCTTCATGTGTTACAAAGTAGCATCACTGGATATATATTGCAAAACCAATCTTTATAAGTGGACCTGGCGTAAAGTGCTCATTTACCATAGCCATTTTCACGGTGTGTGTAGGATAGACCCGTAGACGTGTTGTGCTAAGGTGAAATCTGGTTTGTAAATAAATAAAATATTCACTTGTGTCTGACCTGAACATGTGCAGCGATCATACACAAAATTTCGTTTTTCACAAGCAACAGTTGACCTCGATCCCCATTTCTGATTATTTATTTACCTCGCTCGCTGGCAACAGCTCTTGCTAGGCAGCTTGCGAGCTGTCATTTTACGAGAAGCTCAAATGTGCTCGTTGAGGCGGCATCATGGTCAAGCAATTTGCTTAGCATCATCACCGGAGGGGCATTGATCAACGGAGATGTTGATCTCGCGGCACAAGAGAGTGTCAGCCATGCGAGGACCCCGAGGGATTCCAGCCTTCGTCCTCCTCTTCCTTCCGGCCTTTCTCCGCCTCGCCGGGGGCAGCCCTCCACCGAAGCCGGTGACCTGCGTGCACGGCAAGTCCGACTGCACGGTGACCAACGCCTACGGCTCCTTCCCGGACCGCACCACCTGCCACGCGGCGGACGCGGCGTTCCCGCGCACCGAGCAGGAGCTCTTCGCAGTGGTGGCGGCGGCCTCGGCGGCCAAGCGCAAGGTGAAGGTGGCCACCCGGTACTCCCACAGCATTCCCAAGCTGGCCTGCCCCGGCGGCCGCGACGGCACCATCATCAGCACGGAGCGGCTGAACCAGACGGTGAGCGTCGACGCCGAGCGGCGGCACCTGACGGTGCAGAGCGGCATGCTGCTCAAAGACCTGGTCCGGGTCGCCGCCGACGCGGGGCTCGCGCTGCCGAACTCGCCGTACTGGTACGGCATCACCATCGGAGGTCTCCTGGCCACCGGCGCGCACGGGAGCTCGCTGTGGGGGAAAGGCGGCGCCGTGCACGAGTACGTGGTCGGGATGAGGATCGTGACGCCGGCGCCGGCGAGCCAGGGGTTCGCCGTCGTCAGGGAGCTCGGCGCCGGCGACCCCGACCTCGACGCGGCCAAGGTCTCCCTCGGCGTCCTCGGCGTCGTATCCCAGGTTACTCTTGAGCTGCAGCCGCTGTTCAAGCGGTCGGTGAAGTTCGTGACGCGCGATGACACGGGCATGGCACGGAAGCTGGTCCCGTGGGGCGGCCTCCACGAGTTCGGCGACGTGACGTGGCTGCCGAGCCAGGGCAAGGCCATCTACCGCGAGGACTTCCGCGTCGATGTCTCCACTCCCGGAAACGGCCTCAACGACTACCTGGGCTTCCGGTCGCAGCCGACGGCGGAGCTCGCCGCCGTCAGACTCTCTGGTACGCCGCTTATATAATGATTAAATACGAATGATGCTCGCCGACATGCCTGCACGGTGTACTGATCCCGTGTCCGGCCGCGTGCAGAGGAGCAGACGGAAGAGAAGGGCGGCATCGGCACCGACACCGCCCGGTGCGTCTCGGCGCGGGCGATATCGGCGGCGTACGAGGAGCAGGCGTACGGCTTCACCAACGACGGCATTGTCTTCACGGGGTACCCGGTGGTCGGGTTCCAGCACCGCATCCAAGCGGCGGGGACCTGCATCGCCAGCCCGGGCGACAAGCTGGCCACCAGCTGCGCGTGGGACCCGCGCGTCCAGGGCCTCTTCTTCTCCCAGTCCAGCTTCAGCATCGCGCTGTCCAAGGCGCCGGCGTTCGTCGCCGAGATGCAGCAGCTGCGCGACCTCGACCGGGACGCCTTCTGCGGCCTCGAGGTCATGCTCGGCGTGCTCATGCGCTACATCAAGGCCTCCTCGGCTTACCTCGGCAAGACGGAGGACTCGGTTGACTTCGAAATCACCTACTACCGGAGCCACACCGCCGGCGCGCCGCGCGCGCACGCCGACGTGGTCGACGAGCTGGAGCAGATGGCGCTGCGCAAGTACGGCGCGCTGCCGCACTGGGGCAAGAACCGCAACCTCGCCTTCGACGGCGCCATCGCCAGGTACTCCAAGGCCGCCGAGTTCATCAAGGTCAAGGATCGGTACGACCCGGATGGCATCTTCTCTAGCGAGTGGAGCGACCAGGTGCTCGGCATCAGGGGCAGCCCCATTGTCGTCGGGAAGGGCTGCGCCATGGAGGGGCTCTGCGTCTGCTCCGATGACTCGCATTGCGCGCCGGAGCAGGGCTACTTCTGCCGACCGGGGAAGGTGTACACGGAGGCCAGGGTCTGCTCCCGCCTGGTCTATTAAGGCGCGTTTCACTCTTTGGCTAATTATGCACGTTTGAGTATATGATTTTAGTTATACCAAATTTCCCAGTGCTTGCCACTAGAGAAAAACAAATTTCACTGAATAATGGATTATAACAGGGAGGGATGTTTACCATCAATTTCGTATTTTTCGCTTCCTTTAACCGCCTTCAGTGCGCTTGATCTTTCAGCGAAATGCACAAACCCAAAATCCCTCTTATGGTGGCGGGACGACTTTTGTGACTTATCCATGTTTCTTAAACAGTTCCTTAACCTTCTCTTTCGACACATTCTCTGGGAGATTCTTCACATGTATACTCTTCACCTGTTGATCAAATACAATTGTAACAAATGTTAATGTTACATCAATGTTAATTTCCATGCACCAAATGAAGAATGCCGCTTGCAAGTAGTAGCTTTTAATTAATTATTTCTCGCGGCACAAGAGAGCGTGACAACAGCCATGCGAGGGATTCCAGCCCTCGTCCTCCTCTTCCTCTTCCTTCCCGCCTTTCTCCGCCTCTCTTCAAAGAGTGGATGAGGTATATTGCTACTATTCTCAACGCCCATCCATGGTCCACCTGATCAAGAGGTCAGATAGTGAACCTCGATCCTAAATAACTTGGTGGAGACTGGAGAAGAAGATGTATGATGAGCTCGTGAATGTTTGTAGCCACGCTAGCTGGATGCATGATAAGGATCCTAGCTAGCTTGTAATCGTCCATCCCATCATTCATTTTTCTCCTCAAGTACCATTTGACCGATAAAAAGACCCTGGTTAGCCTTTTACGTGTTGTACGTTAGCAGCTAGCAAAACCAAACAACGTTGTGTATTGCAAAAGCAGTCTAAGAGGGCCTGTTGTGCGTGCTCGTTTACCATAGCCATTTTCACAATGTTTGTAGGATAGGAATCTAGTTTGTAAAATAAATAAAATATTCACTTATATCTGACCTGACCATGTGCAGAGATCACCGTATCATACCTACGAAAATTCGTTTATCACAAGCAACGGTTGACCCCGATTATTTGTTTAGTACTGTATCTTGCTGGCAGCGGCTCTTGCTAGCCAGGCATGCAGCTTGCCTGCTGTGTGCCTGAACAACAAGATCAAATGCGGTCGTTGAGCTAGGCGGCATGATATCACGGTCAAAGCAAATGGCTAGCATGATCACCGGAGGCATTGATCTCGCGGCAGCCATGCACGGACGACGAGCAGTTCCAGCCGCACTCGTCCTCCTCTTCCTGCCTGCCTTCCTCCACCTCGCCGGCGGCAGCCCTCCACCGGAGCCGGTTACCTGCGCGCGCGGCGCGTCCAACTGCACGGTGACCAACGCCTACGGCTCCTTCCCTGACCGCACCACCTGCCGCGCGGCCAACGCGGCGTTCCCGCGCACCGAGCAGGAGCTCGTCGCGGCGGTGGCGGCGGCGGCGGCGGTGAAGCGGAAGGTGAAGGTGGCCACGAAGCACTCCCACAGCTTCCCGAAGCTGGCCTGCCCCGGCGGCCGCGACGGCACAATCATCAGCACGGAGCGGCTGAACGGCACGGTGAGAGTCGACGCCGGGCGGCGGCTCCTGACAGTGGAGAGCGGCATGTTGCTCAAGGACCTGATCCGTGTCGCCGCTGACGCGGGGCTCGCGCTGCCGCACTCGCCCTACTGGTACGGGATCACCATCGGCGGCCTCCTCGCCACCGGCGCCCACGGCAGCTCGCTGTGGGGGAAAGGCAGCGCCGTGCACGAGTACGTGGTCGGGATGAGGATCGTGACGCCGGCGCCGGCCAGCCAAGGGTTCGCCGTGGTCAGGGAGCTCGGCGCCGGCGACCCCGACCTCGACGCGGCCAAGGTCTCCATCGGCGTCCTTGGCGTCGTCTCCCAGGTAAATAACCGCCGGATTTATTTAAAGATGTAAACACCACGACTGGATCACAGTCGAACAATGCATACACGTTTTGTGCAGGTTACTCTGGAGCTGCAGCCGCTGTTCAAGCGGTCGGTGAAGTTCGTGACGCGCCACGACAAGGACATGGCGCAGAAGCTAGCTGGTCCCGTGGGGCGACCTCCACGAGTTCGGCGACGTGACGTGGCTGCCGCAGCAGGGCAAGGCCATCTACCGCGAGGACGACCGCGTGGACCCCTCGTCGTCGGGCAACGGCCTCAACAACTACCTCGGCTTCCGGCCGCAGCCGAGGGCGGAGCTCGCCGCCGTCAGACTCTCAGGTACGCTTAAATTGATATATGCATGCCCATATGCTTGCGCGGTGTAGAGTATTGATTAGTAGGTGCCCGGCCGGCCGGGCGGCCGCGTGCAGATGAGCAGCTGGAAGAGATCAACGGCGACATCGGCAACGACACCACCCGGTGCCTCTCGGCGCGGGCGCTACCGGCGACGTTCGAGCTGGAGGCGTACGGCTTCACCAACGACGGCGTCGTCTTCACGGGGTACCCGGTGGTCGGGTTCCAGCACCGCATCCAGGCGTCGGGCACCTGCATGGACGGCCCCGAGGACGAGCTGCTCACCACCTGCTTGTGGGACCCGCGCGTCCGGGGCATCTTCTTCTACAGCTCCGGCTTCAGCGTCGCGCTCTCCAAGGTGCCCGAGTTCGTCGCCGACCTGCAGCGCCTCCGCGACCTCAACCCGCGCGCCTTCTGCGGCCTGGACGCCAAGCTTGGCGTGCTTATGCGATACATCAGGGCCTCCTCGGCGTACCTCGGCAAGGCGGAGGACTCCGTTGATTTCGACGTCACCTACTACCGGAGTCACACCAAGGGCGCGCCGCGCGCCCATGCCGACGTGATCGACGAGCTCGAGCAGATGGCGCTGCGCAAGAAGGGTGCCCTGCCGCACTGGGGCAAGAACCGCAACTACGCCTTCGACGGCGCCATCGCCAAGTACCCCAAGGCCGGCGAGTTCCTCAAGGTCAAGGATCGGTACGATCCGGACGGCATCTTCTCCAGCGAGTGGAGCGACCAGGTGCTCGGCATCAGGGGCAGCCGCCCCGTTGTCGTCGGGAAAGGATGCGCCATGGAGGGGCTCTGCATCTGCTGGGACGACTCGCACTGCGCGCCAGACAAGGGCTACTACTGCACCCAGGGGAAGGTGTACACGGTAACACGGAGGCTAGGGTCTGCTCCCGCTTGGTCTATTAAGGGGCGTTTAATTAACATGGCTCTTTCCGTCTTTGGCTAATGGACGGTTGAGGGTATACATATCATTTTGCAAAGAGAGACATCGTCATACTACAGTATGTAAAACTACAGTAGCACCATAAGCCACAAATCGACACCACAACCATCAGAATAACAAACAGTACTTCCATTGTACTCTAGTTTCTGTTGATTCTTCTAAATTAGCCGCAGGCAGAAGAAGAAACAAGTTCAATACATGGACCCTCTTAAACAACGGAAACAAAGCTGCCACCAGATGTGTCCACAGATGACCTGTCTATTGAGTTCACCAATTACCACAACAGTTGCCAGGAGGTAGACGAGCCGCAATGCGATGTTTCAAGTGACAGGCATTGCATAACAGTATTAAGTTACCGGGATGAAAAGAAAAAGACAATACAAGTCTCAGGCTAGTTCTTATGCTGGAACATGGGCATCACATTGAGCTAGGACGAGCACTAGGCAATGGAAAGCTAGTAAGGACGATAGCGACGACCCACGATTTCAGATCGGTCTTCCAAACCTGATCGCCTCAGGACCGATCAGGTCGATCAGGCGATTACTCGACGATTAATCGGACGAGTTGATTTCTAATCGGACCGAAGTAGGGTAGGGTGATTCACTTACTTCTTCATCCTCATCTGCTTCAGATCCAGGTACGCGCCCCGCCCGCCGCCGCTCCCACGCCGGATCTCGCCGGAATCCCACCGAAATCTCCCAACTCCACGGCGCGGCAGGCCAGCACGGCCAGCGGCCCTCCTCTTCTCTCTCCCTCGTCGCCCCGCTCCCTGACTCGCCAACCGCAGCAGCCGCCTGCCATGGGTAGCGCGCAGCCAGGGCGCCAGCACGCCGCGCGGCGCGACGTGGTCTGCCGGGCGAGGCGCGGGCGCGACTGCCCGGCTCGGCTCCTGCACGGCGTGGCGACAACACGTCAGGCTGGGCGAGGCAGTGCGCGGCGCAGCGCACGGCACGGCGGCGCGTCGGGGAGAGAGAAGATGAGGAAGAGGCGGCGCGGCGCGTTGGGGAGAGAAAGAGGAGGAAGAGGCGGCACGGACGCACGGTGTGTTATGCGGGCGGGGCAACGAACAGAGCCCAAGTGGGCCGAAATTGGCTGGCCCAACTTCGCAGCACCGGGCCAGAAGTGCCTGGGCTGATCGTCCGCGATCAGTTTGGACGATTAACCGTGGCTAATCGTCGATTAGGCGGACGATCAGGAATCCTAATCGACCTAATCGAATCGATGGGCTAATCGAATACGGTAGAACGATCAGTCGATTAATCGTCGATTAATCGCGATTAATCGGACGAGCACTAGGCAATGGAAAGCTAGTAAGGACGGTAGCGACGACTATGGCCCCCATCGCCACCTCTGCCGCTGTCCCTTCGGTCACCACCCCTCCGGGGCGGAGGCGGAGGGGGCATTCCACCAGGTTGTTGCCTGTCAACAAGAGAACATATTGTGAGGCACTGCAGATATGCACCCAAACATCTTCGCTTTCAATTAAAGGAAAATGGGCTTACAGAACATAGCCGAGGCGACCATCAGGAAGTACCATCGGTACCATCCGCATTCCAGCTGGTGCTAGTCCTCTACCATAGATCATTGGCTGACCAGAAAAGCAAAGAAATTATTACATAAAGGTAAATAACACATTGCAGGTATGGTAGTCCTGTTCTCTGAATGGTTGATTTGGCATACCTGGTTGAATGGTGGAGCACCACCATAAGCACCATATGGATCCCCCATGTGCCCGCCACCAAAAGGAGGACGAGGATAACTAGGACCTCCTCCAGGCCTGTGCGAATGATCAGGTTTCTTATCTGACAAAGGCTTGGCCATGGATACTTCCAGTGCTTGACCTGTGTTTAGTCAGATCAAAGGTAAAACTCTTAGATGAAGCTACTCAGGTTACAGTAAGCAATTTCCGCGACTACAATCATCCACTTTTTCTTCGATCCTTTTGGTTTTGAAAAGAAACAACCTTTGTTTTACTAATAGATGATCCTGGATCTAAAACCACTAAACTTATGAAATCCTTGTAAACAGGTATATTACAGAATCACAACGTACACTGAAAGGGCCGATTCAATCAGTAGTACAGAAGCCAATTAAACGTTTGTATGATTTAAGTTACCAAATTTCCTAGTGCTTGCCGCTAGATAATGGATTATAACAGGGAGGGATGATTACCATCAATTTCATATTTTTCGCTTCCTCTAGCCGCCTTCAGTGCGCTTGATCTTTCAGCAAAATGAACAAACCCAAAATCCCTCTTGTGCCCAGCCTTGGCAGGTGGCAGGACAACTTTTGTGACTTCTCCATGTTTCTCAAACAGTTCCTTAACCTTCTCTTTCGAAACATTCTCTGGGAGATTCTTCACATATATAGTCTTCACCTGTTGATCAAAATACAATTGTGACAAATGTTAATTTCCATGCACCAAAAGAAAACTTGACAAGTCAATAATTTCTTGAACAAATGTGACAGCCATCCACAAATGAAAATGCAGCTTGCAAGTAGTAGCTTTTAATTATATTGATTGTTTTAGCACAATCGACAACAGCTTTGCACAAACATTTCCTAACATACCACATACAAGTTCAAATCATAAGTGCAGTTATGCTTATTCTGTGAAGCTGGAATACATCACAAAAAGAATGATTAAATTGCTGAATACTCCCTCTGTCCACAAATATAGGGACATTCTAGTTTTGTCCTAAGTCAAACTTTCTTAACTTGACCAACAATATTTATAAATATATGTTGTTTCAAACTAAAAGAGTTATATAGTATGAAAGTCCATTTCATGATGAATCTAGTAAACGCATTTTCATGATGTCAATCTTTATGTTTTCTTGTTATGGGGAGTCAAAGTTAAAAAAGTTTGACTTAGGACAAAACTAGAATGTCCCTTATTTGTGGACGGAGGGAGTAGTCATTCTTGTAATATAATGATAACCGAAATGCAAATGGTGAGTTTTTAACTTTGATGACTGATACATAAAAGTCCAACCTAACATAAAGCGTAAGATTCATCAAGTCCCAGTCAAAAGAGTCATATATTTTCCATTAAATTCAACCCAAACAATGCTTCAACAAGCTGTTGCCTGGTTCATAAGGTGGGCCCCCTACCCACCTAAGGTTATCCAAGCAGTCTAGCAGCAGTAAGACACAAACCAAAAACTTATTCGAATTTTCTTACTATAACAAGTGAGAGATACAACTAATAAGTAAATACTATTACTCAGCCGCACATTCCATAGTCCATACTTCATCAATTTAAGTTTACATGTTTCTAAGTGCTACATATAACTGCAACAGGAAAGAGATCACATGCCTAACTCATTGCAGGTTTGCATAAATCTCTCGAGTTACATATAAACAAAAATAAATCCTAACTGCTGAAGTAAGACAATATACATGTGTAAGCGTGTAACAAACGAGTTTTTTGGGGGTCAAGTACAGTGCCTACCTGAGCAGCCGCAGATGAAGGATCAGTTGAACCCTTAGGTTCAGCCCAGCTGACAGTCAATTGGCTTCCATCAACCTTGAAGTCTGGTGATGACAATTTCAGGCGGGCATAGTCTGCACAGGCATGGTTATAATACTCGACGAAGAGGAACCCACGATTACGGTTTGGGTCATGCTGATCCTAAAAGGAAAAAAATCTTCATCAGCAAACAGGGAACCCTTTTAGCACAAAGACACGAACTAAGAAACAATAAAACAGACCTTGAACATCTCAATGTTAACAACACCCGGCCCCTTCCCTTGTATTATGTTTCTCAGTTCCTCCTCGCTCAGTCCCTTGGGCACATTCCCGACAAACAGCCTGTGCTTTGCCTGTGCCAATGAGCACCGCAAAGTCCTCCCCTGCACCAAGCCATCCAATATAAGCATGTCGTATACGACACATAACTCCACGCATGCAGCCAACTGAACTGAACATTCACGAGATCCACACTACCTTGTACTCCCTGTCTTGCACGTCCTCGACAGCACGCTGCGCCGCGTCCTTGTCGGTGAACGTGACAAAGGCGAAACCCTTGCTCTCCTTCGAGTCCTTATCCTTCGTCATCCTCACCTGCAACGGATCAAAGAGCGTTAGGCGTTACACTCCACGCTGTAACGTACTGGGAAACAATTAATTGCACAGAATCTGCAAACTTGTAACGGACCTCGCAGATTTCTCCCAGTGGCTCGCACAGCTCGCGGAGATCCTCCTCAGTGGTGTCACGTGGCAGGCCACCGATGAACACCTCGGACCCGTGCGGCGGTAGTGCAAGCAGCTCGTCCCATTTCTTCTTCTCCTCAGCGTCCTCAGGCCCCTCATCACCCTCCTTGTCCATCTCATCACCACCGCCATCCGCAGCTGCCTCCTCGCCATCAGCCCCCATCCCGGCGTCATCCTCCCCGCGCCCGTCGCCATCAGCGTCGCCCTCATCCTGCCTCTCGTCATTCTCCTCGTACTCCTCCTCGGGCTCCTCCTCAGAGTCGGCCCGGCGTCGGTTGCGGCGGTACCCGTCGTCGTCGTCCATGACGTCGTCGTCCCCCTCCAGGTCCAGCTGCTCCTCCGGCTCCTCCGACGGCTGCCGATCCGACATCCCGCCGAACCCCGGTGGCAAGCCCTAGAACCCAGGTAAATCAGGAACCCCCGCCACAAAATCCACCCACAAAAATCACAGCAAATCCGCATCGAGACAGACGAAACCGCGCGCGGGAGCAAACGAATCTAACCGCGGGAAGCAGAATATAAATCCGATTACCTTGGACGACAAAACCTATCGACAGATTCGAAAATCGCGGCATGATGCGAGAGAAACAGCAGTATAGTAGTAGTATATCGATTAGAAGCACTAGCAGTGGAGCGAGAGATTTGATTCGAGTAGTATCGAGCAGCAGATCGAATTTAATTGGAGACGAAGAGAAGGAGGTGGAGCTCACTGGAGTGTGGTGTGGGCTGGGGAATTTGGCTGCGAGCTTTTGGGGGTGCTGCTGTTCTGCCTCCGCCGCTGCTGTGAGGAATGGGGAAAGGCCGCAGCGACTTGCGAGGGCCAATTTATAGCGGCTGGTAGAGGGTCCCTGTCTGCGTATCCACCGTTACCCGCACATCAACGGTGGATAAGGAAACATGCTAAGTATGATAGTACCAAGTAAGGTAGTATATATATATATATATACTGCCTTTTGCGATGTACTACGTTTTGAAGTCACCTCAAGCTAGATCTTACTCGCATATCTTTTGAATCGAAGAAGATCGGAAAATATTTCGCGATGATGCTACTTTTATACTACGATAGATAACCTTCTCGGACAGGCAACACTATGTGTCAAATTCATTTCACGAGATCTTTGGCATTCATGCCAGGATTGTGATCATAAACATTGATTTTGTGTGGTCTTACAGAGCAGGCAGTACACTGTTCATCATCTACTTGATGCTGGTGGTTCATTCGTAGAGGTTGAATTCACATTTTTTTTCATAACGTCAAACGTCTTGAAAAACGTCAAACGTCCATACATCTTTACTCCTCTTAAAAATGGGAGTTGGTGAGGCGGTCGTCGTCGTCGTGGTTCGTCTCCTCCGCGGTGTTGAGCGCCGACATGTGGGGCCACCTTGAACAGCCGCGAGGGCGAGTAGCTCGGGGCCCGCCCAGCTTCCAGATTATTCCGAGCAGCGTCGCGGCATCGCTCCGCCGCCACTCCCACCGTACCTAGCGTTCTTCTTCCCCTTCCCCCGCCCGCTCCTCCCCAAACCTAGGCACCGCCGCCACCTCCTCCTCCATTGCCGCCGCGGCCTCCTTTGCGTTCGTGAGGCAGCCGCATGTGGGGGAGATGGCAGTAGGTTGATGGGGAGCATCCCTGTCCAGTCCGAGTCCCTGGTAAGAAACAACAGATCCTACTCGACCTCCTCAATCCATTTTCCCCCGGCCTCCCTGCCTCTCCCGAGCTCGCACCGAGCTGCCATGGCTGCCCCTCTTCTTCTTCGTGCAGCTGCTGCTACCCAATAGCCACAACCCAAAGTTATGCCTCAAATGGAACCAGGCCACCTAGAGGATCCGTTTCCACCACTCCTTAGCGGCCCTCCTGCCTTTTCCCCCTGCGGATTTGAGCTCCAAGTGCTCATCCATGGCGGACAGAGGACGAACTCCCTGTATCGATCCCCATTCCGTTTCTCTGTTGAGCAGGAATATCCCCGTGTTGGGCCATCGTTGATGCGGCCCAGATGGATTAATCTGGCCCGTGCTTGCTTGTGCCTATGACTACCGCAAAGACTGCATGTTATGTCCTCCTCCTATGCCATCGCAGCCTTTAGTTTTAGTTTCAATGATTTTTTTTTTAATTACACAGTACAACTGAGACACTCACCACGCACGCACACTCACCCTATGAACGCACATACGCAAACCCTACGTCTATAAGCATCTTCGAAGACTGAGCCGGCAAATTCTCGAAATTGACGAAGTCACCACTGACGCCTCGCTGTCGACGGCCACGTTGCCTACCGCTGAAAGCACAAAGCCGTTAAATCCTAGAAAATTCTCTCCCACGGGGAGTCGAACCCAGGACCTGAGAGGTGCTACTCGGATGCCTTAACCGCTAGGCCAAGACCCCTTTCACAGTTTCAATGAATTTAAATTGACTTATATAAAAAAACAAGTGTTCTCCTAACATTTTAGGATGATTCTTATGTTGTATCATTATCCAGTGAATTTGAGATCCCTTGCTCGGTAATTAATTTTTTTATGCTGATCGCAAAAAAATATTTAATTTTTTATGCTACTTAGAAACCAAAGTGTAATAATAACAAAACATTTGTGTCAATACTTGCATTTGCAGTTGATATTTTCTTTCCGTGGCGAAGCACGGGCATTGTGCTAGTCTAGTTATCAGGAAAGAGAGGTGGTCCAAATCCAATTCACGTTTTTCATATTGTTACTCAACATGGGCCAGGAAACTTGTCACTTTCCTGGGCTGGGAAACGAAATTAAGCCTACAATAGCCCTTGGGCTCTATTTCAATCTGGCCTACGTGTGGAATCTGCGAAGCCCTTTCTTTGGAATGCCAAACTTTGTAGGTTTTTAACAAGAGCGAAACACAGCCAAAAGCCACATTTTTAATAATTTTTATACTCCCTCCATTCTTTTTTTATGTCGTTCAGACAAGGTTGTGTAGTTCATTTCTAGCTCATTCTTGTTGTCTGAAACGACACAAAAAAAGAATGGAGGGAGTAGCATATTACGCCTAGGGCTGCCAAATGTCAAACTTCGTGTGTTTGACGCTTCGAGCGTGGCATAACATTATCAAAGTTTGGAAGAGCATGACAACATGGCACATTGGAATATGCTTTGAGAATATAAGCCTTGCTGAACACTGAACATAACCAGAGTTGTTGTATGAATGTACGCACATAGCAAAGCATTGAAATTAACCTCCAATATATTAATATAAAAATGAAACTAAGGGATGTGTAGTTAATTGCTGCTAGAACCGCCTACCAACTCAAAAACTTTTCCACGTAACTGCATCACTATTACTGTTCGATCGGGTCAAACCTCAGCATGCAGCAAGCATGGTATAGTAAGTTTGAAACGTTCAAGTGTTGTGTCGGCCACGCTGTACGCAGTAAAAGATCCAAAAGGTAAAGACATCGTGCACTCAACCACCATTCAGAAGGTGACCCATTAGACCAGGAGCTCGCGCGCCCTTGAAGTCTATCTAAGAAGCTGCAGAGTAATCACTGAATGGAGAAGAAGCTTCAGCGTGTACCAACAACAATATAAAACAAGCCAAAATGATATATATACTACCTTTGGCAATGAACGCCGTTCAGTCACACTTCCAATCCAAATTACAGTTTCCAAACCAGACTATTTCAATTTTCAACTACACACATTAGAGTACGTAGTCACATTTATGTATCGTACCCCACTTTTGCACCTATCATCTGACAGAGTCAAAAATGTCGCTTTGCAAGTTAATAGCAAACCTGATGAACAAAGACAATTCCAACATATACATGCATGAAACAGATCAAAGGTCAATTGCTGCTGCTTGACCCAAGAGGCAGCAAGAGATGTAGTAGCAGACACAGCTTCAATCCAATTGGCGGGTTCTGGGTTCAGAGTTCATCGTTGAGGCGCGACGTGGTGCTGCCGCCGGGCGCGCACACCATGGCCTCCGTGTACACCTTCCCCGGGCGGCAGAAGAGGCCCTTGTCCGGCGCGCAGTGCGAGTCGTCGGAGCAGACGCAGAGCCCTTCAATGGCGCAGCCTTTCCCGACGATGTTGGTGCTTCCCTTGATGCCGAGCAGCTGGTCGCTCCACTCGCTGGAGAAGATGCCGTCGGGGTCAAACCTGTCCTTGACCTTGAGGAACTCGGCGGCCTTGGGGTACTTGGCGACGACGCCGTGGAATGCGAAGTTGCGGTTCTTGCCCCAGTGCGGCAGCGCGCCGTACTTGCGCAGCGCCATCTGCTCCAGCTCGTCGATCACATCGGCGTGGGCGCGCGGCTCGCCTTCGGTGTAGCTCCGGTAGTAGGTGACGTCGAAGTCGAGCGAGTCCTCCGCCTTGCCGAGGTAGGCGGAGGAGGCCTTGACGTAGCGCATGAGGACCCCCAGCTTGGCGTCGAGGCCGCAGAACGCGCGCGGGTTGAGGTCGCGCAGGCGCTGCATGTCGGCTACGAACGCCGGCGCCTTGGACAGCGCGACGCTGAAGCCGGAGTTGTAGAAGAAGGGGCCCCGGATGCGCGGGTCCCACGTGCAGCTGGAGAGGAGCCCGTCGTCGGGGCTGGCGATGCAGGTGCCCGACGCCTGGATGCGGTGCTGGAACCCCACCACGGGGTACCCCGTGAAGAAGGCGCCATCGTTGGTGAAGCCGTACGCCTGCAGCTCGAACAGCGCGCCGGGGACGCGCGCCGACAGGCACCGGGCCACGTCGCTGCCGTCCTTCTCGAGGTGCTCCTCGGCGGCGCGGGCGGTGATGAGGCCCAGCGTGGGCTGCGAACGGAAGCCCAGGTACTCGTTGAGGCCGTTGCCGGGCGTGGACACGTCGACGCGGTCGTCCTCGCGGTAGATGGCCTTGCCCTGGCGCGGCAGCCACGCCACGTCGCCGAACTCGTGGAGGCCGCCCCACACGGCCAGCTGCTGCGCCATGTCCGTGTCGTCGCGCGTAGTGAACTTCACCGACCGCTTGAACAGCGGCTGCAGCTCCAGGGTAACCTAATGGTGCATGAATACGTTAGTAATTACTAGCACGTACGTACGTACTTACGCGCAATCAACCGTTAATCAGCAGAGAAGGTTCGTGTCTTTTCTTAAGTATTGGGGTACGTACGTACGTACGTACGTACCAATTTGAAACCTTTTCTCATGTCAAAACATTAGGTTGCAATCCATCAATATCGCAGTTAATATTCCCGGTACGTACATGTGTGCTAGCTAGCTGCAGATCGAGAGAGATCTCGACCGACCAACAAGCTAGTAGAAAGAAGTACCTGAGAGATGACGCCGAGGACGCCAAGGGACACCTTGGCCGCGTCGAGGTCGGGGTCGCCGACGCCGAGCTCCCTGACGACGGCGAACCCCTGGCTGGCCGGCGCCGGCGTCACGATCCTCAACCCGACCACGTACTCGTGCACGGCGCTGCCCTTCCCCCACAGCGAGCTGCCGTGCGCGCCGGTGGCGAGGAGGCCGCCTATGGTGATCCCGTACCAGTAGGGCGAGTGCGGCAGCGCGAGCCCCGCGTCGGCGGCGACCCGGATCAGGTCGCGGAGCACCATGCCGCTCTGCACCGTCAGGAGCCGCCGCCCGGCGTCCACGCTCACCGTGCCGTTCATCCGCTCCGTGCTGATGATGGTGCCGTCGCGGCCGCCGGGGCAGGCCAGCTTCGGGAAGCTGTGGGAGTGCTTCGTGGCCGCCTTCACCTTCCGCTTCGCCGCGGCGGCGGCCGCCACCGCCGCCACGAGCTCCTGCTCCGTGCGCGGGAACGTCGCGTTCGCCGCGCGGCAGATGGTGCGGTCCGGGAAGGACCCGTACACGTTGGTCACCGTGCAGTCGGACGTGCCGCTCGCGCAGGACACCGGCTCCGGCGGAGGGCTGCCGCCGGCGACGCCGAGAAGGAGGAGGACGAGGAGGAGGGCCGGCATTGCTCGGCGTCCGTGCATGGCTGCCATGGGTTGAAACACAGCCTCAATATTAACTAGCTAGCTTGGTGTAGCTAACCGCTTGACCGTGGGGGCTACTTGTAGGTGCAGGCTGCAGCCACACCATCGAGGCAAGGCGTACGTAAAGGCACGCACGAGCATGACGTGGCACTGTGAAACGCGGACGTACGCAGATCCATCATCATTTGCTTTTAGGCACGTTTTTTTATTGTGCTGCCACTAACGTACAACACGCAATCTAAGCTAGCAAGGCTGCTAGCCACCTGAGAGAGGTTCGATGGTGCACAACTTGATCTTTTTTGTGTTGTCGATCGGTCAAATGGTGCTTGTGGAAAAAAATGAACGATGGACGAATATTACACACTAGATCCTTTCGTCCAGCTAGCGTGGCTACAAACATTGACGAGCTCACCATGCATGCATCTTCTTCTCCACCAAGTTAATTAGGATCGAGCGAGGTTCACTATCTGACTTTTATTTCAGGTGGACCATGCATGGATGGGCGTTGAGAACATAATAGCTTGTATATACCACATCCAGTAACTGAAGAGATCAGGAGGCTCATCATGGTGGATGGAGTGGTAGACTAGTAGCTAGCTACCGGTATAGCCAACAGGAGTGCCACGCTTCTTAGTACTGTATGATCTGATGGCTAATGCGAGGAACCAGGACAACGAATGGAGAAGTTACGGGCCGGAGGGGCCATGAAGATCCAAGACCGTGGTGAGATCCATGGTAACATTGCGAAGAAGGAGGTAGGTGGTATATATAGGATTTTGTTCATGGAATGTGCACGCCTTTTTGAGACAATGCAATATCCTCTCAGGCTATGTTTGTTTTAGTCTGAGATTATTATAAGCTTAGCTTATTTGCTCTAAGTTAAAACAAACATACCAATTTATAATTGGGTATAGCTTAATAATATAATCTGGACCTTAACATTTTTACAGTTCATAAGCTTTATTCCAGCTTATTGGCACAGATTTTTGCTCATTCACCTGCATAGTACGCATTAGGTTGTGGTGAAACCCACGCATCGAGGAGTCGAGGGCAATTTGAGTCTTTTGCCTTACAAACCAGACCCAACAATCTAGGTTGCCAAAAATCTGGATTTTCTATACAGAGGCATATATGCAAGCGTCGTCACTGCTAAACTACAATGTACGCGGGCAAATCTGGATTTTTTTTTTAAAAAAAAAGAATAAATCTTTATCTAGCCTATTCATCGGTAGATGCATGTAACTATTCAAAATCACAACCAAAGGCTCCACCCACACAAAGGTTTAGGAAAAAAGAGCACAAAGAAGGAAAAATCTGGATAGTTTCGTATGACCGCTGTGAGCAAAACGTATTACCAGTCAACTATTGTGTTTGTTGAATCGTATACTACACAGCTACCTAGTATAATATTTATTTACCTCGTACTTGCCGAGTGGTCATGGGAAGAACAAGTCTAGCTAATATATCGTGGAGCACTGTGTATTTGCACGATGGCCCGCTTTCACCGACTAATTAAATTGATATAACAAATCCACGGAACTACGTGATGTGCCGGCGAGACCTAGAGTGATTCGAATCACTCTGGTGCAACTCGGTCGACTCCATGATTTTGTATTCTCTAATGCCCATATGGTTTGGTTTTGTATAGGAAAGCGTCCTTATGGGCTTTTTTTTTGTGAGGAAGTTTCTTAGTTCTTACGTTCCATAGCAGCCCATGATATGAGTTGCAATATGTAGAAAAACATAGTTTGGAAAGAATATTACATATACTTGAGCCCAAAGTCGCCTGCATCGTTGAGATATCGTTAAACGTTTATTAATTATAACATAAAATTATGCACAACTTTGATGAAGTTGGAGTTGTTATTCATCTTGTATGATGCATTCAAAACTTTGCTCGCATCATATGTCGTACGTGGAGGCCGCTTTGGATGAGGTTCTGATCCCCTTGTCAAGTTGGATGAGGTAAAATCAGGAGCCGCTTTGCTCGCGGTCCTTGCATGCCTGCCATGACCTTTGTGTCATGGAACCAATGTATCAAAGCTTGGTGTAGCTACAGCATTGTCCAAAAAAAAAAAGGAGCCTGGTGTAGCTACTGCACGTTTTTTCTTTTGGCGAAGTAGTCATGGAACTCATAAGCCACTATTTATGATCATGTAATTAAACTCACCCTCTTATATATACTCACCAATGTAAATTGACACGTCATGATTTTTTTTGTTGTCGTTGTCGTTATCTAGGAAGCTCGTGAAAGGGGACTTGGCCTAATGGTTAAGACATCCGAGTAACACCTCTCAGGTCCTGGGTTCGACTCCCCGTGAGAGCGAATTTCCAAAGATTTAACGGCATTTGTGCTTTCAGTGGTAGGCGACGCTCCCGTCGACAGCGAGGCGCCAGCGGTGACTTCGTATCTCTAGATTTGCCGGCTTAGTCTTCGAAGATACTCATAGGGGTAGGGTTTGCGTACGTGTGTTCATAGGGGTGAGTGTGCGTGCGTTGTGAGTGTCTGAGTTGTACTGTGTAATCTCAAAAAAAAAATCTAGGAAGCTCAATTGCAGCTTGCTCAGCAAGATGTTCTACAAATGCGATTACGCATGCATCTTCATTGTCAAAACTATAGCTTACATGGTCAAATTAATTAACACACAATAACGAAGGTCATATAGGACCTCCCTTTCTTAGGATGAATTGGTCAAAATTTTGGGACGGTGTTATGTGACAGCTAAATCACAGGAAAGCACATTAGATGGTGGCATACTGAGTACCAGTCAATTGTTTATAGGATCATAGCACGTATCTATTGTTACATGAGTATATCACACCGTATTATTCAAGATGTATATACATTCGAGATTTAGAGTTGTTTGTTGCAAGACGACTTCTTTATTTATTTCTACCGCCAGTCAAGTGGCCAAATTGAAAGGAAAAAGAATCAGTGATCTCATCCGCTGTTTTGGCAATCCCCGGCGTTAAGTTGAATGAAATAACAGGAACCACCTCTGACATTATCATGTTGTGTTATGCAATCAAATAGAAGCAAGGAATTTGAAGTGATTGTTTCACCCACCGCACCTGGGAAATATGCCTTCAGAGTATATTGTTCCCCACTTTTACCGACGAGGTTGTACTAAAATTTAGTTTGATTTGTTCGATCAGAACCCTTCTACAAAATTGAGGCCCAAAGATTTTTGTGCTTATTTGAAGAAAGTTTAAGGGAATAACTTTCGATTCAAATGCCTTAACATGTATTGTCTATTTGCTAATAGATGAACTGATGACATACATTAATTTTCATTTGATATTTGAATAATCTATAACTATGATCAATTATGGTCAAACTAGCTCAATAGTGGATAGTTCGATGGCACAATCTTACGTTTATATTTATTCGGACTACTTTTGGAAGGAGAGGGCCAGTTGAAGAAGCTTCTTTTTTTGCGGATAAAATATTTGAAGATGTTTTGGTCGTAATATATAGTACTGCTACTTTCTCAAAGTCATCACCCACTTTGGACGTTATGTTCCGGCATTGAATCCAGTGTTTTTTTTTTGACTGTCATGCATTTCCATGTTTTTTTTTTCAAGACGTAGATTTGCATAGAATCATCATGGCATCATCGATCTGATCCATAACAAACTGGTCTAAAAAAAAAGATCTGATACTTAACAAACCGAGAGCCTTGAGAAGCTAGCGACGCATACAAGTGGGGTTGAAGAAAATTGGATCGAACTCCATCTTAATTTATTGTGGTGCCAAATTAGGATGGTATCACTATACGAAACAAGGCAATCCGAACATAGTTCATGCGGAATAAAGTCTTGCACTATGAAATGCTTGTTCGATATAATCGTGGTATCAGGCGACTGGTCCAAATGAGGAGCTAGCTAGCAATACAGATCTTGTTAGTCCAACTGATGTTGATGTCCCAACGGGCCTTGTACTCTTTGAGGTAATCTTGATTAGTGGATCCAACTCCAGTTTCTTTTCTCTTGTGACTTCATGCCACATCGGTACGTGAACTGTCGGTGAATCATAGCACGGTAATTAAGACACCGTCCAAGGACTTGACCCTTATCTGCGATTATCAAATTTGAATGGTGTTGCACGATAGGCAAATGTGTTGTGTTTCCGTGAAGCCAAGAGCTCAAGATAAGCATGAACTAGTTTGATCCAGCACCTGGAATGGTCAAAATGGAGCGCGATGAGATCATCGAACTCACGGGCGATGTGATCCATCGATCCAGCAGCTAGCTGAGCGGTCAGGAAAGCTGCAAATTTTCGTGTGGGGGCAATGAAATCAGGAAATCACATAACACTTTTTAACATTCCAGATTACGAAATAACTAGGTGAACCGACTATGTGAGAGCTCAAATTAGCGTCCAAATGTGCTAAACCTTGATCTAATCGAGTCTCAAATCCGTTGCAAACGTCGGAATCTGCAACTGGCCGGAAAGAGCAAGGCAGCAGTTCCTGACTCCACGACGCGCGCCGTCGACGGCCGCCTCCTCGCCGCGGATCGCTCCGACGCTCCGCCGTCGTCAAGACCCATGCCTGCGTCGCTGCAACTGACTCCACAGTCCTCATCAAGCCCGCCGTCGCCGCCGCATCGCCCCGGCCTCGATCTTCGCCGCGCCACCGTAGTGAGAGCCACGGGTCGTGTAGCACCGTCCTCTACGCCGGCGTCGAGCCTTTCTTCGCCGCGCTCGCCGGCGTCGGGTGCGGGCCGAATTCGGGAGAAGTGAGGGGCTCGAACAATAACATCCACCAAAATAGGGGGCTTTATGCAAATATTTGAATCGTGATTAATAGTCGCGATCCAAGTTGAGGGGTTTTATGAAAATAATTAGATCGCGATTAATAGTCGCGATCTAAATTGAGGGGTTTTATGAAAATCTTTGGATCGCCATTAGGCCATATGCAAAATGACTTTGTCGCCTTCGTTCCCCTCCCCCGGCGCCGCCGTAATCGCCATGGCTCCTCCCTCCTACTCGCCGCCGCCGACGTGTCGTGGTCGCGGGTAGATTCGCCGCCTACGAAGGTCCCACGCTCCATGGATCCCATCCGCTACAACGGCCTCTACGGTCTCCACCGTAACCGTCGCCGCGGGCACTTCCCCGCGCAGCCCAAGGACGGGAAAAGAGAGATCCTCTGCCTTGGCGAGGAGGTCAACCTGCTCCAAGGTACGTGCCCGCCCAATCAGTCGGATCCATATGCTCTTGTTGGACTTGAATTCAATTTCTGTTGCCGATTTTGGTGTTCCGTGGGGTCATATGGTGCACGAGAGTGACGAGACTACTAGCTGAATTGTACTCTCTGAATGTTGCAATAGTGCATTGGAAGGAGAAGCAATGGAAGTGAATCTCTCTCTTCCCGAGAGTACTTTGTTTGCAATAATTGGTGTTACTAAGAATAAGAAGCATTTCTTACTTGAACTGAAAATTTTTATTTGAATGTGAGAAAATCTAATGTTCATCTGCATGTTAGAAAATTAGTGTGGTTCCTATTTCAGGTTATTCTAGGAATAAGAAGGATATGTTGCTTGAACTGTAATTTTGTTGTTGCATTGTGCAGATTTCCACAGTGAGGACGTTGCAATAGATTACCTTGTCGATGTATTCCCTGGTGTAAGCTATCAGACGGAATTTTTGCCGAAGTAATCCTCCTCTATCATGTGTATGTAACTAACATCACCTGTTTCGAATTTCTATAGATGAAATTGATTGTGCAGAGAGAGCATCAGCATACTCAACTGCCACATTTTATAACCAAGCAATAGACTACATTTTGGATAAGTTTTCATTCTGCTTTTGTCCACTCCAACTCTTGAGAAAGCACTGAATTTATCACCCAAGTGTGTGTTGCTCTGTCTCTAGGTTGGTACCATATTAGCATTCAGTTGTGGTGCTCACTGACATGCATGAATCGGTGCATATAGATGTTAGAAATCATTGTATTATTTTAACGTTGTTGCTTCATGTTAGCTCATCTTTCCAGACACAAAGCTTCATTTCATTGCACTCTGCCATAATTATTCGCTCACATACTCCATTATTTATTTCCTTGTCCCCGCATTTTTGTTTTCCTGTCCTCATCATACTATTTGATTACTAATTGAAGCATCATTTAATGTGTAGAAACAAATTGATGGTGTCCACAATTTGAGCATTATTTTGACATGACAAAACGGATATAGTTTTATTCAACTGTGAGCTTCATTTTGAACAAACTTGATTTGAATTTTTAAATATCGCGATTTATCTGTGGCAACAAGCCTTGGACCCTTTGACCATACCGTTGTCAAAAATACCTCACTGAACAGATGTGCTATGTATGTTAGACTTTGAACTTGGCAATCAAGTTTGCTTCCAGTATCAAAAGTAGCATATTCATTTGTGTTACTTCTATTCTATCCAATATATTGCAGCATCAGTTGATTGCTTGGGGGTCCGTAGCTTTCGGTTTTCTTATGTTTGGTGAATTTACATCATTAGCTTTCTGTTTCCTTAGAAACTGCACTGACATTAAAAGGTTTTAAGAATACACTGCCATATAAGACTACTGATATTTGCATGATGAAACATTTTATTCAGCCTCTGGTTATGTATTCAATGTTCCCTGTCAAAAGATAATATGTATTTAGTCTAGACTTGATTGGGATAGCCATGATAATCAAGTGGTAATTCCTTTCCATTCAGCTCCATTGAAGAATACTCTGTCTTCAGAAAGGGGAAAAAAGCTGGTTTAGTGACGTGATTGATGAAAATGATGGGCGCCGTTCCTGAATTATCTTGTACTAGAAAATCAGGTGATATTTACTTGAAATATTTCTAAAGCAGTTAGGACATGATGTATATATATTTTTCCTTGCATTCTTCCACTATGTTGCAAGATCAGTTGACTGCTTGGTAGCCCATTTCTCTACGCAACACTTGTTTTGTTTCATAAGCTGGCAATGGAGATGGAGGAGTTCATTGGTCATGGTCAGCATATAATCCTGGCAGTTTGCAACACCTGTTGATCTGTTTCATGATACTCTCCCTGATATGCATGGCAACCTATTTCATCCTCTAAGCTGATCTTAGAAATTAATCGTTCGTTCTGATCTAGACTGCAATATATCGAATTCTGCTGACGCAAATTACTTATGTTCATATGGGCTATACGTGTTAAACTCTGAACTTGACAGAGAACTTTGCTTCCAATATCACGAGTAGCATATTGATTTGTGTTCCTTACATTCTGTCCAATATGTTGCAGGATCAGTTGACTGCTTGGTTGCCCATTTCTCTGTGCAACATTTGTTTCATAAGCTGGCAATGGAGGAGTTCACTGGTCAGCATATAATCCTGGCAGTTTGCAAGATGTGAAATATATCAGAAAGACTACCTGTTATGCCTGGCAACCTATTTCATCCTGTCAGCTGATCTTCAGTTTGTTTCGTTCTGATATAGACTGCAATATATAGAATTGTGCTAACGCAAATTACTTGAGCAAATCGTGATCGCGCACTGCATCCATTTCTCAGTTGAGAACAATCATTTGACTTCTTTAGCTTCATCTTTAATTTCCAGGTTAATAATAATAGTTAGGATTCAGCTAGTTGGCATGACCTTAATTTCAGTCTCTTCTGAACGCCAACTGTACTAACCTCAAGTGTTCTGAGTAACTGTTAACACAGTGCGTAATTGGATTCCCGTCTATAACATGTTGGAGTCTGACTGTACCACTGCATGTGCAGTATGTGCTGAGTGGTTTGCGCCTACTATTTCCTGACATACTATGTTGCGCATTCTCACATCCTGGCCGTCCACTTGGGACCGCCAGACGAGTTGTACGCTGGAGAGTTTTTTTTTTAGAATGTGCGGAGCACGTTTTTCATTAAGAAGAAGAGAAGTTTGTTACAACGGTCAGGGCTAAATCCCCTAAGGGACTTAGCAAAAGCCGACAACGAAATAGTGATGAGTTACAAATACAAAACCACAAAAAACAGAAGAGAAGCGGGAACGGGCTCCCGAAACCGAGAGAAAACACTAAGCCTGCCTAAGGAGGAGCAACATCCGTAGCTTGGAGAACCCTACAGCCGCCCGAAGGTGAGCCTCGTCGATGATTTCCTGCGACAATGCGACCGGTTAGAGCGCTTTGGAGTTCGAAGATCCTGTTGTCCCATTTCTTTCGACAACCTCCATAGACATCCTCAACGAAGACCCTTTGAACATGTTCTTTGTAAGTCACAGCCTC
This sequence comes from Eragrostis nindensis, assembly GCA_012490785.1. NCBI lineage: Eukaryota > Viridiplantae > Streptophyta > Magnoliopsida > Poales > Poaceae > Eragrostis > Eragrostis nindensis. Next base: position 35,571 of record JAAXCT010000216.1, on the reverse strand, counting down.
GGGTGGGAAGAGTCCTCAACGGAGACTCTTTGATCACCCCTACCGCTCGCTACATTGAACAATAATTAGGGGAGTCCACCGCTACCACTAAAAATATCGTGCAACAGTCATAACCCTCGCAGACAACTAGCCACAAGTAGCATAGCAACATCAGAGAAGCACGCCAAAATAGGGGGGAGTGGATACGGGGTGGGGATTGGGAGGGGGGGGGGGGGGGGGGGGGGGGGGGGTATGTCCCTAGCAGCACAACTAGCCTCCATGAAATAACCCACCACACAACCACGACAGTCGAGAAAGCCTATAAAGATGTTCCAAACTCGATGAGAGCGACTAGTTAGAGCGATTGGAAGTGAAGCCTTCCAAAGTCTCCATGCGACCAAAAGAAGACGAGTCAGTGCAGCGATAAAGGTACTCGAGGCAACAAAACCAAGAAGGGATAGAAGGTTGCAGACAAAATAAAGCGTACAGCCCACATTAGTCCGATTTAAGCAGAGGGTTAGCCGCGCGCTTTGCAGGGGAGCCAGCCAGCCGTTGCCTAGGCTTTCGGACTCCCATGATGGCGGCCGGCCGTACTGGCACATGCAAATTGTTTGCGGGGTGCTCGGGAGGGAGCGTGCACACCGTGTTGTGTCAAAATGATTGATGAACTACGCACTCCAAGCTCGTGCACGCACGGTCTAATATTCTCGTAGGAGCACATGCTTTCAGAATTGGTGGCGTCTACTCTACTCTAATCCACTTGTTCTAGCACTAGGAGCAGTACTAGTAGCAGTAACAGAAAACCACTGCTAGCTAGACTGCTAGCTAGACTGCCAGCAGTAGCTGCTCGTAGTACGGACTAGCGCCATCGGCAACGGAGATCCATTTCGGCGGCGGATCGGAACGGATCGGCCGGAGGAGGGGCCACAGCTCTAGGAGTAGCCGTTTCAATCATGGAAGCCAAGGCCGAACCCCACCACCATCCGGCCCAACCCAAAAAGCGCGCATCTATCGGCACGGCATGTGCGCCGCAGCAGCAGCGCACGCACCCCGGCCGGCTGGTCGATTCGATTTCGATGGATGCGCTCGCGGCGGCGGAGGGACGACGGAGCCAGCCCCGCCACGCCCGCCTGCTCCCGATGCCATTCCCTTCTCCGCTTTTCCCTACTGCCGCCACGTGACCCCGTCCGTCAACTCAGTCGCGCCATCGCCATCGCCATGCATGCAACCACTGCTAGCTCATCACGTCGCTCACATCCATCACATGCGCCTGCCTGCCTGCGCGCCGGCGTCGGCAGCTCGGCCGTGCCCGGCACGAGCAGCCAAGACATGTCCGCTCCTAACTCTCTATATATCAGGCTGGATCCGTACGGATACCGGCTACTCCATAATGGAGCGCGCAAGCAGTAGTAGGAGTACAGTACATCGCAAGTACAAGTGTACAACAGCCCGTATCCACAACTGCTACCACGGCCTGATGATCGATGGCTGTCCGTCCGTCGTCCTCCATCCGTCCACTTTAAATGGCACGAGCCGTGTGTGTACTTGTAAGTTGTAATGCCATACGGAATGGACGGCCACTCGGCCAGGATCTTCACTCTCTCTAATCTTTTGTCGCCATTTCCTTCCTCCCAAGGTGTACGTGCTGCTTGGATTGTCTCGAGTTGGAGTACCGAGTACGTGAAAAGTCCCACGTCGCAGGCTGCAGGACGGAAGCGAGCGAGCGGCGTGTACGGCACTGGCTCAAACTCGCATGCTCTGCACTGGCCACGGCCTAGAAGACGGCGAAAGGCAAAAGGCGCCATACACCGCTCCTTTCCCGCTTCCCCAAACTCACACGGCGCGAGCGCAACGAACCGCGCCCTCCTACGCCCGCTTTCCAGTTCCAGTCCAGCCTGCATCTTTTCTGACTGACACGCGGGCCCCGCCACACTCTCTCCCTCACTCACTCGCTCAATCGGCCAGTGCAAAAAAGGCTGCCATCGATTACAACGAAGGGAAGGAAAACATGCGGGGCACGTGGTCGTGTCTGACGACACACGGCGTGATGAGGGAGGAGCACAAGAACAGAACAACAACAACAACAACCAATCAGTCAGTCACCGGAGCCAGCGTCGGAGGTCGGTGGTGGACGACGGCGACACCACCGCGTCCCCGCCGGCGAGGCTCTCCGCGCACGACGACGACACGGTGGACCGCTGCTCCGTCGACGAGAACCGCCCCGCCGCGCTCTTGAAGCTCGGGCTCCGCAGGCTCTGCGCGTACCCGTCCGCCGGGGGCGGCGCCGGGTACGACAGCCGCTTCTTCGCGCCGCCGAGCCGGTCGCGCTCGGGCGTCGCGGGACGCTGCCGCGGCGCGCTCTGCGACCGCACGCGCGCCTTGGCCGACTCCGTCGCCGCCATGTAGTTGGGCACCGGTCCACCAGAGTGGCGCTGCGAGTGCAGCAGGCTCGGCGTGAAGCTCCCTCCGCCGCCGCCGCCGCGGTCCACGCGCGGGCTGGCGGAGCGGACCTGGATCGGGGGCCGCGCCTTCCCCGGCGACGGCGTGACCGGGTCGTGGCGGTGGCGCATCGGCGACGGCGGCGCGTGCTGCCGCCGCGGCGTGGAGTAGGAGAAGGGCCGCGCGGTGTCGATCTCCAGCGTCTTGACCGGCTCGCGGTGGTGGTCCATGGACGCGCGGCCCGGGGCTGTCATTGCGGCGGCGCCGCGGATGGTGCTCCGGTTGGTGTCGAAGGACGCTCGCGACGCCATCCACCGCTCCGCCCACCGCGGCTGCCCGTCCACGTCCATCTCCTCCGCCGTTGCCGGGTTCCGCCAAATCTACATACACATCGAGCGGGCGGCATCGTTGTTACTAGAATCGAACACTTTGTTCACTGGCTAGAGCCTCGAGCTAACTAGAAGGAAACAAAATCTCAATTTTTTTTGTTTACCTGATGTGAGAATGCGTAGGAGAGCGCCCTCTCACGCTTGAGCGCGGCGTCCTTGCGCGTCTGCAGCATCGCCTGGATCTCCTCTATGGTCCGCGGCCGGTCGTCCCAGTCGTCGGCGGCGAAGCTGCTGCCGTCGCGGGACCGCTCCTGGAAGCGAACATGGAGGAACATTAGTATAGTTTTCTCTCAAACACTAAGAACAGAGCAATGTCATGAGCACTGACGACGGAGCGGCGGTCGGCGTAGTCGGGGTGCGTGTACTTGGAGTCCCAGAACATGGAGGTGTCGACGCTGTATGACGACTTGCTGCTCCCGCACGGCCCAGCCGCAGCGCCGCCGACGCCGGACAGGGAGACGGACATGTAGTCCTCGGAGAGGCGCCTCCGCTGGTCGCGCACGCGCGCCTGGACGCGGACCAGCGCCTGCATGCAGCGCAGCGTCATGTTGGCCTGCTTGCGCACGTTGTGCCCGCGCACCAGCGCCTGCAGCTTCACCAGGCCCTTGAGCGCCCGCAGCGCGCGCCGCGCCAGGTAGCCCCGGAACGCCGTCTGGATCACCACGGCGGCGTAGTGCTCCCGCACGAACCCGGAGTTCGTTGGGCGCGTGAGCCGGACCACCTCCGCCGCCGCGTGCGCCGTGGCCACGGCGGCCTCGGCCGTGGCCGCCGTCGCCACGGCCAGCGCGATGGCGTGGCGCTGCTCCTCTGTTACGGCCGGGGGTGTCGCGGCGGTCGACCTCGGTGGTGGTGCTGTTGGTGTTGGTGATGGACGCGCTGGTTCCGGCGGCGCGGGGGACGGGGACGGCGAGGAGGAGCGCCGGAACAGCCATCTCCGCCGCTTCCCCTGCACGAGGCGAGCACATGGTGAGCGTGCGTCGGAGCAGAAACAGAGCCTTGCACTTGACAAGTAGTGAGTGAACGAAACCAAACCAAACGAAACCAAACCTTTTCGTCGTCGGCGTCGGGTGTGGCGGCGTCCTGGAGGCGCGAGGCCTTCCGGGTGGGGCTGCTGTCCTCCTTAGACGGCGAGCGGAAGGCCCGCTTGACGGCGGTGAGCCACGACGTGCCGCCCTTCTTGCCCATCGCCGACGCCGGCGCGCATCGAGGAGCGGTAAACTAACTCGGGCACGAGGGTTAGGCGTGGCAGCTATTACTACAGGCGCGGCCGGGAGCAGCAGCAGAGGACGCGGAGGGCCATGGCATCTCTCACGCGCTCCACCCGCTCCTCCTGCTCCTTTTATCTGTGTGGGGTTTACGGATTACGATTCCCGTTGCGACGAGCACGGCCGTGTCAGCGGAGTCGAATGAGTGAGTGAGTGAAGACGAGCGGGCTGAGCCAGTGATGGTATAGTGACGCGGACTGACGTGTGGGTCCTGGTCCCTGCCGTGCTGCGTTGGTGGGGGAGGCAGGCAGGTGGTGTCATGGCTTTTCAGCAGTTTGTCTAATCCGCGCGGGCGCCAATGATTCGCTCGGTCGGCGAGCCACCCCACCACCACCCCCGTGCTGTCCCAGCTGCCGGCCGCCGTTCTCGGTCGCGGTTGAGTTGCAAGCGTTACAGTTCGTCAGCTCGTTGCAACGGCCAACCTGCTCCACAAACTTTTCGCACCCGGACTGAAATGAGCAGCCGAGGTGATGAATGCGTATCTCGCGCCCAGGGAGCAGATGACGCACGACGTACTGGTGCACGAAGTATAAGTGATGAATTTACTACTCCCAGCCTTTTTCACACGCGGTCCCCTCGTAGTACTAATAGCAGCGCGCCTTAATCAAAATCGTTCCGCAGCGGTACACCAGCACGCGTAGCGAGATCAGGACCAAATAAGACGGGGGTCGACCATGTCGGCACATACGTAGCGAGATCAGGATCAAATGATCGATCCGGATCCCCCGCAGCATGCATGGCGAGAAGGACGGCTGCCGCGGTTGACCGCGGGGTCCGCCGCCGGCGCTAGCTTGACCGGGAAACGGCTCGCGCTCGCCTCGCCTGTGGTGTGGGCGCCGGCCGGCCGGCCGGCAGGCAGGCATAGGCAGGAGATGTGCGTGGTGGTGGCTCACCGGTGGTCCTGGCCTGCTCGAGTGCCGCGAGAACGAGGCCACCACGGCCGGCGGGCGGGCATGCATATCGATCCGTTCGCCTCCAGCTAGCCGATCACGGCAAATAAAACATGCACACGGATCAAGTGGCGGCGAGCAAGACGTGCAGCCGGGAAGAATGCAGCGCAGGTGCAGTGCGGCAGAAAAGTTTGGCTCGGCTCAACACCAAGGCCATGCAACTGCTTGGCCGCTTAAACAAAACAAAACGCCGGAGGGGAATCTATCAAAGCCAAATCTCGGTAACCCAATCCAAACGCTCAGAGCGCGGCAAAAGGTTTTTGGTGGTCATGCGCGCGACACCGAATACTACCAAACCTGCTGTCTCCCTCCCCAACAGCTAGCCATCCGCCGGGCGCTGGCCGCGAAAGCGAAAGCGAAATGCCGGCGCGATCGAGAGCGCAAGCCGCCAAACGCCGGGTTCGGCACGGCCACCACGAGCTCCTCCCATCCGCCCGAATGCAGCTGGCAACATGGACGGATGGCGGCACGTGATCGCCACTGCCTCGCCTTTATGGTTGGCTCGGCTGGCGTCCGTCCCCGATGATGCCGACCTGCATCAACTTGGCGCTGCTTCGTCGTGTCCCTATAGCTATATGCTCGCGCCCGTGCCCGGCGTACTACTTGAACGCACGTCTCGTCGTGCCCGCCCTGCTGGCTGGCTTTTGCCGTCCGTGGCTGCTCCAGGGGAAGGAAAGGAAAGGATAGCCGCCGTTGACTCGTCCCCGTGACCATAGCCTTCTTGCATGAGATGTGGGATCACTCATTATCAATAACCTTGGCTCAAAAGGCGGTTCATTAGCGGCAGGGTGGGGTGCTCAAAACCAAATCAAAAAATCGAACGCACTGGTCTATCGGGGCCAGAGCCCAGATCGAGCTGCTTGCTTGCTTTTTGGAGGGAGAGGGGCCGCGTGCGTGGGCTCCTCCTGCGGCCATGGTGCGGTCGCGCTGAACGAGGCGGGGACCAACCAGCCCGACCGCCTGACTGCCGCCTTGCCATCAATGGCTCGCCTGCACAGCACCAGCACCTACCTAGCAGCAGCACGCGCCCTGAAACACCTCATCGCCTCCGGCCACCCGCGCAGCAAACACCCTCCCGGCGCCTGACCGACCGATGACGTCGACGTCCGCCACTTGGCTGCAGGCATCATCACCACCGTTGTTGCAACGATATTCAGACTTCTCAAGCCGGTAACAGTGGTTTGCAGTGCTAGTAGTACATGGGAGTGTGATAAGCACTGTGCCATCATGTACCGGTCCGCGGCACTGCTGTGCTCAACGGCATCCTGTAAGCATGGTTTATCTATCTTCGCATTTTCCATGACTTCTCTGATTTTCCATGTAGTATAGTACAGCAGCATGCTTCGTTTCACAACTCCGTTCGATTCTAAGTTCTACTCAACCTAATTAAGGATTGACTGGCTCATGGTCGCGTTACTCACCAGTCACCACCTCGGAATAAGCTGGCCTGCAAAACGCTTTGCCTCGCCTCGGGCGCGATTAAGCGCATATACTAGTACAGTAGTATATGCATGCGGGACACACGCGACACGCGGACCGGCGGCAGCCCCCATTGTACGCAGCCACTGTGTGCCGGCGTCGGATTCCCATCGATTCCGTCCCCGGGGCCAGCGGCCACGCCATTGTTTACTCGCTCGACCTCCCATGCAACATCAACGACGCAGCTTACTTAATCCGGTCAAAACCCCGGTCAAACCTAACCCTTTGTTTCCAGCAAACCATGCAGCGGGAAACGTTAAACTATCAGAAAAATACTTTTCGCGTCCCATTGGCCGGCGGCGCCCTGCGACGCGACTATGCGATCGAGGAGTGTGGCCTGCAGGGATGGATGTGACGGTGCCACTGCATCGCGTGTGTGTCCGCATGCGCCATGCATGCGCTCCCATGAATCCATCGCGCGCGGACAGCACCTCAGTTACTCACGGGCACTCCGTGGGTACGGCTCGGCACTGCGCGCTGTTTTTTCTTTTCTTTATGCGTTTCCTGCTTCAGTGCAACTGTTTCTGTCGTTTGTTCCGCCATCGTGTCAAAGACGGATCGATGACCGGTGCGACGGAAAAGACTCCTCATTCAGCACAGCTATATTTGTGCCCATAATTACCCGAGGTGATCTGTGCTATCGTGACTGGGCACACTGGTCCTTGTAAAATCTGGTGAATTTTTTATGTATGCTATAATTAAGTTGGCATTTGGCATGATGCAATTCGAAGACCATAACCTTAATCATTTTTCCTATTATATGGTCATTTTGAAATTCAAAAAAGAAATTTAATTTTCAAGTTATTATTTTAAGGTAAACAATAGACGCATATAGTTCTTGAATATCAAACCAAAAAAATTGATGAAAGCCGTAGTTTAAATTCTAGGGACAACCTCCAATCCATCATTGCATAGACAATCAAGATCAAAGTTAGAGTTGCAGTTTACGGGCTCCTTTGGATTGAAGGATTTTTGGAGGAAAAATGTAGGAACTTGATTCCTATGGATTTGAGCACTATTCAATCCTTTGGAACAAAGGAATTGCTCATAGGAAAAACAAAGGAAACTTTCCTATGTTGTCCATTCCATAGGAAATTTTTTTCATCCACTTCAGGGCTCCTTTGAAACACAGGAATAGGAAAAAACACAGAAATAGAATAGGAATGCAGCTGCAAAACATAGGATTGTAAAACACAAGAATTCTGTTAGAGTGATCGTTTGGATAGGGCCTAGGAAAAACAAAGGAATTTTATGAGAGTGGAATCAATTTTACTTTCTTAATCAACTGAGATCGTTTTTTTTTAAATCTTTCACACATGAGAAATCTGTTTGACCAGACAGCTCAAAGCATCCATCCAAAACGAAGTCTCCCTGTCAGTTGAAGCTTTGGCTATTCGGCTCACTCCCTGTACATTTCTCCTTTCAATACACTCGGCCTTATCCGTTCGTTCCTGAGAACGCACAAGCTCGCGATTGTGCGGCAAGCGCACGGCGAGGAGGTCGAGCTCGCCGTGGAAGGAAACAAGGTCGACCTCGCGTCGCGCGGCAGCAAGCGACGATGAGGTTGAGCTCGCGTCGTGCAGCAGCAAAACCGACGAGGTGTGATGTGCGGCCGCCGGACGACGGCGAGGTCGAGCTTGCGACGGTCTACTGGCCGTGGCCTGTAGGCGCTCCTCCATCACGCAGCGTCTTTATGTTCCTGCATCTCTCTCGTCGGTTACCTTCTTGTTCCTCTCTGTTGTTCATCTGCTAATCTCCCGTGATTTGCCTCGATCCTACGCGCATGACAGAAAAAAGAGGTCCGACCAAATGCTAAAGCTTTGAAACGCAGGAATTCCACAGGAATCGCACAGGAATTTCACAGGAAACAGTTCAATTTCACAGGAAAAATGCAGGAAAGGAAAATTTTTCCTTCAATCCAAAGGAGGCCTAAGATTTCGTCCATTTTTCCTCCGAAATGGGCATTGAAGGAACTTTTCCTCCAAATTTCCTACGGTGGATTCCTGTGAACCAAAGGATGGTACAGTGACCCATTCCATAGGAATCAGAAAATCCTTCATTTTTCCTATGTTTTTCCTCCAATCCAAAGGAGGCCTCAACCTCTTTTTTTCTTTCTCTTTGAGGAGACCGAGGCAAATCACTTTGGTAGGCACTGTCACTGACCATTCATCTCCGTAGGGTGAAGCAAATAAGTGCCCATTAGTCTGATGCATGAACCCATTATCTAAAACCATGTCTCTAAAAAGAATATTATCTGAAACCATTGGTGTTTTGATTAAACTAGTAATAAACGTTGAAGACAGAGGAGCCCATGTCGAGTCACTGACAATAAAACAAACAAATATTATTAATAAACAAACAAATATTATTAATAAACAGAAGAGATTACGGGGTAGCTATAATTAACCTAATCAAATGATTCAAATTCCTGTGGTCTTTCTTGTGCCCATCCAAGCAACAAACACTACAAGGTTTCTATATTTTTCAATCCTCTGTTTTGCATATATATGCATTCCTATCCTATTCTTGTATTTTTTCCTATTCCTGTGTTTTTCAATCCTGCGTTCCAAAGAAAGACTACATCTAGTTTTCGCAGGTACATACATTAACGTGCCACGGACAGTTCACTCATTTCTAGACATACAATCCACACAGCACTGTACCTGGATCTTTGATCTTTTTATCACCTCCTCCCTTTGTTGAATGTGGTCGAAACTTGTTGACGACTAAGGCTCCCTTTGTCGAGGTTTATGGAATGGCTTCAGCTTTAGCTTATGTCTTAAGCCCCGCCAAACGCTATGTGCAAGGGTGCTTATGCCCCCAAAGCTAGAACAAGCCGTGACAAATCCTTTTACTCAACGTTTTGCTAAAGAAACCAAAGCTATCTTAGTGTGGGCCAAAGCCTTGCCAGATGGCCCCCCGAGAAGACTCTGCCCTTTCAAAGTTTCTTCCCAAGGCCCATACTGAATGGGAGATCTCCTATGCATAGGTCGTCCTACAAAATTCAAGTTATAGGTCAGCCTAATAACCCATCAAATTTAGCTCACTTAAAGCAACTAGTTTACCGACTAACCGTCAACATTTTCAAACAACAGTTTCAACATTTTCGTAAGCCTATGTCAACATTTTCAAACAACAGAGTCAACATTTTCGTCAAAAATGTTGACATGGCACATAAAAAATATTGACACAGTGAAAACAAAATGTTGACATGGTACATTCAAAATGTTAACGAAAAATTCGAATTTCAAAAAATTTCAAAAAATATTCATATTGGATCTCATTTTGTAGCATTAATTATAAACAATATCTTGCTTCTAACGGGTTCGAAAACGAACTTACGGTTTGAGAGAAAAATGCGTTTGAAATTTAAAAACCGGTTCATTTTCTCCTCCCTCCCACCTGTCCCAATAGGAAGACGACACATGTCAGTTTTTGGTTCCTCCCTCTTTACCCGATTGAATCTCACGCGTTCATCTAGTCTCGCACGGATCTCAAATACTGACCTATCAAAAGTTAAACATAGCCCGCCCTACATACAGGATCCACGACTGAATGGCGGCGGCGAGCTACTGTTCACGAGGGCCCATTTACATTTAGTTGCCCAAGAAGTTCATCTGTAGGCCTACTTAGCTGTCAATGACAATGTTCAGCCCAAAGAGAGTTGCTGCTCCCTGGAACAAAAAGCTGGAATAAATTGGCAAATATTGAGTGACCACTCCGCAAAAATCAGAAATCCCATCCTCAACTTCAATTTGTCTGTTTGATTAGTGCTGAACATTTTTGCAGCAATTAGAACAACCAAATGTCGACGCGATTCACTCACGGATCGATACAAGTGGCTGTACATACCCATCGGAAAGAAAAAAAGGTGGTTGTACACACGGTGCACTACACAAGCTAGGAAGCGTGATCATGATCAGATTCTTCATAACTGCCCTGCGGAGAAGCTCTGCCCGAACGCCCACCCCGGCGTGGCACGACGACACGGACCGAGAGCCCCTGCCCGACGTGCCTGTGGTCGGCGTTCCAGATCTGCCCCCCAGTTCCGGCGCATGTCCATCCACGCCCCGTCCGCGGACACCTTCACCGCCGCGGCCCGCACCTTCCCGTCGCCGGCGACGTTGAAGACAGAGATAAAGAATGTGGTCAGTGGTGCAAAAAGATAACAAATGACATAATCGTTCTTGGTGCCTGTAGGAAGAGACTGTAAGAAAAACGGAGAGTGTTCGATCAAAAAAAAAAAGAAAAACGGAGAGTGAGATGCCCTAATATGTTGAATGATCAGGTCAAGAGTCAAGACACAAACAAAGGATAAAGGCCCTAAAACTATTCAACACTGAATTCTATATATATCCGTTCTGGGCCTGTTCGTCTGGTTGCTTTGCAGCAGCTGCTTTGCAGCAGCTACAGTGTTTCAGTTATTTCTTCAGCAGCTGTTACAGTGTTCCTAGCAGCCGCTACAGTGTTCGCAGTTATTTCTTGAGCAGCCGCAGCTGCAGCGCAGCCTGCCGAACAACCTGATAAGAAAGTAATGCATCATACACAGAAATTACAAGAGCACTCACCTAGTACTATGATAATTAGCAGGAAAGACATCGCCATGCAGGTTATGCTCCTCCTGATAGAAGATGGGATAAAAATCAGAAAACGCATCGAAAACCAACAGAGAACTTGTTAGATGTAATTCGAGTCTGCACGAATTTCCCTCGCAACAAAAAAAAGAATTTCCACAGAATAAACGGCAGATAAGTACTGTACTACCCTGCTTGAAGGTAAAGGAGTCAGAATGTGCAAAAGTCCTGAAGCTGATTGTTCCTACAACAACATGATTTCTGTTCTCAAAAATATCGACAAGATCGGTGTTGGATTTCAAACTTTCCTAACAGAAATCTGTTGTTGTAGGAAAGTTTGAAATCCAACACCCGATCTTGTCGTATGTTTGGAGATGGGGAAGAAGGTGTCGCGGACGGCGTCTAGGCTGCAGATGGAGCACGTGAATGGGTCGGAGAGCCCCCCTGGCGGACCTGCAGTGAACGGGAACGAGTCAAACAAACAGGCAGGAGTTGTGGAGCGACGGAGGATGGCGGTGGCTGCTTACCAGCGCCGGAGAGGCGACAAGAGATTTCAGGCGCCAAACGCCGCGGCGCCTCACGTATCTTGGATCTTTATTGCTGCAAACACAGCTCGGCTCAAAGCCTAATTAAACACAGAGATTCCAAGCCAGCTTTATAGCCCATGGCAACGCACGCCCCACGCAACGAACGCCGATCGAGACTCCGAACTCCTCGCCACGAGCCGCTGCTGTCCACGGGATTCAGTTTCCATCTTGACTGCGATCTTTGCGCACGCCGAGGACTCGGCCATCGATCAACCGACTCAACAATCTCAACAAACTTGCACTGGACGCGGCCATATCTGCGCCCAGACTCAATCTGAACTCGGCGGTTCCGTAGAGGGGAAGGACGCTCCTCGTCCGAGAATCGCGGCTGCGTGGCGTAGATTTTTTTTTTTTTTTTTTGAGAGACGGCTGCGTGGCGTAGATGGCGGGCTGGTTGCTGGCGCTGGTGGGCCAGCCTGTTGCGGCCCGAAATGAAAGAGGAGGAGAGGGCCGGCTCGGAATCGGCCTGAGAAGGCTTAAAGAATGGAATTCCTTTTCTAAAACTAATTTCTATCGCATTTCCATTTATTTTTTCACAAAAATGCAAGTCAAACATTTTGTCAAAAAAAATCAAGTCAAACAACATGATGCAAGTTTCTTTAATCAAATATTAATTATAAAAAATATATTATTTTTTATTATTTAATTACAAGCTTACGAAAAAAAAGTGGGTGTTAAAATCTCCGACGCGCAGTAGGACACATCCTTCTCCGCAGGGACTCCACGCCGCCGGCGCTGTCGTCTGTCGATGTCGATGCAGCACTTACTTAGCGACATCGATGGGGCTGTTCGGCTGCTTGAAACAGCCCGTTGCGGCTGTTGGTTGCAGCTGTTTTTCTCTCACGTTGCTATAGTAGAGCAGACAATAAACAGTGATTTTTTGCACCAGCCGAACAGGGCCGATGTCAACGTTGAGTTGGGCGCCATGTCGGCGGCATGTAGGAGGATGTTGAAGAGGCCGGGGACGAAAGTGACCGTGTGGTACACATTGCGCTCGCCTGCTTACCCACAGATCCAGGCGATGTGGTCTTCCTGATGTCGGAGAATGCTCCCCTGCTTGTGTTTGTTGAACAGAGTGGGGGCGACTCATGGCAACCGAGGAGGCTCGCTCGATCGAGAGTCTTCTCTCGCTGGATCAGGACTCCAAAAAAAAAAAAAAACTCAGATGATACGCATGCAAATCTTATCATCAACTTCAATTTGTCTACTATTTTATTAGTGCAGCACATATTTTTGGCCAATTTGAACAACCAAATGTCGACGCGATTCACGCACGGATCGTATCGACACTAGTGGTTGTACAGTGTACTACACAAGGAAGCGTGACCGATCATGAGCAGATTCTTCAGAACTGCCCTCTGGCCTCGAAGCTCTGCCCGAACGCCCACCCGGGCGGCACGACGTCGTCCAGCACCAGGGCGCGTCCGTCGCCGGCGACGACGCGGAACGAGAGCCCCTGCCCGACGTGCCTGTGGTCGGCGTTCCAGACCTGGCCCCAGTTGCGGCGCATGTCCATCCACGCCCCGTCCGCGGACCCCTTCACCGCCGCGGCCCGCACCTCGCCGTCGCCGGCGACGTTGAAGACGAGCACGGCGACCCACCAGGGGCTGCCCGTCATCTGGAACCGCACGCCGCCGCGCTTGTCGGCGCACGGCGCGCGGCGGTACTGCACGGGGATGATGCCGACGCGGAAGTCGGTGACCAGGCGCAGGAACATGGGCTTGGACAGGTCGAAGTGACGCAGCGGCGGGTTGCACCAGTTGTCGTTGGGCTTGGAGTAGTTCGCCGGGCACAGGTTCGTCGCCGTCACCGTCACCGGCGCGCCGCCGGGGGCGCAGTACGGGCTGCCCGTGCACCGCACCTCGTAGCAGCCGCCGCAGGACCAGCCGTCGTTGAACAGCGCGACGCTCAGCGCCGTCGTCTCCAGGCCGTAGCCTTGCTGGAACAGGTCGCCGTACCCGCACGCGCCCTCTGCATACACACGCACACACACGTGCGAGCAGCGCGCCAAAGAGTTAGTAAGAGGCATGCACACGTGCACGTACGTGTGTGCGTTGAAAAGAAAAATTAAGAGAGATGCATATATATATGCTTGGTCGATCTTACGCATGGTCTCGCCTCCGGACTCGTCGCCGTAGAACGTGGCGTGTGCGTCCTCCCAGTGGTCGTCGGCGGCTGACCAGGCCGGCAGCAGCAGCACCGCCAAGGCGACGACGCCGGCGGCGGCAACGCGGGACGACGAGTTCCGATCCATGTACACCGGCGCTGTCAAAGCTTTGCTTGCGACTGTGGCGCTAAGCTTAAGTGCTGCGAGTTCGGCTCGGCGAGCCTGCTATATATAGATCTACTATACTTGTAGTGTCTTAATTATATTAAAAAAGGGCCAAAATAGTGCTATATATACATTGGCCAAAATAGTGCTATAGTATATACGACGCCGCCACTACTTGGCAATCTCTTGTGACATTATTATAAACGACGAAATGGTCACGTGGAGATTTTCTTGTGGCAATCTCTTGCAAGTAAGATTTAGCAGATCTCAAGCTGTTCCAAAATATGAAGGTGCAACCATTAATTCATTAATTGTTGAGGATGAGAACGTATAGGATCATAAATTTCGACGGCAGTGGACAGAAGGTTAATAAATACGGATATGATGGTAGCCTACGGCGTCGCTTGTGGATTTCTGCGTGTCCTGCACTTGTTTATATATTCCTGATGATATAATATTTTTGAATTTAAATCTAAATGGAGATAATGTTTATGTATTCCAGACATTGACCAAACTCCACCGTACGTATGCGTGCCGACGCCATAGCCACACTAGCGTGCGCCGTAATTCACAAGTTGGCCTTTTTCACATTATCCACCATGCCACACTATCGAGATAAAAGTTTGCCAATAGGCACCATGCAATGGTACATTACTTTGTTGGATAATCAAAAGTTATGGTATGCATGTGACGGTTTTTCAAAATACAATTTTGATTCATTTCTACTAAGTATAGTCTTGTACCCATTATACTTCAGTGGCGGAGCTAGATCGACTGGGGTGCAGGACCAAAATTGTATAGTCTTGTACCCATTATACTTCAGTGGCGGAGCTGGATCGACTGGGGTGCAGGACCAAAATCAAAAGCTTGCAATGCATATAGTTATGAACTTTAATGGGTGCATATATGATGGAAGTTGGATGAACGCCATTAAAAATTTCTTTTCCTGCGGGTGCAGCTGCATCTTGTCTCTCACTACTCCGCCCTGCTTCAGCTTGGATGGGACAGGCATCTGATTGTCGCTGTTTGGATAGACGACGACGGAGCGGCAAAACCACAAGTGCATATTATGTATTCTTATATATATAGGTATAAGCTAGTGGGATGGCACATTGTAATTGCGAGCATCCATGCTAAACGTTCCACCACAGAAGACCATAGTATTCGTAGCAGCAGATCATGTCACGGCTCGCTGCTGCAAATGACTCTATCGGAGGGTGCGAAAACCGTAACTACAAACCTTGATTTGTAGATGTGTTTATGTAGTGCCGGAAGTGAAAACCACCTATGGAGCATTTCCGCCTGCTACTATAGAGTTTTTTTTTTCCGCAATGGTAGAATTAGAAGAGTATATATGGAAAATGGAGGAAGAAAGGGAAGAGACATATCTCTCACATATAACATGGATCCTTCGCAAAAAAAAACATATAACATGGATCCGCCCATACATGTTTCAAAATTGTATTATGGTAGCTGCTATTTTCACGACTCAGTTAAAGATGGCATTTCACGTGATTTACTTCTCACGATAATTTCTTGCCCGTGAATGGATGCTAATGTTTCCATTGACGCGCGCGAATCCAGATGATCCACAAACGATTTTTTACCCTACTTATTATTATCCATAAGTACACAGTCCTATATATATGTACATTGTGTTGCATTCGTACGTCAGGTGATCGATCGATCAGAGGCATCATGGATCCAAGTGCGTCGCATCGCTTTGCCGCCGCGGCCGTGGCTCTGCTGCTTCTTCTGGTTGCCTCACCGGCCGCCACGGCGTACGCCGGCGGCGGCTGGGAGGAGGCGCACGCCACGTTCTACGGCGACGAGAGCGGAGCCGAGACCATGCGTGAGTAGCTAGCTAGTCCGACCGGTGACGTGCGTTCATAAATAAAGTTCATATGCTTCTGATCACGTGATTACTAACTTAGTTTCATGTCGATGCGTGTACACATGCATCTATTTATATATGCAGAGGGCGCGTGCGGGTACGGCAACCTGTTCGAGCAGGGCTACGGGCTGTCGACGACGGCGCTGAGCTCGGCGCTGTTCGACGACGGCTGGTCGTGCGGCGCGTGCTACGAGGTGCAGTGCCACGGCAGCAGCTACTGCGCGCCCGGCGGCGCGCCGGTGACGGTGACGGCGACCAACTCGTGCCCGGCCAACTACTCCAAGCCCAACGACAACTGGTGCAACCCGCCGCTGCGCCACTTCGACCTGTCCAAGCCCATGTTCCTGCGCCTCGTCACCGACTTCCACGTCGGCATCATCCCCGTGCGCTACCGCCGCGTTCCGTGCGCCAAGGACGGCGGCGTCCGGTTCCAGATGGTGGGCAACCAGTGGTGGGTCGCCGTGCTCGTCTACAACGTCGCCGGCGCCGGCGACGTCAGGGCCATGGCGGTGAAGGGGTCGAGGGACGGGGCGTGGGCCGACATGAAGCGGAACTGGGGCCAGATCTGGGACGGCGACGCGCGGCTCATCGGCCAGGGCCTCTCGTTCCGGGTCACCACCAGCGACGGACGCACCATCGTCTTCGACGACGTCGTGCCGCCGACGTGGGCCGCCGGCCAGAACTTTGTCAGCAAGCAGCAGTTCGTCAACTGATCTCTTAATTTGGATGTTAATTTGATCAGCTTCCGGTCTTTTCTTCAGTTTTGCTTAGAAAAAGTAATGTACCCATACTAGTTCGCGTTAGGAGCATCAGTTGAGAACCCTACATGAATTTTGCGTGCTTCTGGGCTTTTTGAACCTTCAAATTTTGGCATTCTCAGGAGTAGCGCGGGTACGTTCGAGCAAGGGTACTACGTTGGGCTGTCGCAAAAAAAAAAGGTACATCGGCCTTTAGATCTGACGCTGATAAAAGGTAAAGCACTAAAGCCCAATGCAAGTCATCCATTAGCTGATGAGCCCAAGTACACATCTGCTCAATGGATGACCCTTTTTTTTATGGACGGACGGACAAGGGTGTCCACCGAGCTGGGCCTGAACCTGAATTCAGTTGCCTGATTTTATTTTTTATTTTACCCTGATTCATGCACCTAGCTTCGCCAGCGCGCACAATCTCTGATAAATCGTGAATTTTGCGAAGCTTGCCTTTGAATAAGTTAACAGTAACAGAACTAATGAAACATCCTTCCATTTTTCAAAAGCATGAATAGAGAGGTGCTCCCATTTTCAGGCATCAAAGCCCGTACCTTTGCACGGCAGCCGCTTGCAGTTCACTCTGGATTGTGCATTCATAGTGGCAGGACCCCCCTCTCGATGACTGGCGCGCGGACATTACTCCGCCACCAAATGCTCCCATCACCAACTATATATTCCATGGTACACATGCACAATACACGGCACGTTTAACACACTGTATTTTAGCTAATTAACCATCACTAATACTGTCGTTACCGCGGTGGAACAGAATCATCCTCCAAGTACATATCAAGCTCAGATATATAGATCCAGCGAATGCAGGTTTTTTCTTTGCTATGCGAGCTTTGAATCCTTGATATATATCAACTCCCATGTTCAGCAAAAACATGTGTGCGCCTAGCCTCGCCAAGGCAATGCGCATATATATCTGATAAATCGCGGCATCCCTGAATTTCGTGAAGCTTGCCCGTCCCTTTGAATCACAGTGATCAGTAACAGAACTAATGAATCATCTTTCTCATTTTCAAAAGTAGGAATAGAAGGACTTCCATTTTCAGGCATCAAAGTCCACCCTCTCTGATGACCCGTGGACATTACTCCCCCACCAAATGTCCCCCATCACCAACTAATCCATGCTGCACATGCACAGTACAAGGCACGTTTCACACTATTTTTTAGCTAATTAACTATTGCTAATACTGCCGTTAGCAGTAGCAGGTTACTAGTAGACAGCTGGAACTTGGCAGCAGGCACTATTCTGACGACGCTGTGAAACATCGCCCACGAATTACTGTTCGAACTAACCCGAAGAGACTCGACCCGGCCGGATTGAGCAACCAGCGCGAAAGCCGTTGCGATTAGCTTTGAAACTGGAATAATCACTGCACCCAGATGACGATTTGACACCCTTGCAAACCAGAATTGTACTGGCTACCTGCAATCCCCAGCTAGGACACGCCTCTTTGGCTCCCAAGTCAATGCATGAAAACGAAGAAGAAGACCTTTCTTTGTGTTGTGCCTCACGGGGCCTCGCCATAACTTTATTCAGGTTCAGGTCGTCGGCTCCAATCCTATGGTGTACTAGGAGTTTTTCTTAGTTTTCCGCCATGTATCCGCCAGACAACACCTGGTCATGCGCTTCCACACTTGCTGATTGGGTTTAGTAGTAGCTAAATCAATGGTACATCAACAACCGATCCGTTGAAAAGAACCTATACAAATGCAAAGCGAGAAACTGAACTATCTGCTCCGATTAAAGCTTCCTGAGACGTGAACACGGAATCAATGGACAATCAGCCGTCGATGGATACACTGCCAATGTTGTCGTTCGTTGAGCTCAACAAAAGTTTTTTTGAGAGAAGAGCCCAATAAAAGTTGACGCACACGTTCGGTTTATAAAGTCACGGCACCTTCTATATCAACCTTTTCTGAACTTTCCCGGACAAATCAAGTGGCAAAGGTGGCTCACAAAGTTCCAGGAAGTATATATGGTACTACCACCGCAGCTGCTGCTGCATTGCAATCTCTAAAGCGAGATGCTGATCAGTTAACCACTTTTGCTGATATTTTACATATCTCTCACTCTTTTGCACTGTCTAAAAAAAAGTATAAGATACTAGTATGCATTGTTGATTCCATTGTTTATGTTGCCACTCTAATGAACGGTGACAGACTATTTAGGAGAGGCACGAAC
Source organism: Eragrostis nindensis (assembly GCA_012490785.1). Lineage (NCBI taxonomy): Eukaryota > Viridiplantae > Streptophyta > Magnoliopsida > Poales > Poaceae > Eragrostis > Eragrostis nindensis. The sequence continues at coordinate 16,797 of JAAXCT010000216.1, read as the reverse complement.
CTGCTGAAAGGTTATATTTAGGAGAGGCACATTAGGGCCTGCCCTAATAGTTTGGGCATTTTTTTTTTTGCGCATTAGTTTGGGCAATTCTGTAACTGTACTTCTCATTACCTGTGATTAGTAGCTCAAGTAAAGCTCGGTACTGACCACGATCTCTGTCAAAAGGTCTCTAGCTGGCAGCGACAGCTATCAAGATCTAACTGTACATCGATAGTTCATATATATCTACATAAGGCAGGTGATTTCTTGTTGATCAATTTATCAGTTTGATTCATTATTTCCTTCCAGAAGAAAACAAAAGTCTTTTGCTCTGACGAGTGTGTGCGCGACTAGCTAGCTAGAAAAGATGGCATTGGTAACAGAGTGTGATGGTTTGGACGCATCCTCTGCGACAGGATTACCGGGATCGGCATCTATGGTTTGTTTCTGACATCTCGATGGAGAGAGATGGCAAAAGGGAAAGAGAAAAAAAAGTTAAAGTGAAGAAAACAAGAACTAGGTGATCGAAGGGTGGCCTTGAGTTGATGTGATCATCTGATTTCCCTATAGTACAGTATGCAGATGACACGTTATTGATCATGGAAGCTTGTCCCAAGCAGCTTTTTGTTCTTAAAGCTCTATTAAACACTTTTGCTGCTTCCACTGGCCTCAAGGTGAATTATGCTAAATCCAGTATTGTCCCTATCAATGTTTCTGATGAGAAGATGCAGATCCTTGCTGGTACTTTTGGTTGTCAAATTGGCTCTATGCCATTCACATACTTGGGGTTACCATTGGGTCTTACAAAGCCAAGAGTGGAGGATTTTGAACCACTAGTAAACAGAATTGAGAGAAGAATGATATCTACTTCTATGTTTCTCACCCTGGCTGGTAAATTGGAAATGGTAGACTCATGTTTATCTTCTATGCCTACCTTTATTATGTGCACAATAAAGCTGTATGCCACAGTTATAAATCAGATTGATGCATATAGAAGACATGCCTTATGGAAAGGGTCAGCTGTAAATGCAAGAAAGCCACCATTAGCAGCTTGGAAAATGGTGCAACGGCCAAAATCTGAAGGTGGTTTGGGAGTTAAAAGACTTAGAGTCCAGAATGATGCACTACTATTGAAACACTTACACAAGTTTTTCAATAAAGCAGATTTACCTTGGGTGAAATTAATCTGGGAGTCATATTATAGTAATGGACAACTACCTGGTATGAGAAAAAGGGGCTCCTTTTGGTGGCGTGATGTGGTTAGGTTATTGGATCAATTTAAAGGGTTGGCAACTGTTGTGGCCGGTAATGGTGAGACTATATTATTTTGGGAAGACCAATGGGAAGGGCAAGTACTCAAACATGATTATCCTGAGCTCTTCTCTTTTGCTAAAAACAAGATGATCAGATTAAAGGAGGCTTGCCAAGCTGAATTGCATGATTTATTCCATTTACCTTTGTCACAACAAGCATATGATCAGCTGCAGCAATTACAGATTATTTTGCAAAATCTGCAGCTCTCACAAAGTAATGATGTTTGGATATATATATGGGGTTCAGCCATGTTTTCTGCCTCAAAATGTTACAAGAATCTTATGGGTCATATTCCTATTCACTCAGCGTATGGTTGGATGTGGAAATCCTCTTGCCAAATGAAACACAAAGTCTTTTTTTGGCTGTTATTGAAGGATAGATTGAACACAAGAGGTCTTCTAAAAAGGAAAAATATGGCATTAGAATCTTACACATGTGACATGTGTATATTACAGTTGGAAGAGACATTACAGCACCTGTTTCTTCAGTGTAATTTTGCAAAGGCTGCATGGGCATCCATTGGAATTGATCTTCCAGCTACTACAAATCCATTCAGAGTGATAAAAATTTTGAAGAGAAGACTTGCAGTTCCATTTTTTATGGAAATTATAATCCTGATGGCTTGGGCCTTATGGAAGACAAGGAATGACTAGATTTTTAATGATGTTGATCCAACGGTGCAAGGATGCAAGGCAAGATTCATCCATGAATTCTCTCTGTTGTTACACAGAGCGAAAAGGAAATATTTTCCAGGGATCAAAGAATGGCTAGCGCAAGTTGTATAGTTTTTTTCTAATTTTTGTTGCTTTTGTTTTTATTTCCTCTGTACTGAACTTGTTTTCGCTTTTTATTTAATATATTATAATCAGTAGGGGCTTCTTGGGCCCCTCCTGTTCTTTCAAAAAAAAAAAATCTTCCCCAAAAATAAGGACTTGGTTCTTCGTCTTGACGTGCTCAGAGATTGATTGTTTAATCAGTAAAGTTGCCACGAAAGGGAAACAATAACTACTAATAAGCAACAAATGGACGCCACAATTTTTATCTTTTCCCTGCAGATTCGAAGATGCTTAATTAACCGTTGCTCGGTCTAGCCACATTGGCCACTACTTCTCAGATTCCATTTAGAAGCAGCAAAACAGAACAATTATTGATCTGAACGCGAAACTGAATACACACGTGGATGACACAAATTCTTGGTAGAACTTTGCCAAATTTTTGCATACTTCGAACTGTTGCAGCAAACAGAATGGCGACGTCTTGAACTACAAGAACTCTGCAGGCTCGTTTGGTAGCGACAGCATGAATCTTTTGGCGCTGTCAGGCTTTTTGACAAGCCATGCAGGCATCATCTTGTGAGTGCCCTCGAGGAAAACATGCTACCCTTTTTACTGCATTTATCGTGGCCACTTCGATCCAATGGTACATATATAATTGAGTCTGATAGAGTTCGTCATGTAGCACTTTCTTGAATGTCGAAAAAGGTACTCCGAATTCTTCTGATTGGAAGGTAGAGCAGCAAAAGTGAAAATTAAAGAAAGAGATCATCAGAGGGGGAAAGAGAAAAAGGTTTCTGCTAGCTCGGCAGTCATCTTCTCCGCGGGCGTAGTTTTGATCCGGTGAAAGGACGTCGCCGATCGTTGCATAAATGCGGAGTACACATGTACTAGGATTGAACGCCTGACCTAACCTTCACTGTACTGCTCTACTGCATAGCTTCACCTCTTTGAATTCCTGTTACACGTGTAAAATTCCTGTTACTCAAACATAATACTATTCCACGCAGCTGTCTGCAGGGTGTACTACTGCCACCTCAGTGAGCCGATCTCTCGAGCGAGTGTCGAGGTTTTAGGGCCTCGATAGATTATAATGGGTAGCGAAAGAACCAAGAATATGATGGTGAACACGAGACACAAGGTTTAGACAGGTTCGGGCCTCTCGGAGAATAATAACCCTACGTCCTGTATGTCGTGGTATTGGATTGATTTTTAGATGGAGCCCCTGCCCGCCTTATATATTCGGGGGATCAGGGTTACATGGAAAGTATTCTAGTCGGTTACAACTTAGAATTACTTAGAGTACAAGACAAGAGTCCTGATCTATCCTGCCGACTAGCCGCACCTTCCTTTTAGAGTCATGGGCCACTCGGTTTCTTCTGGGCCGGACCGACTACCCTTGTCAGGCTACTCGGCCCTGCTGGTCATGAGAGTACCCGGGGGTCATGGTAACGACAGTAGCCCCCAAGTGCTTTTTGATTGATCTTGATTGCTTCCCGACTAGGTTTGTCTCCATGTACAAGTGGATCTTCAGGTTGACTAATGAATTAAAAAGGACTTAACCTGAATCAAGCTTGTTGTAAATTGAGATACCTGGCCCCGAGTGACTCAGGGGCAGCAGGGCCTTAAATTAGGCATATTATCGATTGACACCAAATACTGAACTGAGTCAAAGAATTGGATGAATCTGAAAAATAATGACCGACTCAGTCGATTGCAGCTTCATAAGAGATCCATAAAGGAATTTGTATAAAAAGCCAGTTCTCAGAACTGACAAGATCCATAAAGGAATTTATGATGAATGCACGTAAGTGCATCATATAGATGTAGCCCCCGAGTTACTGTGCAATTCGTAGAATTGGACAGAAACTCAGAGCAAGCATGAACCAAGATATACTGTCCTGATCCGAGTGAATAAGTGCATCATATAGATGTGACGAAAAATTACACCCATAAGATGTTGAACTCCCGATCTCTTGTGCACAGGACTGCTTAAACAATCGATCAAGGTGAGTCTTAGCCAAGAATTTGTCATTCCGGACTAGTAGTCTGGGTCCATCTGTCTCAGCTCAGCCGAGGATGATTACAACCCGTATTTGTATATATGGATGCGCGCTAGCGCATCTATATATATAGATGTAGCCTCCTAGCTTCAGCTTAATTGAGGCAATTAAGTTGAAGGTCAAGGAAATTTCTAGGTAATCATCCGACAAAAAGTCAAGGACGAAGCAACCCGTGTGCCTGGCATGAAGCCGATTAAATATGATGGAACTCACGCAAGTGAGTCCATATGGACTAGCCCCCGAGCCTGTGGACAATTGGAACAATCGTGTACAGACTCAAAAGTGACTAGAAAAGCTGGAACATAAAAAACAAAGCCAAAAAAGCCTGACTGATAAACAGCCGAGTAGATTTGCTGGACTCACGCAAGTGAGTCCATATGGACTAGCCCCCGAGTCTGTGTATAATTAGCATAATTATGTACAGACTCCAAGGAGAGAAAGTCATTATGTGAAAAATTATGTGTAGACAGAAATCAACTCAACACATCATTACCGAGTAATGAGAGAAAGAATTAAGTGCCATCACACTCCACAGTATCCGAGTCAGCTGAAGCTTATCCACCGAGTCACAAGAACACTGTGTAACAGAATCGATTCCATCAGTGTTGTCTTCACTCCACAGAGGAAATCTGATCAGTTGCTTTTCCAGGCAAGGCAGCGCGAACGCCAGGCATCCCGTGGCTATCCAGATTCCATCGCGCTGGCTTTAAAAGGGATGGCAATCGGATGGACACAAACTCGAGCTCACCACCAGGGCAGGCAAAAAAGCGAGTAAGAGAAGTTCCACCTCCGCGCCAGCACCACCTGGAGAGCCAATCCCTCCGCCACCAGCTGCCCCCGAGCCACCATTGCCGCCGCCGCCGGTAGAGATGCCGCCGGTGATGGATCTGGTGCCGTACTACGGAGCACCACCGCTGGCTATGGTGCCATCACCACCAACTGCACCAGCTCTGCCGGAGCTCATCGTCATCACCTCCTCTGAGGAGGAGGATGGTGAGAACCGCCGGAGGTGGCCACCGGGTCGCCACGACCGCCTGGACAAGCCATCACGCGTGGCGGACTGCACCAGGAGCCGTCGTGGAGGCTAGGTCCGCGAGGAAGCTTGGGGATGACGCCGGGCGCCCAGATCCAGGGGAGATCTGCTGCTGATGGTGCCCGAAGAAGAGTCTCAAGTCTGCATCTTGTGTTTTCTTGTACTCGTGTTGTAGTACTTGCATCAGTTCATGTCTTGCATTGTAACTCATCTTGTTCAGTGGAATAAGAGACTCCAGCACTTAGGTTTGCCAAAAATTATCTTTTCTTGACTGAATCTTGCTTGTGGATGTCGGCCGAGTCAATGGAGAAACTAACCGAGTAGTTGCGCCCGAGTAGTTGTAGAGACGCCAGTTTTCCCGCTCACGGAAACCCTAATGAGGTTCCGTATCACAGAAGCCAAACGGTTGGGCTTAATCTGAGCCGTAGAGGCAAGATAAGAGAAATCACAGCCGTTGAGGCACGTCCAGATTGGAAATAAAAGAACTGCCTCGCCGCGTTGAACTATTCACATTACATTCGCACTCTAACCCTCAGATCCCTCACTCTCCAACACCAAATCAATCCTTGAAGATCATTGAAATGGCGCGCGTGAAGTGCACCGCCGCTCCGATCGCCGGCGCAAGCAGTTCGGGTGGAGGAAATGTTGCGGAGGAGCAGGGGAGAGGAGCTGCAGATGCCATGGTGGTGGTCGCTGGAGGCGCAGGCACAGAGGTTGCCGCCGAAGAGGAGTATGCAGTCGCGTGGCCGAAATCCGTCACCACAGACGACCGTCTCCAGGCTCTTGTTGATTTAGGCCTACTTCCACCAAAGGAGATCATCGGGTGGAGAGCAGCATCGGGTGAAATCTACCCATCTCCGGTCCAGGTGAAACAGTTGTCTTCGAATCTTTCTTCCGCCGGGGATTGGGGTTGCTGACGAGCAGATTTTTGAGATCGTTGCTGTTCTTCTACGGCATTGAGCTATGTCATCTGAATCCGAATGGGATCCTGCACCTGTCAATGTTTGTGACATTGTGCGAGGTGTATCTGGGGATTGAGCCCCATTTTGACTTGTTCAGGCATCTGTTCTTCTTGAAGCCACATCCGTCAGCCGATAGCCCAGCCACCGTTGGAGGAGCCGGGATTCAACTTCGCAGGAAGGACAAATTCTTCGACTACGAGTTGCGGACCTCGAACAAGGGCTGGCATCATGAGTGGTTTTACTGCGCTAACGTCATACCAGCTCTGCCGAAGTTTGTTGGTAAGGCTCTGACTTACAACCCTATCTGGAAGAGCAAGCCGGATAAAGACATGACGTCCGAGTTGGATGCCTTAGTGAGGACCATTGCTGAACTGAAAACACCTGACTTTGGAGTCACTGGTCCAGCTATTGCCATCAACTTTTGCATCAGAAAGTTCCAGCCTTTGAAGGCAAGGGTACGACCTGCTTGGACCTGGAAGGGTCCAGGAGACAAGGATCAAGAACCCATCCCTGGAGGATATCAAGAGGCGCAGAGATTCCGAGTAATGGCTCGAGGTCAAGAATTCTTCACCGCCAACTGCAACGTGACCATGTTGAAGCCAGACGGAACAATGCAGTGGGTGGGTTACTGGAGAAAGATCCCCAGGCCTGCGGTAAGTGATTCTGCCGAGTTAAATATGAGGATATACAACCTGGCTTACCAGCTAATAACCATCTTTCTTTTTCCTTGTGCAGGAAATGGAGAGATATAAGAGTCGGGGACTGGAGCCCCCGGTGAACGACGACGGCTCTCTGAGAGCTCTGCCGGCGAGGGACCAGGATTTGGTCCTAGCCGATGATGGCGATAAGTCGGATGATGAGGCAACTGAGAGTAACAGAGGGGCAGAAGAAGAAGAAGCCCCCGAGAATGAAGGGAACTCTGCTGCCGAGTCCGACATTCCGAAGAATCCCACGCCAAACCCAGCTGGTGAGTTACTTCGCTCCCGAGAGCGGCGAAGCAAAACCAATCAGGACCGTGACGCTCGTCGTTTGGGTTTGGAGCATGCTGCAGGTCAGTCTTCTCAAGGCGAGCTGCCGCCGAGAAGTGGTGCCTCTCAGAAGAGGAAGAGAGCTTTAATTCTCTCCAGCTCTGAGAGTGAGGGCGAGGCTCTCAACCCACCAACGGGGAGAAGCAAGTCGCCTGAGAAATTGGTGGAGTCAGAACCCAAGAAGGCCACGAAGACCAAGGATCAGGTCCGGCGTCCGGGGTTATATCCCCAAAGAGTAGCCAAAGTACTCAGTGTGCATATAAATCTCTTTTATGTGCCTTATTCACCACTAACGGTTATTGTTAACTTGCAGGAAGACACTCTGAGTCAATCGGGCGCCAATCCTGAAGTTGCGCCGACTGGCGGCGGGGATGTGATTCCCATGGAGACACAAAATGTCTCGGCTGTCTCTGGTTCAGCCAGTACTAGTGGCACTGAAGTGCCAAATCCTGAGAGGGACGTGGCAGCTAGCCATGAAGGCCACGCATCTTCTCCTCCTCGGCCGTCACCTCCAAAGGAGGTGTATAAAAAGAAGAAGTAGCCCGTGATCAGAATCCGGGTGTCTGACGTGTAAGTATTGGTATACTTTTCAATGTTAATAAGTATCGACAATGCGATAGTTACTGTCAGTTTGATGGCTTTTGCAGCCCTCCATCTCAAACGCTGCCTGTGAAGAAGGCTGATACTGCGGCGCCGAGTGACAAGTCGGCTGAGGAGACTGCCTCGAAGCCACAGGCCACCGCGACTGACGAAACGCAAGCAGAGTAGCGCAGCAGAAGGCGCCAGCGAGTGAGTCGATTCCTCAACGGTTGAGGGGACACAGGGCCCGAGTCAACAGCAATACCTAGCAGGCCCTGAGTCGGTCGCTACGGAACCTGAGACTCAACTTGTCGCTGGCCCGAGTCATCCTCCTTCATCTCCAGAAGAAGAAATCCAGACGGACCAGTTCCGCTTTGAGGAGGCTTCCTAAGGGCTCCTTTGGCTTCAATTTCAAAGGAACTCTTGTAGAGATCAATGAAAGAGAAGAGGAGGAGGAGCAAAGATACGCTGGAGAACATGATGTTCGATATGTTGGAACTTCAGCGAGAGTAAGTTTATTCTTGTCCTTTCCCTTAATCTGTAAATAAAGTGCTAACAGCATCTGGTCATTGTCAGAAAATTACTGACGCCAATAAGGCCAAGACGAAAATCCTGAAGGTGCTGAATCCAGCTGCCGAGATCAGTATACAATGCTTTAGCGAGCAAGAGTGCACTGATCGGTACTCAACAAGACAGCATTGATCAGCTGAATCTTCAGCTGGCCGCGCTCAAGGAAGAGAACGCGGCACTCGAGAAGACCGTAGCAGGTATAGATCGAGTCAAAAATCGTCATGTTTGTTTTTGATTGGTCTGACAGATGCTTTATATTATTTCCAGCCCAACCTAAGATGACTCAGGCGGACATGGATGAGCTGGCTAGTTTGAGAAAAAATGAGCCGCTTATGAGAAACAAACTTGAGGAGCTGAGAGCTCAAGCAGCTGAGAGACAGAAGGAGACGCAAGCCATTGTTGAGGAACGAGACCGGCTTGCAATCTGAATCGGCTGCACTCAAGTCTGAGTCAGATAGGTTGACAAAGCTGGAGGCAGAACTCAAAGGTAAGTGCCACCATACTTCGCGATATAACCTGTTGCTGCTTAGCTGATAGAAACCAACTTATTGTTGTCCTGCAGGTGAGCTTGGCACTTTGAAGACTGAGAATGCAGCCCTGTACCAGAGTTCTGACGAAGTGTTCCAGTATGTGTGGCCTGATCCTGAGGACAGACCTAAGGGTTCTGTGGCTGAGATGCTGAATCAGGTGCCACGGGTCATGAAGGCTCACTGCAAGCAGCTGGCAGAGACTGCTTCCCGCCATACTCTGAGTGTGGTCAAGTCGCACTTCCCACTGATGGACCTGTCGAGCTTGCAGCAAGGGTTTGCCCTTGGGACTACTCAGGAGAAGGCACTGGAGCTGATGAACGAAGCCACGAGATGTGGTGAAGAACTGGTAAAGGATCTCTCTCTGTCACCCTGAGGCTGGACCGAGTGAAATTCCTGTAAAGATACAATATAATGTAAATAAGTAGGATTATACGGTAATCGACAAACGAACCTATGGGTCCTTTTGTGAATATGTTATTTTGTTGAGTCGCTCAGCCGCTCTCTTTCGATCTCGAGAAAAGAATGGTGTCTTATGTTTATGCACTCAGCGTTGTCAACCAGCCGAGTTGTGTTGGACTATGAGTCGGCAGACATGTTCGGGCGATGGCGTTAACTTTTGAGTTTCACAATTAGAGCAACCATCCTAACTCAGGGATCTAGGAGATTGACATAAGTCAAGGAATTAAAGGTGAGTGTCAGTCGGACGAGTCTCTTTGGACTGTTTTCAGAGACCAGTTGCCGCCTATGTTTATGCACTCTCAGTGGAGCTGCACAATCAGGGCAGACAAGGCTTACTTAGTCGGCCAGAAGAACTCGTGACAGAACTCGGTAATTATGAGTGATATTTAGCCCCTGGCTCTGTAAGCAGTAAGGTTACTGGTTACAGAGTCAAGAAAAACTTGTAAGGAGAAAAAAAAAGGCACTTTATTGCGATGAGGTACACAAGGTAGTTACAAGATAGAGTAAAAATTTAAACAAAGAAGCGACGTAGTGCTGAGTTATGTTCCAGGTATTTGGAAGGAGTTCTCCGCTCTCACGCCGCAGTCGATACGATCCAGGACGAGTGACTTCGTGGACGATAATGGTCCTTCCCAGATAGGCAACAGCTTGTGTCGGCCTTCTGTGGTCTGGATCTTCTTGAGTACTAAGTCGCCGGCTTGAAAAGCTCGGTCACGTACTCGGCGCTGGTGATAGCGCCGTAGTGCTTGGAGGTATCTCGCCGACTTCCGCAGCGCGTCCTCCCTCATCTCCTCGAGCTGATCGATGGACTGGAGACGCTGGACTTCTGAGAACTCGGCCTGGTACGATGTGACTCGCGGGGAGCCGTACTCCAGTTCAGGGAAGGACTGCTTCGGCACCGTAGACGAGGAAAAATGGCGTTTGCCCCATGGGACGAGAGGGAGTAGTCCTAAGCGCCCATAAGACAGAAGGTAACTCGTCGACCCATCGGGAAGCGTATGACTTGAGCCTGTTAAAGAGGCGAGGTTTGAGTCCTTGGAGAATCGTGACGTTGGCTCGTTCAACAGACCCATTGCTCTCTGGGTGATACGCAGAGGCGTGGCAAACCTTGATGCCAACGTCGTCGCACAAGGCGGCGACTTCTTTGTTTTTGAAATTGTGCCGTTGTCAGTAATGATCCTGTTAGGCACGCCAAATCTGAAGACGATGTCGCGGATGAACTGGACTGTACGACCCGCTGTCTGATCTCGGATGGGTACAGCCTCAATCCATTTGGTGAACTTGTCCACCATGACGAGGAGGTGAGTGAATCCACCTTTGGCCTTCGTGAGAGGGCCAACCATGTCAAGCCCCCAGACAGCAAACGGCCAAGTCGGAGGTATGGTCTGGAGGGCTTGAGCCGGCATGTGTATCTGCCGAGCGTAGAACTGGCAGCCTTCACAGGTGCGAACGATGTGCTCAGCATCGGTGACGGCTGTGGGCCAGAAGAAGCCTTGGCGATAGGCTTTTCCGACTAGGGAACGAGATGCTGCGTGATTGCCGCAAACGCCCGAGTGAATATCCTGGAGAAGTTGCTGGCCTTCTTTCCGAGTAATACACTTCATGTAGACGCCGAGTCCCATGATGTCTCTTCTGACGGCGCTTTTTCGGAGGAGTTGCTCGTCAATGACTTTGTATGACTTGCTCTTCCTGTGGATGGCTTCGAAGTCTTCCTTCTTGTCGGGGAGCTTGCCATGAACAATGAAGTCGATGTAGGGAACTCGCCAGTCTTCTTCGTCCGGGGTCTCGGGGTTGTCTACGATCATGGCTTCTAAAGCGTCAGCCCGCGGCTGCAATGACTCGGTTGATTGGGAGCCAAGTTGTTCCTTTTGATGAAGGGTGCAAGGACGATCTCCATGAAAACGCCGGGTGGTACGACGCTTCTGCTGGAGCCCAGGTTGGCCAGCATGTCGGCTTTTTTTGTTGAAGTCACGGTGGATGTGGAAATAATCCAGACCATCAAACTTTTCCTCGAGCTTGCTAGCTGCTTGGGCACAAGCGATCATGTCTTCATGGGACCACTCTTTCTTCAGCTGGTTGATGACGAGTTGAGAATCGCCTCGCACGATCAGATGCTTGATGCCGAGTGACACGGCAATGCGTAGGCCGTGTAGAAGTGCTTCATACTCAGCCGCATTGTTGGAAACCTTGAAGTGCAGCTGTAGTACATAACTCAGTTCATCACCACGAGGGGAGACAAGCAGGATACCAGCTCCGGCTCCTGAGAGTTGAAGGGAACCGTCAAAGTACATGACCCACTCTTCAAACTTCTCAGGCTCGGGAGAGACCTGTGTTTCTGTGTACTCAGCAACGAAGTCGGCCAGAGCTTTAGCCTTAATAGCCGTTGTGGCTTAAAGGTGAGATTGTAAGTACTCAGCTCGATGGCCCATTTTGATATTTTGCCGGTGGATTGCCGGTTATGCAGAATCTCACCGAGGCCGTAAGACGTCACCACGATGACGGGGTGGTCTTGGAAGTAGTGAATCAGCTTGCGTGATGCCATGAGCAGGCCGTAGACGATCTTCTGGATATGAGAGTATCCGACCTTAGATTTGGACAACACCTCACTGACGAAATAAACTGGGCGCTGGGTGTACTTTCTGTATCTGGCCCGGTTCTTGTCTCTCAACTACAAGGGCGGCGCTGACCACATGAGTGGTGGCTGCGATGTAGAGGAGGAGAGGTTCTTTTGGCTCGGGAGGAACCAACGTGGGGGGTGAGCTGAGAAATTCTTTGAGCTGAATGAAGGCTTTCTGAGCTTCGTCGTCCCACACGAACTTGTCTTGCTTTTTGAGCTGTTTGAAGAACGGCAGACCCTTCTTGCCGAGTCGTGAGATGAAACGACTGAGGGCTGCCATGCATCCCGAGAGCTTCTGAACGTCTCGCTGACACTTCGGGACCGGCATCTTTAAGATTGTTTCGACTTTCTCCGGGTTAGCCTCAATTCCACGGTGGGTGAGGATGTACCCGAGTAGTTTGCCGGAGGGCACGCCAAACACGCACTTTTCCGGGTTGAGCTTCATGCTGAAATTGCATAAGCAATCAAACGTAGCTCGGATGTCATCAATAAGGTCGTCCTTATTTTTGGTCTTGATGACCACGTCGTCTATATAAGCCTCAACTTTCCGCTTCTTAAGAAGGCTTTTCAGACATTCTGGATGCAACGCTGATACGTGCTGCAGCGTTTCTCAAGGCCGAAAGGCATTGTTAGATAACAATAAGCGCCGAAAGGAGTAATGAAAGAAGTCTTGAGACAATCCTCCTCTTTGAGTCGGATCTGATGGTAGCCGGAGTAACAATCAAGAAAACTTAATAATTGACAACCGGCCGTAGAGTCTACAACTTGATCAATCCTAGGGAGCCCGAAAGGATCTTTCGGACAAAACCTATTGAGATCTGTGTAATCGACGCACATGCGCCACTGCTTATTTTCTTCTGAACAAGAACTGGGTTAGTCAACCAGTCGGGGTAGAAGACCTCCTTGATAAAACCAGCGGCTAACAGTTTTGTTACATCAGCCCTAATGGCCTCCCGACGATCTGGGGTAAAGCGACGAAGCCTCTGCTTGATAGGTTTGGCCGTCGGGTCAACACGTAGAGCGTGCTCGGCAAGATTCCTGGGAATACCAGGCATGTCGGAGGGTTTCCAGGCGAAAATGTCCCGGTTTTCCCGAAGAAAACTTGACGAGCGCGAGTTCCTATTTGTCGTCCAGGTCGGTCCCGATGTTGGCCGTCTTGGGGGCTCAGCCGGGTCCAGTACGATCTTTTGATCTCGGGGTCAAGGTGCTTGACCCGGAGCTTATACTGCTTCTTCTGCGGAGCGAGGTTGTCGTCTTGAGCATCGTCTTTCTCGATCTCTAGCATGGACTTGCCTTCTGCAGCTTCTTTGAGCTGAGCAAGCTCGAGGCTCTCGGTCTCGCAAGCATAGGATTGCTTGACATCTGCCCAGAGCGTGAGGACTCCCTTAGGAGCTGGCATCTTCAGAACTAAGTAGGTATAGTTGGGAATAGCCATGAACTTGGCCAATCCTGGCCGACCAATGATGGCGTGGTACGCCGACTCAAAGTCGGCGACTTGAAAGCAGATATACTCCTTGCGATAGTGTTGGCATCCGAAGGTGACTTGCAGGGAGATCTGGCCGAGTGGAAGAGCAGAGCGGCCGGAAATAACACCATGGAAGGGAGAGTTACTCGGCTGGATGCTCGACCTCGGTATCTTCATCTTGTCAAGTGTCTTCTTGACGAAGAGGATAGAGGATGTTGAGAGCGCTGCCGCCATCGATGAAGACCTTGCTGAGTCGGACCTCATCAATGATGGGCGAGAGGATCAGTGGGTATCGACCCGGCTTGGCGATAAAGTCGGGATGGTCGTTACGATCAAAAGTGATGGGCACTTCTGACCATGGGAGGTAGCGAGGGGCGTCGATCGAGACCGCGTTGACTTCTCGGAAGGTCAGCTTCTGCTTCCTCTTGGACTCGTACGCGTCAGGGCCGCCGAAGATGTGAAGGACAGCTTTGGGCTCGCGGTAGTCGTCATGGTCCTTGTCGTCCTCCGGCTTCTGGGCTCTTCTTGCTTTTTGGACGTGTATGTCATGAGGCCTTTGAGGCGCATACAATCTCGGAGCTTGTGAGTAGCTGACGGTCCGTCATGGAAGATGCAGGGTTCGTCGAGCATTTGCTCGTAGTTGGCCGGCGCCCTGGGGCCACGCTGTTGTTTCCTGAACTTGGACTTGTCGGCGAGGGCGACCATGTTGTCACTCTTGCGCTTGTGTCTTTGGAGCCCGAGTTGTCGTTCTCCTTAGACTTGCCCTTGTTGTCCTGCCGTTGGCGGTACACGTCGCGATTTTGCTCGGCGCAAAGCTCGTTGCCAGCTGCGAACTGGTCGGCGAGCGCCAGCATCTCTCGGACAGTGGCCGGGTAGTTCTGGCCGAGTCGATGGAGGAGGTTGCGATCGGTGCATCCTTCGATGAAGGCTGCGATCACCTCAGACTCCGACACACTTGGGATCTCGTTCTTCTTCCGAGAGAAGCGTTGGATGAAGTCCCGGAGGGACTCGTTGTCTCGTTGTTTGATCTGTTTGTGGTCTCTGCTCTGAGCAGGTCTGTCGGCGGTTGGCCGATAGGTGTCAATGACTATGCGGGTGAGTGATCCCAGGAGTCAATTGACTCGGCAGGAAGGTTGGTTAACCAGCGCCGAAGTGGAGATGACAGCATGAGGGGGAGGTAGCAGGCCATGACAGCTCTATCGCCCCCAGCGATTTTGACGGAGAGTGCATAGGACTCCAGCCACTCGGCTGGATCGGTCTTGCCGTCGTATTTCTCGATGTTTGTCAAGCGCATTGACTCGGGGAAGCGGGCCGAGTTGCGGAGACGTCGAGTAAACGAGCGAAGGCCATCTATTGAAGATGGATCTCCGTTGAAGTGATGATCTCTCGGGGGAACCCATGGTGTTCGGGCCGATCGAAGTTGCGGTCGTGGTGATGATCGTTGTCGCGGCGAGGTGGAGTTCGGCGACGGTCGTCGTCACGGTCACGCCGGTAGGTAATCGTTGTGGTGACGCCGTTCTTCGTCACGGCGCCTGTCGTCATGTTGACGTCTGTCGTCTTCATGACGCAGTCTTACGACGTCTGTCATCATCGCGACGCCTGTCGCCATCGCGGCGGCGATCGCGGTCGTCTTCCTGGTTCTGGTTTGCTCGGGGCGGTGACGGCGGTGGTGACCCGCTTGGAGGAGTCCGCCGCGGAGGAGCGCGTCTTGGAGGAGACCTTGACGGACGGCGCGGAGAACATTGTCGTTCAGGCGAGCCGCGTCGTGGTGGAGATCTGGAGGGTCTTCGGGGAGAGCGCGAGCGCCTGGGCGAGTTACGCCTATGTGGGGACCCACACCGAAGCGATCCCAGTCATCCCGTCGGGCACGCTCCTGGTCTTCACGTCGCTCACGGCGCAGAGACTCAATGTGGCGCCGTGCGTCGTAGTCGGGCCATGGGTTGGCCTGTCCGTTGACGTCCGTGGGACGGTTGGCCGGGTCTACCTGTCTGTCAGGAGAACGCTGACCAGTCGGGCGGTCGGCAATGGCCGGAGTCGGCTGCCGGGGACGGCCGCGATCCCGAGAGTGGGTATGAGAGCGACGGCCGCGTCTGTTGGACGATGATGAGCTGGCTGTCCTGGCAGAGGAGTAACTCTTCTGCAAAGCTGCTGCCTCAGCATAGCCTTTAGCTCATTGGATGAGGGCGCAAGGGCATCTGTGGTGACTCGGAGATCACGCATCGCGACCTCGACTTCGTCGAGGATGGTGCGATTGGCCACCATATTCTGTTCAGGAGTCCTGAATGCTTGGAGGCCGTTGACGTCGACAAAGAGGCTACGTTGAGCCGATTGTCTTCGTCGGTGAGGCCAGCTGGCGTCATGGGCGTCTTGAGGCCCATCATCTCCTTCTGGGATGGTGGAGAGGTGGCCAGCACGGTTGCGTTGCTCATGAAGGGTCCGGCGTGCACCAGCCGCTGATGACTCGGCGAAGCCGGCGCCGACTGGTGTGGTAACCGCCGCCGCGTCTGCGATCGCCGCCACTGTTGTTGGTGTAGGGGCGACGGCGTCCGTCCTCGGGAGAGGCGGTGGCGGGTGTTGGCGGGGGGTGTGAGCGGGAGTGGTGGTGGTGGAGGCAGCTCTCCATCGTTCTGGCCTGGAAGGAGGGCAAAACACTCGTACCGCTCCGGCGATGATGAGCCGCCAGAGCAATAACCAGCTTCTTGCTCCAGGATGTGGTGCATGGAGTCGAGATCTGATTGGTTGTCTTGAAGACACGCCACCAGATTGAAGGACTCGTCGCCTGGAGCTGCTAGTAGATCCTGCATGTCCCGTTGATAGATAGCAGATGCATTGTTGAAACCATAGGGGAACATACTAGGAGGCCGAGTTATATAACTCGGTTGGACGGGGTGAAGACGAACATTGTCCAGGGCAGATCGGATCTCGGCTAGCGAGTAGTCCGAGTAAGATCTGACCCGGAGTCTGGAGAAGCCGAGCTCCAACTCGGCGAGAGTAGAGTCCGGCTCGATCTCAACCGCGTGACTCGGCGAGTCAACGAGGGTGAGGTTGTCGGAGGTGTCGGCGACCAACTCCAGGCTCCCGAAGCGGATCCGAGTGCCTGGAGCGAAGTTGTTGACGAAGCGATCCATCATACTCGACGAACAGGATCCCGACGCTGCCCCTACCTGGCACGCCACTGTCGAGGTTTTAGGGCCTCGATAGATTATAATGGGTAGCGAAGGAACCAAAATATGATGGTGAACACGAGACACAAGGTTTAGACAGGTTCGGGCCTCCCGGAGGATAATAACCCTACGTCCTGTATGTCGTGGTATTGGATTGATTGTCTTTAGATGGAGCCCCTGCCCGCCTTATATATCGGGGGATCAGGGTTACATGGAAAGTATCCTAGTCGGTTACAACTTAGAATTACTTAGAGTACAAGA